>CM066566.1:81492262-82092262 GCA_033816785.1 Picus viridis | reverse complement strand
GGGTGCTTGGTGCCATGGTTTAGTTGTTTGGGTGTTTTGGATTGGCTGATGGGTTGGATGCAATGATCTTGAAGGTCTCTTCCAACCTGGTCTGGTCTGGTCTGGTCTGGTCTGGTCTGGTCTATTCTATTCTATTCTATTCTATTCTATTCTATTCTATTCTATTCTATTCTATTCTATTCTATTCTATTCTATTCTATTCACAGGTATTCTTCAGCCACCCCTTCAATAATTACAAAGACTACTGAATAACTGGGTGTAGTGGGTTGAATTGAGATGGAGTTAATTCTCCTCACAGGGGTGGGACTGTGTGGCTTGGTTGGTAGGGCATGAGACTTGTGAGTGCTGAGGTCATGGGTTCGAATCCTGCAATTGCAAGCAACAGTGTCCTTCTCTTAATTTAGGGGTGGCATGTTGCAGTTTGGGCTGGGTGCCCCCCTGCTTCCTGTGTCCAGAGGTCCAGCCCAGTGGGTGGACACAGGAAATTGGGTATTTCTACCATAATTCTCTGCACCACTATAAGATCTAGTGCGAGGTCTAAGCACCTCCCCTTTCTTCCTCGCCGTCGCCCAGTAATGGGGGAGTTGTTGTCTCCCGGCCATGGGCCTGGCTAGGCCCAAGGCCACGGGGGATGGGCAGTCTCAGATCTGGCCAGCTGAGACTAGCCTGGCAGTGGGGAGGGGGGAAGAAGGAGCCCTGGGGGTCTTGGATGTACCCCCAGGTGGGGATGGGATTATCTTGGGACTGTTTGGGATTTCTTTTGTCACTCTGCTTTTGGCTTTCTGTAAAGATTCACCGCTTTTCCTTTAAACTTTCCATCACTTTTGCAATCCGTTTTGTTTTGAGTTGTTTTATTTTGCCCGTGATGGGGAGGGTTTGGAGGGGGGCTGCCTTAACCCATCACACTGGGTGAAAAATCTCCCTTAACGTCACTTATTGTGTGTACTGACTTTTGACATGTGATGAGAAACATCAAAGTAATTCTACATCTAAGAACTCTCCACTTTTACTAAAGATATGCCAGTTACGCCCACAATTTATGACATCCTGAAAAAGAACTGTCTTTGGATTTGTGTTAGCTGCTTATATAAGTCAGGACAACGAACATATCTCTTTCTTTTCACAGAGTCTTATATAAATTTGAATTTTGAATGTTTTCTATTTGACATCTTTCATATAATTACTATCTTGTTTAAATATCACTGTGCCACTGCCTGAGGTAAATGCAGTAGAAAATCACTGTGTTCAGTGTTAACTGTCTTACAGTTTCATCTCCTCTGTCAAACTGAGAACTACTTTTTTTAATTCTGCAGGGAAATTTTTATTTAATTTGCTTGTTCATACCTAAGGTGGATGAGTAAGTTGCTGGGTACCTACTTACAGTTATACAGTATTTCCTGTGTCTGTCAACCTAGCTTAAAATGGATCTGTGTACTTTTGTCACTATCACAGAGAGGTTTTTTTCCCCACTGCACAATAATGAAATGCAGGGGGCAAAAAAAAATTGATAGTCCAATCAACTACTGTTTCTTATAAGTCAGATTGTCAAACAATACAGGCTAAGTTTAGGAAAGAATCATAGAATCATAGAATCATAGAATCATAGAATCATAGAATCATAGAATCAGTCAGGGTTGGAAGGGACCACAAGGATCATCGAGTTCCAACCCCTGCCGTGGGCAGGGACACCCCACACTAGATCAGGCTGGCCAGAGCCTCATCCAGCCTGCTCTTAAACACCTCCAGGGACGGGGCCTCAACCACCTCCCTGGATAACCCATTCCAGGGCTTCACCACTCTCATGGTGAAGAACTTCCTTCTCACATCTAGCCTGAATCTCCCCACCTCCAGCTTCATTCCATTAGAACTGAGCACATACTTAAACTTATGCTTCAGAAGAGCTTCAACTGAATTCCAAAGATGAATACTGATCCAGAATACTACATTTACATACAACAGTCATAGAACAATACAGTACAATGCTTGAAGTACTCAATAGCAGAAGAAACTGGGCATCAGGTTCTGTACCCATTTTTACATTAAGCTGCCATTAGATAAAAAACTTACAGGGATGGCAAGGGCATGCACCAGAATGCAAATCAGCAGATTGAGAGAGGTGATTCTAATCTGCCACACCACTCTGCTCTGGTATCCAGCTCTGGAGCCCTCAACACAGAAAGGACATGGACCTGATGGAGCAGGTCCAGAGGACAGCCACAAAAATAATCAGGAGGTTGGAGCACCTCTACTATGAGGAGAAGCTGTCGTAGCTGTGGTTGTTCATCCTGGAGGATGGTTTCAGGGAGATCTAACCACCATCTTCCAGCACCTAAAGAGGACCTGCAAGAAGGCTGGGGAGGGACTGTTTACAAAGGGCAGCAGTGAAAGGGCAAGGGGTAATGGTTTTGAATTAGAGGAGCGTTAGATGGGATGTTAGAACAAGTTCTTTACAATGAGGGTGGCTGAGCACTGGAACAGGTTGCCCAGAGAGGTCCCTGGAGATATTCAAGGTGAGGCTCAGCAGGGCTCTGGGTGACCTGATGTAATTGAAGATGTCCCTGATCACTGCAGGGGGCTTGGACTAGATGACTTTTAGAGGTCCCTTCCAACTCAGGTGATTCTATGATTCTATGAAATGTGTCTCTTCCCTACTCAGTGCAGCACCTTATAAAATGAAGAAACAGGTTTTACTCCAAATCTCCAGCTTCTGTGGTGATTGTTCTAACCACTAAGCTACTGGATGAAAGGCAGACTTTGAAATGAGGTCCAGCCTAATCCAGACAACTAATTGCATCTTAGAATCAGATTCTCAAGTTGGAAGGGAAAGCAAATTTTTCTCATTTCTAATTAACTAATCTTGAAATCTCCCTGCTCAGTACTTCAGCATTTGTTTCTAGTGTATTTAGGTGCCCAGTTCAGCAAAATTCAGTTCCTGGGATACAGCAAATAACATACAATAGCACACAAGCTCTCCTTTGAAGCTCATCTTTAGGCTACAACTACCACTTCAGGTATTCGTATATGAAGATTTTGTACCAGTGACATTTGTAAATCTCTAGTATCACTTAGGAGGTGACTAACATTTCCACTGGTAATATCCCTGCTATAACTAAGCTATTGCCAGAAGCTATGCATATTAGCAGTGAACTTCTGACAGCATTAAATTGGTGGATGTCTCAATCATTAGATTCAGAATTCATAAAATGGACATCACTCAGTATACTCCATAATAAAGCCTGAAACACATTCTGAATATTTCAGCTAGACTGGAATATCTACTGTAGCTTTGGTATGTCCCCACATCAGCAAAATCTTTGAAGTGGAACAGTCCAGATCTTTTCCCTAGAGTGGCCTCTCTAAAGGAGACTAAACCCACAGAAAATCCATACTTCAACATTTTTTCAACTAGGACAGACAATTATCTATTTATTTGTTTGTTTACTTGTTTATTTATTCCTGAGAAAAACTCAAGGACTAAATAAATGAACAATTGCAATTAATTAATTTATAAATCATTCTTCCTTCCAAGTTCCTCTACGATCTTAAAGGCAGGCCCTTGTTTCTACACTGTATCTCAGTCCATCTGGCAGTTTCCCAGCTGGAGCAAATTACACAGTCCTCTGCAGGTAGTCAGGACCTTTCTTGCGTCATCCCTGAAGTCTCTAACAAGGCTTTCTGTTTTCTCAAGACATGCAGGATCCTGATTCATTGCTGTACTTGTTACTGCCTCCTCCTCCCACCCTAGGCAGTCCCCACAAATTCCTTTATGTCCTTGTTCAGATGTTCTCCAGAAAAGGTCTAAACTCCCCTACAGAATGAATCTGCATGGTCCAATCATTTTGAAGGAAGATAAATATAATTATGGAAAGTGAATTTTAAAAAAAGTAATCTAAAAAAAGGAAGGAAAAAGAAAAGAAAAAAAAGAAAAATTATCTGAATAATTTACAGTTGTGAGCCTTACCCTAAGAAGCTGATCTTTACAGCAGGCAAGCAAACATCCAGGTCATCCCGTTTCGTCAGGGCACTCTTACCCACCATCTCCTTGCTCGGTGAGCTGGCAGTTTTGGATGCCAGGCCTATCAGCTCAATACACCCTTCTTTTGCAGAGCAAGGATAGCATCTAGCTCTGAAACACTGCAGCAGTAGCCAAGGGCTGCCATATTCATTTGTATTAGTACTGCTCTCTAAGAACGATGCCCAGATGCCTAGAATCCCTCAAGAAGAACTGCATCATGCTATAGAAATGAAGACATTAATTAAGCAAAGATCAAATTTTAACCTATATTCAGACCAGGGTTTTTTTGCTTGGTTTTTGTTTTGTTTTCATTTGGTTTGGTTTGGTTTGGTTTGGTTTGGTTTGGTTTGGTTTTAGAATAGAATAGAATAGAATAGAATAGAATAGAATAGAATAGAATAGAATAGAATAGAATAGAATAGAATAGAATAGAATCAACCAGGTTGGAAGAGACCTTCAAGATCATCGTGTCCAATCCATCATCCAACACCACTTAATCAACTAAACCATGGCACGAAGCACCCTATCAAGTCTCCTCCTGAACACCTCCAATGATGGCGACTCCACCACCTTCCCAGGCAGCCCATTCCAATGGGCAATCATTTCTTTCCAGATTTAGTACTGTCAACAGCATTTACAGGATTCGTTTCACAAAGGGAGTTTGAAGCCATTGACTTCCTATGGGCATTATTGGATGTTATAGGAGCAATGAAAAAAAGGAAAAGGTTCTATGCAGAAATGTTTTTCCATTGGTATTCATCTCTTAAAGCTTTCTGTACTCTGTGATAACATGACCTTTGTATTTTCTATTGACCACCAGATTTGTATGCAATATAATACTGTATTTAAATATTAATGCATTAAAGTTTATAGCTTTGCCATATCTTACTTTTTTTGTTCCATTTCTTACTTAACTTACACCAAAGTGTTTACATGTAAAAAAAAAAGGTGAGGTATGTCCTTGAAAACTTGCAACTAGAACGTTATAAATATTACAAAAACAATAATTTTGCATCAGTATGGTGAGCAAGTAGCAAAGTGCCTGAAGAATATAAATGGAATGTTCTCTAGAAGAATCGGCAAAGGTTAAAATTCATCATTTTAACTGATAGGCTTTCTTTGGGAAATAACTGATGCAGTGAATACAAAACACTATGATAATTTTGTGTTTCTCCTCAGTGGTTTGTTGTTTGTTTTTTTTTTCCTTGAAAAACAATATCTCTTCAATAATAAAGAACACCTTTTGCCATTTATTCTAGAACAAAAGTTTCCTACACTGCTTGTCTACATACGCAATTAATAGTGTGGGGTTTTCACTTTAAATGAAAAACTTTTATCTGAATGAACACTTCTGTCCATTTCAGGAGAGGCTGAAGTCCTATAGGAAATAAACTGTGACTTAGATCTTCTTAGGAAAACATTTAACCTAGATATGGCATGATGATGAAACATGATGGTGAAACATGGGTTTGAGGGGTGGACCACTAGATGGATAAAGAACTGGCTTGACGGACACACCCAAAGAGTGGCTGTCAACGGGTCCATGTCCCAGTGGAGGCCAGTGACAAGCGGAGTCCCTCAGGGATCAGTCCTGGGACCAGTCTTGCTCAACACTTTTGTGGGTGACATGGACAGTGGCATTGAGTGCACCCTCAGCAAGTTTGCTGATGACACCAAGCTGTGTGGTGCAGCAGACACGCTGGAGGGAAGGGATGCCATCCAGAGGGACCTGGACAGGCTGGAGAGGTGAGCACAAGACAGCCTCATGAGGTTCAACAAGACCAAGTGCAGGCTCCTGCATCTGGGTTGAGGCAATCCCCCACAAGAATGATCAGAGGGCTGGAGCACCTCTCCTATGAGGACAGACTGAAAGAGTTGGGGCTGGTCAGTCTGGAGAAGAGAAGGCTCCCAGGTGGCCTTCCAGTATCTGAAGGGGGCCTACAAGAAGGCTGGGGAGGGAATTCTCAAGATATCAGGTAGTGACAAGACTAGGGGGAATGGAATGAAGCTGGAGGTGGGGAGATTCAGACTGGACATGAGGAGGAAGTTCTTCAGCATGGGAGTTGTGAAGCCCTGGAATGGGTTGTCCAGGGAGGTGGTTGAGGCCCTGTCCCTGGAGGGGTTTAAGACCAGGCTGGATGAGGCTCTGGCCAGCCTGATCTAGTGTGGGGTGTCCCTGCCCATGTCAGGGGGGTTGGAACTAGATGATCCTTGTGGTCCCTTCCAACCCTGATTGATACTATGATACTATGATAAATACCACATTTACTACCACAGTTTCCATAATGATTTTCAGACTGCAGCAGGCCGGAGGCCAAACTAGAAAAACAGGCATAAATAAAATTCATGCTGGAAAAAAACCAGCAGTTTTTAGGAGCACCTGTTTGTCTCAGGCACTGCACCAATGCCAGTAGATTATCTTTCCTTTTCAAAGAATTACTGTCTACTAAGTGAAGCAGAAATGTACTGCCACCTTTCTATAGTGAGGAAACTGAATTATGGTGAAATTGAATGACATATTTTTCACAGTCATATAGGAAGACTGTCAAAGAAACAACCCAGGTATGTCAAATTTCAGTCCTGGTTATAAAATAGACTTCAGTTTTCCATCAAGTAACTTTATTCCCTTTAACTATTATTCAAACTACAGATTAGACTTCTGTGCTGATAACCTTTGAGCTGCTGACTTGCATGTCAATTAAGTATCAGTTTGAAAAAAATTAGCTAATTCCAAGCAATGTCATTTCTTTCTGCCATGTCAGCAATTCTGCTCAAAAAAGACTGTCAGTACATGTGCTTTGTTAGTTTGGAGTGTGAAACGGCTTTTAGTTGCTTTACCAATTTAAATCACAGTATCACCAAGGTTGGAAGAGACCTCAAAGATCATCGAGTCAAACCTGTCACCACAGACCCCATGACTAGACCATGGCACCAAGTGCCACGTCCAATCCCCTCTTGAACACCTCCAGGGACGGTGACTCCACCACCTCCCTGGGCAGCCCATTCCAATGACAAATGACTTGCTCAGTGAAGAACTTTCTCCTCACCTCAAGCCTAAACTTCCCCTGTTGCAGCTTGAGACTGTGTCCCCTTGTTCTGTTACTAGTATGATTAGAATGTGGTAAAATAGGGGCACACAGGGTTCAGATCTGTAGTAAGCATTGCTGGCAGTCTGACTAATAGTAGTTTGAACATTTCCAAACTTACTCCATTAAACATTTGTCCCCCATTCTGAGTGTCAAGTATCCCACAATCCCCAAGAACATAATCTGTGGCAGACAGTCCCCAAAGCTTGGCCTGGACCACTGTTTCAGTGCATTACAAGAGGAGCTGCAGCTACATGTACCCAAGGCTCATGTGCAGAAACTGCACTGTAGTGCTGTAGGTTAGGAATGGATTTTGCATTCTTAATTCACCTTCAGACATATCCCCAGTCCCCTCAAATCTCTCTAAAAGTTCACCACAAAAGGCACAATGACTCCAAGTGTGTGTTCGTGTGAAGTTCACCCCTAGTCTTTATATGAGCTAAGAATGATTTCTGTTCCTTTATCTTTCTCTTTTCCTCTTTTTTTATTTTTTCCTTTTTGCAGGCTGTTCAGGTAAGTATTTTCATTGTCACTGTTCCCACTTTATTCTGAATAAGTGGAGTGTATGAAAAAGCAAAATTCACAAAAGAATAGCTTGCAAACACTGATGCCACCACTGGACTTGAATTTAAATCTATCACACAAGGACACTGTTAACATTTATCCTCCTCTCTGTAGGCCAACAAATTAAAATATTATTTGAATTCTCAGATCAGTTTCTGCTACAGTGTTCCATTTTGACTGATGTCCTCTATTAATACCAGTGATGCTAGTTAGCTTTAAGACACCCCAAAGGGTACTCAACTAGTTACAACTCCAAATGAACCTCATGCCAGCTGTTTAGCCCCCTGAAAGTTTTTCTGAGCATTGACAGAAGACCTTATCAATCATTACAATTAAGTGCTTTCATACTGTCCCTTCTAAGGGAAGTCAGTTGAAGTACCATCTGCTATTTTGCTTTTAAAACCCACCGGTGTCCTTCTCTAAGGCAGCCATTTAACTTTTGGAATGATGTTTCCTTTGCAGTAGAGTGATGGGCTGATGAAGAAAACTTTTTGTTTTAATAATCAGCAGTTTCTATGATGTGACATAATTTTTTGCAGTGCTCAGGGCATTTTGCAAATCAAAAGGAATCCAACTAAAGCAGTAATTAATGTCAAATGACTAGTCACATACGGTCCTATTTAATTAAAAAGTTCTAATCTTTTATTAAACCTCCTCACACGTTCTTGTGACTGCAAACTGTTGTCTGAAAAGAGAAAGTAATTTGGTACATAATCTATTGTGTCTTCTAACTGACACCTGCTAATTGTCTCGGCAGTAAATGGCAACAATTTAATTTAGAAGGTTAGAAAGTGTATCTTAAATATTCTTGAATATTCACTACAGTATTGTTACAGGATGAAAAACAGGAAGCACGAGCCACTGAAATCACCTCCACAGGAGTTCTGACTAATTCAGAATTTCAGCTGGGGAAAGACTGGTGGCTATAACCACCTTTAGCACTACCACGAAGGACTTCGCCCTCTTTCTCAGCCACTTGAAATCATAGCTTCAGTATTAGCAGTACAAAGATTGTTAAGGCAAGAGTGTCTCAAAATAAAGAATATGCCTTATCAGCTGTTGTTTTTCTTTTTTCTTCTTTAACTTATCAGTGCAGAATCTAAATGTGATTTAGCAGAAATTATAGTCAGTATATTATGTCTGCGATTACTGCTGCAGTGCTCTTGCTTCCTTAACTTATGGCTAATCTTCCAAATACACTTTTTCCTTTGTTATTTTGTTTTGGGGCTTTTTTTCCTCTGTCTGTGTTTTTCTGTTTTATTTTTTGTTAGTTTGTTTGGATTGTTTGTTTGTTTTAGTCTTCTATGGCATTATTTAAGGGATTGAGAGCACCCCCCCTGTGGAGAAGGATTTGGGGTTACCTTGACATGAACCAGCTTCACCAAACATTTAGAAAGTTCTTTCTCATGTTGAATGAATCAGTCTTAAGGAAGGATACAACTACTGTCTTTTGATAACATAAGTTTCAAAGCTCTGCATAATCACCCAAATCAACTGGCAGGTGAAGTATGTCTGCAAATATTCTATGGCTTCAGAGACAGCTTAGCTCTCACCCTCCAGTCAAAATTACCTACCTGGGCTTCTGTGTAACTCCCAAAACATTTGGACCTGCTCCAGTATCTGGAACTGGTATGCTGCCACTACAATGGGACCATCATATTCTATTGGTGACTGTGAAGATGTCCATGTGGGACGGCTTGATAGCCTGGGGGCATCTTCTAACAGTTCTACAGAGAATTCTAAATCCACTGAACAGTATCTATCCTTTTTTCCTCTACAAATGTGCAAATAAAGAACTGCTTTCACTGTTTTACAGACAGATAAACTGTAGCACAGCAAACAGAAATAACCTGACCAAGATCACAGGGCAAATCAATGGTAAGAGTCAGCAAAATAAACCTGTCACCTGATTTCCATATTGCTTCTCTACAGTCAAAGTAAACCCCCAGTTATTTATAAACACACGTAGAGACAGATGACAATATAGATTATCTAGATAGCTTTGTGACTTTTACTACAGTAAATTGGCTGCAGCGTGGCAATAGAACAGTAAATAACACAGAAGCAGCCTTGAATACTTTTTCCCTACAAAGACATTGGTTTTCAAATGTCCAAATTTGGTCTCTTTGACTAAGTCGTATCTTTTCTCCATCTATGGTATCTTTGTATCTATTTCTCTTTTTAGTTCCCTGCTTCACACTCCTATTAACTCTTACCTGCTGTGACCTCTTAGCCACTGCACCACTTCTCTTTAATCTCCCTCCTCTGGTCCACTTCAAACACTGCAGCTAAGGTTATTTTCCTTGTTCACCACTATGATCATGTCATGTCTCAGTCCCTCAGGTGGTTTTCTTTCTCATTACACCACAAGGTCCAATTTCTCCTCTGCAATTTCAGGGCTTTGCAAGAGTCTTACTCTTTCCTGGCTCAGATACAGTCCTACATACTGTGTGCATTCATACCTTATTCACAAGAGGACATAGTCTCAAGCTGTGCCAGGGGAGGTTTAGACTGGGTGTTAGGAGGAGATTCTTCATAGAGAGTGATTGCCCATTGGAATGGGCTGCCTGGGAAGGTGGTGGAGTCACCAGAACTGGAGGTGTTTAGGAGGAGACTTGATGGGGTGCCTGGTGCCATGGTTTAGTTGATTAGATGGTGTTGGATGATGGATTGGACACTATGATCTCAAAGGTCTCTTCCAAACTGCTCTATTCTATTCTATTCTATTCTATTCTATTCTATTCTATTCTATTCTATTCTATTCTATTCTATTTTCTATTCTATTCTATTTCCAAAATGTTTTCGGTGCCTCAAATATCCTCTCTGCTCTATCTTGCCAACCAGCTTCACTTCTCTGTTTTAGTTCTCTCCATATATTCTAGGTAAATTTGCTTATGAGTGATTTAGGGAAAGAGTCTTGTATTTCATGTGTAACAAAGAGGTTGAAGAAATAGCAATTATGAAAATTATTCTATTATCTTGCATCTCATAGAATCATAGAATCAATAAGGTTGGAAAAGACCTCAGAGATCATCAAGTCCAACTTGGCGCCCAAGACCTCATGACTACTAGACCATGGCTTCAAGTGCCATGTCCAATCCCTTTTGAACACCTCCAGGGATGGTGACTCTACCACCTCCCTGGGCAGCACATTCCAATGGCCAACAACTCTTTCTGTGAAGAACTTTCTCCTCAACTCAAGCCTAAAATCACACTGTAAATAAACATAGCAATAGAATAGAATAGAATAGAATAGAATAGAATAGAATAGAATAGAATAGAATAGAATAGAATAGAATAGAATAGAATAGAAGTTGCATATAAAGTATTTGGATTAACCAAACAATGGAAATGTCTCAAATTCTCTTTTCCTCCAGATTTATACTCAAGCAAAGGAATAGGAATAGTGGTTATTTTGTGTGAATCAGACATAGCTGACAAATCTGATTCACTCATCAAGTTGCCTTTCCTTTGAAGGTTGACCACAACCAGGTGACACATATTTAA
The DNA here is from genome assembly GCA_033816785.1 of Picus viridis. Lineage (NCBI taxonomy): Eukaryota > Metazoa > Chordata > Aves > Piciformes > Picidae > Picus > Picus viridis. The sequence continues at coordinate 82,081,090 of CM066566.1, read as the reverse complement.
GTCACATCTTGGACTTTATGATGGACTAAACCATACTTCTGATTCTCATTAAAACAAGACCCCTGACAGCATGATATGAGCTGTGTGGCTTCCTCAAAAAAGACTTGAGCTGTACTTAATATTGACACGAATACGCTGCCTTTCAACCAAACAGTTCCTATTGCAAAAATACAGGTACACCTAAATCTGTACAACAAAAAAGAGGAAAATGGATAATGGAAAGAAATCATAAGCAAGGTCTGTATCAATTAAAAATGCTGGGGAAAAGTTTATGACAAGTTTGAACTTTCTCCTCTCTCAAAAAAGGCAAGGAAAGAAAATCAAAACACAGAAAAAAGTGAACCAGTGTCACAACAGATTCTTGTATTCCCAGGAGTTCCCTCAGGAAAGGTGCATTTCAGTTTATTTATCATACATATCCTTCCCATAATTCAGCTACCAGGCAACAATATTCTATAATTTATTGTCAGTTAAATGAATGTCTGTAAATCTTTACTGCTGGTCTTATTCTCATACCAGAAGCATCTAAAGGTAACTGTTTTCAGTTTTACTCACAGAAGCTTTTAGAAATGGAAGCAAAAACTTGCCACAGTAAATCAGTAACTCCTTCTAAATCAAATGTGATATATATGATCCACAAATTAGCTATGAAAAGAACTAACAGAAGGAATAAAATAATAGTAAAAAACCCCACCTGGCCACACCAGATTTGCATCTTGGTATGTAATTAACTTGATTAATTAACTATGTTTCTTAAACTGTAACATGTATATGAGTTACGTGAGAAAAAAAGTCCACTCAAACTGTCTGCATCTGATGCTACTATGGGAAAACAATCCTTCTTCCCAATTTATCAAATTAATTGAAACCACAAAAAAGATAAAAATGTGTCATCATGAAATGATATAGAAATCAATCTGCTTGAGAGCTCAACATGTTACACTGATCGCGGGCTGCCTGAATTCGCTTTCACGTTATTTGTGACATACACTCCACACGTCTGGAGACTTAAACTACAATGAAGGCCAGCTCTCCATCTCATAATGTTGAGAGAAGTTTCCTTATTGTTCTTTCTTTGAAATACATTACCAATGCTGGAAACATTGGCATATACAATTAAAACACATCTTGCAAAACTTGATCACGTCTGCAAATGCTAGGTGTGATGGCACCAGAGACTCCACTCTCCACTTTGTGGTGCTAGTGAGTCAGTGTCGACAATGAGTGTGCCTCAATATTTTGATTGAAAGTATCTTATCTGAAAAAAAACCAAAATAAAATCAAAATCCACTGGAACAGACTATTTTTCTCTTTTCAGCTTCCCTCTGAACCAAATTAGAGCAGTATTTCAGCGTGGCAGCCCAGTATATTTACATACTTAATTTTAAATAATTTATACTACCTTTTACTGGTATAGTCTTAACTCTGGCTGGTATAGTAGAAATCTTATCAATTATTGATTGCAAAATAAATCATTGCTGTGCTCACCTATAGTACTATTTTTTTAAAGTATTTTCAGTATTACAGTGTGTACTTTTGCTGTCACAGTAATCAGTGGCAAAATTCTATCTGATAGTAAAGGATGAAGATAATTCTCCATGTTTAAATGTAGCTATCCATCTCCCAGACTTTCCTTTCTAATGAACTGAAAGCATTTATTCCATGCAAATTACTCAAAGTTGTTTATTCGTCTGCAAATAAACAATGTGCAATTGGAAGTGAATTCTCATTTATGCTTTTGCAAAAAGGGTGGCATGGACAGAACCAATGATGTAAAGAGATTCTGATATTTTTACTTAAAAAATGGGGAGGGGGAAAGAAAATAGGCATGTGCCATTGGTTTAAGAGCTGCCAATAGTCACCACTGGTTTAGCCCACAGGTCTCAGTTTCCTTCAGTTTTCTTCCTTCTCAGTTTCCTTCCTTCTCCTTCCTGGCCTGCACCAAGAATAGTGTGGCCAGCAGGAGCAGGGAAGTCATTGTGCCCCTGTACTCTGTACTGGTTAGGCCACACCTTGAGTACTGTGTCCAGTTCTGGGCCCCTTAGTTTAAGAAGGACATTGAGACACTTGAACGTGTCCAGAGAAGGGCAACAAGGCTGGTGAGAGGCCTCGAGCACAAGCCCTATGAGGAGAGGCTGAGGGAGCTGGGGTTGTTTAGCCTGGAGAAGAGGAGGCTCAGGGGAGACCTCATTGCTCTCTACAACTACCTGAAGGGTGGTTGTAGCCAGGAGGGGGTTGGTCTCTTCTCTCAAGCAACCAGCACCAGAGCAAGAGGACACAATCTCAAGCTGTGCCAGAGGAAGTTTAGGCTCGAGGTGAGGAGAAAGTTCTTCACTGAGAGAGTCGTTAGGCATTGGAATGGGCTGCCCAGGAAGATGGTGGAGTCACCATCCCTGGAGATGTTCAAGAGGGGATTGGACATGGCACTTGGTGCCATGGTTTAGTCATGGGATGTGTGGTGACAGGTTGGACTTGATGATCTTTGAGGTCTCTTCCAACCTTGGCGATTCTGTGATTCTGTGATTCTTGCTGTGTAACACAGCATCTTCCCTTTTAACATTCAAATATGGTCTCTGTGTGATTTTCAGGTCTGTGGCATTTAGAAAGACTGACAAAACCTCAATACTTTTTGATTCTGCAGGTCAGTACTAATAATTGCCCTGATACATTAGAAATGTTAGCTGCATTGTTGTTAGTCTTGACAGATGCTATTTGCTCCACAGAAGGAAAGCAGCACGTTTTCATCATCTTTTTCTTCCTAATTAATTGCATAAAAGTGCTTCATACTAGGAAGGGCCTGTTAAAGCCAATGAGAGTTTGGTTTACAGTTCAGTAAGGTAGAAGCTAAGCCTTGATTAGACTGTAGCCAACTATGAAGTGATTTTATCATTTTAAATTCATGCCAGTCATACACAATAGAAAGTCTCCCAGAGTATTAGTATTTGCCTAACTCTGTTTTTTAACTACCTCTGTTTCCTTTATGTCATCAGGTGGGAACTCTATTGTCATTTTGCTTTTTGGTTCACTGGCTGGAAGCAGAGCACATGCATTAGAATCTACCACAAAATATCCACAGCTTCAGCTGTAAATGAGTATAGTGAAAAAGAATACTTTCACCAAGCAGAATAAGGAGATTAAATATTAATCTACAAATGAACTTTCATTTCTTCACAGAGACTATACACTTTGTGTATGTGGACACTTAATATGCTCTATTGCTTAAGTCTGTCATCTTTAACTTTGTATTATATCTTACTTCAAATTCTCTGAGTTAGACAGCAGAGACAACAATCTGGTCTCTTTGAGGTCCTTCAAAATCCCACTGTGAATCCACTCTGTATCTTTTACAATGTTTATTTTATGTTCTTACTGTATAGTAAGTGGCTTTTCAGAGGTTTACGACCAATTCCCAGTTCATTTTAGCCAGTTTCTTTGAGACAGTTGCTGTTTACTACAAGACAAAAAACAATGGTCCCTGTTTGTGGACTCTCTCCCTTAAGGTCCATAAACAGAAGAAGCTGCTGTATGAAATGCTAAAGAATAGTCACAAGCTTAAATCTAGACTTCTCACTCATTGGTTGGAAGAAACAAATAAAAACACTGAAAGAACTTGTGATTCAAAATTAAGTCATTAATTAAATGTGCTTATAACTTCAGTCGCTTGGGGATTCACTTGATTTTCCACATCACACAGGCCAAAGGACAAAAAGTTTATCATGTAAGTGAAGGCTTAAATCTGACTGTGCCTTGGTGAGCATTTAGCAGGAAAACTCCACAGGTAGCTACTTGGTAAAGTTCTGCAAGAGAGTAAAATCAGGAGTACAAACCATAACACCGCAGAGACAATTTATGTCTGCTGAACAAGTGAATGCTATACTAACACGACTACAGCCTTTAAAGATCAGAGACAATGATCAGGAATACCACTTTCTCTTAGAGAAGAAAATAGCAAAGCAATTTAAAATGCACTTCTTCAGCAGTTTTCTGTATGATTATATCTTGCAATAAGAGCTCAATAATATCTGAATTCAGACATTTTGGTGACCTAATACATTTCATACAGCTTAGGTCCCTGACACTACATACTAGCAGTGATTTTATCTTTCTTTTGGTCATATGCTGTCTTCTCTTCTCCAATATGCAGGTTTTTGATAGACATTCATCACTGCAGCATGAGAACATCTAATATTATTGTAACAATCAGTACAGTATTTGAATGCTGTTCTGCTATCTGTGCTTAAAACAAGCGTGAGCTGCTTCATCTTAATAAATTAGAATAGACTAGAATAGACTAGAATAGAATAGAATAGAACAAACCAGGTTGGAAGAGACCTTCAAGATCATCATGTCCAACCTATTATCCAACACCACCTAATCAACTAAACCATGCAACCAAGCACCCTATCAAGTCTCCTCCTGAACACCTCTAATTATGGTGACCACCACCTCCCGGGCAGCCCATTCCAATGGGCAATCACTCTGTGTAGAACTTCTTCCTAACCTCCAGCCTAAACCTCCCCTGGTGCAGCTTGAGACTCTGTCCTCTTGTTCTGGTGCTGGTCGCCTGGGAGAAGAGACCAACCTCCGCCTGTCTACAACCTCCCTTAAGGTAGTTGTAGACAGCAATAAGGCCACCCCTCAGTCTCCTCTTCTCCAGGCTAAGCAACCCCAGCTCCCTCAGCCTCTCCTCATAGGGCTTGTGTTCCAAATCCCTCACCAACTTTGTTGCCCTTCTCTGGACATGTTCCAGCAAGTCAACATCTTTCTTAAACTGAGGGCCCCAGAACTGGAGACAGTCCTCAAGGTGTGGCCTAACCAGTGCAGTGTCCAGGGGCAGAATGACCTCACTGCTCCTGCTGGCCACACTGTTCCTGATGCAGGCCAGTATGGCCATTGGCCCTCCTGGCTGCCTGGGCACACTGCAGGCTCATGTTCAGTCTACCATCGACCAGTACCTCCAAGTCCCTCTCTGCCTGGCAATAATTAAAGTTACCAACATACAAATTTTGCTATACATATCCATTAAGGCCAACCAAGAGAAAAGCCTTGCACCAAAAGAAGCAGCTTGCCGAGGTATAAAATGGTCATTGTTTCTCATGGGATTCCATTCCACTGTATTGAGTCAGTCCACTGAAGGTGTCAGCTCTTTGTCCAGATAAACTATATGGCAGACTGCTCTGCTGGGACAAAAAAAAACCCGAAACTGTTAGTCACAGTCTTCATGAAGGACTCAGTCTCTTTGGTAATCCTGAATCATTAAGCACCTTCAGATAAGGGTGAGATACTGAATTTGACTGATACACCATGAGACAGGCTTTGTGCTCTCACACATCAGATGGCAGGCACTGCAGCACCCTGTCAGCTGGAGTTTCCCACGCAGTGAGGGTGTATGGCCTTGCCATTACAGAAATTGAGGTATAACCGATGCTGGGCAATCATTCAGCATAACATACTGTCATGTTCTTATGCCCCAGAGAATGTTTCCATATCCTTAATTTAGGGTGTAAATTAAGTAACCAATTAAAAAGTAAATTTTACTTCTTTGGCAAAATTTTAAACAGCACTCCTCCTAAAAGCATTTAATTTAGGCTTGATTGGAGTTGCTACACACTAAACAGGAACTAGTTGTTAGAGATACAGAATAATAAGAGATATAGAAGAGTAAAAATCAATTATTTCCTACATCTGAATAAATATATTTAAAACAACTGTCCTATTTTAGTAATACAACTGACTCATTAGATCAAAATTAAACACCTGTAGTGAAAACCAAATCTTAACTTAAATATTACCCATCTTAATATAGTACATTTGCCTTTACACACTACAGTGGATGTATTTAGTGTAACAGGCAAATGGCAGAAGTTAGCCAATTAAATACCTAACGATTGTGCACATATAAATACAAACTGCCTGCAACATGTATTTTGTAGTGATTTATTTGCAATTCAGATGTTATCTCCAGATGTATGTAAAGACATTGAGCTTGCCAACAGTTTAAGATATGATAATAAAAGAGAAAAACTGTAGCGATTCATTCATGTTAATTTACCGACATCATAAATTCTTCAGGGCAGTATCCATGAAGACAAATTCCTGTATAAAACTATAAACTATTTTGGTACCTAACATGTAAAACTTAACAGCAGAAATACTACCTAGGATTTTTTTTTCTGATTCTCTTTAGTTTTTTACATAGGTCATCTAACAATATGTACTTTATTTGTTTATTTATTTTCCATTTTTATTTTCAAGACTTTCAGAGTAGCAAGTGATTTTATGTACTCATCTAGAAGATGCCTTGAAAGATCTAATTTCCAGGATATGGACACTATGCAACTGAAAAATAAAATAAAGTAAAATAAAATAAAATAAAATAAAATAAAATAAAATAAAATAAAATAAAACAAAATAAAATAAAATAAAATAAAATAAAATAAAATAAAATAAAATAAAATAAATCAAGCCTCTTGAAAACATCTTTCATAGAGACAAATAAATTCACTAAGCATTTTTAGTGGTCTCAAAAATACAGTATTTCATAGTGTATCTTCTATAAAAAGTTTTTTGCTCTGCAGCAGGATATAGAATTTTGTAAATGTTAATTTTGCACCTTGGTTATTACACTGGGTCCTGGGGTCCTTATAGCATTGCATTCTGACTAATGACTTGTGACAAGGCTGTAAGACAACAGTTTGCCTGCAGAAAGTGGGATGCGTAGCAGCATCATCCCAGGAGCAAGTGGAGAAGTGAATTATGACTTTTAAAAACATGATTTCCTCTCTTGCTTGCCCCTGGCTGTAAGTGGGGCACAAACTCCTACTTCTCTGTGCTAGTAGCCAACTGTCAGGTCAGCTTATCTCAGATGGCCAGTGTGTTGAGGGGATGAAGCCAAAGCACTGTATGCCCTTGAGTGCTGGCTGCCAACGCCCCATCAAGACAGAGATCAGTGGCCCCTCGCAGGCTGCTGTCACCACTCCACAGCTTTCACTGTGACCAGCAGTCCCACTAGCTCATGCCAGGAAGCAAGCCCTCAAGGCTGCCTTAGATTTTTGCACACTAGGGATAAGAGCATTTCACAACCCTATCTGGCAATTATGCCACTGAAACCAGTATTGAAGCCTCAATTTAGTAGGCAAACAAAGCAAAACAATCATCTGATCAGCCAAAGAACCTCATCTTGTAATTTCTGTGAGCACTTGCACATTCATCAGAGGTTTGACCCTCCCTGGATCCTCACTCACCATCAGAAAAGGAAAGGGAGCTTCATACAAATAAATGGGTTGTGCAGCAACTACAGATGTGTCAAACTTTTAAAACCTCATGCTCTAGACAGCCTTGCTTTGCTGCTAATTGGTATGTTTTTCTTTAAAAAGTGAAGATTCTAACCTTTTACTTGACAGATATGTGGGTAAAATGACACATAACATTTTGAAAGCTTATCTATAGTCTTGCTGTTTACGAGTCTTGTTTACGTTGGAGCTCACACAGGAGTACACAAATGAAAAGGGTTAGCAGAAACAAAACTGAATGGTTGGTTTCAAACAGATGTGTAAACTAGTAAAGAAAGGTTTTCACCTACAGAAAGTCTGAAGATGTTGCTCCCTTTTAAAAGGCAATCGTAAAAATATGACACTTGACTCAACAGACTTGCTTTCATTATCATTATTTATTCCTAAACACTAGAGTATAGTGTAGAGTTTCATTACCTGAGGTCTGTCTTTCCTTTTTTCCTCTTTTCCTTTCTTTTCCTTTCTTTTATTTTCTTATTTTCTTTTTTCTTTTATTCTTTTCTTTTTTTATTTTCTCTTATTTTCTTTTCTTTTATTTTCTGTTTTTTTTTTTTAATCTTTTTTTTTTTAATTCTCTTTTCTTTTTTTAAAATTTTCTCTTTTCTTTTCTTTTCTTTTCTTTTCTTTTCTTTTCTTTTCTTTTCTTTTCTTTTCTTTTCTTTTCTTTTCTTTTCTTTTCTTTTCTTTTCTTTTCTCTTTTCCTTTTCTTTCCTTTTTTCTTTTCTTTTATTCTTTTCTCTTTTCCTTTTCTTTTCTCTCTTCTCTTCTCTTCTCTTCTCTTCTCTTCTCTTCTCTTCTCTTCTCTTCTCTTCTCTTCTCTTCCCTCCCCTCCCTCCTCTCCCCTCCCCTCCCCCCTCCCCCTTCCCCTCCCCCTCCCCTCCCCTCCCCTCCCTCCCTCCCCCCTCCCCCTCCCCTCCCTCTCCTCTCCCTCTCCTCTCCTCTCCTCTCCTCTCCTCTCCTCTCCTCTCCTCTCCTCTCCTCTCCTCTCCTCTCCTCTCCTCTCCTCTCCCTCTCCTCTCCTCTCCTCTCCTCTCCTCTCCTCCTCTCCTCTCCTCTCCTCTCCTCTCTCCTCTCCTTTCCCTTTTTTATTTTCTCTTATTTTCTCTTCTATTTTCTCTTTTCTTTCTTCTTTTATGTTCTTTCCTATTTTCTTTCTTTTCCATTCTACTTTCTTTTTTTCTCACTTCTACTTTTCTATTTCATTTTCCCCTTTCCTTTTTTAGTTTCCTTTCCTTTTTTTCATTTTCTCTTTTTTTCCTTCCCTTTTTTTTTTTTCCTTTTCCATCTCATTCCTTTCTCCTTTCTTATGAAATTGCAACTAGGAGAGAATAAATGGGATTCTATTTCTTTGTCAGATTTAGCAAAAGAACTGTTTACAGCGTTGCAATCAGTCATGTTTAAAGTAGATCTACTAACTGCATGGCTGAATGAGGCAACACTTTAGAAACAAAAGGGTTGCATAACAGGCAAATTTAGCTTGTAGAATCTTGGTATGCATTGTATAAGAAGTTCTGTAAACCCTAGGGACAGTGCAATTTTGTAAGTGGGTGCAAAATGCTAACTTAAGAGAAATAAAATGACAAAATTATGGAAATAGCTGACAATGAGAAAGCTGGATTAATTCCTTTGGTGGTGGTGGTGGTGGTTGTTTTGTTTCCAGTAGTAACTTATCTCCAGCAAATTTATACACAAAAAACACTTAGTGTTTATTGCTCAGGCTTATTCTCATCAAGAAACTAAGCACTGCACTTTGACATTAAAAGTTTCAAAGGCTATCGCACCTGGGGAAAAACTGTAAGAAAAGAGGCAGAGGTGAATTTCTGTGTTCAGGAATAGGTAGTATTTTACACCTAAATTACTTTGGAGCCTTCCTCAATCCTGTTTCCTGCCAATATATGGAGGTGGTGCACCAGCTCTGAATTTCCACAAAGACACTGGTCTTGATTTCACAAGCAAGTTGCTGATCTGTCTGAAGCTAAAGTCTTCAACTTCTAAACAGTGCTTTGAGAGGAAGAAGTGGTGCATTGAACTCTAATGCAATTCCTTGGCTACTGACAATAAACATTAGCTCTGAAGGATTGCAATACTGAAATACTAGAAGAGGGGGAATAATAAAAACCTATCATTCCCTAAGAAGCAATAATTGGATGCTTAAAAATTGGGAAAATGTTTTGAGGAAGTGACTCAAACCTACTGCAGCTTGAAGGTGTGAAATGTGCAAAGCCTGCAATGTTCAAGTTAAAAAAAAACACAACCTTTTTGGTTCTGATACTAGTCAGAAAGTCAATTTGACTCAACAACAATATCAGTTTGCTTTCAGTAATATTGTAAATTAGAAGGTGCAGGCTTTTTCTTCTTGAAGGACATCCAGTGACACACTATACTGAAATTTCAGTGCATTACAACTTAATAATTTGATTAATACAGTATCTTAATAAGAAATGTGAGAAATATCCATCAGCTTCCTCAGACTCTGATGGGCCAGTAATCTTGTTTGTTTAGTCCCTTTCTTTGGTTTTCTTTTTAATGAGGAGCAGGAAACAGATTAACTGCATACCTAACCTCACTGAACATAACCTTAGTTAACTTGGTAGACCATTTTTTTTGCAGTTCCATGCAGCACATGCTTTTACCCTTAGGCTGCTCTCATTAAATACATTTGTCAAGCCTTTCATCAGGGCCCCTTTTTCTTTGACTTTCCTGATCTTTCATATCATCAGATATGTTCTTCTTGAAATGTTACTTGAATTTTGGCTTCTCTTTGGCAACTCTGTCCTCTATCAGCACTCAACCCAGTACTTCTACCTACACAGTATTTGTGACTTAGCCAGATCTTTGAGCTGGATCTGCTTCTACCTTTTCCTTAAATTGTGCACTACCACTGTAGTGAGTGGTGCTTATGGCCAGGATTGTGCCCCAAACATTTCCAGAACATGCTTCTCTGTATGTGTCTCAAACCCCCTTCGTCACAACCACGCTCCCAGAAATGTTTAAACCCCCAAAGATCATATTATACTCAAAAACATTCAAGGTGAGAATAGTAAAGGTGTAGATGAACATTCTCTGGCTCATGATGCCGAGGGACAGCAGGTCTGCCTGGCTGTGTGCAATTTCAGTCCCAGCAGCTCCACAGGTTTGCAGAGTATTACACGCAGTAACCTCCCCAAGCTCAAGAGAACGTTTTCTTTCCTTCCCATTTGAGACCTGAGTAGCAGTTCTGTTCCCTGCTTTCCTCAGCACTTTCAGGAGTTTCTGCTCACTCTTGTCTTTTTGTTTCCCCCTCCACTTTCTCCTGTTTTATCCTGCAATTCTCTACGTTTCTTCACTTCTGTATTCTCAGGGAAGGCACAATCTCACCCCTTTCAAGGGTGCAGCCAAACCCAGAGCAGGAAAAGACAACCACCTGTCCTGCCACATCGCCTTTAAAAGACATTTGGGACATTAAGCTACAATAACCTCAGACGAGCTAAACACAATCTACCAAGCCAAGAATACATAAAAAAAAAAATTAAAAATATTTAAATCATTATAATAATAAAGAGTGCACATGCTCTAATCTTTAACACACTTGGAACAATTCAAAAAATAGATTTTCAGCAGTAAAACACTTATTCAGTGAAACAAAAACATATTGTTGACTTCTACAGAATCTAACACACTTTACCATGAAAGCAAAAGTGGTTCAGGTTTAAGAAAAATCCATAAACTATTTGCTTCAGAAAAAAAAGAATTCTAAATGCTTCCGAAATTGCAGATATTTTCTATTCTATGTTACAAAATCTAATATCTACATTTAGACAGTATATTTCTATCTCACTGGCAGTATCAGTGCATGCATTATGACAACATGTCAAATCAGATGATAAGATCATACTACTGTGCCATATTGTATCCCCAGGATCAGCATAATGCTATATACAAAAAAAAAAAAGGCTAACGTTTTAATTTTGTACTGTTCTAGGCTTTGTAAGAAGTAAGCAAAATATGTAAGTAAACAAACAGGTCACTTCACCATTACTTGACTGTCTCTCTGTTTTTCTGCCTAGATAACATCAATTAAATTTGCAAGAGGGATAGACAGTTCAAAGATGGTCACAGCTTAAAAGTTCATTCCAGTTGGTGAGTATCTATGGGAGATAAATTCACACCCTGAGAGAAGGAAAAGTAGCTGTTGTACCTTTCCAGGCAGTTGCTGCCTGGCCTAGCAGCATGCTCCTCTCAGCCAGCCACTCATATCTGCAGGATAACCATCACTGAACACACAAGAGGACACTGGTAGTAGTGGCAGTGGGAAAACTGAAAGACACACTTGTAGGAAATAATTTTTCAATAGTTTGATTGCTCTTAAATAAATTGCTTTGGGTTTTTTTTAATCATTAAGAAAACTTCTACTTAGTCTGTTAGAAACATGGTGTGTTTGAGCTGTGTGTTGCTTTCACTGTAATAAAAGAAAAACTGTTTCTGTATTCTGTGCTAAATAGACACTATAACATGCCTGAAAAGAAGCATGAGATTCCAAGTCCCGAGCCACTTATTTGTGGCCTAACAAGTCACCCTTTCTGTTAGCCTAATGAATCTTTGTGTGTTTGTTTCTTTGTCTCCAAAATGACACAGATACCACCCTATATGTAATACTTTCCAGCTAAATTGAAGTAGGTCTCAGCTCTTTCAGTAACAATCTCAGGCTATCTCCTGCTTGCTAATTTCCTTTGCCTGAAGTCCTTTTTCAATAGCCTTATGCCCCATTTCAGCACCCTTTTCTGTATTTCTCTTTTCTTAGCTACCACCCCCTCCATTAGTCCACTAACATCACTTGCAGACACCTTCTCTTGCCATTAGTGCACTGTTACTCCTTGTTCCCTTTCTCAGCAGCTATCCTTTTCACCAAGCCTTGCTGGTGTGGATTCACATTTAAATTTACATAAAACTTTTTACTTATCAAGTGACTAAAGTAAATTTATCTGTTTTCTGTTCAACTTCAAATAAACACTAATAAATGGAAGAAATAGCCTTTAAAATCTATGCAACTTGTAATACTTTGCTATTATGGGATCAAATGAAATCAGTGGAAATGTTTCTGGACAGTTCTTCTCTTACATTTCCCTAGATGCCATACAATTTCTATTTTTAATTATTATTTTAATTACCTTTCCCTAGTACTAAATATAAAGCTTACCACATCACACTTCTTTGATCATGCTTTTTAGTCATTTTGAAAGACAAACAGATTTTGTACCTTTTAATCCTCACACACAGTAACCTATCCTAATGACTGAATATTTTTAACAGTTCATTTACTTCCTTTTCAGATTCTGTAGGAAGGCTGATGAGTACCATTTAGTTAGCTGCTTTAAGAATCTCCCTGTTGACACCTCAGTACACACCCACTTCACATCTCTGTTACTAAAAAAAAAGTGGACCTGAGGAAATGTCTTCATTTGGTATGGGTACCAGAGCACAGATTTATTTTATCTGCAACACTTTTTCTTTTACAGCTGGCTGTGGGAGAACTATATTATAACAGCTGGTCAACTAATAGGCTAGCCAGTTCTGTCATAGATTCCTCATATTAGGAAAGCATATGCCTGGGTTTTTTTTTTAAACAGGTAGCTCATCCTCTTACATATGGATTCTTTGTTCCTCAAATTCCCTTCTTGCTTTTCCTGATTTTAAGTCTTCCTATCAATTTCAAGATGATTAGGCTTGGGCTTTGCCAATGACACATTTTAGGCTCAAATAAATATTGAACCTTTAAATTTAAACTTAAATATTTCCCTTGTCTTGCCATCCTATTTCATTTGTTTAGGTGTATTTGTTCTGAGATTTTTGTGCTATGCTTAAACACCCTCCTCACTGAGACTGAATATTGCCATTTGAACACTTCCAATTGAGGAATTTTTTTAAGTAGAATTATTTGCTTGTTGGTTTTTTTTTTTTCTGAGGATAGAAAGCTAGATTATTAGATTTCATTATGAACACTTCCCCCACAAATCTGAATGCTGTTGTATTACATTCCTGATTAATCACCACTTTCTAAAAAGCTAGGTTTGAGTTGTGTCTTGTTACCACTTGCTCTTGGGGTTGATGTCATACTACAATTTTCCACAAACAAACATTTCAAGTCAATTTTCTAATTCATGATTTAACCCCTCCATATATAGGTTAGTGTTATAATGTCACATTTCACTTTGCTCCTTTGTTGAGCTTCTCCTCTTCAGTATGTTTAATGTTTTTCTTGATCCATCAGATAATGTAACCCTATGTTTATTCTTCTTATTATTAACATTTTGTCCATGTATTAGCCTCCTCACAGTAATTTTTTCACCAAGCTGTTGATAAGCTTTTGAAAGTTTTATTTTTGTTTCATTTTTTATCAATAAATATACACCATATATTTGATACACAGTGACATGGCACAGCATATAATTGACACTCAGTGGCATTACCTTAGTACATTTTACTTCTGATATTCCTGTGTTGAAAAATACTGCAAATTCCTGATGAATATATAGAAAATTACGATGCTAGGCAAAGCTAGCAAATATGTAGTGTGCTACAAATTTGACAGAAAAAGTATTTTTGATATACTGCAAAATTATCGAACAAATAAAATATTCATTACTTGCACAGGTGGATTAAAATCAATAAATGCCATTCTGTTGTTATAAACTGTCTGATGTAACAAACATCAGCCTGGCAGAGGCACACACTCACATGCAGATAAAATTTTTTATCTGGCTTCTTAAAGTTAGGCACCTAAGTCCCTACTGGGCTTAAAACACACAGCTTTTAAAGATGTCAAGATTATATGATTTCCAATAAACCATTAGAAATTGCTTGTAATCAGCCATGCCTGAAAATGAATATTAAGGGATAGCTCTGTTGAAGCCAACACTAAACAACACAGTGACTTGCAGAGCAAGGGGTAAGTGTTTCATTTATGATTGTCACCTGGTAGTCAGCCATAGATCTGAGGATCTAGTGCTAGTGATTCTGATTTTATTTTTCCTCTAAGCATTCCATGCATGTCATTGGTATCAATGGAATATTGTAAGCTGCAAATGTTTGATAAAAAAAAAAATAAAATAAAAGAAAGCAGATTTTACAAGCAAATACTCCAGTTACTTGGATAAAGGTTTATATAGTGTTCTCCTTATTTCAGAGTCCTGAGTACATGTTTTACAAACTGCAGAGTGCCCTCAAATGTATTGCCTTCATTGTGGAGTCAGAGTATTTATTGTGTAATGCTGAGTCATATAAAAAAAAGAAAGGCATTCACTAGGGCTAGAGGGGGAAAAATGGAGACACTAGCCTCCTCAAAAGAAAAACAAAAAGAAAGAAAAGAAAAAGTCAAATTCGTCTCAGGTTTTGTGGCTTCTTTTTTTTTTAAAACACGAGTAAACCATAAGCAACGTTGTCAAAAATATGTTACACAGCATATGCCACTGTAATAGTGAAATTACCGGGTTATCCTGATGGTGCTCTTCTGCACCCTCAAGAAAGGAAACTTGAGCGACTGTGCGTATGCAGAGACAAACGGGGGTATATACCCCACATGCAGAAGTACCTTGAGCACGCTAGAGGGAGCCAGCACATAATTGCAATGTCCCTTTTCCCACCCCACACCACCTCCCCTTTGCAGAAGTCAGCACAGAAAAGCCCTGGACATCCTGCAGGTCTGAGACAGGCTACGGCGTAAGGAGAGGAACTCACGGGACTCAAGTTACAGTGAAACTAGGTGTCTTAATAGCTCAGGGGCTTATTCTGGTGTTTGTTCCATTTTTAAGATCGTGGGGACTTCTCCAAATAAGTGACTTAGCTGAATACGACGATTTTCATCAGCCAATCTGAAGCCCTCATTCAGAAAGCAAAGACCATTTTGTAAACATATCCTTTACTTCGTCTGTCACGTTCACACTGAAAGTTGTCACGTTTCAGAGTAGTGATTTTACGCTGCCACTAATGTATGTACAGTTTATATGTTTCATTTTAACACAGCATTAGTTTTACAATGGCTACTGGCAGACTCGTTGTGCATGGCAAACTGTTTCAAAGCTACAAAGGGGTCTTCAGGACGGAAAGATGGGTCCAGAAAGAAGAGTTATTTGAATCTATAAATTTCTATGACTTTCTTCAAGTCAAATTGTATTTATGGACGTAATAGCTTAGAAAGGGCTGAAGGTTATCCTATTGAGCGAGGCCAAAAAGCTGCTTCCTTAACTGAACCTTTTAACAGCCCCTCCTAAAATAATCGTCAGGAGCGTCTTATAATTGCTCCAAAGTTGATTTTTGTTTCTTTTTTTATTTTTCTTTCCCCCCTAAATGATTCATGCTACTTACACGCTCGTCACTCACAGCTCACAAATGGCAGCTTCATTTCGGTACGCACGGGTCGGCTCCGGCAATCCCAGCACTCACCTTTCCAGCCTTCGTCCTCTCCCCGCGCCCGCCGCCCCCGGCCGAAAGCCTCCCGCCGCGGCGGGGGCGGAGGCGGGCGCCGTGCCGGGAGGAGAGGGAAGGGGAGAGAAGCGCAAGGCGAGGCGCTGCTGCAGCCGCGAGCCCCGCACCGCGGGGCTGCCGCAGGGTCCGCCGCTGCGCCCGCCCCGGTTCTCCCGCATCGCGGCCCCGTGGGCAGGGGGATGCTGCTGCACCTCGAAGAGGGCGAGACCCGCCCGCGGAGGCTCTCACAAGGCCGGGGCGCGGGTGCCGGGGAGGCGTGTCCCCATCCACATGTGTCCCCTCTGCCATACCTCCCTGAGGCGGCGGGAGGGGTACGCTGGGGCCCTGGGGGACTTGGGGATCGTACCGCGGAGTCAGATGCTCTCCCTCCCCGTGTTTTGAGGGAGAGGGGGAGTGTCGCATGCCCCTGTCTTCCCCACCCCTCATCATGGAAGACCTGTTAATATGTTTAAAAAATAAATGTACAAAGGGAAGAGTATGTGATAAATAAATATATAACGCATGAACGGGGTGGGGGAAGGCCGGGGGCGCGGCGCTGCGATGCACGGCGACGAGACACCGCAAACCAGCCACCCGTCCGCCCGCCCGAACCCTTCGCACGTTGCGCGTCTACCACCGAACCGATCTAATCAATGACACCCAGAGCCCGCCGCAGCCCCGCCCCCTCTGCCCGCCCGCCTCCTCCCATTGGCGGGTCGGCGTCGGGGCCGGTCGCAACCGCTGCCGACGATTGGCTGGCGGGGAATCCGTATCAATGTTTAAGCCGCGGCGTGAGGTGAATAGAGGCAGTCGGCGAGCGGCGCTGGGTGAGCGCGGCGCGGCAGCCCCGCGAGTGCTGCAGTGAGGGAGGCGAGGCGGAGAGGAGGGGGGAGAGAGGCAGAGAGCGGCTCCAACTGTTGAATTTTCACTGAATTCTCCACTCTACCTGCGGGCGGCTGGTGAAATGGATCTGTTTTATCGGGGATCGGCGTTCATTTCGCGTGCTGTCTGGCTAAGACTGGAGATCGTCTGTTTGAAAGGGGCCACCCATCAATGAGGCAGAGAAGAAATTTTTTTTTTTTTTTGCTTTTGCTTTTGAAAGCCTCTCTACCACAGGTTGCAGAATTAACTGTGTACTTTGGGTCCGGACTCAAATAAAGGAGAAAAAACAGTGCAGAACTGAGACTTGGAACTAGATCTGTGAGATATGTATTGGGAACCTATGTTTTTGTTGGTTTTGTTGTTTGGTTTTTTTTTTCTTTTAATATGAAAGATTTCTGATTTATTTCACACATAACACTGAGGAAAGGTGGTTAAAAACACTCAGCAAAGCAGGAGACAGACGCGCCTCTGTGCCAGTGAGTGGATAACAGCCTTGTTTTCCTGATCCTCAGTCTCCCGGAGAAAGAGGTATAGTAAAAGTGTAGCTGGATCAGCCACCCCCCACCCTCTCTTATCTTTTTTTTTTTTTTTCCTCCTCCCCCCCTTCAGGATACAAATCTGATTAATTTTCCCCCTCTGTCTATAGAGTAAGTCAGAGAAGCGTTAGGAAGGAGCTGCAACTAATGTCTGTGAAGGAAGGAACATGAGGCGATAGTGAATGTGATTTGTTCCGCTGGATCTGACTCATCCAGCAGATTGAAACACTTGCATTTCTGGATGTGCCATTCATTTATTTCTGGTTGTTGAAAAAAAACCCGAAATAAAATTTAGTTACCCTTCCCCAATATTTACTCATGCACTGTATTGCTGGAAAATGTATATCAAAGAGGGGGAACGCATCTGACTTTGCTGCCGCTCTTCTCCCCTGTACCAAGATGCCCAGAGAGACTGGTAAAGCTTGAAAAGACTGCAAAAAATGCATCGCACCAATCGCTTTACTGCATATGTTTTGATATAAGTGAATTAGTCGATTAAAAGATTTCCCACTTTTTTCATAGCCAGGATTGTTTTTCCTCTTCTCCCCTCCCCTAAATGAAGAGGACTGGGCGGCAGTGTCATTGGAAGGAGATGCTGAATAGAAAGAAAAGAGAGGCACTTGATAGCGCAGCCCTGTGAATACAGAGACTGTTTCCCTTTTAGCGAGAGACTAAGAGAGAGAGAGAGTGTGTGTGTGGTGGCTTTTCTTTTTCTTCCCCAGCCCCCCTCTCCTTCCACCCTGCCAGCCCTCCCTTCTCTCTCTCTCGCTCGCTCTCTTTTTTCTTAATCTATGCGTCCAGCCATGGGTTGCCTGTTGATTTCCTCTCGGCTGGAGAGAAAAGCAAACTGGAATTAAACTGCATCGAGAAAAGTGCAGCTCCTTAGACACGCATATGCACACACACATAGATAAACGGAGAGAAAGGATGTGGTGGTGGCGGCGGCTACTGGCCTGTCTTAAGGAAACCCAAGTGTGCATCTGATTGAGTACAGCCTCTGATTTCTCTCAAAAGAAATTACTGCTAATGATGACAGTTAAATGGTGGGTTTCTTAATCCCCCCCCCCCCAAAAAAAAAAACAAAAACAACAACAAACCACCCAACAACAAACGAGTGGGAGGCTGGTAGTAGAGGGAGAGAAAGGAAACTACACATCCGGACACTAGTGTTTGCTGGGTTTTTTGGTGTGTTTTGCCTTCCCCTCTTGCCCTGCAATCCCCATTCCCTCTCCTGATTCAGGAAGGAAACAGTGAGGGTGTACGAGACAGAGAGGAGGGGAAATACCGATGGCAGCGAGATGCAGCTCTCCGCCGCAAGCAATGCAAGATTAGATCTCTAAATGCAGCAAAACACTCCCTGAAAACCAACAACCCCGCGGTGCAATCAGACATTTCACTGCTTCTCACTGCACACGAAGAGGGCTTCAACAACAAGCCGAGACTTTTTTTTCCCCTTCTGTCTCTCCCGTACCCTTCCACTCCATCAATCGCCTCACAAGCGATGAGTAGCTAACAAGCTTTTCTACCCCTGCTTACAGACCTGTGACCACTCTCTTTTCCTATGTATATATAAATACACATATTTTTAAAAAATCTTTTTGATAATTTTTAGAAAAAAAAAAAAAAAGCCACTGCCGCCGATTTTTTATTATTATTATTTTTATTATCCTTTGTACATCTGCGGGGATTCAAGGACCGGGAACGCTTCGCCTTCCCGGAGGAGAGGATCTTTTGCAAATTTTCTGATTTTTGAAACCCTCCTACTGCCGAAGTTGGACAGCCGAAGTAACTGCGAGGGGACTGCAAGCGCGGCAAGCGCTTGTTAAAACGCTGCCAAAGCTACTCCCCCCACTCCCCTCCCGACCCCCCGATCCCTCCCTCCCTCTGAGCTACATGGTCTATTTGCTGCCTCTCATCCTGTGTCTCTGCAGATGTTTTAAAGCAACAGGTTCAGGAACTTAAAATACAGGGGTGGGGAGAGAGAAGAAAAAAAAAAAAACGGAGAAAAGAGAGAGCCGACAGGGGAGGAGGAGGAGGAGGGAGAAGAACAAACCCAGCGCAGGAGGCAGAGAAGACGGGGACAGCCCTGGTCGACGCCGCAGCTGCTGCCACCCCCACCCCTGCTCGGGGATGTACCTTTCCATTTGTTGCTTCTTCCTCTGTTGGGCTCCCGCCCTATCGCTGAAGAACCTGAATTACTCGGTGCCGGAGGAGCAGGGAGCAGGCACGGTGATCGGGAACATCGGCCGCGATGCGCGCTTGGCGGCGGGCACGGCGGGAGGCGGGGTGCTGCCCGCGGAGCGCGGCGCTCCCGGCGGCAGCCCCGGCCGCGGCCCCAAGTCCACCTTCCGGGTGCTGGAGAACTCAGCCCCACACCTCCTGGACGTGGACGGAGAGAGCGGGCTGCTCTACACCAAGCAACGCATCGACCGGGAGGCGCTGTGCCGGCGCAGCGCCAAGTGCCAGCTGTCCCTCGAGGTGTTTGCCAACGACCAGGAGATCTGCATGATCAAAGTGGAGATCCAGGACCTGAATGACAACGCACCCGCGTTCCCCTCTGACCAAGTGGACATGGACATCTCAGAAAATGCTGCACCGGGCACCCGCTTCCCCCTCACCAGCGCCCATGATCCAGACGCTGGGGACAATGGGCTGCGCACCTACCTGCTCACCCGTGATGACTATGGCCTCTTCTCCCTTGATGTGAAGTCTCGTGGTGATGGCACAAAGTTTCCAGAGCTGGTCATCCAGAAACCATTAGACCGTGAGGAGCAGAGTCACCACACCCTGGTACTGACAGCTCTGGATGGTGGTGACCCACCACGCTCAGGCACAGTGCAAATCAATGTGCGCCTCATTGACTCCAATGACAACAGCCCCGTCTTTGAGGCAGCCTCCTATGTGGTAGAGCTGCCAGAAAATGCACCACTGGGCACTGCTGTCATCGATCTTAATGCCACTGATGCCGATGAGGGTACCAATGGAGAGGTGCTCTACTCCTTCAGTGGCTATGCACCTGAGCGTGTCCGTGACCTGTTTAGCATTGATCCTCAGAGTGGCCTCATCCGTGTCAAGGGGAACTTGGACTATGAGGAGAGTGGCCTCATTGAGATTGATGTCCAGGCTAGAGACCTGGGCCCTAATCCTATTCCTGCTCACTGCAAGGTCACCGTCCGCCTCATCGACCGCAATGACAATGCGCCCACCATTGGTTTTGTCTCCGTTCGCCAGGGAGCACTGAGTGAGGCTGCCCCACCAGGCACTGTCATTGCCCTGGTGCGGGTCACTGATCGTGACTCAGGCAAGAATGGGCAGCTCCAGTGCCGGGTGCTGGGTGGTGGTGGTGGGCCCGGAGCAGTCCCTTTCACCCTGGAGGAGAACTATGACAACTTCTACACTGTAGTCACTGACCGGCCCCTGGACCGTGAGGCACAGGATGAGTACAATGTGACCATTGTGGCACGTGATGGGGGCAACCCCCGCTCAACTCCACCAAATCGTTTTCTGTCCGTATTCTTGATGAAAATGACAATCCACCCCGCTTCAGCAAGAACCTTTATGTGTTACAGGTGCCTGAGAACAACATCCCTGGAGAGTACCTAGGCTCCGTCTTGGCCCAAGACCCTGACCTGGGCCAAAATGGGACAGTCTCCTACTCCATTTTGCCCAGCCATGTGGGTGATGTCTCCATCTACACCTATGTCTCTGTCAACCCCACCAATGGTGCTATCTATGCCCTGAGGAGCTTCAACTATGAGCAGACAAAGCACTTTGAGTTTCGTGTTCTGGCCAAAGACTCGGGTTCACCCCACCGTGAAAGCAATGCCACGGTGCGCGTCACTGTGCTCGATGTCAACGACAATGCACCCCTCATAGTCCTGCCCGCTCTCATCAATGACACTGCGGAGCTGCAGGTGCCACGCAATGCTGGGGTGGGCTACCCTGTGGGCACTGTACGTGCCCTGGACAGTGACTTTGGGGAAAGTGGTCGCCTCACATATGAAATTGTGGAAGGCAACGAGGAGCACCTCTTTGAGATGGACCCCACTAGTGGTGAGATACGCACCTTACACCCCTATTGGGAGGAGCTCAGCCCTGTGGCTGAACTGGTGGTAAAAGTCAGTGACCACGGCAAGCCCAGCCTCTCAGCGGTGGCCAAGCTCATTGTCAGGGCCTTGGCGGGGCCCCTTCCTGAGGCTGGGGAGCCACAGGTGAATGGCGAGCAGCATCGGCGACCACACTGGGACTTGTCACTGCCCCTGATCGTGACACTGAGTACTGTCTCCATCATCTTGCTGGCTGCCATGATCACTATTGCAGTGAAGTGCAAGCGAGAGAACAAGGAGATCCGCACCTATAATTGTCGCATTGCCGAGTATAGCCACCCTCAGCTGGGAGGAGGGGGAGGCAGTGGCGGGGGAGGAGGAGGCAGTGGCAGTGGAGGGAGCAAGGGCAAGAAGAAGAAGATCAGCAAGAATGACATTATGCTGGTGCCCAGTGAGGGTGAGGACAGCCGGGGCCCCCTCAATGTCATGAACGTGGTGAGCAGCCCATCCCTGGCCACCTCACCCATGTACTTTGACTACCAGACCCGCCTGCCCCTCAGCTCTCCCAGGTCAGAGGTGATGTACCTGAAGCCCGCCTCCAACAACCTGACTGTACCCCAGGGACATGTGGGTTGCCACACCAGCTTCACAGGGCAAGGGACTAACGCCACCGAGGCTCCCCCGAGCCGGATGTCCATAATTCAGGTAGGAGACTTTTAGAAATACCCTGAACCTCACTTTAGACACTGGTTTAACTCTACCTTTTGTCTGCAGTGAAATCTACTGTAAGGCATCACTGAAGGGACCAACATAACTCACTAAAGAGAGGTGGACTTAGGCAAAGTGGGACCAGACTGCATCTGGTGGGTCAGGTTCTGCTGTAACACTGGTGTTTCCTGTGTGATTCAAACATAAATGCCCACTGAAACAGACAGAGTTACGGCAGTGCAAATGAGGTGCATGCAACAGTGCAGGCAGGCATTTAGTACATTTGGGACACACTGGAGTATTTTCCCAGGAGATCATCAGAGAGTGCTGGGTACTGCTACAGGTTTCACTTCACTTAGGTTTGGGATGGAGAAGGGGGAGGGTGTTTTTGAAGTAGCTACATCATTTATAGTAACTAACAGGATGTGGGAGAAACTACACACTGAGGACATCTATTGCAACAGTGTATTATAGCCCTCCAATCCTATCTGTAAATACGAGCTATTGTTCCAAGATGTATGTTTTTATATTTTTTCCCTTAAATTTCCTTCTTTAGAATACATATGCATAAATATTTATTTTGTTTTTACACAGAACAGTATCATTGGGTCCCCATTGCCTCCTCCTCTCTCTATAAAAAGCAAACCTTCAGCGCTGAAAATTCTGCTTAGTCAAACAGAAAGAAAATGTATGTGGTGAATCCCTCCTGCCCTTAAATGTTAACAAAACTCACATCCTGTCATAAAACAGTGAAACAACTAGTCAGATTTCCAGTAGCCTGAGTCAATATTGATGATTGCATCATAGTGAAAGACTTACATGCTCTGTCTTCTCAAAATGACCAAAGCTCATATAGAAATTACAGCGGGGCTGCATTCTTCTGCCAGTCACATCCACACTGTCCTCTACCAACTTTTGTGAATGTGAGAAATAGCAGAATTTGGACCATTGGAAACAGAGTGCTGATCAAAGAAAGAATTAATTTTTAGCAGGTAGTTTAAAGTCCTAACTCAGAAGATGTATTCCAGAGTGGTGAACTTGCAGAGTGAAGGGGACGGCAGAATTTGGCTCCAGTTGATTTAAAGTATTTCTTGATGATTAATGCAGCTTAATGTTGGAATACTACAGGTATGTTCCAAAGTGATTTTTCACGTTTGGATTGAAAGCAGGCTCTGGATAATGACTATTAAATATATTTGAAATGTCATATCTGCTTTGTCCTGTGGTTCTCCTAATATGCTGTTCTGAGTCATAGGGGAATGAGCTGAGTGTATCAGAAGTGACACAGACTCATTTTGTGTATGCAGCAAGTGGAACAGAAGTTGCACTGTAGACACTTGATGTACCAAAAGAAAATTCACAGTACCTTGGAGTTATCATACCCTGCGGTCTGTGAACACTGAATGTTCTAGCTGCCAGCTGCATTTAATGTTTTAAGCTAAATAGAAGTGGCTATTGGTAACTGACAGGTTAAGTAACCAAAATTCCTGTAACTAATGGCCTGTAAATGGAATATTTATAACTGGGAAATAAAATTAAAAAGAAAAAAAAAAAGAAAAAAAGAAAAGAAAAGGAGAAAATCCCAGACTGTCTGTGCAAGGTCACTACTGTGAACTAATCCTCAAGCTACTATTGAGCTGTGTCATGGAAACAGTTTCATTTTATGCCTATCATGAATTTGTGTTGCTATCAATTAGGTGAGTGGAGCAATACTTAAAATCTGAAATTGATTCTAACAAAAAGTGACGCTTCAGGAAAGAGTTTAGGTTAGGGCACAACTGGAAATAATTGGATTTATAATTCATGCTTTAAAAGACAAATAACTTTCAATGACACTTGTTTAAGTAATGTCAACTTTTTTACTGTAAAATGGAGTTGTCAGAATGCTAAGAAAAACCCCAAACAAAACACACACACATTTTTTTTTCCCTACTAACAAGTGTAATAGCTACTAAAAGACAGAAAATTATACTTTTTTAAAGCTATGTAATGTCTATATAAAGCAATTATTAATTCATGTAATGGTGCTACTGAGTAGTAAAGATTCAATTGTAGTATAAAATCCCTATGGAAAATATGATTTATTTATTTTTTTTACAGTGTTTACTGTATAATATCAGTCATGATTTTTTTTTTCTCCTGAGATCTATATAAAGTTAAAAGAGGAATTTCCTCCCTTAAAAAAGTGTGTTGTGGTTTCTATAAGAGTTTTTATTTCGATAACTGTGGGAAATGTTAACCATAACTCCTCAGAGCACATACTGCTATATCTAATCTTGTTTTTGCTTTCTTTGCCAACACAGACTGTTTTGGATGTTTAGATGGTCCAGCCAGAAGATGAGGAAAGATTAATTTTCCCCTAGTGAACAACCTGTTCAAACATACTTATTGATGCTATATTTTGTAGTTGCATTGACAAAACAAATACTCTGTATGAAACCAAGTAGTTGGTTTCTACTTAAGAAAGGCACAGACACGGAATAGCTAGATAGGAAAATCTGATCCTCTTCACTGTAATTCTCCATTATTAAAATACATTTTGTGTTCTCCATTCCCACATCCTTGGAGTAAATTGTATACAAAAGTTTTCATTTGAATATAGATACTACTTTGTGTCTGGTCCTATACTTCTGACTCATGTAAAAGTCAGAATGCAGACAGGGAGAAATAGTAAAGGGTCAGCCCTTTCTCTGGGTTTACTGCATCCTTAATCACTTCAGGAAACCTGTCTCTGGAAAAGTAAATTGCACAGTTAGGAATCAAAGCTCCAGCCAGTGGAAAAGAAAAACATACAGAACCCAAACAGTTCCTTTATCATCTCCTTTTATTAGTCGATTCAGAAAAGCAGTTTTCTTTATTGCCTCAGTAAGGAAAAGGTAAACGATGGTGGAAATGTTCTCTAGTGAATATTAACTTTAGTTTTTCTAGATGTATTGCTGAACCATGGTACTCTCACAGTGTACAATTCACACACTAGAACTCCTTTTCTTCACTCTCATTTTCTCAACAAGTGTTGAATGACAGAGTTCTCTAGTAGGACCCTTTTATTAAAACTTTATGCATGTGTGTGTGTATATATATATATATATATGTAAATTCTTACATATCTATGGATATGTATATTTATATATACACATTAAAATTATATTATTAATTAGAGCATTGAATGGAATCTATAAATATTTAAAATCAAATAAATAATTTCCTTACCAGCAAGATCCACATTTTCTCACTCTTATTAGGAGTGCATGACAACTTTTGTTGTTTTGCTTTTCTTACTAGTAAGAGCTAGAAAAGTCAACAGGCTTTATGATTCCTTTATTTCTCATTAACAGTATTTTGTTCTACAGACAGCCCAATTTGTGACAATTAATACTTGTGGAGTAAAGAGTTATTTAGAGACTCTGGGCTTCAGACTGACCCAAAATGACCAGCAGTTGAATAAAACACTGCCTAATTTGTGTAAGAGCAATGCAATCCTGCCTCTTTTTAAGTGACTGCTGTTACACGTTAGTCACAATTTAACAACTTCTGTGTTTACTCACTACTTCCTAGCATCCAGCTGTGTGCTATGGTTTTGTGTGTGACACATATGAATCAATGAACCTCTTCACTACCCTAAAAATGAAATTATTTAAACATATATGCATGCACATATGTATAAAATTTCAGAGGGACAGCCATGGATGCTATGTATTGACACAAGAGTTATAAGGCCTCTGAAATTCTTTGGGCCTCTAAAAATAGACCATTTGTGACATGAGGTTGATCTGTATGAAGAATAGTGCTTAATAGCATACTGGGAAATTACAACAGGTACACTTTAATGTGTTTCCTTGCTTTTAACTTCAGCATTCATATTCTAAACATACACTGGAAACAGTGCTTTCAAATGCAAGTCTGTTAAAAACTTTGAAATGTAGTCCAGTGATACACAATTGTCATTGCTAGATTCAAAATTCCATGTAATCTTTGAAGTGCTTAAGGTCCAAACTGTTATTTTTCACTGGGGAGAAAAGAAGTGGAAAGCAGGAGAAAATACGAACTCTACATGGCTGAAAGAAGATTTCTGTTCATTCCAGATCTTAAAGACCAAATTCTGTTCCTTTCATTCTGTTGAGTAAATCAAGCTGACCTACTCATCTGACTAAGAGAAACGAAGTTCAGCTTTATTTTGAGAATCAGAGGTTGAAAAAAGAACTATCATGTGCAAGCATACACATGTGCATTCAGGTCTCTCCTAACAAAAAGGTTTGAGTTGATGAGTTTGCTTTTCCTGTAATGCACAAGTCACAATATCTTCTTGTAGGTTTCTAATAGATAGAGGTGGATAAAAGGAAATGCAAGTAGTGTTGATCGTCCTAGAGGTTATTTATCACTATAGTTGTGATGCAGCTTGGAGAGGTTTGTAAATGTTTCAGGAATAAGGCAGGCATGAATAAAGGAAACAGTGGTCCCAGCTTTTGCTGAAGAGCAAGTGAAAATGAATTACTGTGTTGCAAGAACATCTCAGGCTGGGAATCACTGTAGCTGCTATACTATGCAGTCCTATAGCTTTTCAATATAAAGTACAGATCATTCTTAATACTTCAGACACCTGGTGCTTATGATGTGTGAACAGTCAAGTCCCAGTGCAGCTTCATTGCCAGGTGTCTGGTAGTACCTAAGAGTCTTCAGGGGAAATAAAAAAACATAAGCTGTATTAGTGCTACACTGTCTTTAGACATGTCCATGCTTCGCTCTGAGAAACTTAACTAAGATTGCAAATAGAAGTCTGGTGCTGCTGCTCTATAAGGAGATGCAGCTTTCCTTACTGAAGTTGCATTCGTTTTCAGCAAAGAAAATCCCTGTCTGAAAACTGAGGTATTCAGGGTTTTTATTTTATTGTTATGTTTTCTGCTGCAAATGAAACAATATTCTTTCTCACTAGAACTAGTAGAAGTTGAGATTTTGCTCTGAGAGGATACTGGGGCAGTTCTACACTTCTGCAGTTTGCACATTCATAGTCTATGATTCCCAAAATTTTGTAGCTACATATTCTAAGGTTGTATCTAAAGATAGTAAATTGTCATGAGATGAAACTGCAAAACTACCTGGCTAAGATGCATTATAGTAGTTTTTACAGTGTTTTACAAGGTTAGATATCTTTCACCATATCTCCTGTGAATGTGAATATGTAAATACAGTCTGCAGTTAGCAATATTTTGTGTTACATCACTCTGTAGCTTTAGTTTTACTTAATCAATTAACTCAATATCAGGGTCAGCTGTGTAAGAATTTGAGGATAGGTTATTTTTCCCCCCTGTTGTTGTTTTGAAGCTTTCTTTTGGTCAAGATCACTGCATAATACTGTGACATAAAGTACTTGTATTTAGGACTGGATTCGATGACATACTGCTCACTATGGCATATACTCTGGCTGCTGAAGTAAGCAGAGGAAGTAGAATCAGTCTCCTGTTTTCTGTTACATTTGCTCTGGTCTTGAACTTCAGCTCCTTGCCAATATTGGTCATAGCAGCACTATATCAAAAGGATCATTCCCTAAATATAAGTCTATATGAGATCTAAAGAACTTTCCAAGATGAAACACTGTCATATAGAACAGTAAAATTAATGAGTTTGAAGTAGAATATTGATATTATGAGAAAGAAAATTATATTGCCAGAACAGAAATTCTTGCTAACCAAGAATAATAGTCAGTGTAGAACCTGCTTTTTTTATAAAGTACAAGAGCTGAAGACAATTTAGCAGTTAAAATAAATTACATGAAGCAAATCATGTAGGATTTACTGGATCACAGTTCTTGACAACTCAAAGTTTTCTGAGCTTTCCTCATCTTGATGCTCAGTGTCACTGCTAAATGGGAAAATCCACACATATTTGTGATTACCAGTGCAATTTTGATGACTAATCCTTTGAAGAGTTATTTTTTAACAATAAATTTGTTCACATTTCTGTTATCCTTGCACTGATGAAAAGGCCCGTTCTTACTCATATTTCAATCAATATAATTTTGACTTCATCAATGATTTCAGTGATTCAAGAGTAAATTGTGGCTAAGAGCCTTAGAGAGTGCAGCTAAGAATAGTATTATTTGGTGCTTTGTTTTTATATTTCACCATTTTGTGATATTTTCTTGCAACCCCTTTTCAAACAATTAAGGGTACTTTAATTTAGATGACCTGTAATTTGAACTGCAACACAGAACCATAGAATTATTTAGATTGGAAAAGATCTGCGAGATCATCA
Organism: Picus viridis; assembly: GCA_033816785.1. Lineage (NCBI taxonomy): Eukaryota > Metazoa > Chordata > Aves > Piciformes > Picidae > Picus > Picus viridis. The sequence goes on along the minus strand of CM066566.1, from coordinate 82,052,938 downwards.
AGTCCTACCGCTAGCCTACTATAATCAGGTGTGCAGATGAAAGAAGAAATCAAAGAGTCTATTGAACCTATTGTGGAACACATATTTTCAAGTTTTCATATATTTTTGAAAGTGTGCATAATATAGCATTATCTGAAAACTAAGCAAATAATGCTACATGGGAAACAATCACAGAATCTTAGAATCCTAGAATGGTCTGGGTTGGAAGTGACCTCCAAAGGTCATCTAATTCAACCCTCTCTGCAGTAAGCAGGGTCATCCTCAACTAGATCAGGTTGCCCAGAGCCCAGCTGAGCCTCATCTTGAGTATCTCTAGGGATGGGGCCTCAATACCATCCTGGGTAATCTGTTCCAGTGTTCCACTATGCTCATGGTAGTGAGGGATATGTGAAATATTCACAAATACCACTTGGTATTAAGAAAGCATAGATTCAACTCAGCTTCTCTAAGTGAGGGAAAAATGTAATTATATACAATAAAATTTCTTCCCAAGTTTTATTTGCCTGTAAGCAAGTTGGGACTTTGCTTTCAAATTAAACAAACAAACCACACACACCAAAACCAAACCAAACCCTCCAAACAAACAAAAATGCAAAACAAACACACACACGAGAAATATCTCCAATAAATGTTAATGCATTTGATAATATTTACACATATGGGTTTAAAGATCCTCCTTGGCTTCTCTTTCTTTTGTTGTTTCTCCAAAAGTTAAAATGCCTTCTCAAATGAATTTTAGGTTTCACTGTGCAAGACACTTATTCTACCTATACGAGCGTATGTATAGCTGTTGTTTTCTTTCTGAAGAAAACATAGGGTGCATGACAGAGCTCTTGGGCTATCCCTTCAAGACCAAGAGTGCCTGTGTGTGTAAAGAAAAGACATTTTGACATAAAACTAGTATTTTTCAACAGGTAAGAATTTCCTGTGGAAAGAACTTAAACAATGATTTGTTGACTGGAGCAGAAACACCGTTCTGTTTTTATCTTTAAAAGTACAGAAGTGGTCTTTTGATGACAAGAGGTCAGAGCAGAGCGGTTGGGACAAATTTTTCAGCAGATAGCCTGAGAGCTTTATGCTTTCAATTGTACCTCAGCTGTGAGAAGTGATGAAATTAATGCTAAAGGGTTCAAAAGTATAGAAAACAAATGAAAAATCTCAGGGGACTGCAGGCTCTTAACTAAATAGGAGGGGAAAAAAGCAACAACAACAAAAGGCATCAGAAAGAGAGTGGCAAAATCATTTTGGGGAAAAGTTCCTTGAGTTCAAGTGTTTCATTTGTTATGTTTTTAAGGGGGCAACAAGGAGATTAACTAGTTGCTGCTTTTGCTGATATGGTGAGATGAAATGGAGTAGTACACAGCCTGCCATAAATCTTAGCCAGGATGTGTTCTGGTATGCCCTGGTAATATGTTTGTCATGATCTTTTTAGTTCAACCTTTGTTTCTCTATCTGCTGTGGACATTTTATTTTATTTTTCAATTTTATTTTCACAGAAGATGATTCTGGATTAATTACTGTAAATCCTAAGAGAAAGAAAAAATAGCTAAATTATGAAGCATTTTAGATAAAATGCTCAGTATTAAGTACTACATTAAAGAATAAGCAAATTCCTGTGAATGTCCCTCTTAATTAGGATATTAGGCAGTGCTTTAAATAACCTCCTTGAGCAGTCATGTATTTTTCTAGCTAAATTGCAAAGGCTGCTGATACAGTTCCTGCTTATTAAGATCACATGAGAACCATCTCTCTTTCTACTGAATTGCTTCTAACAGTTAGTGGTGCTACCTCTACAGAAAGGATAGCAGAAGATCAGTTCATCTCACTTGCTTGAGATGAGAAGGTAGCTCCTATTTTCACCTAGTGATGTGTTCTCAAAATTGAGGAGTCCCTCTACATATAAAGCTGTAGCTGCATAGTTTCAGCCAATTATTAGTGTTACTTGCACAGAGGGACAGCATAAAGATCAATTTGCATCTCATCTTTGTAGAGTGAGAGCATATCTCCTCTTTCAGCCCTCAAGACAACCAGTCCCATGCTGATCTATTTTCAACTTAGTACGCTGTAAGCGATCTAGGTGAGCAAAAACCTTCAAATGAACAGTATTTTATTTTAGCCATGGACCTTTCAACTGACTTTGTGATGTATATATCAGATCACAGTTTCTCTGGTTTGTGGAATACTTTTACCAGTAATAGAAAAGTTTCTAATCACATCCTGTTCCCTGCTGGGCGGCTGTGTGCTGCCGTCTCTATGGCACGCCAAAGGAGGACTGCAAAGGGGAAAGGAAAAGTCTTGTTACAAGATATAAATGCATAATTTCAGCTGTGTGGGTGGGACCTTTGATCGATGCATTGTAAGTTCTTGCAGTGATAGACATACAAAATTAGTTTCAGGCAGTGTTTCAGACCATCTATTGATATATGTGTGACACGCTTGTATTTGCCTGTACCAGTTCTAGTGACACTATGATTACTGGTATTTTCAGTCCTTGCTCTGGAACACTTCCAGGCAGTTTTATTGTATTGAAATGGCTCTTACAGTTCATTGAACCTCCAGCATAACATTGCTGAATATGATTGGCGCGTTTGCATATATTTATTAAAAAAAAAAAAATCAGGCAGTTAAACTGCATAATTATGGGAAAACGAATCATAACAATAAAAGACCATTTGAGTTAACAAGCTTTGTGATCAAAGGATAAATACAGGTTGGATAAATGAGACTCTAGATGTAACTAATCTACATAAATAAGCTTTGGTCTGATTAGAGGAAAGGAATATATTAAAATAATCGAAAGGTATTTTTAAAAAGTGTTTTACTTCAGTACTTTTATGATGTCAAGTTTTATTTCCTTGCATTTTTAACATTTCTACTCAGCAGAAATAGCTGTGTGCAGCGATAAACCACTTTTATGTTTCTATTCCTTGATTAACAATGTTTACAGCGCAAGGGAAGTCTAAAATAGCACAACCAAAAGTAACATCGTGAGCTTTCATTCCAGTTTGAATGCATCATGTGTCGAAACCCCTAAACATTTTTTAATGTCTTAATTTTAACATTTTTAATATTGAAATGCTTTTGATTGATTTTTAATTAAAGAAAAACATTAAAGGGAACATTTAAAGGACAATTTCTTGTTTACTGTCTTTATCAGCAGAGAGCAGCCTTTGTAGTGTTTGAAAGCTGGTGCATTAAAAATCAATTTCAAGTCTTCAAAGCCATAAACTCTTGCTTGCTTTGTAGATATACACCGGTTTTAAAAAAGCATTGGAGGCACACTTGACAAATGAATTAAAAACAAAAGGTAAATAATGCCTTCCTCAAAATTTGAAGGATCTTAATGTATTTGTAATAATAGCTAAAGGAATTTGTAATTATTTTTTTTCTTTTGCAGACAGCAGACATGTGAATCACAATTTGTAGCCTTTAAATGCATAATTTGTTCCTAATGACAGTTATAGGTATTCTTTTATTAATAGAATTTTGGTTTAATCTGCAGTTGGTGCTGTTCAGTTGTTTGCAAGGAATGCCATGATTCAGACACAGAACATGTCAGTCAGTGTCTTTACTTACTATATTTCTGTCTTGTTCTCTGCTGATTGCTAAGCAACCACTTATAATTAAGATTGTTTTGCTACAACTCAGCTTAAAAAAAACAGGTGAGCTGAAGTGTGCTAAACACATTTTCATTAATTCTTAATGAAAATGTAAAAAAAAAAAAAATCTATAAAAGGTAAAGGTGGCAAAAAAAAAAAAACACAACCCTAAAATAGTTTTAATAATGCACCTCAGATTCAGGACTTGAGTTTTATTCCTGCCAGTATTCAGGATGAGACTGCTTTTCCACAAATTTAGAAGGAACAGGATCATGTGGGATGTCCCTGCCATGGCAGGGGGGTTGGAACTAGATGATCCTTGTGGTCCCTTCCAACCCTGAGTGATTCTATGATTCTATGTTTTTAAATCAGTACATAAGTACTTTTGAGGCCTACAGAAACTAACTTATACTATATTCCTGTTATGTCTTTCAAGGCATGATCCTTAAAACTTTTATTCAGTGAGTATTTTAGATTAGGTCAATAGCTCCAATGAATTAAATAGACCACTTAAAGGAGTGGAGCTGCTGATGTGCACAAGCACGTGAGGAATTCAGCCCAGAATTTTTCTTAGCTGAACTGCTCCCTGTTGCTTCTCTCCTTTGCTTTACAAACACTGTAATGCTGCAAAGGCCCTTCGTTTCACTCAGCCTCCAACTGTACTCTCTAGTACTCTAGTGAGATAGTCCTGATGACTGAATATTTTATATTTTTTGAGGTTTGGGGTTTTTTTGTGTGTGTAGACTTACATAATTTGATGTGCAGATTGGAAGATCATCAAAACAATTCGGCTTTGGTGATTGTGAGCAAGATTATCCAGCCCCAGCTGTAAAGTGCCAAGTGTGGTCTTTTCTGATCTTTCCATCATTTCAGTGGATCAAGTGACTGTAAGAATATAGTGGTATTTAGAGTGCTTGGGAAATAATGAATTTAAAAGCCTCTAAAAAAAAATGGCAGACACAAAGCCTCAGCAGCTGTTTGAATTTTAAGACTACATGTCGGATAATATAACCACATGTATGAATCCGAGTGTGGCGATACATGGATCAGAGAGTATCATGAATTGAAAAGGACCATCTGAATAAAAGGCATTATTAACAACCAATTTTTTTATGTTGAGTATGATCCACACACAGCTGTGTAACCGTGTTTTGGAAGATGTTGTCAGTCTGCACCTTTTCCTGCAACCTAGAAAGCATCAAGTTTAGAGACAAATTCTGTTGTCTTTTTTATTATTATTATTTTGTCTCCTGAGGCAAGAGTATAGGTAAGGAAAGACCTCATTTTCTGCTTGACGGTAGAAGTTATACATCTTGCTTAAAACCGTGTATCCTGTTTTCAGACTTCAGGATTGAGAGTAATGATGAAAAGGAGGCACAAGTCATGTGACTTGCAATAATCATCACTCAATTGCTTCCATCAGCTGTGTGAGGTCTTAAAAAGCACATGATAATTTGCATCTCATAGCTCCAAGGCAGGGAATGCAGCAGTCAGTTTTATAGCCATCGGGTGGCTATAAATGGTTTATGTTATTTCTTTCAATGCATAGTCTTCATTTTGCCGAAATGTGTAAATGTGCTTTGTCTGTTTCAACCACCTGTGACTTCTTTTCAGGCCCCACGGGATATAGTATTGCAAGGTGCAGAAGTATCTGGATTAATTTATTTTGTTATTTGGTCACCGGCCCTCATATGATCTTTCCCAACTGCCTACATCGTATTATCACAATAATACAACAATAATGAAATAATAATTCCTTCAAGCATGAAATAACTAGTTTTAAATACTTTTATGTGCTCATTTCTTTCAAACAGGCTTCCATAATTTCAAAGAAAACTTCAATTTCAGTTCAATTTTAAACATACGTAGACCACACAGAGGCTTTTTTCTTTGTCCTCTTATACTGTGAAAGGAAACTTGGGAAAGAATGGCTGGATTTCTAGTTTTTGACCTACTTAGCCTATTTGAATGAAAGTAAAGCAAGAAAAAGCTGTTCACATTAAGTAAATATAAGCTTCAGGAATTGTATTTAGCACTGGCAAAGATCTTTAGATAAAGATAAATTATTTGCAGTCATAGTGGTCTTGCTGATACCAGTTAATGAAGAAACAGACATGTATATTGAACAGCCATGGGAGAAAATTACTTTATTTAAGTGAAAGGTTTTGTCCTGATTTAAATTTTGGGCCATAGGTTTTCTATAGTATTTTATAATAAAGACAATTACACAGTAATTTGGGTTATAATGCATGTCCAGTTCCCCATCTCAAAACCCAATTTGTTACTACCTGTGGCTATTTCTATTAAAAAAGAAACATAATTACTATGAGTCTCAGCAGTCTAAGAGTAAATTTTTGCAATTACAATACCTCCCTGGGGCAGATGTGTGAAAATGGCAGATTAATTCCTGCCAGTATCTGTCTATTCCTTGCACATTCTTAAGATTGCCAGTAGCTTGGATTATCATTATATTGGTCCTGTTTGTTATGCTGTGGTTAAGGGTAAAGTAGCAATTTTATTATAAATCTTTAGTAATAGGGCTCTACAGCATTACCTTGGAAAGTCTCTGGGCTGAAGTTTGATATACAATGTCCTAGCAATAGGATCCTCTGCTCTTACAATATTTTAGAAGGGTACTTCCCTTCCCCCTCGTTCCCCTCCCCCCTCCCCCATTATTTTATGCCTGTAAAGATGTAAAGAAAGCCAACTAAGACAGTGGAGTTTACTCATTCTTAGGAATTTGTGATGAAAGTAGTACTGTTGCATGTGAACTGAAGGATGTGCATTAGTTCCTTAGTACTGTATGGCTTTTATTTTAGTCCCAATGGCACAATGGTGTGTTTATTTAGAAAGAAGCATCAGCAACTTAAGATGGACCTGAAATTATGTAAATAACTTTCCTTGGAAATAATATGACTAATATCCTTATGAGCTTTTCTACCTGAAAATAGGTTTTGATGACATATATGCAGGAGAGTTGCATGCAAAGGCTCTGCAGCTTATGATCACTCTCTGGAGCTGAGATCCTAACTCCATATTGAATTCCAGTGAAGTTGGAACATGGTGTGGCTTCATGTGGGCTCATGATCCACCTGCAGAGAGCAGCATTAGTCTGTGTTACACATTATGTAGTTTAAATATTCAGGAAGAACAGTATGGACAATCTGAACCAGTTATTTTTACAACCACCACCCCTCCCCCCCTTTGCATGAATTTCTGTTTGGAACTTCTTGTGTTGCACCTCTTTCATTTTTATTTCTTTTCCCATTTTGAAGGAAACTTTCTTCCTCCCCTCCCCAGTTCTTCTGAATGTTGTCTTGGGGACCTCTATGATGTCGACATTATTTAGAGGAAGTTGCATTCACTATTGTACCTGAAATTTCAGGACTGAAATAAATACATAAACTAAAATGTAAACATAAACAAACAAACAAATAAATCAAAATGCATCCTTCAGTTGCCATAGCATGTATTCTCTCTTGTAAAAAATGCTCCCATACTTGGTGAGCATTCTGCTAATGAGATACAGAGGTAAATCCATAACGTAATCACTTTATTCTAACTAGCCCCTCAGTCAAATATTAACATTCTTGGTCAATCTCTCTATCCTTGGTAAAACTTGCAGCAGTGTCCTAGGGGTTTGGAGCAGCAAGAGGACTTTTCATAATCTTGGAATCTTTGCAAAGAACATTTCTTATGCGGATCTACTTTATTTTAACAGCAAAATCTCATTTCAGAGTCTCAGTAGAGCAAGATGTAATGAGAGGGGTAATCCAGAGCCTTGTTTTTCCCCAGGATGTTAAGAATTTACCGGTCAAAGTCAATCCTCAAACACCTGTGAGTTTGTAGTTTACCTGTGGCACGCACCGTACGTAAGCGTGTGTTGTGTTCTAGATGAATTGATCCTATTGAGAAAGATAGCTAATTTACACACACACACACACCTTGTTCTCAATCAATTAATATAGAGTCCTGTATGGAGACATTGTGGTAGGTTAACATGGAAGTGACAGAGTTGTGGATGGTTGTACACAAACCTGTAGCTGAAAGGCTTTATTCATTTTTTTTTCTATCCAAGCTTTCTTGACCACTGCCACTCTATTCATGGTGCATTTGATCAAATTTTCCTTTTTATGAGGTACCTCATCACAGGCACATGACTGTTATGGCTTTAAAATATATTTAGGGACAGAACCTCTTGCTAAATTTGTGCAAGCCTAAATTATTTATCTTATGTCACAAATAATAAATCAACTCATCACATTTTACAGTTGAAAATCTCCTTGCACAGGCATGTGAGGCTGTAACGTTTGATGATCTACTATGCTGTCATAAATTCAGCCACTATTTTGGCAGCATATTTAGTGGTGTGTCTTTCTCTAGTGCTAAGGGGAAATAATTATGCCAAGGTATTTCTGTGAAAGTAGGGCTTTGTATCCTGACACAAAATGTTGAATACTTATTGGGGATTTTTAACAAAATGTTGGAAATAAAGATTTACACAAACTGAATAAGAAATTAGACAGGAGGTAATCATTTTAATTTTAACACTTGTGATTTTCTTCCTGAAGAATTCAAGGGAAGCATTGCTTTTCTAGGGAATGATTTTAGGAAGAAAAAGGAAATAAAGTTGCAGCTTTAAAGGGAAGGAGGTGATCTGGATTTACTTTTGTTCTGACCGTCTCCTAGGAAGAAAACTGTAGTGCTCCACTCTGTGTTTGCTGTGCAGGCAGTGTGGACTCAGAACCAAGTCCTGCTTTATCTTTATCTTTAGCTCAGTTTTTTTTGCTTCGTTTTTCCACTCTGCAGTGAGGAAATGTAGAATGGAGTTCTGTGCCACATAAAGGTTTTGTTTTTTTCTGCCTAGCTAATCACCTTTCCCTGTAACTGCAATTACAATTCTGTTTAAGTGCTGTCCATAGAGAAGACCATATGTTGGGATAAAGGAATATTACACTTAAGAGTTTTTTTTTTCTCATTTTCTATCCCTGCTGTAATCTTCCTGCTCCTTTGCAGCTTTCTTCAGCATACAACATATGTATCTGTGAGAATAATACAATAATACAATAATACAATACACCAGGTTGGAAGAGACCTTGCATCCTATGTGATTGAAGTAAGCAGACTGATCCAAGGTCTATTGAAACCAATTTGAAAACATCCATTGATTTCAGTGGGCCTCAGGTCATGGCTTGTGGGAATTTTATTGTTGCCTTTAGTTAGGGTATGGGTTGAACAGAAGAAAGGTAAACACAGTGGATAGATGTTAACAGAAACTTAACAGATTTAACATATCCAGTGTCTCTACTTCCCTTTACTAAATATCATGACTACAAAACAGTTTGTGAGTGTTAAAAGGACGTAATTTGATCTCCTCCACCATATAGTACTTGCAGTGTTTATAAGCTTTTATCTCTTCAGAAAACATCTGTGATATGTTGCTCTTAGAAACAGGAAAACAGCAGTGGTAAGAGCAGGACAAATTCTCCATTTAATGGCTTCACTGAGAACTCCTGATGAGTAAGATCTTTCCTGGATGTCTCAAAATTAAAAATAAAATGCCAGGAGCTCACAACTGCACTGCAGAATCTGGATCTGTGTGCATGAAAAGAAAGGAAGAAAAGATAAGGTTGTTTTCCTGTGGAAAAAAGGAGTTCTAAACATAAAGAAAGAAAATAATTTTTGAAATTACAGTAAATACTTTGATTATCCCTTTAAATGTCAAGGTAGTGTTGTTTGTTTGCTTTGTCTTTTCTTTTAAGTTTCCTTCTGATTTGAATGCCTTAATTTCTAAACTTCATGTAGATTGAAATGGAAAATCAAAACTCCACAAATGCTACGATGTTCTTAGAATAAGCTGGATGTTGTGATAAGTGTGGATCTCATTTTACTTAGCTAATTGTAGTTGAGTCTGTTAGGCAGTCAACATAATATCTGTCAGGAATACTAAGGTAGATTCAATGTAGTGGGAACCACAGATAAAAGATGCACTAAAGCATTTCAAAAGAGCATTTCATTGGAGGTGTTTAGGAAGAGACTGGATGGGGTGCTTGGTGCCATGGTTTAGGTGATTAGATGATGTTGGATGATGGGTTGGACGCGATGATCTCGAAGGTCTTTTCCAACCTGGTTAATTCTACTCTATTCCATTCCATTCATTCCATTCCATTCCATTCCATTCCATTCCATTCCATTCCATTCCATTCCATTCCGTTCTATTCATATAGAAAATAATGAGATCCCCAAAGAAATTCAATCATTAGGTTTCATTGCACCTATCTGCTACCAGAAAATATAAATAGGCAACTTGATTCATTGACCTTTAACTGTCATTTTGGACCATGTTGGGTTTTTGTTTGTTTGTTTGTTTTCAATTTGTATTTCTAAATTAGTCCTAGAGAGTTAATAAGAGAATACCAAGTACACTTTAATGAAATTACCTATTTCTTTCTTTTTTTTTCCTGTCTTTTTTTTAAGCAAAATATATTTTTTAACAATATAATCAGGTTTAATGGTCTCTTGTATATTCTGCTAATCCAAAGTAGTTGTTTAATAATGAATATGTTTAAAAGCAACTAATGTTCAACTTCATTGCTGAACTTCACGTGTTTTTTAATGCACGAACAACTGCCTCTTATTAATTGTTTCCAGAGGTTTCTGTTACACTGGAATTATACAAGCTGCAGCCCCACCAGGATTATACAGCACAGTACAAGGGCTAAATAAGCACTGAAATTGTGGAATGGTTCATATTTTCTTCCTAAAACGTCTTGAATCTCTTTTGGTATTTGGACCAGATATTGTCTTGTGAAGGTGGAGTGGAGTTCATACACGTCTTCTGTATGTGTGGCACACAGGTAGATTGTCTTATAGAATAACAATGTTTCTCAGAGCAAGCACAAAACATAACATGATAAATGAGGATGAGTCAATGTTTTCTCAGCAATGGTGGACAAATTATACTGTCCTGTGATCTCAAGTTTGTGTAACAGGAAAAAAAGTGATTACATGTTTCTTCACACAACAGGATGCAATCCCTGAAATATTTATGTAATATAGAGACAGATGTATGCAACTTACCCTTATAATCCCATTTCACAGCTATTCCAAATACTGGGGAGCTCGATAAATAGGAAGCTGATTATATTGGCAGTATAACTCCATTAATATGATTCAGATTTGCCTTATTGACAAGCTGGTACTGTTAATATGATCCAGTATATTAAATTGACAGGAAAACTGGAGGGATAGAATGTATCTGCAGCCTAATTGACAGGGAGGCTCTTTCAAAAGGTTCTTAATGTGTTTTTTATTGACAGAGTAGCTTCAGTTAAGTACATATCATTGGTGAACAGTGTAAATATATTGGATACAACTATACTAGCAGATTCAGGTGAAGTGGTTATTGTTCTGTTTTGCCAAACTTCCATCTTTACATTGATATAAGTTGTATCATGCTCTCTTGTAACATCTTCACAAATGCCTCTTAAAGAAACAGTGTAACTGCACTGCTCAGCTTTTTGACAAGTTGTGAATGATTTTAAAAGTGTTCATCATTTTTAAATTAATAGAGGCAATACAGAGCAATGCAATAATGTGTCATGAATTTCATTATGTTTATTTATTGACGCTGTGGTAGCAGAAGCAGAGCTATTGTACTTTCAGCTCAAACTCTTTATGTGGTGTGATGTTTGGCACCTCTTTCTCTGTTCAGATCTTTCACCTTCTCTACAACGTAGTTCCTCTCAAGAGTTCATGTTATAATTACTTTTTCCTAGTTCCATTTCACAGATTCTATATTCTCTTCCCAGACCATGCTAATTTCGTTAGATGCTTAACATTTCATGTTTCTTCTCCATTGCAAAACAAAATGAGGCTCAGAAGCCTGAAACCATTGTCAAAGAACACTTTGAGTTTGGTCAAGAAAGTATTTTTGTTTCCTATTTCAATGAGGTGAGAAGAAACTTGTCTGGGTCTTGTGACTCCTAATACTTGCAGCATGTTAAATACCTGGATTCTAGGCTTTTGTCTTCTTTAGTGTTTTGGACAGTGCAGAGTAAACTCTTCTAAAAATTTAAGCAATAATGGTTTTAATTAAGAAAGTAGTACAAATACAGCTGAAATGTCTGCAGAGGCTTAATATGAAAGATTAAGCAATAATATAAAAAAATAATAAATAATAATTATGATACACACTAACAGAAAATAGTGCATGGACTAAGCCTTTTCGTGATTCAGTGATTCATATGGGGAGAAACTCGATTCCTTACAATACAATACAATATTAATACAATACAATACACCAGGTTGAAAGAGACCTTCAAGATCATCGCGTCCAACCCATCAACCAATCCAACCCACCTAAACAACTAAACCATGCAACCAAGCACCCCATCAAGTCTCCTCCTGAACACCTCCAATGAAGGTGACTCCACCACTTCCCGGGCAGCCGATTCCAATGGGCAATCACTCTCTCTGTATAGAACTTCTTTCTAACATCCATCCTAAAGCTCCCCTGGCGCAGCCTGAGACTCTGTCCTCTTCTATTAGAAGAAAAGATGGTAGTCTCTGTCTCAGACTTCTAGTTTTCAGAAGTCAGTCTGTGCATTTAACTGAGAAGCTCAGGACCTCTTTCTCTCACAATTCTGCTTTTCTCATTCAAGATGAAGAGAATACAGGATCCACCAACACTCGTCAGTAAAGAACACAGCAGCCTGGTGAACAACATTGTCTTGTTCATCTGACTGGTTCCGCTGTCCTGTCTTTTAGTGTGCTTTTGAATAGTGTTATATATGTTGGAAATTAACATTAACACACTGTAGGTCTTTTAATAGAAAAATGCACATTTTGCAGCAAGTGTGAACAACTTATTAGGAGTTTATGCCCGGTTGTTTTTGCCTTTTTTTGTTTGTTTGTTTTGCTATTAGGCTAACACATTTTCTTAATGATGTAAGTTTTGTGAAATCAAAACCTGGTACTTCAGGTTAAACACATACACTTACTGGCACTCTGATACTGAAAAATTGTGTTAGGTTGAACCTGAAACTGCTCCTAAGAAAATGAAGACAATTGTCTGCTCTTTCAAAACGAGATAGGGCAGAATACAATTCTTTTGTCTTCAGAAGCGATTACCATTTCATGGGGGTAGGGTGAATCCTTGAAATCCAGCTTTTCCTCAAAAAGTTACAGAAGATGCTCGAGTTAGGTATTAAGTGGCAGTCTGATAAAGGGGAGAGATGTTTCATTTCAATGCATTTAATATTTAATTGAAAAGAAGTTAGAGTCAGCAAGGACATTTTTCTTTATTATCATTCAGGTATGAACACCTGTATAAAATGGAGCTCCACTGAATCATTTCTGAAAATGTGATACTTGTTCTTGTAATTCTGAGAAAAAATTATTAATATTCTAGTAGTCTAATCCTCATAAATCTGATTAATGCCCAAGTCCATTTTCCCCCCCTACATTTTAGAATACATCTTTCCCTAACATGACAATTATTTCTGAGCATAATTTATCAAGAATACCTAACTATTGCATTTTGCTCGCTTGCTCTCTCCTCCACTATTTCTCTCTCATTTTCTCCATATTTTCCTTTGCAGTCATGTTGATTCTAAGTGTTGTTTGTTTGTCTGGGTATTTTTAATAGTTACAATACAATACAATACATCAGGTTGAAAGAGACCTTCAAGATCATCACGTCCAACCCATCAACCAATCCAACCCACTTAAACAACTAAACCATGGCACCAAGCACCCCATCAAGTCTCCTCCTGAACACCTCCAATGAAGGTGACTCCACCACCTCCCCAGGCAGCCCATTCCAATGGGCAATCACTCTCTCTGTATAGAACTTCCTAACCTCCAGCCCAAACCTGCCCTGACGCAGCCTGAGACTGTGTCTTCTTGTTCTGGTACTGGCTGCCTGGGAGAGGAGACCAACCTCTGCCTGTCTACAACAAAGTTAGTTTGTTTGGGTTTTTTTTAGGAAAGATACCTGTTGGAAAAATGTTTTTTGTTGTGTTTTTTTTAATATAATTTTATTAAAACAATATGGAATGCACCAAAGATGACTATAAATCTGTAGAATTGGAGATTTTTGTTAAAGAAAACCTCCACCAACAGCAACAAAAAAAAAGCCCACAACGAAAACCAAAGCAGAAAATAGGTAGGAACTTTTAATTTGTGATAGATACTCTGATTTTTATAGGAATTCTTATAACCAGCAGCTTCATCAAGTCCTCTGTCTTACTGAGGAACAGTAGAATCCCTGAGAACATTTAAACAGAAATAAATACATATACCTTGTGAGCATGAACTTATGGGGGGAAAAAAATTTGCAAGAAAGGATTATTGTGGCTCATTGGTAAAAATAATCCCCATAAATCATTGTGTAATGCTTTGCCTAGTCTAGTTCAAACTGTTTTCAGTGATGAAGATTTCAATTTTTATTTTTTATTTTTTTTTCTTCTGATATGTTTAAGGTTAATGAATCCCATGAGGAATTTGTTTCTCATGCTATAAATGAAACTTTTGGAAATCACAGTTATTCTTGAATGGCCAGTAGAAGCTTAAAGTCTTTCAAACTTCTCAGTGTTTCTATTTTGAATTTATCCTATTCAGTATTCCACATTCACCATATGAGAGCAATATTTAGCAACAGTTGCCATTTACCTAGTCCCCTGTGTTGTTTTAATACACAAGGTCTAACATGTGATCGAATGAACTTATAGAATAGAATAGAACAGAACAGAACAGAGTAGACTAGACTAGACTAGACTAGACTAGACTAGACCAGGTTGGAAGAGACCTTTGAGATCATTGAGTCTGACCTATCACCCAACACTATCTAATCAACTAAACCATGGCACCAGCGCCCCATCCAGTCTCTTCCTAAACACCTCCAGTGATGGTGACTCCACCACCTCCCTGGGCAGCCCATTCCTATGGCAAATCACTCCTTCTATGAAGAACTTCTTCCTAACATCCAGCCTAAACTTCTTCTGGCGCAGCTTGAGACTGTGTCCTCTTGTTCTGGTGCTGGTTGCCTGGGAGAAGAGACCAGCCCCCACTTGACTACAATCCCCCTTCAGGTAGTTGTAGACAGCAAGAAGGTCTCCTCTGAGCCTCCTCCTCTCCAGGCCAAGAAACCCCAGCTCCCTCAGCCTCTCCTTATAGGGCTTATGCTCCAAACCCCAGTTTTGTTGCCCTTCTCTGGACACATTCCAGCAAGTCAACATCTTTCCTAAACTGAGGGGCCCAGAACTGGACATAGTACTAAAGGTGTGGCCTAACCAGTGCTGAGTACAGGGGCAGAATGACCTCCCTGCTCCTGCTGGCCACACTGTTCCTGATACAATCCAGGATGCCAGTAGCACTTGGAGGGTGTACTACCTGGTGTTCATGCAAAGACTGGCCAGCAAGTGATTCCTCAAGTCATATTATTAAACTGTAGCAATTATATTGTCACATCTGAAACTCCATGCCAGTAAAAGTGTATTTTGCACAGGTTTAATTTGTCTGTTCTTTCATTTTCCTTCTCCTCAACTACCTGATGAAAAAGGTAACATAATCAAATTGTAAGGTGCTCCCTAAAAAGTAGTAGCCTTCTTTTTTGGTGTTTTGGGTTTTGTTTGTTCATTTATTTTGGCAGCTTTTGAAAGATTTATATGCATTCTGATCTCTGTCAAAATGGCATGTTCTGTGGCTTCGGGCTTCTGAGAAACCTATATGAAATGTGTGCACAGAAATCCAGGGGAAATTTTCTGTAACACTGCAGTAACGTCAGTGTTCCTTAAAGTTCCGATTTACTCTAATGTCATATATTAGGACAGGTAGATGAAAGAATTTGTAGGGTTTAATAGCATACTCTCATTGGAAATGAGCTAGCTCCACTAGTCTGTGAAAATGAGTCATAAAAACAGGACCTCATCTCTAGAAGAGTTGTGGGCAGTTAGGTTGACGTTGCAGACTCTAATTCTCAAGATTCTAACCAGGCTGGAAGACTGTTTTGCTTTTGCTTTAGTTTTAGAGACCATTTGTTTCAGTATATTTTCTTCCTATTGAAGAACTTGTGTCTTAGTATTTGGTGACCTAGTTGATACTCCAACCCTCAACCTTGCATCACAGTGACAGAAAACATGTCTTTATTATTTAGCTGTGATGACTTTTAATAGTAGATTGTTTTTCATAGAGGAGGGTGATTTTCATAGGGGAGGGTCAAACTTAATTTATTTTTAAGGACGTTATTGGTGCTGTTATTAGTCATTTTTTCTTCTTTATCAGGATTGGAATTATCAGATTAGAATTCCATGTATTTCACTTCTGATTCCATGCATCTTAGCTTTACCTATTACATTGAGCATCGTGCTGGTCATCTACATTCACCTGTAGTTATTAGCGAAAGTCATTTCCAGGAGCAGTATGTACCTAAAGCTCAGTGTCCAGTATGGGATGAATTATCTTGTATGTCTCTAATGCTTATAGAGGGATTTTAGCTGATTAGCTTAGAGTAGGTGATTAGCTTTTAGATGGTTATCTTCATGTGAACTCAAACCTAGCTTAAAACTGGAGGCAAACAAAGAGACACAGAGGTTCTGGTTTCCTCGGGAGGGCTGTATACCAGTGAAGAACAAAGAGTTTGTTTCCTTTTGATAGATATTTAAAGTAGCAATCATATCTTAGAGTTATACTTATGCAATGTAAAGAGGTGTGATTCATGGATGAGTTGAAATGTGTAATACCACTTCTATAAACATTAAGGTGTAAAAATTCTAAAAATATGACCTTTCACTACAACTGGAATTACATTTTTTCCAGAAGTGTTTAAGGAAATTAGACATTCATATCTCTCTGTAATCCCATTTTTAAGTGGGTGCTTACCTTTCTAAGATTCCTCTATTGAGGAATCTATTAAGATTGCCTAGCCTTAGAATTAAGTGTTTATTTGCTTATTTGTTTGCTTGCTTGCTTATTATTTATTTGCTTATTTATGTGTTTATTTGCTTATTATTTTTGCAGATATTCTCATATGGGAAGCATCTCTTTCTTTGCTGCCTGTATCTCAGAGTGCTCTGTTACAGTTCCACACAAGCATCATACTTTCATAGTTCATAGAAGTAGGTCTAATGCTTTTAGAGCAGAAGACAAAGAATTTGAGTGCTATGGCTGTGTATGGTTATCAGGTATTTATGTTTGTTCGTTTGCAGCAATGAATTCCCTGTAAAATAGCATCCAACTGTTTGTATTGCTGCAAAATACAACATGAAGGAAATTGGTCAAATTATTATAGAGGTAAAGGTTATTAATGACTCCCATTAACACAGAATTTCTCAGAAGCTGCTCCCATTTTTAGAATGGCAGCTAAGATGTGGTCATAACTTCTACTTTAAAGTTTATATCTTGGCTCGTCCAGGGTGTTCTCTTTATTTATTTAGCTGTGAAAAAGCAGAAACAAAAAGTATGACCAATTCTTACTGTGGTCCAGATTATAGATTAGTAATCTTTAAGGAGATGCTATAATTAATTTCAGGGGGAAATCTGAGTTGTCTAATAGCAGAGAAGTGATGAAAAGACAGTGTATAGGAGGCATTTTGCCTGACAATGACATTAAAAATTGAAATGTTGATTCTAGTGGCAGCTGTGTTGAGGAGGACGCAGATGTCTTACATAAGTCAAAGCATAAGGTCAGTTTTCCTGGGTATCTACAGATGAGATATTAGACCTAGGAAATAGATGTGAGTTTTGTAACTGTAAAGATTTATTTGAGTGGAGAATCATTGGGCTCTGTGGGTGTCATAATGATTATATGTGTGTGTGTATATATATATGTGGGGTAGATCAAGAATGCTGAAATATTTCTCTTTATGTCTCCATTCCTTCTTTTTTATTGCACACACACACACCCCCCTGCCTTTAATGTTTGTTTTCATAAATTGAAACATGTTAAGACAAACCTTTACTCTAATTGCATATATTAAATCCAGGATCTTATCTGTTTTCAAGTGCAAAGCACTGAACTACCCCCTAATTGAATTAGCCAGGTTTTGAAAAGTTTTTGATACCTATAGCTGAAATCATCTGCTTCAGAAATGCTGACTTGGAAAAGCAATGGCACAACGCTGAGTTTGAGGTCCCAGATCTTAAGATTTCTTATTCTGTAATAAAGTGTATTGTTTGCAATTCTTAGGCAGCATTTGAGAACTTTTATAAGCCCATCTTGTAATAATGCTGCTGAAAACCAAGTCCCTAATTGGACACAAACACCCAGATTTCCAAATTATGTGTAATTTTGATATGATAAAAAATAATTTAGAAGTGCTGTAGTTTGAAAACAGATGAGTAAAACCTGATTCTGTCATGCAGTTGATCATCAAAGATAAGTCACTGATCAAACCATAGATTATTTTTGTAATGACATGTGCAATGCTATGTACTGCACTGCCTAAATCAGAAACAGCTTTGAACTGAGAACATGTGTATTAGAATCTTAATTTTGAACCAGAGGTTTTAACTAGAAAGAAGAAGAAAGTGCCATGTAAATTGGGTTCATACATGCCAAACAGAAGATAACTCTTAATCTTCTGTCTCTTCCCTAAATAACACAATATATGCATGGTATATAAGCACATCTATTTCATGTGTACCTTGATAGTGGCAGGTGGCTATCTATTTTCTGTTGCAAATGGCAATGACACTTAAATTTCATATGTAACTTCACACATGTTTTCCAAGCTCCAACATTCCACCCATAAAAGTAACAAATATTTGTAATTACCTCCTACCTACAAAAACCAAAACAACGCTGAAGAAATGTGGGGGGAGTAGCTGGGAAAACCAAATATCTAAGAGACTAGTCACTCATGTAAACACTTGTGCAACATTAAACCTTACCTTGGGCCTTCTGCTCCATTAATTGAGCACTGCCTGTGTTACTGATGCTGGTACACTAAATGCTCTTACAAAACTCATAGCTGCTGTGCAGCATAGTGGTGTGATATGAAGTGATGCAGAAAACAGTAGAAGCTTTGTCATTAGGTCAGCTGCAAGAAGAAATGACGTGTGTGAATGTACAGTATATGGAGTTTTGTGAAAGATGCAGTCTCTCTCCCAAAAACTTCAGCTGATGATACAAGGGGAATTCAGTTCCCTTTGGCAGGACTCCATGCTGGTCTGGATGCTGTAAATACTTCTGCTTTTACAGTTACTTAGCTCATGCTGCTAAAAATGTACTCATGGCAGACTTAATGAAAGTATCGTTTCAAAACTACTTGTCTACAACAATAATTTAATGTTCTGGTTTGCATGTGTGGTTCTCATTGTTCTGGCACAGCTATTAATACTGATGAAAACTAAAGAGAGAAAATCCAAATATTTTCATACTTGTACTTCTCCAGCAGCATTTAAAAGCACCTCACAACTAATCAGCCACAATTTTTGGTTTTCTTTTCTTTTCTTTTCTTTTCTTTTCTTTTCTTTTCTTTTCTTTTCTTTTCTTTTCTTTTCTTTTCTTTTCTTTTCTTTTCTTTTCTTTTCTTTTCTTTTCTTTTCTTTTCTTTTCTTTTCTTTTCTTTTCTTTTCTTTTCTTTTCTTTTCTTTTCTTTTCTTTTCTTTTCTTTTCTTTTCTTTTCTTTTCTTTTCTTCATTTCAAGAGTAATATAGCAATAGATGAAATTGCATTGAAGCAGTAAAGGCTTCAGAATCCCAGTAGATGATGTAATTATGGTTAAAAATTAGTATTATTGAATAACTCACTTTTGTAATATGCTGAAGTAATTTTTTCTCTCATTTTCAATAACCATCAGTCTTAATATCTAGCTAATGAAAAAACATAAACAGTGTCATCTGTCAGGTTGCTAACAGAGAATGCCACTGATTGGAGCCTCATTGTTTACTTTAGCAGGTAATTTGTGGACCGGAATCATTTAATTGTTCTGAGCACATAATTACATGCCGGCATTTTCCAATTTAATTAAAATGTACAAATCTGAAGATTAAGGGAATTTTTGAATTATTAATCATTTCTCCTCTAGGAAATCTTGTTGCTCTGCAGGAGATTTGTCCAGTGTACAACTATACGTATTTTTTTCCTTCTCTTTCACAGACAGACAATTTTCCCGCAGAGCCCAATTACATGGGCAGCAGGCAGCAGTTTGTTCAAAGGTAAGGCCTATTAAATAACTTTCTCGGCTTCCCCATTTGCATTCTTGTCAAAATTGCTTTGCCACAGAGTACAATTCTACTTAGAACAAGTAAATACAACTCTCTCTTTTTTCTTTTTTTTTTTTTTTTTTTTTTTTTTTTTTTTTTTTTCCCAATATATATTTCAGTAGCTCCACGTTCAAGGATCCAGAAAGAGCCAGCTTGAGGGACAGCGGGCATGGGGACAGTGATCAGGCTGACAGTGACCAAGACACTAACAAAGGCTCCTGCTGTGACATGTCTGTTAGGGAGGCACTCAAGATGAAAACTACTTCAACTAAAAGCCAGCCACTTGAACAAGGTGAGTGAAGCCTCCAATGCTTAAAAGTGTAGAGTTTCAGCCATCATTATAAACCTATTAGTGCTGCAGTTGTTGATCAGGGTGGAATAGCCCACTGATAATGCTATCACAGAAAGCAGTAAATCTGGTAGCTAGCCTAGAGCAAAGAATGTTGTTGAGTATCTTTTAGAATGAACATGAAAAGAAACCACAAGTATCAAAGTAGATTAAAAAAAAAACCAAAAAAAAAAAGGAAAGAAAAAAAAATTAGTACTCTTCACAAATGATTAGAACATACTTTATCTCTGCTGGCATTGCCTGTGATATGTTATGTACAGTTCTGCTAAAGGATGATTTAGAAACTCAAACTAGACATGGCTGGAACAAATGAAAGAATACCAGTCATTTACATTTTTCACACAGTTTGGAGAAAAGAGAAAGAAAAGATGTTTGACATATCAGACTAGAGTGAGAACAGACCAGAAGATGTTGTCATTTCATTGCTGTATTTTCCTGTTTTTTTCACAAGTGTCAGATAATAACACAATCTGATTTTCAGTATAATTTCATTCACATCCTGTGGAGGTACCAAAGATGGAGGTACCTGTGGAGGTACCAAAGGTGTCAGTCATTTACATGTTTCACATAGTTTGGAGAAGAGAGAAAGAAAAGATGTTTGGACTATCAGACTACATGAATAGAACAGAACAGAATAGAATTAACCAGGTTGGAAAAGAAGATGTTTTCATTTCATTGCTGTATTTTCCTGATTTTTTCACAAGTGTCAGATAATAACACAATTTGATTTTCAGTATAATTTCATTCACATCCTGTGGAGGTACCAAAGATGTGTGTCTGTGAGACAGCTAAAATGACTTGTATCTGGACAATGGCAGTGCTCCCTGCAAGCATTCATTCTGACAAATCAGCCTGTTTATTTCCTCAAACTCTGTGTCAAATTGGTTTTTGCCAGATTTGTTTTATCTAAGAGACAGGGTTTTCTTGTTTGTTTGTTTGTTTGTTTGTTGTTTTAAAGCATGAGAGGGAGCGCTCCAGCACTGTGTGCTTGTGTTTTAGTGTAAGCAATAAGGAAGAGCACCACTGAATTATTTTTCAAGAGTTTGTACCTTCACTGTTATTTTAGTTTGTTGTGGGGAAGATGTTCCCGTGTTAATGAAAGCTGAAAGACTGGTAGATAACTCTGCCTTAATAAGAAGCTATATTTATAATAAAGCAGCAATGTATTTTGCAAAGCAGAAAGCTTCTGTGCCTTTTAGCCTAGACTCATCTGCAGTACAGTCATGGAGAAATACACGTTCAACTTCATTTTACTGATTATGTCGAGGCTGCAATATAAATTTTGCTGTGTAGAATATTTAGAATGATGCAATATAATTTATTCTGTATATATTTGAGGTTTGACCTCATATATGACCTTATTTTCCAAGTAATAAATGCCAGAAAGATTATTTTTTTTTCCTGACCTTTTGCCACAGTAACTCTGTGCTTATAATTGGACATTGATCTGTATAAAGATGCAGTATTGGACTTTTTTTTTCTTCTTTTTTTATTTTCCCTTTTTCCCTCTTTCTTTCTTTCTTTCTTTCTTTCTTTCTTTCTTTCTTTCTTTCTTTCTTTCTTTCTTTCTTTCTTTCTTTCTTTCTTTCCTTCCTTCCTTCCTTCCTTCCTTCCTTCCTTCCTTCCTTCCTTCCTTCCTTCCTTCCTTCCTTCCTTCCTTCCTTCCTTCCTTCCTTCCTTCCTTCCTTCCTTCCTATCTTCCTTCCTTCCTTCCTTCCTTCCTTCCTTCCTTCCTTCCTTCCTTCCTTCCTTCCTTCCTTCCTTCCTTCCTTCCTTCCTTCCTTCCTTCCTATCTTCCTTCCTTCCTTCCTTCCTTCCTTCTTCCTTCCTTCCTTCCTTCCTTCCTTCCTTCCTTCCTTCCTTCCTTCCTTCCTTCCTTCCTTCCTTCCTTCCTTCCTTCCTTCCTTCCTTCCTTCCTTCTTCCTTCCTTCCTTCCTTCCTTCCTTCCTTCCCTTCCTTCCTTCCTTCCTTCCTTCCTTCCTTCCTTCCTTCCTTCCTTCCTTCCTTCCTTCCTTCCTTCCTTCCTTCCTTCCTATCTTCCTTCCTTCCTTCCTTCCTTCCTTCCTTCCTTCCTTCCTTCCTTCCTTCCTTCCTTCCTTCCTTCCTTCCTTCCCTTCCTTCCTTCCTTCCTTCCTTCCTTCCTTCCTTCCTTCCTTCCTTCCTTCCTTCCTTCCTTCCTTCCTTCCTTCCTTCCTTCCTTCCTCCCTTCCCTCCCTCCCTCCCTCCTCCCTTCCCTCCCTCCCTCCCTCTCTTCTTCCTTCCTTCCCTCCCTCACTCCCTCCATGCCTACCTACCTTCCTTCCCAGTGTGTGCCTAATTTTATAAGCTTTGTGTCAGAACAAGACAAAAATCTCTGAAATACCATCTATCAAGTATAGCCACAAAAAAGTTCTACAATTTTGCAAATTTCATTAAGAAAATCATTTACTACTAACATTAAAAACATCTAGTCTTTTAGAAAAGGATGGCATGGCCAGAGATTGTAATGCAGTTTGGCCAACAGCATCAAGCCCAATATGGGTCAAAAGACAATAAATCTGGTAAGCAGATTAAGCCAACCATTCCTGCTGCTTATTTTCATTGTAATGCAAATAGTTGCATGGAAGTTTGCACTTGGCATTTTACCTAGGTGGAGGGCCACATTCATCAAGAAAGAACTTATCACAGAGGCTCCTATAAATTCCTCACATTTTGATTAAACATGTTATAAATCGTGCATGCTGAGTACAGTCGGCCCCTGAACTGCAATAGCAGGTGTTCAAGTAAATTTTCAATAGAATCACAGAACAGTTTGAGTTGGAAGGAATCTTAAAGACCATCTAGTTCCAAACACTGCCATGGGTTGGAACACCTTCCATCAGATGAGGCTGTTTAAAGCCCCAACCAACCCAGCCTTGAACTTTTCCAGGGATGAAGGGTCCCTAGCTTCTCTTTGGTAACCTGTTCCAGTGCCTCACCAATTTCACAGTGAAGGACTTCTTCATATCTGAGCTAAATCTAACCTCTTTCAGTTTAAAGCCACTAACCCTTGTCGTATGATCACATGGCCTTGCAAAAAATACCTCTCTAGCTTTCTTGTAGGCTCCCTTTGGGTACTAGAATGCTGGAATAAGGTCTCCTCGGGACCAGCTCTTCTCCATGTTGAAGAACTGCAGCTTTCTCAGCCTGTCTTCATAGTAGAGGTTCTTCAGCCCTCTGATGATTTTCATGACTTTCCTCTGGACATGTTCCAACAAGTCAATATCATTCTTATGTTGGGAGCTGCAGAACTGGATGCAGTACTTGATGTGGGGTTTTATGAGATCAGAGTAGATGGTGACAATCACTTCCCTTGACCTGCTGGTCACACTTCTTTTGATGCAGCCCAGGACTGCTTGTCTTTCTGGGTTGCAAACACACATTGCTGGGTCATGTTGAGCTTCATAGCAGCCAACATCCCCAAGTCCTTTTCCAAAAAGCTGCTCTCAGTCCATTCTCTGACGAGCCTTTATTTATGCTTGCGATGCTTGTGATTGTCCTGGTCCATGTGCAGGACCTTACACTTGGCCTTGTTGAACCTCCTGAGGTTTGCACAGGCCTAGCTCCCAAGCCTGTCAAGGTCCCTCTGGATGGCATCCTTTCCCTCCAGCTTGACAACTGCATCAAACAACTTGGTGTCATCAGTAAACTTACTGAGTGCATTTGATCCTGCTGTCCATGTCACTGATAAAAATGTTAAATAGTGCTGGTCCTAATGGACACAGTCTCAAGCTGCACCAGGGGAAGTTTAGGCTCAAGGTGAGGAGAAAGTTCTTCACTGAGAGAGTTGCTAGCCATTGGAATGGACTGCCCAGGGAGGTGGTGGAGTCACCATCCCTGGAGGTGTTCAAAAAGGGATTGGACGTGGCACTTGGTGCCATGGTTTAGCCATGAGGTCTGTGGTGACGGGTTGGAGTTGGTGATCTTTGAGGTCTCTTCCAACCTTGGTGACTCTGTGATTCTGTGAATACTGACCCTTGAGGAGTGCCACTCATTGATGCTCTCCACCTGGACACCAAGCGCTTCACCACAGCTCTTGGAATGCTGTCACCCATCTAGTTCTATATTCCCTGAGTTATCCACCCATCAAATCTCCAATGATATCCATGTGTTAATCACAGCAAGTGTGTTGTAATAAAATCATTGACCTATTATGAAAATTGAACCTGCAGCGAGCACCTTATGGGAGTTACAGGTCACTGCAGTAACAAATGGGGTGCAATGTGTTGTTCCCAATGAAATCAATGATTTCTTGTCACGTTAGTGCTCTTAGCCCAAAGTAACTTTCCTCTTTTGAAAGAAAATAAACAAAATTACTCTCTCAAGTCAAGCCAAGCAAAGTTGAAGGAGGGTGAGAAATATGATAAATGTGATTAGGATAGAAAAAGGATTGCATTTTCTTTAGAAGAAAAAATGTTTTCTGGGAAAAGGAAATGGATAGCTTGCTAAAAACAATTGTCTGTGGCAGTGCCTGAAGCACTATCAGAAGCTGTGGTTCTGTGCTTATTTTAGGCTGTGCACAGATATCAGAATTTATTATTTCGTAGCAAAGTTTCAGGCTTGATTACTGTTCTTTAAAAATATTCTGCTTTTCACAGTATCACAGTATCACCAAGGTTGGAAAAGACCTCAAAGATCATCGAGTCCAACCTGTCACCACAGACCTCATGACTAAACCATGGCACCAAGTGCCACATCCAATCCCCACTTGAACACCTCCAGGGACGGTGACTCCACCACCTCCCTGGGCAGCACATTCCAATGGCGAGTGATTCTCTCAGTGAAGAACTTTCTCCTCACCTCCAGCCTAAACTTCCCTGGCGCAGCTTGAGACTGTGTCCCCTTGTTCTGGTGCTGGTTGCTAGAGAGAACAGGCCAACCCTTCCTGGCTACAACCACCCTTCAGGTAGTTGTAGAGAGCAATGAGGTCGCCCCTGAGCCTCCTCTTCTCCAGGCTAAACAATCCCAGCTCCCTCAGCCTCTCCTCACAGGGCTTGTGCTCAAGGCCTCTCACCAGCCTTGTTGCCCTTCTCTGGACACATTCAAGTGTCTCAATGTCCTTCTTAAACTGAGGGGCCCAGAACTGGTCACAGTTTTGGACACTGTTTTGGAACAGTAATAATTATTAAATATCCTGTCCTTTTTGAAATATGATCAGGAGCAACTGAATTAAAGATCTTGATCTGAAAATGTAAAAATGAGTTAAATTAGAGTCTGACATCCTCTCTGTGTAATTTCAAACACTGCTGTCATGGGTCCAGTAATGAAAGTGCTATCAGCACCAGTAGTTTAACTACAGTTTTGAGTAACTCTAGTCTAGACAGCTTGAAAATTAAATGGTCATACTGAGACAAAAAATGTGTCAGTAGCACTACAGCAATTGTGCTTTCTATCAGAAATAAAGTAGGAAATTTTATGAAAAAATAAGTTTTTGTAGACAAGTTATCTGATTTCAGCATGGGATGAGGGCAATCAATCTTACTTTATGATATGAATCAAAATAGTGAAAAATAGGGGATAGCAAAGCCTCAGTAAGTTTACTATTAAAATATCTGATTTCAGGGAAATACATCCAGATAGCAAGTTTTGTCTGGTGGTGGCTGCAAACAAAGTAGGAAGGATTACGAAAGTTAGTCATCATTATAAAATGCTTATGAAAGGTCATCACTTGGAAAGAAAGGGAAGAAGCTCAACCCAACAGAAGTTCACACACACAGAATCACAGAATCACCAAGGTTGGAAGAGACCTCAAAGATCATCAAGTCCAACCTGTCACCACAGACCCCATGACTAGACGATGGTACCAAGTGCCACGTCCAGTCCCCTCTTGAACACCTCCAGGGACGGTGACTCCACCACCTCCCTGGGCAGCCCATTCCAATGTTGAACGACTCTCTCAGTGAAGAACTTTCTCCTCTCCTCAAGCCTAAACTTCCCCTGGCACAGTATATCACAGTTATATACAGTTATCACAGTATATCCTCTTCCTGTGAATCTCAAGCCACTTTCTGTGTGAAAATAACCTAGCTGTCTCTTAATCTTACTTACCCTACCTGAATCAGCTGTCTTACTAAGCAGCTTGTTCCGTGTGCCTGCTACTCTTTCAACTGAATGATTTTAGATAGATTTGCTTTGTTTATCTCTCTTTTCTTTTCACTTGTGTTGCTGAAACTTGAATTCCCATCACTAGTTTGGACATTTTGAGATCATCCCACTTAGAAGTCTTACAAAAATTGAGTTTTGACTACATCTGGCAAGTTGCCTGTTTGTTTCACAAAGTAGAATATATTTGGCATCTATATTTAAGTAATTGGGGTTTGTTGTGTTTTGGTTTGGTGTGGGGTTTTTTTATGCTTTGGGTATAAAAGCAATAATCTATATTTCTTGGAAAAAATATCCAAAGCTGAACCAAATGTATCATAAACTATAAAACTACAAAGAAGCAGTATCACAGCAAGATGTACATTTAATCCTTTTCTTAGTGAAGCTTGAATATATTTACCTTAGCATTAGTAAAACAATATAGAGTTATGGATTTTTCTGTAGTTACTCATAAATCATTGTCTTTATTAGATTTTCCTGGAAATTTTTTCATTCCCTCCTACCCCCCCCCTGTCTGTGTTTTCTTGCTGTAACATAAATCTGCATTTTCATGTCAGTGTCAAAAATACCCAAGGTATATAAATATCTCTAAATTTGGTAGCTTTGTTGTTCAGTTTTTGTTTTATCACTGTGGATTTTCTCTTTCCACACGTTTGCTTGCCATTCACACCTGCATCCCACAGACAAGGTATTTCTGCATGTGCTGTTGCCTTGTTAGCAGGAGCACAGATCCTGAGAATAAAGGAAAAGCAGAAGCACCTTCTTGGAGGAAGGGTGAAACAAAACTCTATGTGATTGGTGTCAGCATTTCCTCTAGGACTTGTATTGCTCACCAGGCTTTTCTGTAGAACAACACTGTTTTGATCTAAGTGACTATTATTGTTTTTGTAAATGACCATAATGTAGCTTCAGGGAGGAAAAGAAAAAGGGGGGGGGAGGGGAAGGAAAAAAAGAGAAGATATTGAATATGACTTTAAAATGTATTTCTTCCTTCATCATCACAACAAAGCCACATTTTCACCACAGCTGATGCAATCCTGCATGCAACAGTCTTAGGAATAAAAACTATCCTTATGTATATTCAACTCTTTGAGTTTGCCCACTGAACACATTCACAGAACAAGTTTGTAGTAACTTGCATACTCACATCTTCAATTTCTAAATGAGAATGATCCCTTAAGTCGAGTAACCTGTATTACCTATCTGCAGCAGAGCAGAAATTATGAGACTTTCTAACCAAGATTTTTTCCTGAACTATCCATCGATTTTCCTGCCATAATCTTGCTGGTGTCTGTAGGATAATTAAAATCCATTCTGTTTAACTGAGTGCGAATCAGTCTAGACTGATATGTGCAGAAAGTTCATCAAGCATATTTCTGTTGTCTGACATCATCACCAGTGCTTTCCATGCCATTGGGGATGATGGATTATTTTATGAATTCATCAGCTTAGTGAGATAATGGAAAATGAATATTGTGAAGAAATACTTCTATTCAAAGTTCTCACAGCTAGTGTTGGCCACTGCTGAGGCAATGATGGAGTCTGGGAGGCAGAGCTGACACAACCTGTGAAATATTTTGTTCAGTGTTGCTGCCTTCCCTAGGATTTTTTCCCCTAGACAGAACATCTCCTATCACATTCTCTCTGTGCCCAGAATGTGAATAGCTTTCAGACTGCGCAACTTGTTCTGACGCCACTTAAGACTGTTTATGTCCGGGACTATCGTCCCTTCCAACTCACTTACCCCTAACATG
Organism: Picus viridis; assembly: GCA_033816785.1. NCBI lineage: Eukaryota > Metazoa > Chordata > Aves > Piciformes > Picidae > Picus > Picus viridis. The sequence goes on along the minus strand of CM066566.1, from coordinate 82,024,907 downwards.
GTCAGATAAGATGCTAACTTGCTGTTTCATGTCAGGACTTGCACGCAGTACCCATTCGTCACTTTCATCTGATTTATTGTTATCCAGGCAAGCCACAATATAATTTAATTGTACTGCGAGTCTCTGTCCTTTCCGTAGTCTGACTTAGTAGTAGTGTATATTTTTAGAACTGTAAATTCTGGAAACTGTTTGGTGAAGCCCATGCACAGCAAGAAAAAAAAAGAAGTTTCTTCCCTTTCATTTGTGTAGTTTTTTTTGGTTGGTTGGTTGGGGTTTTTTCTCTCCTGCTTCCTTTATTCTCTTCCTTCTCTTCTTATGCAAACATGTGTGATCCTAAATGAAAACTAGCATAGGTCAAAGACAAACTTCTCTAATCTGTAGCTGATTCTGACTGACCAAACTGGTTGTTACCCCTGACATTCTGGGCTCCTCAGTTTAGGAAAGATGTTGACTTGCTGGAATGTGTCCAGAGAAGGGCAACAAAGCTGGGGAGGGGTTTGGAGCACAAGCCCTATGAGGAGAGGCTGAGGGAGCTGGGGCTGCTTAGCCTGGAGAAGAAGAGGTTCAGAAGAGACCTTATTGTTATCTACAACTCCCTGAAGGGAGGTTGTAGCCAGGTGGGGGTTGGTCTCTTCTCCCAGGTGGCCAGCACCAGAACAAGAGGACACAGTCTCAAGCTGTGCCAGGGGAGGTTTAGATTGGATGTTAGAAAGAAGTTCTCCACAGAATGAGTGATTGGCCATTGGAATGTGCTGCCCAGGGAGGTGGTGGAGTCACCATCACTGGAGGTGTTTAAGAGGAGACTGGATGAGGCACTTGGTGCCATGGTTTAGTTGATTAGGTAGTGTTGGATGATAGGTTGGACTCAATGATCTCAAAAGTCTCTTCCAACCTGGTTAATTCTATTCCATTCTATTCTATTCTATTCTATTCTATTCTATTCTATTCTATTCTATTCTATTCTATTCTATTCTAATTATAAGATTATATTATATAAGATATTATACCCTGAAGATATTCCATTTTGGCCTAATTCTAATAGCAACATTTTTAATTTTAGAGAAAAAAAAAAGTGTAGAATTACAGATTTTTAGGAAGAATAAGGCCATATTTATATTTGTTTGATGCCTGTTCCAGTGTGAGTAGCAAATTCATTATTATATTTTATTCACTGCCAGTACTTTCTGCTTTTCTTCTGTGAGTACTTTTTCAGTGAAACAGTACTTCTAAATTTAAAGAGAATTAGTAGCATTAGTATCATCCTTCTTATGATCTTGGTGAATGGTAATATTGAAACTTCTATTGGTATTAAACTTTTAAATTAATATATTACACTTTTAGTCAGAGGAGTACTCATAAAAATTTCAAATGTTCTAAGTGCCTTGATCTCAAACATTCATTTAAATATGATCTAGGTAATACTTCTGCAAGAGTTCCTCACCTAGGCTGAGGTAGGCTATGTGAAAGTTCTCTAATGCCCTTTTTTGGAGATATCTGAATAATATTCTCCCTCTGAGCCTAAGTTAATGGACTAGAAATACAGGTCAGCTACTTTTGCTCTGTAGATCAGTGTCATAATCTTTTTCATGTTAATATCTAGTAATCCATGACATGTAGAATAAACCAGGTTGGAAGAGACCTGCAAGATCATCACGTCCATCCTATCAACCAATCCAACCCACCTAAACAACTAAACCATGGCACCAAGCACCCCATCATCTGTCCCTGTATTTTATGTTGAGTGAATTTTATGATGGATTTGGCACAAGAAAGACAAAACTTTTATATCTCATTTATTTACTCAGAGTATTAAAGATTTTGATTTTCCTTTGTTGCAGTTATGATGAATACCTTTCCTCTTTAAAGTTTCATTTTTAGATTACTAGGCTACCAGTCAATTTAGGTTGACTTTTTACATTTCAATTATTTCAATACCAGGTCTAGAGTCATGAGTGACATTTTGTGACATCATGTGGAACAATAATTAGGTATGCATGGAAGAGGAGACCAGTTCGTTTGGATAGAAGAGGGAGTGTTCCCAGGTGCAGCTTCCCTCTGTAGTGTGGTCTTCTCACATATATGAGCAGCTTTGGAGAAGTTTCAGGAAGCAGGTATTTGTCAAAAAGAAAAGTCAGAAAAGGAAGCAAAGTGGCATCTTAATGGAGAAGGGATTATCTTAATTCCTTAACTACTTACTTTTCTGCCTTTGTTGATACAAAATAGGAAAGCAGTGCAAACATTCTGACAGCTGAAATGACAGTGAGTACACTTTGCATCCAAGTATCTTAACCTATTATTGCTGCTTGTTATAGCTTTTCAACTGGAGCCAACTTCTGCCCAACCATTTCTACTATCAGGTGCATGTTTCAGCATCTGGCAGATTATTACCTTCATGTACCTCATAGCAGTTACGTTTTGTGAGTGGCATATTCTGCACTTAATTAATGTATTTAGCCATAAACTAGGGGGAAAATTTCTATAACTGACTTACAAAACTTGCAGAAAGAACTTTCTGCATCTGTACACACACAAAAACATATGTAAGGTGTTTAGGAAGAGACTGGATGGGACAGTTCGTGCCATGGTTTAGTTGATTAGATAGTGTTGGATGACAGGTTGGACTCAATGATCAAAAAGGTGTTTTCCAACCTGGTTAATTCTACTCCTATGCTATGCTATGCTATGCTATGCTATGCTATGCTATGCTATGCTATGCTATGCTATGCTATGCTATGCTATGCTATGCTATGCTATGCTATCCTATCCTATCCTATCCTATCCTATCCTATCCTATCCTATTCTATTCTATTCTATTCTATTCTATTCTATTCTATTCTACTCTATTCCATTCCATTCCACTCCACTCCACTCCACTCCACTCCACTCCACTCCTTTCCTTTCCATTCCATTCCATTCCATTCCATTCCATTCCATTCTATTCTGTTCTGTTCTGTTCTATTCTATTATTGTGACACAAAGAAAGGATTATAACCACTCAGCACAGCTTCACCTCTGCACCATTTGGTGTGTTATGCTACATTTTTCAGGTAATTTAATTTCTCCTCCTCATTATTTCCATTTATTTTGTAATTACAAAATAATTCAGTAGTTGAAAATTATCTAAATCTTTGTCCTGTATTTTGTTTTCATTGGAAGCTTCATCAGCAAATAAATTTAGACATATTATTACTAGCACATTAAAAGTTTGAGACTTTGCCAATAAAAGTATTAATAAGTTTCAGAGGAGTTTTCTTTGATTAGCTTATTTGCAAATTAATGAATAACATAAACGTCAAGATCACAAGTCTGTCACCACAAGCCTCGTATCTGAGATGTGCATAAATTCTACTATTTGAATGCTGTAGCTGTGGGTGCTCATTTCTTCATGCTTTACTTTAGAGGCAACAAAGCAGAATATCCCTCCCTTGTCACTAGTGCAAATCTCTTTACTTCCTTTCTGCACTCTCTGTTTTGACACTGCCTTTCCTGAGGCTGAGCACAATCATTGTACCGCAGTTTGTTCTTGGAAGGCTTAGAATCCGTGAGTTATCTTTTTGCTTTATTCCCACTAGAAAAGCAAGAGAAGGATTTGCAGTTCTCAGTAAGATGAGGCTCTTCTATGTCAAAATCATTATCTTCAGCTAACATTTCCTCTTTTCAGATTCCTTTTATAAATTGAAAGAAAAGTGGGGGCATGGAAAGATCAACAACTTTTAAAACAAGGAAATCAGAAAATAGAGAGTTTTCATTGTTCCAGCCTTTAAGCATTTCCCTAGGTGGTAAATGGATATTCTCTGCCTGTGCTTACTTTTGTTAATGAAAATTTTAGGGCACATTTTCATACATTGGATGGATACTTAATATCATGAAAACTGTTGTAATGAGACTAGAGAGTCTATTCCTGACTCTTAGACTGTGTCTGAAAATGTTCTTCTGTGATGTACTTATAGTTTTCTTTTAATTAAACTTGCACAGAATTATAGTTTAATAATCATAAATACGTGATAGGGTGTGTATTTAATCAGTTATATAAAGGAGGTGATTAAAATGAATACATCTTCTCTCTTTCTTGTTTTAAATCATCATTGTATGAATCTATCTCCTCTTTTGACTCAGCAGAAACTACAGGGAGGATAAATACCAATATCAGTCAAGTTTTAACACAGTGTCATTGCATATTCCAGCCACATTCTTGGTATGAAAAGGAAGGAATATTCTGCAGATGAAATTACTACAAGGCTGATGCGTATTAGTTGGAAAGGTGAACTTGCACTGCAGCTATCAAAGTTGTGTGTCTAGCTGGGTCAGAGAACACAGAAGTGCCTGAAATAAGAGATGAGAATTAATTATTCCATTCAGCAATGCTTCAACTGGAATAATAGTTATTTGTATTTCATTCTGCCAGAACAAAGTATATCTCCTAATTTCTGTGTACAGTAATCTAGTATGACCCTTTTCTTGGTTCTCTCCCTGTGCACATACAAGCCTCCTATGCCCTGGTTTCTAGAGGGAGCAAAGTGGTGTTGTTCAGTTTTGGGCAGAGTTACAGCACACTAATTAGTGACACAGCTACTGTACTCAGTTTGTAGACACACTTTTAAGGACGATCTGGACAAATTCAAAATCAAGAAAGAGGTAGAATAACAGCAGAAAATAGAAGTTTATGGACCATGGCCTGTGGGTGAAGTTTGAAAGAAGTATTTGTTTGGAATTTGTGTTGTTTTAAATGAACACAGACTGGGGTGAAGCATAATAGAAGTATTTGTGTATATGAAGTTGTTTAATTTGTTGGGAGAGCTATTTTGGTTATATGGGAGGGAGAAACTTGCATTAAAGATAGCTAGGCACTGAAGCAGGCTGTCCATGTAAGTTAAAGAATAACCCTTCCTGTCAGTTTTTAAAACAGGTTGAATATACAGTTTTCAGTGATAACCTAGATTTATTTTAACCTACCCAGGACAAGATGATCCACTCAAGCTCTGCTTTTTATGATGCCATAATTAAATGTGAGGATGTGGTAGACTATCTAGTCCAGAGTAAAATGCAGTGGAAGGTAACACTGTCACTGAGCTATTCAGTTTCTTGTCTGCCAACATATGTATTTATGGGAAGAGATCACTGTGTTAATAATCACAAGGAATGTGGATTATCTAATGTTTCACAACAAGAATTCCTCATATAATATAGTAGCACTTTGTATTTGTGAACTCCTGCTACCCAGCCAGGAGAGGACCCCAGCTGGTCTGCACAGGCAGCGATGATGGCACTGTGAAGCTCTGGGACATCAGGAAGAAAGCTGCTTTTTTTTTCTCTCTGGCCAGCGTGATCTAGTGTAGGGTGTCCCTGCCCATGGCAGGGGTTGGAACTCGATGATCCTTGTGGTCCCTTCCAATCCTGACTGATTCTATGATTCTATGATTCTATGATTTAACATGGACTTTGCTTAAAGACAGAGCTGCATCATGATTAACTAATAACTGCTTCGTAAAACATTGTCAAGTCTCTGTACATCAGTGACACGTGTATGCTGTATATCAGCCTCTGTGCACCTACTACCCATCCTGATTTCCAGAATGGCAGAACAGCTGGTTTCCATTCCCTGCTGCTGCTTTCTCCTACCCCAGCTGCCACACTCGAGTAACCTCCCTTCCCCAAGTGGGCTTCACTTGGTTTGAAAGGGACTTAATGTACCTCAGTGCATACGGAACTTTTGATGCATATTTCATCATGTTTCAGTTCTTTCTACAGGGAACACTGCATGTATAACAGATGTTCCCCTACTACTACTCTTTCCTGAAGGTGACATGCTCTTTTTTGTGTTTCATCTCTAATGTATATGGGCTGGTAGTGCCTGGGTGATACTAAAAAATACTGTTCCATGGCTGCCCCTGTGCTGCGTGCCAAGATATATTTAATTCCATCTGCTCCCCTCTGCAGAATAAAATAAAGAGGAGCATATGCCCAGTATAGACAAATCATACTATGACACAGAAAGAAACCCTTTTATTTAAGACAAGCAAATATTTTGTTTTAAATTAGGACCCTATTCTTCCAACTTCTTATATATAAATCATCTCATATAAATAAGTGAGGGTGTTCATGTGATTTCATGTCAACAGTTCTTCTTTTATCATTTCTTTTAATGTTATAAATGCTATGTATATATTTATTTTAATATTATAAATACTATGTATATATTTATTTTAATATTATAAATACTATGCATATATGTATAAACACACATCTAATATATCATAGTATCATAGTATTAGTCAGTGTTGGAAGGGACCACAAGGATCATCTAGTTCCAACCGCCCTGCCATGGGAAGGGACACCCCTCACTAGATCAGACTGGCCAGAGCCTCATCCAGCCTGGTCTTAAACACCTCCAGGGATGGGGCCTTAAGCACCTCCCTGGACAACCCATTCCATGGCTTCACCACTCTCATGGTGAAAAACCTCCTCCTCACCTCCAGCCTGAATCTCCCCCCTCCAGCTTCATTCCATTCCCCTTAGTCCTATCACTACCTGAGATCCTGAGAAGTCCCTCCCCAGCTTTCTTGTAGGCCCCCTTCAGATACTGGAAGGCCATATATGTGTTTATACATGTAACATTTGCATGAATACAGAAATAAGACATCATTAACTGATTTGGTAATAGATGTAAAGCTGTGTCCTAACAGAATGGAGAATGTAAAGCTTTAAAACATTTTATGTCTATCTAAAAACTGCAACCATGAGAGCAATTCACAAATTTGTTTATATAAATCACTATATTTTCATTGTGCTTGTTTTGGGAAAGTCTAATACTACTGAGGGAAAAGCTACCAATAAAAAATATACTATTCAGTTGAAATATATATATAATATGTATGTGGTTACTATTGTATAGTACTATACATATACATATGTGTACATATACATATTTAACATTATATATATATATATAATATTAGTGACTGCTTAAATATTATATGGGTGTGCACCTTGTGGTTTTAGAGGACAGGTACACTGCACTGCTTAGGCCACACCTTGAGTCCTGTGTCCAGTTCTGGGCCCCTCAGTTTAGGAAAGATATTGACTTGCTGGAACGTGTCCAGAGAAGGGCAACAAAGTTGGTGAGGGGTTTGGAACACAAGCCCTATGAGGAGAGGCTGAGGGAGCTGGGGTTGATTAGCCTGGAGAAGGGAAGGCTCAGAGGAGACCTTCTTGCTGTCTACAACTCCCTGAAGGGAGGTTGTAGACAGGTGGGGGCTGGTCTCTTCCCTAGGCAACCAGCACCAGAACAAGAGGGCACAGTCTGAAGCTGCACCAGGGGAAGTTCAGATTGGATGTTAGGAAGAAATTCTACACAGAGAGCATGATTGCCCATTGGAATGTGATGCCCAGGGAGGTGGCAGTGTCACCATCATTGGAGGTGTTTAGGTGGAGACTTGATGGGGTGCTTGGTTTAGTTGATTAGATGGTGTTGGACGATGGGTTGCACGCGATGATCTTGAAGGTCTCTTCCAATCTGGTCTATTCTATTCTATTCTATTCTATTCTATTCTATTCTATTCTATTCTATTCTATTCTATTCTATTCTATTCCATTCCATTCCATTCCATTCCATTCCATTCCATTCCATTCCACTTCTAAGAGTATTGAATTAAATTCTTTATATTGAATTTTATTATGTGACCTAGTTTCTGATTGAACAAATCAATGTAGTTTTTAGATACAAAGTGCAATTTAGGTTGCAAATTGGGGATGATCTTTAGGCAGTTACATAGTCTAAATAACCTTACAGGCCCTGAATCAAACATACAGACTAAGACCAACAGAGATTCAAGTGGGATTGTGTCTGTTCTACTGTGAAGAGACTTTTGCAGCACATAATAGCATATATTGGATCTGCGTGCGCTACTGAACATGAACGGTCTACACATCATGTTTGTGATTAGTTTTTGCATGTGGTATTTCATTTCTACTTTACCAGTAGAATTGAAGTGAGAATTCGGGTCCTTATCCCTATGTTATTTTGTAGAATTTTTTGGTGAGCAAAGTTTTTTTGTAAGAAAGGAGAATAGAATAGAATAGAATAGAATAGAATAGAATAGAATAGAATAGAATAGAATAGAATAGAATAGAATAGAATAGAATAAACCAGGTTGGAAGAGACCTTTGAGATCATCGTGTCCAACCTATCATCCAACACTATCTAATCAACTAAACCATGGCACCAAGCACCCCATCAAGTCTCCCCCTGAACACCTCCAATGATGGTGACTCTACCACCTTCCTGGGCAGCCCATTCCAAAGGGCAATCACTCTCTCTATGAAGAATTTCATCCTAACATCCAGCCTAACCCCCCTGGTGCAGCTTGAGACTGTGTCCTCTTGTTCTGATGCTGGCTACCTGGGAGAAGAGACTAACCCCCACCTGTCTGCAACCTCCCTTCAGATACTTCTCGACAGCTATATGTTTATCTAAACTTATTTGAAATTTAAAGAAGAAATGTTTTTTCTTTCTATTTTGTATATTCCTCCCTTCCCCCTCAAGATACATAAAAGGTGATTTGCACCTTCATAATAATTTCACAAAGTATTAGTTTCATATATCATTTTTTGAATATTTTATTTAAAGTAGACATTTGGAACATGTAATGTGGGAAATCATACTGTATGGCACTGCTGATATGGTTGGATACTCCTGAAAAGGGCCAATATTTCTGGAAAAGGTGCAAAATAGTCTATGAAATCAATCTCTGTCAAATTCTCACTGTTATTTCTCTTATTGACTTAGTATTTGCCCAGAAGCAAATAGTTTCAAAAAAGGTAAATTAAGCAATGCCTGGCTGTCACCCAAGTAGGAAAACCCAGGTGCATAGGAAAGGCAAATGTTTGTGGGAAAGCACATCGAGAGCTTAATTTGGCAGTGCACTGTGGCTGCTTTTTGCTTCTCAGGAGTACCATAGAGTAGCCAGAATACACTACTGAACTGGACCATAAAAGTTAATATAAAATGGTTGTGGATAGTTGATACTGCATATCCTTAAATCACTGGAAATACCATATAATGGCATTAAATTTTTTTTTTCCCCTTTGGAATTCAGGCTTATTATAAATGAATAAGGAAATTAACAAAATGTGTATTTGGATAAAATTACCCTGGAAAGTTCACATAGTAATATAAGGTAAAATAGAGTACAGCTTGCAACTGTCCCCAAAGCAAGCACTGCTATTAACTCAGAACATTAACATTTATTTAAGTATTCAAAGAATAAAGAAATAAATAAAAAATAAACACAGAATCACAGAATGTTAGGGGTTAGAAGGGACCTCAAAAGATCATCTAGTCCAACCCCACCTGCCAGAACAGGATCACCTATACCAGACACACAGGAACACATCCAGGCAGGCTTTGAAAAATCTCTGGAGAGGGAGACTCCACAACCCACTTTGGGCAGCCAGTTCCAGTGTTTGTCACCCTCACAGTAAAAAAACTTTTTCCTCATGTTTATGTGGAAGTTCCTCTGCCTCAGCTTCCACCCACTGCCCCATGCCCTGTCATTGGGCATCACTGAGAAGAGCCTGGCTCCATCCTCTTGCCACTGACTCTTTACATATTTACAAACATCGATGGGGTCACCCCTTACTCTCTTCCAAGCTAAAGAGCCCCAGCACCCTCAGTCTCTCCTCATAAGGACGATGTTCCACTCCCTTAATAATTTTTAAACACAGGTATCAAAAACGAGGAAGCATGTGCTAAAATAGCCTCAGTTTATTTTTTAGTTTTTTCTCTTTTTTTTTTTTTTTTTTCCAATATAAAAATAGAATTTAAATGGTTTGGACTTCTGAAATAAACCTTAAAATTTTCTGGCTTCATAATGCTTATTGTGAAAACAAAATCCCAGGAGATTTTAAACATCTTAAACAAGATGTTTAAACATCTTAAACAACATCTTTAAACAACATCTTAAACATCTTAAACAAGATGTTTAAACCTAGGTTTTGCTACAGAGTTATGAAAGTTGTGAATTTTGCCTATGAGTACCATATCTTTCTACAGAACTATTGATAATATCCATACTTTGATACATTCAGAGCCTGGTTATTAATTCTTGAATATTCTTTACAGAATTCTTTAATTCTTTAAACAATAAAATAGTTTAATTTTATTCCTTTATTTTCACTTTTATGTTTCTTCTGTGTACATCCACATTTTTTCTTAGTATATGGGCAACAGGAGAAAACTGTCACTCAAAAGCACATTAGATGATCAGTGAAAATTGGGAACTCACATTCCTCTTAGCTCATTGCTAATTCACCATTATTTCCCAGTGATCTCAGCAGATGTGCAACCTCTTTCAATAAGACAAAATAAGCTACTATTTAAAGGCTAAAAATATCTTTGCTATGTCAAACCTAAAAATTTCTTTAATTTCTCTGAAGACATAGCTTCAGATACCAGTAGAATTACTGCTCATTGTAAATGTATTTTATTTCTCCAGCTTTTCACAGGTACAGATGATAATAGTAGCTGGCTCATCATTTATCAAAAAGAGGATTCGTAGATTTAAGCTTTTCACAAACATATTTGAAAAAGAAGTACCATGCAGCTGCTTTCCTTATTGATTTTTGTTTTCTGACATGCAGAAGTATGGAAAGACAGATGAAGAGCAAGAAAAAAATTACAGGTTTAAGGTGTGGGAAGATAACATGTAATACAGGGATTTAAAAAAAGCAAGTAATCAAAACACACTCAGATTTCTTAAGAAAGAAGAAACTGCCCTATTGTTAGAAGTTCTGTGCTCTTGTTGAGTTTAATTCTCTGTCAAAAGTGATCTAACCCTGTATTTTTCCTAGACATCAGTTGCAATTAACTAGTCCTGAACTGGAATACATTCAGTGTCAGACAGGAGCTTGCAGTTCATCAAAGTCAGCAGTGTGGAACCACCTTGCCCATTCTGAACCAACATGATATTGTATTTGTTTCCTGCTATAAATTAACAAACCATAACTTTTTATTTTTAATACAGAGGTAACATCATGTTTTTTCATAAGCTTTTGGAGTTTGACAAAAATACAACACTTCCTCACAATATAGATGGTGATGTTTTTATTTAAGGTTTTAGTGCCTTTAGTGGCAAAATTTGGGCACAGAGCACTCTGGAAAACAATGAAAATATAAAACTTGTTAAATTCAGGAAATACTCTTAACATTCTTATTGGAATTCAAGAAGTACAAGTTTGTGGCATCTTCATTTACTGTGAATTTTACTTTTCCAAAATATGTTCAAAACTAAGGCTCAGATTTTATCCTACATACTCAGTCCTTTATTAAGCACAAGAAAACTGAGAAACCTGGACTTTGTTTTGTTACTTAAGAAAAGAAAAAGAAAGTTTGACATCCCAAACCTCTATGCATTCAACCCTGTGGGACAGTTCACAGGTTCTCAGTAACCTTGTCCCTACCATTTCACCTACTATCTTATCTTTAGGCTGGATGTTAGGAAGAAGTTCTACACAGAGAGTGATTGGCCATTGGAATGGGCTGCCCAGGGAGGTGGTGGAGTCACCATCATTGGAGGTGTTCAGGAGGAGACTTGATAGGGTGCTTGGTTGCATGGTTTAGTTGATTAGGTGGTGTTGGATGATAGGTTGGACGCGATGATCTTGACGATCTCTTTCAACCTGGTCTGTTCTATTCTATGCTATGCTATGCTATGTTATGCTATGTTATGCTATGCTATGCTATGCTATGCTATGCTATTTCTGAGCTAGTTAAGCTGATTCTTTGTAGTTAATGAGTTGATGACCACTTCAGAACTAATGAGGAGCACAATAAGTATTTCTGGACCTATTTAAGATTAATCACACCCTCAGCTGCTCATTCCTCTCTACTGTCAGTAAAAGATTAGTAGCTCAGATGTAGTTCAATAATTGTAGATAGCTACAATTGATGAAAGATCAATTGAAGTTTAGTGTTTTTGCAGAGCAAACTTTTGGCACAGTGACTCTTATTTATACAAACTTTCTGGCTTCCATGTCTCTTACTCATCTTGTATAGATGTGAATGGTTCTGGCTTACGTTTATTCTGGAAACATCGTCACTGATTTATTCAGAAAATCCTTCTCCTTTCATCAGAGTCATAATGTGGAGGTGGTGAATCTCTCTTCCATGTGAGAAATGTGATTTATCTGTTTGCACAGCTGTTGTTGCCTCTTACATGTAATTGCAATTGGGAACCATTTCTTCCCTCACAGAATTTGGTGCCTGTGTAAGGTTTATAGTTTTCAGTGCTTTCCTTAAGTACTCATCTATTTGGCATTTCTTGTGAATTCTTATGGCCAAATTGCTGGTACTAGAAGCAATGAAGAATAGTGTGTTGGAGGTTTAAAATTAGAGTCTGAGATCAATCCGTACTTTGGCTTCTAAAAAGCCATATATGCTGAGATGCTTTACTGTAATGACTCACATAAAAGGATGGCCTTAGATTGCATGGACCTCTACTTAAAATCAAAATAAATCAATATATTTATCTGACTGCTGGAACTGTTATAATTTATGTTAATTAAATACCAAGGAATGACTAAAATGATATTAATTTAAGGATTAACCTTTACAGAAGATGTCTGTACCTTACATAGCATTAATCATAAGTAAATTTTTATCATTTGTTGAGTTGAAGTAATTAATAATCTTATTAAACCTAACTTCTTATTACATCTAAGACAGTATTGTATGTTCATTAAATAGCAATGTATTCTGGAATAGCTGTTAATCCTTGGCAAATATATTCAAGAATCAAGTGGCATTTCATAAACATACAGTAGCAATCCCATTAAGTCTGAGTAAATATCTATTTAAGATACTTGGGGTTTATCCTGTTATATCACACCCACTGTAGCATGTGCCATAATTGGTAGTAAGGTGAGGTTTATCTGCAGGAGTACACAACCTGCAATTGTCATCTCAACTTCATCAGCAGAGCCAGCTTCTGGAGATGTTGCACAAGCTGGCAATGATGTCTCCTCCTAACCTTTCTGCACTGTATCCCCAAAACAGATAAACTCAACCAATTATATATTCATATAGCCACATGAATGCCAGAGTTTTCTGCCTAATAGCTGTGTGAACTAGGGTTGTCAGTTTAGGTTGTTTTTTCACACTTCCAGATGACATAGCTTTGCCAGCAATACTTCACCATGTAGATCTGGTCTTACAAGCTGCTATTCAGCAGCAGTGTTGTTAATAGTGCACACAGTCTCCTGTCTTACAAGGCTTACACAGATAAAGATTGAACTGCATTTTTGGCAGATTGAACCAGATTGTCAACAATGTGCTGTGTACCTTCTCAAGTTCTGAGTAACCTTAACAACAACTAGTTGCATTGAAAGTGAAGAAGCAGCTCAGAGAATGAGTCATATGTATACATCAGTCAAGATACCTTTGTCTTTGCTTTTCTATTTGCTCCTTCGATTTTATTAACTGATAAACACGTAATGGACTAAACTTCTCATCTAAATATTTTCTTTTCACCTCAAGGTAGGCAGTTTACTTTTGGATGTTCGACTACTTCCTTCTGATAGTTTAGTTTCATTAAAAAAAGAAAAGAAAAGTAAAGTTTAACTACTTATACAGACAAAACAAGCAAACAAACCCACACATTTAATAACTGAAAACCTCCAGATTTTGTATGAAACACTTAAGTAGACAGATTTAACATCTACAAATTTCTATTTGCAATTCAATATAGTTAAATGTAGTTCAGATTAAGATCCTATTATACTAATTTATGCATTGCTATTCACAGTTAATCTACAGTTTGCAAAATATTCTGTGTTTATCTAGTTTACAGAATGCAAAGGCAAAATGTGCTTTGCTGGGAATAGTATCGAACTTACTTTAATGTACACTTCTTTTCTTTTAAACATTGTCTTCTACTATTACTCATCAACAGAGTTGGACTCCAATATGAGTCAAGAAAACCAAGTGCAGGGTCCTGCATCTGGGTCGAGGCAATCCCAGGCACAAATACAGGCTGGGCAGTGACTGGCTGGAAAGCAGCCCAGAGGAGAGAGACTTGGGGGTGCTGGTGGACGAGAAGCTCAACATGAGCTCTTAATGTGCACTTGCAGCCCAGAAAGCCAATCAGATCCCGGGCTGTATCAAGAGAAGTGTGGCCAGCAGGTCAAGGGAGGGGATTCTCCCCCTCTACTCAGCCCTGGTGAGACCACACCTGGAGTACTGCATCCAGTTCTGGAGCCCCTATTACAAGAGGGATGTGGACGTGCTAGAACATGTCCAGAGAAGGGCCACGAGGATGATCAGAGGGCTGGAGCACCTCTCCTATGAGGACAGACTGAGGGAGTTGGGGCTGTTCAGTCTGGAGAAGAGAAGGCTCCGAGGTGACCACATTGTGGCCTTCCTGTATCTGAAGGGGGCCTACAAGAAGGCTGGGGAGGGACTTCTCAGGCTATCAGGTAGTGATAGGACTAGGGGGAATGGAATGAAGCTGGAGGTGGGGAGATTAAGGCTGGACATGAGATGGAAGCTCTTCACCATGAGAGTGGTAAAGCCCTGGAATGGGTTGTCCGGGGAGGTGGTTGAGGCCCCATCCCTGAAGGTGTTTAAGAGCAGGCTGGATGAGACTCTGGCCAGGCTGATCTAGTGTGGGGTATCCCTGCCCATGGCAGGAGGGTTGGAACTAAATGATCCTTGTGGTCCCTTCCAACCCTGACTGATACTATGATACTATGAATATTTAAATTTTTTTTTTTTCCTTTAATAAAAACTAATCAGAAGACTTAATTCCAGTTAACAAGACTAAACACTATGGATATTCTATTGCTGAAAACAAAGGAAAAGTACATATCAGATTTTGAGAAGGAAGAAAGTTACAACAATAATTTAGTAATAATAGTGGCCATGTTAAAGAGCTATGGAAATGGTAACCAGTTTTTTATAATTGGACATTTGAAACTTTTAACTTCATCCTTTTTTTCCCCACTTCTCATAATCCTTGTCCTATCTATTTCTATATCACTATTCTAGCCCAGACTATATGATGCTGCTCCTCTAAAATATGTCTTGTCTGGAGCAGACGTGCAGTTAGCTACAAATGCCTTTGCTTTTAGAAATTAAATTCTTAATAAGGAATTATTTTAGTTTTTTCTGGTGAAGATCTTTTAATATATTTTATTAAAGTAAACGAATCTGGTACTTAAAAATAGCTCCCTGACATTCAGAGTAATGGATATGAAAGTAACAGTACTATCAATTGCTGGGAAGGTGCAGTGCAAGCAGTGATTCAGCAGCTTCCACACGGATTTAAACATTTTCTTTAGCACCTAAGTTATTAATCTGTGGGAATATAAAAATATATGAAAACATCTGTGTCTTGTAGAGGTTGAGACATCAAAGTTACTGTGAAGTAAAAAACTACATTCATCATGCATATGTATGCCTCGTACCAGCTGAAGTTAATTCAATCATACAGATAAATGGAACATGTGAGTCACCTTGTGGAATCTCCTGTCACTCCAGGGATTGCACAAAGACTTCAAGACATTTGCACCTTTGTGCAATTAAGATTCTTAAGAAAAGAATGCAAGAATTTTTTTAAAAAGGCATTTTTCCATCAAACCTGGGTGGATTTTTTTGTTCCATGAGTTTGTCTAATTGTGTTATGGACTCTTTGCATCCATAATGTCCTGAGGAATGATCTCTACAGCTTATTTCTCTCTGTGTGTGTGTGTGTACAGTCATACCTCTGTTGACTGAAACCTGCCACCTAGAAGAAACAGCAAATAATTGTTTTCTATTAGTCTTCTCAGTGACAATCACTATTCAAAAATCTTTTCATATTTTCCCTTTGTTGTGTTCCCTCCAAGCTAAAAAAAATATATCTTAGTCTATTTAATCTTTTCTCTTATGAAAGCCTTTCCGTTACTTTGATCATCTTTGCTACCCCTTTTTATCTTTCTGTTCTGTTATAATCTTTTAAACATGGAATGAACAGAACCATATACTAGACACTGCGGTATGGGTTTAAGCAGAGTAATGTTTTGTGTTTTAATCTATACTTCTTTTCCCTGATTTCTTATTTAAATTGATCTCTTGATGAGCTAAATGCTGATGTCTTCCTTTCGCTGTCCAGAATAACACTGGGTTAGATCTGGTCTAGAATCTGTTTTGAGAGTTTGTGTATTGAGACTTCTTACTGGTTTTCATCATGTACATTGCCTGCACCTTTTGACACCAAATCTCAGGGGCCATTTTATTGTAGTCATTCAACAGCATGACATCTAGCTGCAGCTTTTCAGAACCACTCTGATCTTACTACTCACTTTTGTTTAGTACGAAGGCTAATTTAAGTAAGAGTGTTACGGTGCTCCAATTTGATATTTGAGTTTCATATGGTTTGCTGGTTTCTTAAGAGCCATTTTATCCAGTTCCTCTAAAAATTAGTCTATTAATCTTACAGTCGAAGGCAGTTTTTATGACTCATTTCTATCCCCAAAATAACAGCATTGTGGGAATCTCCCTAAGCTCCTTCTTGTCAAACCTCTCCCCACCTCCTTATTTTAATTTTTATTATTATTACATGCTGATTTTCTGTCATCTGTACTGATCCACCAATTTTCTTGCAGGTTTTCATTTTTTTCTGATGTGTTGTTTTTTTTCTTGGTAAAAATTCTCTTTGTTACTTACTATGCCACGCACAAATCATCTTCAAAACAGTTGCCATCCTTCCCTACAATATTACAACATTTCATTTGTTTGACTTTATGCATTGTTCTCTTCCTAATTTGCACATAATTCCCATTTAATTAAGACAACCATTTTGCTTCTAATGATCTTCTTTACTCTGCTGTTTCACCCTGCTGGCTGTTTTTCTGCCCTTTAAAAGTCTTTTTGACAAGGAGTATACAGTTACTCTGACCTCCCAATACAGAATCTTTTTGCAGTCTGTGATACTATCTGCAATCTGCTGTTTCAAATTCCTTTTAAAAAGCTTTGTCATGTTCAGGTAGTTGCCATTATAAAAAAAAAGGAAATAAATTCTATTATAGTCTTTCATTTATTCTTTATTATTTTCTTTTTATTTCTATTTTTCCACGGTCACTGAATTTGAATGCTTTATAGCCAGCATTACAGTGTAGCACATAGATAATTGCATTCTCCTTGTGGTTTGCTGAATGCTAAAAAGCAAATCAAGAAAGTGATGTTTATCCTCTTATGAACTCTTCTATTAGTTGTTTTGAGTGCAATGTGCTTCACCATTCCTAAATAATTTGGCATTATATTTGCACTATCTTCCACGGGGTGTTATCTTTTAGCTGCTTCTGTGAGGTATCTGTGACATCACATTCCTCACTCTAAATCAGCTGCTGCAGCTCTTATTTTTTAGACTTGCAAAATGTATAGCATCAAATAAATCCTGTGTTTTAGTCTGGTTGCCTGTTTTTATGTGCCCTGTTCTCTTGGGATTTTATTTACTGAAGTTTTCTTTGCTATTGCCTCTCCAAAAATGGTTACCTTTTACTTTATCCTGTTTGATTTGCTTTTTGGCTGCTTTTGTTTGTTTGCTTGTTTTTTTTGAATGTACAGTTTGTGATTTCACTCTAGCTGACAAATTATCTGAGATTGCATGCATGTCCCTTGTCTTTAATTTAAAAACATCCTATAAACAATTCAGATGTCACCAGCCTTTTTCTGCGCTGCCTTGCATGATGCCTATCCTTCTCGTATGTGTTCCATTCAATACAAGCTTTTTCCTTGGTTACTGTTTAGAGTAGAAAGAAGAAGTAGAAAAATTGCATAAATGTGGAAATGTGATATTTCCAATTGTCTGTTAGGTCATAACAGAAAGATGGGGGTAGGGTGTGTGGAGAGAAAACAAAAGAAGACATAGTTGTTCCGAATCTAATCTAGAGAGATCCATAGCTATCTCATTTGCATCATGAATGTTATTTTTCACTTATGATTCAGTTGACTCATGTCTGCCTCTTCATAATGAATTTTTATGAGAGAGAGACTTGATAGTTATACTTGTTACTAATACTCAAGTGAAAATGCTTCCTTTTTGCCACATTATACAGGCAGTCTACTATAACTGCCATCAATTTCTTATTTTCAAGTCCTTCTCATTTTTATTCTTACACATCATGGGTACTTTTTGGCAAATAGGAATAACTTTTTAAAGGTCATGTAGTAGCAGTGTTCCATTTTCAGGGTATAATAGTAATAATGATTCTCAAAGACAGCAATTTAGTTATATTTTTATTGTTCCTTTGTTATATAATTAGCCAAATGTCTAATTTAGAATCATTCCTTACTCTGTCATCATTTTGACTTTCCTCACCTTTAGAGAAATACTTGAGGAGATATTTCACAAGCTGTTGCAGAATTCCACTCAGGAATGCAAACTTCTGTTATTATTACTATCTTTGATTTTCTAGCACAAGTCTTTATGTTTTTATCTTTTTCTACACTGAGGCAGCAGTGAAAATGTGTCCAAATTACTGTTAAAGGTGGATTAATCAAATAATTTTAACTCTCTGGCAAAAAGCTCAAGAAATATGTCATAGATGGTCGGTCCATTAGGTGGATTGAAAACTGGCTTGACAACAGAGTTCAGAGGGCTGTCATCAGTGGCACAGAGTCAGCTTGGAAGCCTGTGGCTAGTGGTGTTTACCAGGGATCAGTACTGGATCCAGTTTTGTTCAATGTCTTTATGAATTACCTGGATGAGGGGATTGAGAGTACCCTCAGCAAGTTCACTGATGATACAAAACTGGGAGGGTGGCTGACACCCCATCAGGCTGTGCTGCCATCCAACATCACCTGGACAGGCTGGAGAGCTGGGTGCAGGCAAATCTCACGAAGTTCAATAAGGACAAGCGCAGGGTCCTGCATCTGGGGAGGAATGGTTAGGGGCTGGTTAGGGGCTGCCCTGTTGGAAACCAGCTCCAGAGAGAAAGACCTTGGAGTTCTTGTGGACAGCGAGTTCTCCATGGGACAACAGTGTGCCTTGTGGCTAAGAGGGCCAAGGGTACCCTGGGGTGCATCAAGGAGGGTGTGTCCAGCAGGTCTAGTGAAGCTCTTCTCCCCCTCTACTCTGCCCTGGTGAGACCACATCTAGAATACTGTGTCCAGTTTTGGGCTCCCCAGTTCAAGAGAGAGAGAACTGCTGGAGAGAATGCAATGGAGAGCCAGGAGGATGACTAGGGCACTTGTGCATCTCCCCTGTGAAGAGAGACTGAGAGACCTGGGCTATTTAGTCTTGAAAAGAGAAGACTGAGAGGGAATCTCATCAATGTGCATAAATATCTGAGGCATGGGTGTGAAGTGAAGGGGGCCAAGCTCTTTTCAGTGGTGCACAGTAATAAGAAACACTGGGTACAAACTTGAAAACTGAAGATTTCACTCTGGAGACATTCAAAACCCACCTGGATGCACTGCTGTGCAGACAACCCTAAGTGATCCTGCTTTGGCAGGGGAGTTGGACCTGAGGGTCTCTTGAGGTCCCTTCCAACCTCTAATGTACTATGATACTGTGTGATATCTTTGTTTGGGTTTAAAATACAGTTACTGTGACAGAGCTTAAATCAGCTCCAAAGTGAATGAGTAAAGTGAATCAGGAGCATTTGGTTTTGAGTAGGAGTAAGAATAGAAATCAGGAAAAGAATAAGTGTAGAACAATATGAATATCCACACAGGGGTTTAATGTGATTAAACAAATCTTTAAATTCTCCTGTTTAATTGCTAAGGATGTTGCAGTGTAGCCTCAGACAGAAGTAAATGGAATCTTATATGCTCTGCTATTCATTGATGCTCCATGGAGGTCTCTCATCAAATACCTTAGACTGCTTGTCCACTTGGTGTCCAGTCTGTGGTGGGATCTCTTTGGCTTGCTGTGTCTCCCTAATTAGGCTGAATAGTGTCATGGGGTTTGCTGAAGCTTCATGTCTGGATTTGGTAAAGGGAAGTCACAAGACATGAAGGAAGTGTTTTAGTAATCCATCTTTATTCATGGTTGCTCAGATACTGCCAGGTAATGTTCTCTTTGTACAAACAAACCTTAGGGACTCTGAATGCAAGGGTTCCCTGGCCTTGAAACTTAGCTCCATGGTCTGGTCACAGACATATTTGTAGTCTCTTTACTCTGCAGTACAGAAAAATCATCTGCTTTTGTAATTACCAAAGCTCTTTTTCACATAAAATTTTGGGAAATGTCCAAGTTAAAATCCAGAAAGAGCATTATGCTAAGCAGAGGGATCACACAACCATGATTCCTGACTAGGCTGACTTTTGAATCATGTCTGAAACAGCCTGACATAATAATACATGGTGCAGGCCAAAGGTCTGCCTGATATCATTCCAGCTTCATGGATATTATAGGTAGAGTAGCTGAACAGTGTAGACAGTTTCCTGCTGTGGCATTTGCAAACCTATGTTCTGCCAAAGAATCCATAGAGGAAGAGTCAGCATTTTTGAGCTCTGTAGAGTGTCACTCACATCTCTTTTTATCTATCTATCTATCTATCTATCTATCTATCTATCTATCTATCTATCTATCTATCTATTGACAAGGCTAGGAGGTTTTAAATGTTTTTCTTATATTCTCATTCAATTATGATAGGTGACTATTTTAAGTTCCTTCATCTGGAACAGCCTACTTTGTCTCTGCCTCTGTGTGCCTCCTCAAAGTCATTGGGTACTTGTCACACCAAGCCTTTCCATCCCTGGGCAGCCTTCTGCACTGTGCTTTGGTCCTGCCCTGCTGAAGAGGGGGAGGATATTGAGGGTGTGAAACAACTGCTTTGCTGGGCAGTAAGTGTAGGGGGCCAATCTCTTCTCAGTGCTACACATTAATAAGACAAGAAACAACAGATTCAAGCTTGAACATAGATGATTTCACCTCAACATGAGGAGAAACTTCTTTACAGTGAGGGTGACAGGAACAGACTGTGGAGGATCTTTCTCTGGAGACTTGCAAAACCCATCTGGATGCATTCCTGTGTGGACTACTCAAAGCGATCCTCCTTTGGCAGGGGACTTGATGATCTCTGGAGGTCCCTTCCAACCTCTAATGTACTATGTACTATGATACTATGACACTGTACTAACCTTAGGAAGAACAAACTTCTTTCGATTTTTTGTTTCAAAAAAGGTGTTACAATAAAACCTGAAGCTTGTGGAATATTTAACTCAGTTGTGTCCCATTAATAGCTTGCTTACTGATTCAGATGAGCAATGTCATGAATCTTATATTCAGGATTTTCTTACTGGAAAGAGCAAACCAGGTCTGAATGTAAAGCCATGGTACACTGCACTGTCAGGGAGAACAGCTCAGAGGTAGACAAGGATACCTGCAACTCTGTTCAGCTGAGCTTGAATCCACCCTGATTCATGCTGAGAATTAGCATTATATGTTTTATTCTCAGTGTTGACTTCCAGCCATGTAACTCTTCAAGCATGCCCTGCCATTTGTTCTATCCAGCAGAAATGGGTTTGATTCCAAGCTAGCTTTTCCTTCTATTTTGTAGGAATAGCATGCAAGGAGTGGTTTGGGGCAAAAATAAGAAATAAAAATCGACATTAATGTCATATGAAAGGGAAAATATTTCTTCCATTTCCTTGTAAAACACATGAGGTTGTGAAAAATGTTAAAGTTGCATTTCTAGTGAAAAGACAAAGAAAGTTACAGCACATTTATTTTAAGTACAGTATGCTAAAATGCATGGGATTCAGATCTTAACTACCCCTTAATCACACTTCCAGATGCCTCTTATCACAACATGTGAGAATTGACAACCTCAATCATTTAGACCAAACTGTGAGACCTGCTTGTGCTCAACTATTTACTGGGCCAAAACCAAGACGGAACCATGCACACCACTGTTGAGTTAATTTTTGTCTCAGGGCACCCTGGTCTCCATTAGGAGAATGAGAATTAGGCTGAACATGAGCCTGCAGTGTGCCCAGGCAGCCAAGAGAGCCAATGGCATCCTGGCCTGCATCAGGAACAGTGTGGTCAGCAGGAGCAGGGAAGTCATTCTGTCCCTGTACACTGCACTGGTTAGGCCACACCTTGAGTCCTGTGTCCAGTTCTGGGCCCCTCAGTTTAGGAAGGATGTTGACTTGCTGGAATGTGTCCAGAGAAGGGCAACGAAGTTGGTGAGGAGTTTGGAACACAAGCCCTATGAGGAAAGGCTGAGGGAGCTGGGGTTGCTTAGCCTGGAGAAGAGGAGACTGAGGGGTGACCTTATTGCTCTCTACAATGACCTGAAGGGAGGTTGTGGACAGGTGGAGGTTGGTCTCTTCTCCCAGGCAACCAGCACCAGAACAAGCTGACACAGTCTCAGGCTGCACCAGGGGAGGTTTAGGCTGGATGTTAGGAAGAAGTTCTATACAGAGTGTGATGGGTTAAGGCAGCCCCCCTCCAAACCCTCCCCATCACAGGCAGAATAAAACAACTCAAAACAAAACGGATTGCAAAAGTGATGGAAAGTTTAAGGAAAAGCGGTGAATCTTTACAGAAAGCCAAAAGCAGAGTGACAAAAGAAATCCCAAAACAGTCCCAAGATAATCCCATCCCCACCTGGGGGTACATCCAAGACCCCCAGGGCTCCTTCTTCCCCCCCCTCCCCACTGCTAGGCTAGTCTCAGCTGGCCAGATCTGAGACTGCCCATCCCCCGTGGCCTTGGGCCTAGCCAGGCCCATGGCCGGGAGACAACAACTCCCCCATTACCGGGCGACGGCGAGGAAGAAAGAGGAGGTGCTTAGACCTCACACTAGATCTTATAGTGGTGCAGAGAATTATGGTAGAAATACCCAGTTTCCTGTGTCCACCCACTGGGCTGGACCTCTGGACACAGGAAGCAGGGGGCACCCAGCCCAAACTGCAACATGCCACCCCTTATTTCATACCATAATCTCTGCACCCGAAACATATAATCAAATTAGAACTCTTCCGATGACATGTCCGGCGAAGTCCATATCTTCATCTGGGCATCCACCCAAACAGTCTCTCTCATTCAGGGTCAAGTGTCAGTCCATTCCAGTTCTTCTTCTCTCATCTAATGGAACCACCCAGCGATGCAGAGTTCACTCTTCTGCGGTGCAAGTTCTTCATGGATCCGGTGGACATCCTGGTCACCTGGAAAAAAACCTCACAACTTCTCAACCAGCTTCTACTTCCATCTCCATTTACTCAGTGGCATATTTCCACCCCTGGGGCAAGCCAGTCAGAACAATCTGGCTCTAACTCCTTCTCCACCCCTCCAGGAAAATAGCACACTGAGCCTTCCTCAACCCTGCACGGACCTATCCCAAGCCCAGTGCTGACCGCTTCCAGCTGCGGCCCGAGGCTACACAAATGCATGTCACAGTACACCGCCCCCCACTGGGCGTTCGCGTACCGACCCGTGACAGCATTCAACTACACAATCCCCGCCCCGGAAGGGGGAGGGTCTGCACCACAACCTACTGAGAAGAAGGGAGGTGGAGCCAGGTGCTCGGCGCCATTTTCGGAACTGGTCCGAAAAATAATCAGGGAAGAGACTAGGACCGGCCCCACTACAGCCCGAGCGCACGGCTGGGGCCGGGGCCGGGGCCGGCGCTCCGAGGGCACGGCCAGGCCCGCCGCCACCGCAGCCCGCGCGGCCGGCCGGGCGCCGCCGTCGCTACTCCGAGCGCACGGCCGAGGCCTCCGCCGCCGCAGCCCGAGCATACAGCAGAGGTCCGGCCGCCTCTATCGCCGCGGTACAGAGTCAAAATCGCCTCCACCCCTCGGGCATTCAAACGGCTCCTCCAGCGAAAGCCATAAACGCGTTCCCAGAGCCCTTGAGAACGGCTTTGCAGCTGGGGTCCCCGTTCGCCCTCCTGAGTTTCGGGAGCTGAGCTCGCCCACTCGCCACGGCTGGCTCTTTCCCGCAGCGAAACGGGCCCAATCCTGATCTGCTCGCCGCTGCCCCTCCCCGCTTCACTCCCCACCGCTTCTACCGCCCGCAGAGAGCAAAGGGTGGAGGAAGGGCAGGTCCCGCGTTCTTAAGCGGTACCCCAATTCCGATGGTCAGGAACCACCCCTGCATGGAAGAGCAGGAGAGGGCTCCGTGCCATCGGCCACGCACCAGGTGTCCCCCTGCAATCCACAAGAATTCACACAATCGCCCCAACAACAAAACTTGACCCCCAACTTCCAAACCGACGCCCAGAACTGAGTTTAAACTCTCCGGTTTTTTTTTGCAATCCGATCTGCAAAGTGGTCGCAATAACAAACTCCTACTCCTGCCTAGCTCGCCAGGAATACAAAGGGGTTGAGGGCAGACCCCCTCCCCACCACAACCATCCTCTGCTACCAATAATGTGATGGGTTAAGGCAGCCCCCCCCTCCAAACCCTCCCCATCACAGGCAGAATAAAACAACTCAAAACAAAACGGATTGCAAAAGTGATGGAAAGTTTAAGGAAAAGCGGTGAATCTTTACAGAAAGCCAAAAGCAGAGTGACAAAAGAAATCCCAAAACAGTCCCAAGATAATCCCATCCCCACCTGGGGGTACATCCAAGACCCCCAGGGCTCCTTCTTCCCCCCCTCCCCACTGCTAGGCTAGTCTCAGCTGGCCAGATCTGAGACTGCCCATCTCCCTGTGGCCTTGGGCCTAGCCAGGCCCATAGTCGGGAGACAACTCCCCCATTACCAGGCGACCGCGAGGAAGAAAGAGGAGGTGCTTAGACCTCGCACTAGATCTTATAGTGGTGCAGAGAATTATGGTAGAAATACCCAATTTCCTGTGTCCACCCACTGGGCTGGACCTCTGGACACAGGAAGCAGCGGGGCACCCAGCCCAAACTGCAACACAGAGAGAGTGATTGCCCATTGGAATGGACTGCCTGGGGAAGTGGTGGAGTCACCATCACTGGAGGTGTTCAGGAGGAGACTTGATGGGGTGCTTGGTGCCATGGTCTAGTTGTTTAGGTGGGTTGGATTGGTTGATGGGTTGGACGTGATGATCTTGAAGGTCTCTTCCAACCTGGTGTATTGTATTATTGCATTAGTATGTGGATTTGGAAAAAATGTGTATATTCTAAGACATGGCAGTTTCTATTTACTATTGTTTATCTTCTGGATTGTTTGTTTTTTTTTTTCCTACTTTTGTTATTATTTCTGTCTTTGATTACTTCCTCAATGTAGAGGAATCTGACTGGAGCCCCAGTTCATTTCTTATGATGTGTCTTTTCCATCAAATGACAACCATCCACTGAGAACATTTTATTTCTAGTCTTGAGAGCTTCACACTCATGAGAGTGGCCTCGAGGGACACAGCTGTCTCATTGTGCAGTGAACAGAGAATTATTTTCAGATGCATCCTGTTCAGCAAAGCCTTAAATAGTATAGCCAGGTTCTTGAACTGGCATTGGAAGTAAATTGAGAATCAGTGAAAAATATTAATTGTTGACATGATATGTTATGGTAACTCATCATTTTAAACAACTACTTTTCTTCTTCTGTATATATTATGCATGTGTCCTTAACTCTGATTTCTGCATAGTGCTAATTACATCGTTATGAGCAGGAAGAGATTATCACAATAACAGTTTCTATCAAACCCAATTCAAAATGAAACAAAAATATTTTGTGGGGGAAAAAAAAGAGGAATTCCTGTTTCTTTTCATGTCTAATGAGTTCTTGAGACTTTGTACTACCTGAGTAAGCATATGGTACAGAAGTTTAAGGAAACACGAGAAATCCCTAGCACATAGATAGTCAGAATGTTCCTTTTTCTGCCATTATCACATCCTCCTTCATCTGGTTGGCCTTGAAATCAGTTTATACCCTTTAGGCTTTGTGAAACCCTTGTGATGACATTACTTAAGAAGCAGATGTAATGCTGCTATCTATTAGTTTGTGACTCATAGCAGCTATTTTAATGCATGTGGCAAGCATGTAACTTGTGGTCCCAATGTCAATGGGGATTCTCAGAATTCTCATGCTAGAAGTGCCCTCATTGGTAGCAGAAGCAGCTGGGGCCTAGGAAGGACAATTCCAAGGATTGCATTAAATATGTTTAAAATGAGAAAGAAACCTTTGATATTAAAGGGAGAGGTAAAAATGTGACTGTCTATAGCAAGTGTTATCTCCAGATGAGCATCCAGTCTGTCACTATCTCTCCACTGTTACAAAGTGACTTTCTGTTAAAGTACAGTCTCCTAATTAACTGGTCTAAATCAGTTAAACAGTCCTGGCTCCATCAAGATGGAATGGGCTGCCCCGAGAGGTGGTGTAGTCATCTTCTCTGGAAATATTCAAAACCCACCTAGATGCATTCCTCTGTGACCTACTTTAGGTGATCTTTAGGGAATTATAGGCCTGTCAGCCTGACCTCAGTGCCAGGCAAGATTATGGAACGGCTCATCTCGAGTGCGATCACACAGCACTTACAGGATGACCAGGGGCTCAGGCCTAGCCAGCATGGATTTAGGAGGGGCAGGTCTGACCAACCTGATCTCCTTCTATGATCAGGTGACCCGCCTGGTGGATGTGGGGAGGCCTGTGGATGTGGTCTACCTGGACCTCAGCAAGGCCTTTGACACCGTTCCCCACAGCAAACTCCTGGCCAAGCTGGCAGCCCGTGGCTTGGACAGGAGCACACTGCGTTGGGTTAGGAACTGGCTGGAGGGCCGAGCCCAGAG
Source organism: Picus viridis (assembly GCA_033816785.1). Lineage (NCBI taxonomy): Eukaryota > Metazoa > Chordata > Aves > Piciformes > Picidae > Picus > Picus viridis. Next base: position 81,998,219 of record CM066566.1, on the reverse strand, counting down.
AGTAATGGTGAATGGCACCACATCCAGCTGGCGGCCTGTCACTAGTGGTGTGCCCCAGGGATCAGTACTGGGCCCCATGCTCTTCAACATCTTTATTGATGATCTGGATGAGGGCATTGAGTCCATCATCAGTAAATTTGCAGATGACACCAAGCTGGGGGCAGCAGTTGATTTGCTGGAGGGCAGAGAGGCTTTGCAGAGGGACCTCGACAGGCTGGACAGATGGGCAGAGTCCAATGGCATGAGATTTAACACATCCAAGTGCCGGATTCTGCACATTGGCCACAACAACCCCAGGCAGTGCTACAGGCTGGGGTCAGAGTGGCTGGAGAGTGGCCAGGCAGAGAGGGACCTGGGGGTACTGGTTGATTGTAGGCTGAACATGAGCCTGCAGTGTGCCCAGGCAGCCAAGAAGGCCAATGGCATCCTGGCTTGCATCAGGAACAGTGTGGCCAGCAGGAGCAGGGAGGTCATTGTGCCCCTGTACACTGCACTGGTTAGGCCGCACCTTGAGTACTGTGTCCAGTTCTGGGCCCCTCAGTTTAGGAAGGATGTTGACTTGCTGGAACGTGTCCAGAGAAGGGCAACAAAGCTGGTGAGGGGTTTGGAACACAAGCCCTATGAGGAAAGGCTGAGGGAGCTGGGGTTGCTTAGCCTGGAGAAGAGGAGACTGAGGGGTGACCTTCTTGCTCTCTACAACTACCTGAAGGGAGGTTGTAGCCAGGCAGAGGTTGGCCTCTTCTCCCAGGCAGCCAGCACCAGAACAAGAGGACACAGTCTCAGGCTGCGCCAGGGCAGGTTTAGGCTGGATGTTAGGAAGAAGTTCTACACGGAGAGAGTGATTGCCCATTGGAATCGGCTACCTGTGGAGGTGGTGGAGTCACCTTCACAGGAGGTGTTCAGGAGAAGACTTGATGGGGTGCTTGGCTGTATGGTCTAGTTGTTGGGTGGGTTGGATTGTTTGATGGGTTGGACGCGATGATCTTGAAGGTCTCTTCCAACCTGGTGTATTGTATTGTATTGTATTGTATTGTATTGTATCCTGCTCTGGCAGTGGGGGATGGATTAAATGATCTTTCAAGGCCCCTTCCAACCCCTGATCTTCTGTGATTCTGTGGTTCTGTAACATTGTGTATTCTTCATCTGGAGGGTTTCAAGAAGAAATATCTCACATGATTCTTCAGCAAGCCAGTTCAGGAAGGTGACCTAGCAGAAAAAAAATAGCTCTTTTTGTAAATTGTTTGTTTGTCTGTTTAACCTCTTGAACCTACTCAACATACCATTGAAACGGGAGAGAAACAAATTCAGAGTCGGTGCCAGGCAGGACTAATCTGTCTTAGCTTTACATTTTATGACTCCACAGCCTAAAGAAAGGAGAAACTTGCTTCTGTCAAAACTGGGTCTTGTCTAATGATGTTTGCTGGATGAGGATATTGAGTCCATCATCAGTAAATTTGCAGATGACACCAAGATGGGAGCAAGTGCTGATCTGTTAGAGGGTAGAAGGGTTAGAGGGACCTTGACAGGCTGGACAGATGGGCAGAGTCCAACATGATGGCATTCAACAAGTCCAAGTGCCGGGTGCTGCACTTTGGTCACAACAACCCTATGCAGCGCTGCAGGCTGGGGTCAGAGTGGCATGAGAGCAGCCAGGCAGAAAGGGACCTGGGGGTACTAACTGACAGATGGCTGAACATGAGCCAGCAGTGTGCCCAGGTGGCCAAGAAGGCCAATAGCATCCTGGCCTGCATCAGAAATAGCGTGGCCAGCAGGAGCACGGAAGTCATTGTGCCCCTATACTCGGCACTGGTTAGGCCACACCTTGAGTTCTGTGTCCAGTTCTGGGCTCCTCAATTTAAGGAGGACATTAAGACTCTGGAACATATCCAGAGAAGGGCAACAAGGCTGGTGAGAGGCCTCAGGCACAAACCCTATGAGGAGGGGCAGCGGGAGCTGGGATTATTTAGCCTGGAGAAGAGGAGGCTCAGGGGAGACCTCGTTGCTCTCTACAACTACCTGAAGGGAGGTTGTAGCCAGGAGGGGGTTGGTCTCTTCTCCCAGGCAACCAGCACCAGAACCAGAGGACAAAGTCTCAAGCTGTGCCAGGGGAGGTTTAGAGGTGAGGAGAAAGTTCTTCCCAGAAAGAGTGATTGCCCATTGGAATGTGCTGCCCAGGGAGATGGTGGAGCCACCATCCCTGGAGGTGTTCAAAAAGGGATTAGATTTGGCACTTGGTGCCATGGTTTAGTATTCATGAGGCGTTGGATGACAGGTTGGACTTGATGATCTTTGAGGTCCTTTCCAACCTTATTGATTCTATGATTATATGATTCTATGAATCAGCACTGCAAAGTTGCTTAAAACTAAGCAAAACTGCAGCCACTCTTGTGGGGATTTTTGTTTTACACCTCTGGGTAAAAATTGTGGCTTTGTCCAAATGAAGAGGTGTACAGAATTTTTAAGTACTGGCAGTCCTCATGCCTGCTTTTTTTTTTTCACGTACATTTAAGCACAGAATTTTTAATGTACATTCTCACAGATGCTGCAACAGAATTAAAACACACAAAAAAAGGTCTTTATTCATCGTCTGAAAACTCACATCCTTTGAATAAGTGCTCCTGCTAGATATAGGCCAGATGTTGCACGATAGTCTCAAACTATTTACAATATCTGTTCCTGCAATTTTGTCCTACTTTATTTTAGCTTTTTAATGTGAGGTACTCATTTTGCATGCAACATAAATGTGTCTGCTTTGAGTATGAAAAAATGTAGGTCTTAAAAGTTTAAGCTGTGGGTTAGATTTTCACACTACCAAACCAGAATTACAGTAAGGTGGAAACTGTCATTGTGTAAAATATGAGACATCAAAGTCTTAAACTGAATGTATTCATATGGAATATATATGGCTGGAGAGCAGCCAGGCAGCCAGGGACCTGGGGGTACTGGTTGATGGTAGGCTGAACATGAGCCTGCAGGGTGCCCAGGCGGCCAAGAGGGCCAATGGCATCCTGGCCTGCATCAGGAACTGTGTGGCCAGCAGGAGCAGGGAATTCATTCTGCCCCTGTATACTGCACTGGTTAGGCCACACCTTGAGTACTGTGTCCAGTTCTGGGCCTCTCAGTTTAGGAAAGATGCTGACATTGCCAGAGAAGGGCAACAAGGTTGGTGAGGGTTTTGGAACACAAGTCCTATGAGGAAAGGCTGAGGGAGCTGGGGTTGCTTAGCCTGGAGAAGAGGAGGGTCGGGGAGACTTTCTTGCTGTCTACAACTACCAGAAGGGACATTGTAGACAGGCAGTGGCTGGTCTCTTCTCCCAGGCAAGCAGCACCAGAACAAGAAGACAGTCTCAAGCTGCACCAGGGGAGGTTCAGACTGGATGTTAGGAAGAAGTTCTTCATAGAGAGAGTGATTGCCCATTGGAATGTGCTGCATGGGGAGGTGGTGGAGTTGCCATCACTGGGGGTGTTTAGGAGGAGACTTGATAGGGTGCTTTCTGCATGGTTTAGTTGATTAGGTGGTGTTGGATGATGGGTTGGATGTGATGATCTTGAAGGTCTCTTCCAACCTTGTTCTGTTCTATTCTATTCTATTCTATTCTATTCTATTCTATTCTATTCTATTCTATTCTATTCTATTCTATTCTATTCTATTCTATTCTATTCTATTCTATTCATATTGCATCATATTTTAGAGAAGACATCTTAATTATAAGTCTTATTTACAGACAAGAGTGTAAAAGTTGCAGTATTACTCGTTTTTTGTTCTTTTACATTTGTATTACAGGTCTAATAAGGTTACAGTGTCCAGTTTTGCTAGTAACTACCCAAGCAAATGCATACTTTCATCATTCTGTACTGAACAAATGGTACAGATTTCTGTTCAGTATTTTGCTTCTATTTTGAGTATGGACTTCATGCTCTTTTGTCTTAAATTGGGCAGTTATAAGAAGGATATCAAAGAATAATGTCTTTTTCTTGATTCCATGAATGGCTACTGTGAAACAATATTTTTCCCCAAGAGGCAGTTCAAAGTTGTACCAAAACAAATTTAAAACAGTTTAAAAGATCCCAACATTTATGGCACTCAGATTTTGGAAATGTTTTATGTGTGGAGACACAGTGCACCTAGTAAAATGTGTTAATAATCCCAAGGTGCTAATATCAACCTTTATTTTTATTTAATTAGTCTAGACAAAGAAGGTTGACAGCCCACTTCTACAGTATGTAGGTTTCTAATCTTTCTAGTGTGAGAGGAGACATTTTATGAAAGAATTCTGAATGGAAATATACATTGGAAAGAGTTTCTACTTCCAATAAAGGTGCAAGACCAAAAAAATCAGGCATGAGGACTGCCAGTACTTAAATGAATTTTAATTAATCCCATATCTCTAGCTGATTGGCATCTTCGGTAAGTTGGTAATGATCCACTCCGTTTGCTTTAAATGAGCCTTAAATTTTTAGATCTGGTGTATTTTTTGTAGGAAGCAGGAATTAAGTAGATTTCATTGCCCTTTTCAGGTTTTGCTTTTGTTTTTGTGATTCATCATTCAAAGGAGTGGTACTCGTTGCCATCACAATAAAGTTTCACAGTTGTTTTTGATTCGAGTTCTACTTGTAAACCTGTGTACAGCTTAAAATGAATCAGTATTCTTACTCAAGCTGCACTGTGTGTTAGGTAGCAGTTGTTCATAAGAGCTTCTCTCATGCTGACTTTCAGTGTTTTAAAGTAGTAATTTAGTAGCTGTCTCGGAGAGGGCTGTGAGCACATTCGAAATCAAAGATGACTCTGGTTGTGTTCATGAGATGGTTTGGTACTGCATTTTTATTAGTGTATTTGCTTTCCTTGTTCTTTGATAGTTTTATTTCCTGGGGCACAGAGCTGAGAAATATAGATTGTAGCTATCATGCCAGATAAGGAAAACAACGTAAGTGATGATGCAAAATGTATTGTCTCTGACAATGAGCAATCAGAGACTGACTTGGGTAAAACAGATTTTTACACTCTGCCTGTAATGGGCTGTTCTCACCAGACTGATACCTGCTGAGAAGCTGTATCATGTTTAGTTGTATTGTAATAGCATTTCTTTGAAGAAATGAATTGCATATCTGTAGAGAAGTGGTGGTACAGGTGACCATGGCTGCTAGTATGCAGTCAGCACTTTGTATGCAGACATGAACAACTATATTGGTGCCACACACTGGCTAATTGGCTGTGATGGAAGAAATATATTGGCAAGAGGAATGGGAAGAGGGGAGCAGGACATCAAAATGCCTATCAGTGTAACACTTTATTGCTTCAAAATGAATAGCATTTGATTGTTCCCCTGTAGGAATGAATAAAAACTTAGAGGATATGGTAAGTAAAAAGCTATTCTACTTCTGTTCATGTTGGACACCTCTTTGGGAAGCACTTCACAATATGAAATCTGAACTCAATCTTCGGATCCAGACATAAATAATACAGTCCCTGAATCCATATGCAATCAGCTTTCTGCAGATATTTATGCTGGTCATATTTACATAAGGTGGAGTACATACCACTGTTTTTTATGTATGAAATATGGGAACTGGTGCTGTATAAAATCTTCACGCTTGGGCAGGGAAGAGATCCTCTCTGCCCATCTGCATAACCTCTGCAGTTTGTACCTCCCTTCAGAAGGAGGATAGCTGTGGATTGCACTTATCTGGTAGACCACAGTTTAGCCACTGCACTTTGGAGAGAAGGGAGTACAACCGTTAGCTGAGTTAAAATGAAATACAATAGCTGGTATAAAGTAGTCACTGTGATCTCTGTGACCTCATCCCTGCAAGGCAGCAGCTAATGGGCATTATCTGGTGGGGTCTTTCTATTATGTCTTACAGTTTGTATCTGCTCAACAAATGACAGGATACTTCATCTGCCTTCATGCCTCCAATAAGCAGAAAGTCTGATGGTGGGGAAAAGCGTGGGGGTGGGCAGGAGGAGAAGGAGACTAACCTTTTCAGCTCGATTAAAGAGAGAACAATTTGGTTTTGTAATTAGAGCTCAGCAGTGATCTCTGTTTATTTCACTGATAGTCAGCTCGGTGTAAACAGAACTCAATTTTGACAACTGTTTAGCTCACGGCACAGTTTTAAAGTATTAAAGGATAATGCAAGGCTTATTAGATTAGCTTTTGCCATGATCTTTTAGTGTCCCAGATAATTATTATTTGTGATACAGCTGAATAGTTTAGGCTTGTATTATTATTACACATGCATTTCTGTGTAATACTTCATGTACTGTTGATGGGTGCTAAAATATGGATTAGGAAATATACGTTTAGGCACGTCACAGATATTAGTGATATGTTCAAGTGGCTCAGATTGCTCTTCTTGTGAAAATTATTTCATCAGCATTAATAAGGGGAGACCTTATTGCTCTCTACAACTACCTGAAGGGAGGTTGTAGGCAGATGGGGGTTGGTCTCTTCTCCCAGGCAACCAGCACCAGAACAAGAGGACACACTTTCAAGCTGTGCCAGGGGAGGTGTAGGCTGGATGTTAGGAAGAAGTTCTTCATAGAAAGAGTGATTGGCCATTGGAATGTGCTGCCCAGGGAGGTGGTGGAGTCACCATCACTGGAGGTGTTTAGAAGAGACTGGATGGGGTGCTTGGTGCCATGGTTTAGTTGATTAGATAGTGTTGGATGATAGGTTGGACTCGATGAACTCAAAGTTCTCTTCCAACCTGGTTAATTCCATTCCATTCCATTCCATTCCATTCCATTCCATTCCATTCCATTCCATTCCATTCCATTCCATTCCATTCTATTCTATTCTATTCTATTCTATTCTATTCTATTCTATTCTATTCTATTCTATTCTATTCTATTCTATTCTAAGTTAACTGTTCTTATTTCCTTACTTTTTGTTTTAAAATAAATCAGTTCAATCATCTTCTTCATCATTATTATTAACCTTAATCACTCTTAGCAGGACTTGTGTGACTCCTACCACATTTCTTTGATCCAGTCATTATATTACAATTTCTCCCCCAGCATTTTACGTTTAACATTTCCTCCGTTTCATGTGTTTCGGTGTTCTTGCAAATTTTTTCCTTGCATTATCACATTTTCTATCTTTCTTACTTAGTATTTTAGATCATTCCTGCTAGTCACATACTGTTTTTCACCTTAGTATTTGATTTTCCCTTTTATTACCTCTTAATTACAGTGTGTTGCTTCTATCTATGATCTTATAATTAGGTTTTTACCTTTTGATCACTTTTTTCCCTATTTTGGGTAAGGCATGTCTTTTTAATCTTTTTGCCACTTTCCCTGCCTAATTTTCCTTTTAATTTTTTTTTCCTGCCTAATCTCATTCCATTAGTTTGACTCTCTCTGAGGAGAAAAATTGCTTTTATTTTTTATTTTTCTTTTAATTTCTAGCAAGAATTTTGTGTACTCTTTTCGTCTTGTTTAGAGCTATGTAAATTTTTTTTCTCTTTATTTTCTTTTAGAAGTCAAAGTTTCCAACTTCTTGGCAGTTTGCCATATTTGCCATCCAGTTTAGGCTGGATGTTAGGAAGAAATTCTTCATAGAAAGAGTGATTTGCCATTGGAATGGGCTGCCCAGGAAGGTGGTGAAGTTGCCATCACTGGAGGTGTTTAGGAGGAGACTTGATGGGGTGCTTGGAGCCATGATTTAGTTGATTAGATGGAGTTGGATGATGGGTGGGATACAATGATCTTGAAGGTCTCTTCCAACCTGGTATTCTATTCTATTCTATTCTATTCTATTCTATTCTATTCTATTCTATTCTATTCCATTCTATTCTATTCTACTCTATTCTATTCTACTCTACTCTACTCTACTCTACTCTACTCTACTCTACTCTACTCTACTCTACTCTACTCTATTCTATTCCACCTAAATAATTGGAGTACATAGGAAAACAAGCAAAAAAAAACCCAAACAAGAGCAACAAAAAACCCCAAACAACAGCAACAAAACCAAAGCCGACCAACAACAACAAAAAATATCCCCCCAAACCAAACACCAAATCAAAACAACAACAAAAAGGGCTATTCACATTTGAATAATTGCAGTCTCTCTTAAGGTGCATTGAGAAAGTGAGTTTATGTCAGTGACTGAGTGGGTACATTTAACAAAACACGAGTACTAGTCCATGAGTAAAATATAGTTGTATTTTCATCTCAGTCTCCAAATGAACATTGGTGGTTATGAAAACACAAAGATTGCTTAGGGCAAAGAGAGCTCTGTCAAGGTTAATGGCCCCAAATCCTTCCTGCCCTAAACATCTTTTAGTGTTGGAGGGGTTTTTTGCATATAATTTTTAAAAAGTGCTCTTCAAAACAAGAGTCCAACGGGAAAGAAGTGTTATAATAATTGCCCTCTGTGATCCCCCTCACTCTTTATCTTTTATGTATTAATCTTTATGCTGCACTCATTCTAGTGTACTACCATCCAACAGGATGGTTTGCTGCTGGTTTTGTTCATGTTAGCTCTTTCATGCTTATGATTAATATTCTTGTTTGTTCAGGCAAAATGTAGTCACTTAAAAGCATCCAGGCCTTTCAATTATATTTTCAATTTGAAAGAGAAAGGCATGTATCTCTTCCTGAAAAATACAAGCTTGTCAAATGGGCATATTGATTGTAGGCTGAACGTGAGCCTGCAGGGTGCCCACGCAGCCAAGAAGGCCAATGGCATCCTGGCCTGCATCAGGAACAGTGTGGCCAGCAGGAGCAGGGAGGTTATTCTGCCCCTGTACACTGCACTGGTTAGGCCGCACCTCAAGTCCTGTGTCCAGTTCTGGACCCCTCAGTTTAGGAAGGATGTTGACTTGCTGGAACGTGTCCAGAGAAGGGCAATGAAGTTGGTGAGGGTTTTGGAACACAAGCCCTATGAGGAATGGCTGAGGGAGCTGGGATTGTTTAGCCTGGAGAAGAGGAGGCTCAGGGAGACTTTCTTGCTGTCTACAACTACCAGAAGGGACATTGTAGCCAGGTGGGGGCTGGTCTCTTCTCCCAGGCAAGCAGCACCAGAACAAGAGGACACAGTCTCAAGCTGCACCAGGGGAGGTTCAGACTGGATGTTAGGAAGAAGTTCTTCACAGAGAGAGTGATTGCCCATTGGAATCAGCTGCCCAGGGAGGTGGTGGAGTCACCTTCATTGGAGGTGTTCAGGAGGAGACTTGATGGGGTGCTTGGTTGCATGGTTTAGCTGTTTAGGTGGGTTGGATTGGTTGATGGGTTGGACGCGATGATCTTGAAGGTCTCTTTCAACCTGGTGTATTGTATTCTTGTATTATTGTATAGCATCAAAGAGGAGACTGCTACCATCACTGTGTAATAGGAGAAAAAAAAAAGATTATAAATATATATGTAGGCCTTGCATATATGCTGCCAAGTGATCATGAAAAGAGCATGTAGTTCTCTGAAAGTCAACCTTTTCCCACATTGCTTTTATTATGTATTAGATATTGCTATTCATTCTGTTGATACTAATCACAGCAGTATCTGAGTACCTCCCAGTGGTGTATTAAGCTCTTGACTTAAGATCTCTCATTTTCTCTCCAGAAGGAGGGAACAGCTGAGTATCTCAAATTTAAATTAATGCATTTTTAGTAGCCTGTGTCCCCAAAGACTCCAATTCTAGTTAAAATTTTTAATTCTAGTTCAGCTATGAAATGTCATACTGAAACATGTGACATTTCATCTGAGAAGTGAAAACCCAAGCAAGGACAGATCATTTTCTGCTTGGCTGAAACAGTTTTGTAGCCAACTATCAAAAAGGGAAAATACTTTTTGTGGTTTGTGTTTTGTGACAATTTCATACTAGCAAAGAACACAAAAGTTAATATACATGCAGGACCGTGTACTTGACCTTGTTAAACCTCGTGAGGTTAATGATTTTTTTCCTCATTTTTCATAGCCAACATAAGAGTGATTAGTCAAAAAAGTATGTTTTTCTGTATACTAAGTAGTTAACCTGAATTCTCCTCTGAATTAGCCTCTATTTATCCATTTAGGAAAAGGTAGGGTGCATAAAAAGGCTAACTTCTTAGTTTACATATGTTCCCTTCCCAGAACATAGGTTATTTTATTCTTTATGCTGGCACAATTTCAGCCCCAGGAGACTACAGTATAGTCACAATACTTCTGTGAGTCTTTTAGAAGCATGTACTCTGCTAACAAGTAAGTCTTTCTTCATGAGTTGATTTGGTCCAAGTATCAATCAGGCAAAGGTAGCAGCATTGTCCTAAGATAAAGAGAGGCAAAACTGTCTGCTGCATGCAAGTTGATATATATGATATGGCATCCAGTCATGATGGATGGGACATGAAGGTACACTGATAATTACGCTGTTCAGCACAAGTACAGGTTTCAGTTGTGGAGGGGAGTCTCTGGTATGGTTTATCTCTGACCAAAAGGTACAGTGCATTTTCTCTAGATCAAACAAGCTAGACAGATCTCGTGGTTGACAATACCAAATACACATGCATAGATACAGTAACATAAATATAAAAATAAAGACTCTTATCTCGCTCTTGAGATCAACCATTATGCAATGAACCAGGTCCATACAGAATTTTCCAAAAGTTGCTTAGATTTTTCTGTTAACATCTTCCTGCTCTTGCTCAGGATTTAGATGATTGGATAGTGAATGTCAGTTTGTTGCAGTTGGTGCATCTCTTACCATTTATTAGAACACTGTTATTGCAAAGAAAGATTACTTATGTGACTATTTTAGTGAGGATCAGTACCAGCTACCTCTAGTTGTCATTGATAGTCTTCTTAAGATGTAAAGTTCATAATACATTTGGATCACCATTTCCTTGTGGTGATTTCTTTTTTGGGGTGAATACTTACATTGAATTTTGGGACTTTTTGTAGATGCAAAGCTTTCAGTTATTGATGAAATATATCAAATAGTCTAGGAAACAAAATTTTGACTTGTGTTTTTAACAAAAGTTCATTATAGTTCTTTGGATCACAGACTACAATTCAGTTATGCATTGTAGGCATTGGATTGATTATGGAGTTCATCACTTTGATTGGTGACTTGAGGTGAGATATGACTGGCCTGGTAAATGATGGTGGAAAAAAATTAAAAAGATCTCCTACTCAGCCAAAAAATACCAAAAGCAATCTTGAGAGTGTGGTGGTTTGAGCCTTAACTGGGATTTAAGAGCTTAGATGGGGGCAAGGCTGAGAATCCCTCCCTTGCTCCCCCTCCACTTTCCCAATAGAAAGGAAAAAGAAAGGGAAGGAACAAATCCACCAAGAAGTAATTTGGAGTCAGTTTGGAAGTAGAGAAGTAAAGAATTCTCTTTAAACAATATATATATATATATGTAACAATAACAGGTAGGGTTCACAAGGGTAAGGAAGAAGGACGGGTGGGAGAAAAAATACGAATACAAAACCAGTCTCTTTGAAGAGGTGTGGAGGTAGCAGGGAGAAGGATCAGGCCTGACCGTGCGGCAGAGAAGCAGGGAGCCACCAGCAGTCCTCATCCAAACAAAGGCAGGGGCCAAGAGACCTAATGGCTGCAGTATCCTCCTTTTTATAGCCTTGCTGGGCAGGGAGGGGGAGTGGAACAGACTAACTTAGTTTCCCAGGGGGAAAACCCCCTGCAGGGAGGGCAATGCTCTCACAAGCCTTCCCCTCCCTGCTTCCAAGGATGGGCGTTAACCCATCACAGAGAGCTAATAAAAATGATGAGGTTTTTGGAAGTATAGGCTGTCAGTGACTGAGGCTCAGGTACAAAGGTTAGCTATGTCTTCATCTGGTGACCAACCACCTTTTATTTTTTCTTTCTGCATTAGACTATGGAATTTCTTGAAGAGTCATAGATTTTTATTTTACTTTTTAAAAATCAATTTAATTTGGTTTGGTTTGTTGTGATTGTTTTGGGGTTTGGCTTTATGTGGGTTTTTTGTTTGTTTGTTTCTCCCTGTTTGCTGAGAAGTATGTGTTCACTACTATAATACATATAGTCAATCCAAGTCATATATAGGTTAATATCCTCCAGCTTGATATAGAGGGCCAAAGATCAGATCATGATAATCTGTAATGAAATGGTTCATGAAAGGTGGCAAAAGTAATGCTGGACTCTGACCATATTCACAGCAAAATGTCCCAAACCCATGAATTTTGCATTCCATCAAAACCTCATTTTTCAGTCCTTTAATAAAATGCCTGCAGAAAGGCACTATTATTTTAAATGAAATTATTGTTCCTAAAATATGTGTTTTATAACACTAATATCTTGGATGCAGAGCTTCACGGAACTGTATGTTTACAAGACTACAGATTCAAGCATCAGATGCCAGACAAAACTTTCTTTCCTGAGAACTTTGACAACAACCTCTGAAGACTCTGAGGTGATGAAATCTTGCAATAAAAATAGAAATCAGATCTCCTAGTGAGGAAGACAATTATCACACTATATAGAAGAGCACAAATACTGAAAGCAGAAAACAAAATAAAAAAAACTTTAAAAATAAACCAGAAAATAAAGGAAGTGAAAAAATAAAGAATTTATGATAGTTCAAGAGGAGCTTCATCATGTGAAACATCAGTCTGCAAGTGCACGTCATGTGGGTATCCAAGACAAGAAGATGGAAATCTTTCTTTTAGATTCCTCTAGTGAACCACAAGCTTAGTATAGGGCACACTGGCAGATGGAAGAAGAAACAAAGAAATATTGTTTTGTCTAATTGAGGCTTGTCAGCTTTGTAAGTAATATATTTTATAGCGAGGAATATTTCCCTCTGCAAAGATATGAGGACATTACTTTCTTCTGACAGCTATCATGTCTTGGTAGACTCTTGAAGTGATGTTGTGTGTACAAAATAATCACATCTTAAATGCTGCACATGAGAAAATATTGAACAGCAACTACAAAATCTCTGTTGTTGGTGAATAATATGAAAAAAAAATGTTGAATTTCACATACAAAAAATACTTGTCCTTCTAACAAGAAATATTTTTTCTCTTCTCTAGTGCTTTAAGGCTAAGAAGAATTAATTTTGTATGAAATAAATTCCCAAAAAGTAGCTTAACATACAAGCAAAGAATACGTACAAGCAAAGAATTGGAATGGGCTGCCCGAGGAGGTGGTGGAGTCACCATCACTGGAGGTGTTCAGGAAGAGACTTGATAGGGTGCTTGATTGCATGGTTGTGGTGGTCACAATGGTTTAGTTGATTAGATGGTGTTGGATGATAGGTTGGACATGATGATCTTGAAGGTCTCTTCCAACCTGGTTTATTCTATTCTATTCTATTCTATTCTATTCTATTCTATTCTATTCTATTCTATTCTATTCTATTCTATTCTATTCTATTCTATTCTAATATATAAAGTTTAACAAGTAGACATCCACTGTCAGTAGCAGCACTGTGCATTCCTCCTTGTGATATCGTGAAGTCATGCCCTTGTGATCTCTTGAAGTCATCATCCTGGTGGTATTATTCGTATTAAGAAGATATAATTGTGCATCTGATTCAGATAAGTATAGTAAGCAGTGGGCCAAATACAAAGCTGTAAGTTAAATCACTGCAGCCACGTACTATAGTACTCTGTTTAGTAGAATCCATGTCAGTAAATGTAACACTGAAGAAAGGTGCATGATGCTTGGAGCAGATTATATGAATCTAGCTGAGGAGTATCTAATTTGCAGTACAACAACACAGTATTGCATTAGTCTTTTGTTCATATAGACAATGATGGTGTGCAGAAAAGCTCTTGACATAAACCATAGCATAGTGAGAGATTTTTAAGATAGTATTGAAGATGCTGTTGTATCTTTTCCTCCCCTCCCAATAATCTAATAAATTTCACTCTAAATTCTGGTCTGGCTGAATTAGTTCCAAAAATCCCAATTTCTTATGCTTACGTAAGTCCACAGTAAGAAGCAATACACTACATGGCAGGTAGTTCTAAGCAGACTTCCAGGATAATTTGGCGGTATACCAGATGCAGGACGTCATTCAGGTTCTTCTCACAGTCTTTAGCATTTCCTGCATGCTTCCAAAGTTTCTCTTCTGCTTTGATTTCTTTGCTGGGAGCAGGTGAAGACAGCGTGGAGCAGAAAGAGTTTTCTGCAACTTCAATAATTTAAAAGTGAAGCTATAAAGACAGCCTTTTCAAGCATATAGTGAAGAATTTGTCTATGCAAATACTATTTTTTTCCCCAAGTAAAATTTTGCATTACAAAAGAATCTCTGATACATATGCACATATTTGCAGCTAACCTGACTGGGCACATTACAAAAGCTATCCATGTAATCTTTTCGTTATTAAAGCATCTTCTAACATTGGATAGGGTTGGGGAAAAAAAAATCAAATGCTTTATATTGCCTCATCACAAATGGAGATTTGGTTTAGGTTGATGCTTTTTGTTGTTTTGTTTTGCTTTTTTCCTTTTTATTCCTCATTTGAAAATTATTTTTATCCTGCTGCCTGGGAGTGAAACCAAAGGAAAATGAAATAATCTTACAAGCTGTTACTATCTTACATGTAACTTTGCCCAAAGAAAAGATATTAATCTTTAAGGCTTTTTTTAAAGTGAATATTTAGTTAAGAAATATTTTTTTTTTAGTCATCTGTGTCCAACACACTGCAATGGCATAATTTCTCCTTTACTTTAAAGCCTACAGGTCAGAAGCTGCAGTTTTGTGGCCCTCAGAACAAATGTTTTATAGATAAAGTAGAAATTTCCATGTGCCTTCTGTGCTAATTTTTAACTATTCATCACCTCTTGTGAGACAAATAACAGATAATACTTTTCCTCCAGCAGGAGCCATCAGATTATGTGGGGTCACATTAATAACAGGTAGTAGGTGGTTGTAGCCAGGAAGGGGTTGGCCTCTTCTCCCTGGCAGCCAGCACCAGAACAAGGGGACACAGTCTCAAGCTGCAACAGGGGAAGTTTAGGCTCGAGGTGAGGAGAAAGTTCTTCACCGAGAGAGTGATTCGTCATTGGAATGCGCTGCCCGGGGAGGTGGTTGAGTCGCCGTCCCTGGAGGCATTCAAGAGGGGACTGGATGTGGCACTTGGTGCCATAGTCTAGTTGTGAGGTTTGTGGTTACAGCTTGGACTCGATGATCTTAAGGTCTCTTCCAACCTTGGTAATACTGTAATACTGTAATACTGTAGTATCTTATCCAATCCTAATGCAATAAATCTGTGAGTGCAACTCCGCCTAAATGTAAAAATTTCATGCAAAGGGCAGGTTGTAAATATACTAAAATAGTCATTTTTTTGCACAAGTCTGCCAGCAAATACAGAAATAAATACAATAGATGCCTAGAATACTAAGAATATAAAAATATACCCATGACAATTTGAATAAAGACTAGATTATTCTGCCCTCAGAATGCAAATGCAAGGAGTTATACATTATTAAACCCATGGAGAAAACATTGACCCTCATCAGGCTTGTTTGGATTTGTCCTTTAAAAAGCAATTCATTATTCATGCAATAATTCCTGTTAAGGTATTTATGCAAACCTGAAGATGGAATCCTTTAATTACAATAGGTTGTACATCAAACTGCAGTTACTGTGCTTTGCTTGTTTACATGGCCCACATAAACCAAAATCCATTCTGCTTCTGCATAGCATTGTCTTTTGTAATTTTTATCTTCCCTTTTTTTCTCTAGTTGAAACTACAGTTAAGATTTGTAGACTTTTAGTACTTTTGTTAGTTCTCCCCCCAGTTAACAATGGCTGTTTTAAACATTATTTTTCCGTATGACTTAGGATCCTTCATCTTAATCAGTGAACTCTTTGGGAATTCAGGGGAAAGTAGCATCTTGTACCTGTTTCTGCACGGAGCAACTCCTATATTTTAGTGGACCTTTTGAACACCTGTCAGTAAAACATTTTTCCGTCTCTTTTAGGCTAAATGTCAAGTGCTAATTACTGAAATGAAGTATTGCAAGATCCGGAGTGTTTATCGTGGAGGCATGATTACCTCTGAGATGTGTAGTGAGTTTGTGTCAAATGTAGAAAAGTAAAGGGAATTTAGTTTGGAGAAAAGAGAACACATACAGAGGTGTACATTGCAAGACAGTGAATCTTTATGTTTTAAAAAGGTCTGGAAGTCTTTGAATTCTTCCTGATTTTAACTGAATAAATAGTTAATTTCACTCTGTCCCTTCAAATGCACTACCTATCGGAATGGAATGGAATGGAATGGAATGGAATGGAATGGAATGGAATGGAATGGAATGGAATGGAATGGAATGGAATGGAATGGAATGGAATGGACCAGGTTGGAATGAAAGCCACGTGAATTATGAATTATTTTCAGGTGCTTTTATATGTTGTGAGAGTGGACTTGAAGATTAGGAAGGAAATTTATACAAACTAAATGAGAAGCCAAAGGGGAGGAAAAAAAGAGAAACAAAGAAAAAAAAGAAAGAAACATCTGCAGGGCATCAGTGTGAAAAAAATATTTAAGCTGCCTGTTATTAACTGCTCAACCTGCTTTATACTGGTTTTCTGCATAATTATGTTACAGTGAAGGGGGGAAAGAACAGATGTCAAATAAAGATTGAAAATAAGAAAACAAGACTGTTAAAACAACAACAACAACAAACCCCAAGTAGTTGTGGTTGCTCTCAGCTAGACATTTTTTGGCAAGAATTTTAGACAGCAATCCATTTCTCAAATTCATTGCCCATTTCTGCGAGATTAATGTAAAACAAAACATTTCTTTTTAAGTCTATTCAGATGAACAATTATACAGCTCCAATAATCCCCAAGTCAGTCTTTCAGAAAGCGGTTGAATGTTTCCTCAAGCAGTTTCATAAATTAGATTAAATGAATATGATATCAGGTCAGAAACCCTATGAGCTCTTTTCATGGGAAGATGTTGGTAGCTTATGTAGTTAGCTGGTTTTTTCATGCTTTGCAAATATCCAAATAATCCATAAGAGCTAAATTTTTCACAATCTTAATGGAAAAAAACATAAACATACTCGTATCTCTTTCTGCCTCCTTCTCTCGCATTTGCATAATACTCTAAAGCGAACTGAACTGTCATTTTTAAAGAACAGCTCAGTATTTCTCTCCACTTAGTTGATGTTTTCTGACACTGGGTTTGAAAACATTATGATATCACTGTCGGGATAGAGCTATCTAAAAAAGGGGGCTAAGACTGCATGCAGACTTCCTACGCTAAACCATGTGCATCGCCACTCCACTGCACAACCTGTTTTACATTGAGCATAATATTTACGTCAGCGGGAGTTACTTCTGAATACGTTCTGCAAGGGCCGTAACTGAAAGAATCATGCACTTCAATGCAACTGCAAGCTCACTTTTTCAGAACTGGCTATTCATAAAGTTAAGTCAAACTCAGAGGCCATTTTGGCATTCAGATGTGAAATGAATCCTATCCCCAACATTTTGATTTTCCTCTTGTTAACTAAAAATATTTAATTTCTCACAGTATCACAGTATCACAGTATCAGAGTATTGCTAAGGTTGGAAGAGACCTCGAAGATCATCGAGTCCAACCTGTCACCACAGACCCCACGACTAGACCATGGCACCAATTGCCACATCCAGTCCCCTCTTGAACACCTCCTGGGATGGCGACTCCACCACCTCCCTGGGCAGCCCATTCCAATGACGAATCACTCTCTCGGTGAAGAACTTTCTCCTCACCTCGAGCCTAAACTTCCCCTGTTGCAGCTTGAGACTGTGTGCCCTCGTTCTGGTGCTGGTTGCTAGGGAGAAGAGGCCAACCCCTTCCTGGCTACAACCACCTTTCAGGTAGTTGTAGAGAGCAATGAGGTCTCCCCTGAGTCTCCTCTTCTCCAGGCCAAGCATTCCCGACTTTGCTTTCCTTTGCTATCCTCACCCTACATACCATCACAAGTAGACTTCAGTCTGTTGAACTGCTTCTTTCACGTGAGCAAATACTTCATCTGCTAGCTGTCTTCTCTTGTGATCCAAACTTTACATGTAGGATTATGAAGCTGTATAGACTTGGGTTTTTTGAGAAGTCTCGGCTTAAAATGTCACATCTCAGAACTGGATAGACTCCTGAAGAGCTTACAAATAATTTGACGAGGAAACCACATATTTCTACACATATTTTTTTCAAAGGATTTGGAGATACATTTCCTTTGAAAAAAGTATTCAAAATTATGTCACTATCTTACTCAATTTGCTTTGGTCCTATAGAGATTCTAAACCAAAGTATGTCATTTGGAAGAGGTATAGATATGAAATCAAAGAATCACAGAATCACCAAGGTTGGAAGAGACCTCAAAGATCACCAAGTCCAACCCATCACCAAAGACCTCATGACTAAACCAGGGCACCCAGTGCCACATTCAATCCCCTCTTGAACACCTCCAGGGATGGTGACTCCACCACCTCCCTCCAGGGATGGTGACTCCACCACCTCCCTGGGCAGCACATTCAAATGCCTAACAACCCTCTCAGTTGAACTTTCTCTTCACCTCCAGCCTAAACCTCCTCTGGTGCAGCTTGAGACTGTGTCCTTTTGTTCTGGTGCTGGTTGCCTGGGAGAAGAGACCAACTCCCTCCTGGCTACAACCACCCTTCAGGTAGTTGTAGAAAGCAATAAGGTCTCCCCTGAGCCTGCTCATCTCCAGGCTAAACAATTCCAGCTCCGTCAGACTCTCCCCACAGGGCTGGTGCTCGAGGCCTCTCCCCAGCCTCATTGCTCTTCTCTGGACACGTTCATGTCCTTCTTAAATGGAGGGGCCCTGAACTGGACACAGTATTCAAGGTGTGGCCTAACCAGGGCAGAGTACAGGGGCAGAATGACTTCCCTGCTCCTGCTGGCCACACTATTCTTGATGCATGCTAGGATGCCATTGACCATGTTAATTTTTGTTGTAGTGTGCATGTGCCTAAACTTGTCACAACTTGTAGTATTTTGAGTGTATGATGTGTGCACGTTTTCTAGATACATTCTTATTACAGATCCTTACTGCAACTGCAGGTGAATAGCAGTAGCTCGGTGTTGTAGAATGTTGAATATTGCAACTGCACAATTATGACCAATCACTCTAGGAAAGCATGGTTCACAGCTACCACCAGGTTGATGGATCTGTCTGTGGAATCAGAACAAATCTTTCTTATGATTCCTTTTTTTTTTTTCTTTTTTTTTTTTTGCCACAGATAAGCCATAAAATGCAGACAGTAGATTGATGGAGGTTTAGTTTTCCTGCTCTTGTTTTAAACAGTAGATGTAGAACAGGTTCTTCTGTTTTATAGCCTGGAGCTGAACTGTCAACATAAAAGATGTACAGACTAAATACCTGTGAGCTGGGCAGAAGAATTACTTCCCACTTTTTAGAGCAGATTAAATACCGTACAATATAGCTCATTACTACCTAGTATAAATTTAGTGAAAAAGCAGTTTTTGCTAAAGCATGAAATACTTTGTCTTATTATTATGGGCTTTACTGCAAGACACAGATTTCAGCTGAGAATGAAAAAGTTTTTCATTTATAATCTTGCCTGTCTATATCATGAGAAATTCTAGACCAAAAGCATAAAACTTGAAACAGTATTTCTGCTCTTTGTCTATGTGAGTGCACATAACTGATTCCATGCCTCACTTGGTGTCATGTAACTGCAGTCAGTATACAGTTATGAGTTTATTAAATCTCTACTTCATGAAGAAAAAAAACCAGAACTGATTACAATATGAAGATGAAAATAACGAAAGGCAGTAATAGTTCAGGTTTTGTTTAGCCTTGGAGATTAATTCTGTGGCTTATTTTTAGTTCTGGATAGTTTTATTTAATGAAAAAGTAAAATTGTGAACAATTCAGAAAACTGTATGCCAGCTATCTAAAGAGAATCGTATTAAATGTTTTGAAGGAGGAAGACAAAGAAAGATGAGAAACAAATTATTGAGGAAAAATATTAAATAATATTTCTTTTTACCTCAGTGAGAAAAAGAAACTCTTTTAACAGAAGAACTGGAAGTATTTTCATAATTGCTGATTTTAGACTAGACTAGACTAGACTAGACTAGACTAGACTAGACTAGAATAGAATAGAATAGAATTAACCAGGTTGGAAAACACCTTAGAATCACAGAATCATAGAATCAATATGGTTGGAAAAGACCTCAAAGATCATCAAGTCCAACCTCATGACTACTAAACCATGGCACCAAGTGCCACATCCAATCCCCTCTTGAACACCTCCAGGGATGGTGACTCCACCACCTCCCTGGGCAGCACGTTCCAATGGCTAACAACTCTCTCTGTGAAGAACTTTCTCCTCTCTCCTTCTCTCATATAATATATATGTTTGATTCTATGCGTTTTCCAGGTGTATTTATAGCTATTTAATTTTTAACCTAAGCTTAATTTTGCTTTGTTGTCTTTCTATGTGCTTTTGGTCTTATCTATCCTTTTGATAGCACAAACAGCACCTTCAAGATCATCAAATCCAACCTATCATCCAACATTATCTAATCAAATAAACCATGGTACTAAGCGCCCCATCCAGTCTCTTCTTAAACACCTCCAGTGATGGTGACTCCACCACTTCCCTGGGCAGCCCATTCCAATGGCCAATCACTCTTTCTATGAAGAACTTCTTCCTAACATCCAGCCTAAACCTCCCATGGCACAGCTTGAGACTGTGTCCTCTTGTTCTGGTGCTGGTTGCTGGGAGAAGAGACCAACTGCCACCTGTCTACAACCTCCCTTCAGGTAGTTGTGGAGAGCAATAAGGTCTCCCTTGAGCCTCCTCTTCTCCAGGCTAAGCAACCCCAGCTCCTCAGCCTCTCCTCACAGGGCTTGTGCTCCAGACCTCTCACCAGCTTTCATTTTATTTTATTTTGCTTGTAGTAAGATTTTGTCTTTAAGGAAAACAGGAACGTGCCAGGCATTCCCTGCATGTTTGCAGCAGGAATTGGGTGCATACTTGGAAATTTTGATTTGTGCTTCAAATTCTTTAGAATGACTTATTTATAGAGGGGTTATTTTGTTTGTTTGTTTGTGGTTTGGGGGTTTTTGTGTTGTTTTGGGTTTTTTGTGTTTTGTTTTGTTTTGCTTTGTTTTTTCCACTAGTACAGAAAATTACATGCTTAAGCTTGCTAGGTTTAAAATACAATACAATACAATACACCAGGTTGAAAGAGACCTTCAGGATCATCGCGTCCAACCCATCAACCAATCCAACCCACCTAAACAACTAAACCATGGCACCAAGCACCTTAGCAAGTCTCCTCCTGAACATCTCCAATGAAGGTGACTCCACCACCTCCACAGGCAGCCGATTCCAATGGGCAATCACTCTCTCTGTATAGAACTTCTTCCTAACATCCAGCCTAAACCTGCCCTGGCGCAGCCTGAGACTGTGTGTGTTGGCTTGTACATTTGTACTCATGCATTTCCCTTTCTTGTGTGAACTCGTCTTGGGTGCTCCTCATTAGCCCTGGAATGGGTTGTCCTGGGAGGTGGTTGAGGCCCCGTTCCTGGAGGTGTTTAAGAGCAGGCTGGATGAGGCTCTGGCCAGCCTGATCTAGTGTAGGGTGTCCCACCCCATGGCAGGGGGTGGGGTTGGAACTGGATGATCCTTGTGGTCCCTTACAACTCTGACTGATACTATGAAAACTATATCCAGGTGATATTTCTTGTGAGCTGAAGGTTTATACTTTAGAGCATGCAGAAGAATTGTAAGTCTAAACTTGTAATTCTGATTTAGAGAAACAGTCCTCAGCAGATGTATTACAACATGTTGCCTCAGCTTTTTGCCTTTTTTCCATTCATCTTTATATTTTGATGTGATAGAAATATGTTGGCCTCCCATGGTTAATTTTGTCCTTTAATTTCTTGAAACTTCTTCTTTCTTGTCCTTTACCCAAAGTGTTAAAGGTTAAGCTGTTTGATTTTTTGAAGTAGCACTAGGAGATCTTTATCCTCATGAAAGAGATTGGAGTTTATGCAAGTTAAAATAGTTCTTTCGTGAGTGATGTAGGATGATATGATTTTCATTAATCATGTGTGAGCATGTTGTGGTGTGATGTAACGCAGCTGGGCACAACAAGCTGGAGCATGTCTTCCAAGAAATTTCAAAGCAGCTTTCCTGAAAAATGCTGTGAAAGAAATAGCATGTTTTGGTAGCAAGAGTGATTATTCAAAATAGGCCTTTCCTAACAGAGAACAAAAAGAATCCAATTAGATGTCAGTTCTGCAGCCCTGCTCATAATCACTGCCAAAATTCTATGTAAAGTGTCTTGTTATAGAAGGCTAATAATGCTGTGTTTAGGGTAGGGAACCAAGTATTTTCAAATATTTCTCCCTAAAGATGATAACCTACATCTTTATTTAGACATTTGGAGTGCAATTTTTATCCACATTCATACAGTTAATTAGCAATGGGATTCAGAGCAACTGTAAATATTTACATGTTAGGAAGAAGTTCTATACAGAGAGAGTGATTGCCCATTGGAATCGGCTACCTGTGGAGGTGGTGGAGTCACCTTCATTGGAGGTGTTCAGGAGAAGACTTGATGGGGTGCTTGGTGCCATGGTTTAGTTGTTTAGGTGGGTTGGATTGGTTGATGGGTTGGACGCGATGATCTTGAAGGTCTCTTTCAACCTGGTGTATTGTATTGTATTGTATTGTAAGGCACCAGCCCTGTATGTGGCAGTGCAGACTTCTCTGATTTTACAAGGTACATGGAGTTGTCCCTTGTTAATATTTGTATGAGACATGGTGGAACTAGAAAGCTGGAGCTGGAGTGTATGTTTTTCCTATAAGCTGGTTGAAAGATATATTCCCATCATTCAGGACAGATGATTATTGTAGGTCCCATCCAACTCTCTATCTCCCCTCTCTTCTCTCCTTTCCCACAAAATTAGGCTGCACATTGTGTTCACTCTCTTAAGTAGGTCTCCATGTACTAACTATAATGGGAAGTTAGACACCTATGTGGCACATGGACTCCTTCCTTGGAGGCACACAAGTGTCAAAACCTGGGGCTATATCCTGCAAACATTCCTTGGTTAGCTGTAAAAGCATACACCTGTCTCTGTGAACACCCATAATGTTCAGTACAGCATGCCAAGTAGAAAGGTGGTTGTAGCCAGGAAGGGGTTGGCCTCTTCTCTCTAGCAACCAGCACCAGAACAAGGGGACACAGTCTCAAGCTGCGTCAGGGGAAGTTTAGGCTCGAGGTGAGGAGAAAGTTCTTCACTGAGAGGGTGATTCGCCATTGGAATGGGCTGCCCAGGGAGGTGGTGGAGTCACATCCCTGGAGGTGTTCAAGAGGGGATTGGACGTGGCACTTGGTGCCATGGTCTAGTCATGGGGTCTGTGGTGACAGGTTGGACTCGATGATCTTCGAGGTCTCTTCCAACCTTAGTGATACTGTGATACTGTGATAGAACTGTCTGGGGTAGTTCACTGTCAGAATCGATCTGGACACATTAGGGAATCTTTTTAATCAGGATAATCTGTTTCTCAACAAGAAGTTATTTAAACATATTTTACATTGATTGGGTCAGAAAGTGGTACCTGACAAACCTAGCCTATAAGTAATTTATAGTAACGTTCATGATCTCCTAGGTACCTTACCTCAAGAAAACAAATAATCCTATGTAGGGAGATCAGTCTTTCAACAATACAGGAAAAAAAGAATTTCTTTTAGATACAATTTCATGTTTTTTAGAAGTCACTCATGAAATTTCAATCTGTGTTATCCCTGATTACCTTTGACTTCTGAATGCATATCCATGCAAGGATATAGGCCTCAAAAAGAGGCTTCCACCAACGTTGTGGATATAGGCAGATGTAATAGAATATGTAAGTGCAGGATAAAAGTGAAAAACTGATGTCACAGATTATTAGACACTGAAGAGTGAAAGACACTTGACTGAAAAAAATAATTAATAATACCTCAGCTACTGAGATAGCTTCAGGCAGCCTGTGCCTTCCAAGATGTCTTAGTCAATAATACTACAAAAAAAATCGCAAAAACCCCCAAACTGATAATAGAATAGAATAGAATAGAATAGAATAGAATAGAATAGAATAATAGAATAGAATAGAACAGAATAGGACCAGGTTGGAAGAGACTGTCAAGATCATTGAATCCAGCCTATCATCCAACATTATCTAATCAACTAAACTCTGGCACCAAGCGGCACATCCAGTCTCTTCTTAAACACCTCCAGTGATGGTAACTCCATCACCTCCCTGGGCAGCACATTCCAATGGCCAATCTCTCTTTCTATGAAGAACTTCTTCCTAACATCCAGCCTAAACCTCCCCTGGTCCAGCTTGAGACTGTGTCCTCTTGTTCTGGTGCTGGTTGCCTGGGAGAAGAGATCAACCCCCACCTGTCTATAGCCTCCCTTCAGGTAGTTGTAGAGAGCAATAAGGTCTCCCTGAGCCTCCAGGCTAAGCAACCCTAGCTCCCTCAGCCTCTCCTCACAGGGTTTGTGCTCCAAACCCCTCACCAGCTTTATTGCCCTTAGTTCTGTTGCTCATGGAACTATGCATTATATTTAGCATATTATCTTTGCAGACAGTGCAGGATCTAGTGAACAGAAATGGGTAAAGTGAACAGAATTAAGCACAGGGAGAACAACAGCCATGTGGAGAAGCTCAAGGAAGACAAACCTGTCATGAGAAGAAGTATTAGTGGAACAAAGATGATGGAAATCTGGTGGATGTGCAATACTATTCAGAGTTTTGAAAAAAGTTTAAATTCCCTTTGGTGGCAGTTGGAAAGTCAGAAGATGGAACTGTCAGCGAAATGTCACACCAAAAATCAAGGACAGTTTGATTTCTGATAGTCTTCAAAGGCTGGCTGGACATTTGATTTGCAAATAGGAAAAGAATGTGCATGCTTTTAAACAAGGGGGAGTTGCTTTTTTATTTCCCTTCTTATATTCTTTAGGCAGAATAAATTAGAGACTACTAATAGCTCCTCAGCTGCTTCTGTCTGTTCCCAGGTTCACCAACAATTCAATCTACATACTTCTGGGAGGTCTCCATAAGAGAGAAAATGCAAATACCTACAGTATGTTTTGAGAATGCTACAGATTTTGCTCTGTGCATGCAAGATAAGCAGGTGGTTTCTGGTAAAATTATAGATGACAATTATCAGTAGCTATATTCCTGGGACAGCATCCACTTCTACAATAGAGTAAGATTACAATATATGTTCTTTATGATGCTTTATAGCATCTTATTAAATTAGCTTCTATTGGTGGTTCTTTACCTGCTTGTGCTCAAGTATATCTAAAGCTGCTTATTAAGAGGAAGCAATTTAACAGATGTCCTTGCACTCAGAGATGAATGCATTATGGATATAGAATTATCTTCACACTTCTTACAATCACCTCTTTTCACCTCTTCATGCAGTGAACACCTCCAGCGTGTTGTCACTGCACTTGATTGTGACATAGGAGGTTTACAGGGTCAAAGCTAGTCTTGTATCTTTTGTTTTGTCATACAAGCCATGGGAGCTCTACTCTCCTACTTTCAACTATAGCTTTTTTTCTTTTTTTTTTTTGCTTTTTTCCTTTTTTTGTCTTTTTTTTTTCTTTCTTTCCCCCCCCCCCCCCTTTTTTTGGTAATTTGTTTCTTTCCTTTTTTATCTTTTTCTTTCTTTTTTTTTCTTTTTTTTCCTTTCTTTCTTTCTTTCTTTCTTTCTTTCTTTCTTTCTTTCTTTCTTTCTTTCTTTCTTTCTTTCTTTCTTTCTTTTCTTTCTTTCTTTCTTTCTTTCTTTCTTTCTTTCTTTATTTCTTTCTTTCTTTCTTTCTTTCTTTCTTTCTTTCTTTCTTTCTTTCTTTCTTTCTTTCTTTCTTTCTTTCTTTCTTTCTTTCTTTCTCTTTCTTTCTTTCTTTCTTTCTTTCTTTCTTTCTTTCTTTCTTTCTTTCTTTCTTTCTTTCTCTTTCTTTCTTTCTTTCTTTCTTTCTTTCTTTCTTTCTTTCTTCTTTCTTTCTTTCTTTCTTTCTTTCTTTCTTTCTTTCTTTCTTTCTTTCTTTCTTTCTTTCTTTCTTTCTTTCTTTCTTTCTTTCTTTCTTTCTTTCTTTCTTTCTTTCTTTCTTTCTCTTTCTTTCTTTCTTTCTTTCTTTCTTTCTTTCTTTCTTTCTTTCTTTCTTTCTCTTTCTTTCTTTCTTTCTTTCTTTCTTTCTTTCTTTCTTTCTTTCTTTTCTTTCTTTCTTTCTTTCTTTTCTTCCTTCCTTTTCCTTCCTTCCTTCCTTCCTTCCTTCCTTCCTTCCTTCCTTCCTTTCCTTCCTTCCTTCCTTCCTTCCTTCCTTCCTTCCTTCCTTCCTTCCTTCCTTCCTTCCTTCCTCTTTCTTTCTTTCTTTCTTTCTTTCTTTCTTTCTTTCTTTCTTTCTTTCTTTCTTTCTTTCTTTCTTTCTTTCTTTCTTTCTTTCTTTCTTTCTTTCTTTCTTTCTTTCTTTCTTTCTTTCTTTCTTTCTTTCTTTCTTTCTCTTTCTATTTTTTTACTTTTAAGATTATTTCAATAATTTTAATAGGACAAGTAAGTATTTTCTTAGTGTATGAAAATGTATGTATCACAGACACAGCTTTGTCTCTATACTATATATTCAACAACATCCTTGTGAATTTGTATGTTCATATATGCACATGAAAGTGATCTGCAATGAGCCATCACGGGGCTACAATAAATTGCCACTGTCCTGTAACTCTGCCAGACTCATCCACCCCCCAGCTCACTAGTCCCTTTGGTCAGCATCTGTTCTGCAATTATAAAATATCTGTGTACACCAAAGAGACACAATTAAAAATAATTAAACAAAAATGTCAGATAATTATGCTGCAAAAAATTTGGGAAAGGTTGGATTTTCACAGATGAAATTAATGTCAGCACTAATAGCAGCTTTCCTGTGTATGCATGTGTCACTATTATATGCCCTAGTTAAAAATGATGGTGCATTCATATTTGATTTAATCATGTGTGATCCTACTGAAAATAAGGGAAGTTGGATATTCTTCCTGAAAACCTGTCAAAATTGAAAGATTCAAATAAATACCTTAAACATTCAGGCAACGGACTTAATAGAATTTACCCTAGTGAGTAGCCAGCACACTTGAAGGCACTGAAAAACAGACACAGAATAAACAACATGTTTTAAAGTGATATTGTCTTTTTTTCCTGTCCCAAACATTTGAACCTTCCCATAATTTTTGTGGGTAAAGAAAGGCTTTCAATTCATCTGTGTTTTAGCACCCAGATTATGACTACATCTTAAGATAATGATATGGCACAAGTTAAGGATTTTATCTGTACTACAGATCTGTTCTCAGATGGCTTTACATTCCCCATTGCAGCCTTTGATAATTCAATTAGTCTCTCCAAAAGTTGGGAATAGCTGATAAATTAACTTTAATGTTAAATCAAGTAGCCCAGCAGGCTTCTCTTAATATTATCACTTCTCAGGGAGCTTAGCTGTAGACGTGAAACCTCCCAAATACAACTTTCTTTGAGGAATATATGGGCCTTTGGAGCAGATTGAAAGAACTGCCTGTACCAACATAGCTTTTCACCATTAATAAAGTTACTTCACATTCTGACAGCATTCTCATTCACTCAATGACTGTCCATCTAGTTTAATTTATTTTAATTGGTAGCCTTAGGTCCCTCCATGGAACAGATTCCATGAATATGGTGAATGATCTCAGGAACAGAGAACGTCGTTAAACAAGGTGATTTTAACCCTTCCCTTTAAACACTATCTTCTGGGATTGCCAAATCCTACTGGAAGACACTGATTGCTGAATAATAAGTAGGAGGGGATTAGCTAGATCTGCACTGACAATGTCTTTGGAGAATACTAGCAATAACACCAATTCTGTTTGTCTTCCTCTAGGAAATGAACAAAGAATATGTTAGATGCAAAAGATGAACAACAGGATTTAATGTTGTAAACAGATGCACATCCTTGCAGTAATCAGATAGAAAAGCAGAGAGAAAAGTCCTAAAAAGAAAATACTTTTTAGTACTTACGAACAGTTTGCTTTAATACTCAGATTGTCAATGACCTTCTGTAGAGGATTAGTTTTGTTGAAAGGAAGACTTGAATTTTAGATGAATTTATCCATGTCATCAGAGATGCATGTTGTCACCGTAGTCAGAGCAGGCTAACTGTGGCACTGAAAGCTCACAGAAAAGACTGTATTTTCCTCTCCAAAGGTAGAAGATAAAAAGTGACAGAAATATACATTCTCTCTGCGTGAAATGTTTTATTTCTATATTTTTACTGCACTTTGATTTCCTGTTTCAAATTAAATAAGCAATTATATTCAAGGGTAGCGTGTGCTGCTTCTTTTATAGAACAGTTTCTCATGGAAAGCAAAATAAATAAATTACTATAACCAGGATTCATTTTTTTCTAATTGCCCAATTTCTAATTGACCTTAGGAAACTTTAGGGAAGACATTTCTCTCAAATATTTAGGTTTAATGTATGATTTCTTCATTTTGGTTTTGGACTTGAAAATCAGACTTTAATCAGATTAAAAAGCTCTTATTTTTATTCAGAGCAACTAACCTGGTAAGCAGTTGTCCTTTAGTTGTATATTTTTAATATACTTTGAAGAATATTTCTTTAATAGCCCATATCTTTTTATCTATCAAAAGTAATAAAAATTACTATAAACCTGATATTATCTATCCCAATATATGTTGTATCTCTCTCTGTGTATATGGAGAGTGGCCATGTAGAGAGGGACCTGGGGGTACTCGTTGATGGTAGGCTGAACATGAGCCTGCAGTGTGCCCAGGCAGCCAAGAGGGCCAATGGCATCCTGGCCTGCATCAGGAACAGTGTGGCCAGCAGGAGCAGGGAAGTCATTCTGCCCCTGTACACTGCACTGCTTAGGCCACACCTCGAGTACTGTGTCCAGTTCTGGGCCCCTCAGTTTAGGAAGGATGTTGACTTGCTGGAATGTGTCCAGAGAAGGGCAACAAAGTTGGTGAGGGGTTTGGAACACAAGCCCTATGAGAAGAGGCTGAGGGAGCTGGGGGTGGCTTATCTTGGAGAGGAGGAGACTCAGGGGTGACCTCATTGCTCTCTACAACTACCTGAAGGGAGGTTGTAGGCAGGCAGAGGTTGGTCTCTTCTCCCAGGCAGCCAGTACCAGAACAAGAGGACACAGTCTCAAGCTGTGCCAGGGGAGGTTTCACCTACTATCTTATCTTTAGGCTGGAAGTTAGGAAGAAGTTCTATACAGAGAGAGTGATTGCCCATTGGAATGGGCTGCCCATGGAGGTGGTGGAGTCACCTTCACTGGAGGTGTTCAGGAGGAGACTTGATGGGGTGCTTGGTGCCATGGTTTAGTTGTTTAGGTGGGTTGGATTGGTTGATAGGTTGGACACGATGATCTTGAAGGTCTCTTCCAACCAGGTTTATTCTATTGTATTCTATTCTATTGTATGCACACACACACACATATACGTATATATATATACACACACAGAGTGACTACTAGTCTTATTGCTCTGTCCAGTAATGACTGTGGAAAGCTTCTTGAAATTATGCAAATACAATGAACTGTGGATGAAAATGTTGAAGGCATTTTGGAACATTAACCTGCAATTGAGTTTATTTCTATATCGTGTTGACCAGTAGGCTGTAGTGGCTAAAGGTAGTTGTGGTAACATAATACGGGAACATTTCATAGTATCAGTCAGGGTTGGAAGGGACCACAAGGATCACCTAGTTCCAACCCCCCTGCCATGGGCAGGCACACCCCACACTAGATCAGGCTGGCCACAGCCTCATCCAGCCTGGTCTTAAACACCTCCAGGGATGGGGCCTCAACCACCTCCCTGGACAACCCATTCCAGGGCTTCACCACTCTCATGGGGAAGAACTTCCTCCTCACATCTAGCCTGAATCTCCCCACCTCCAGCTTCATTCCATCCCCCCTAGTCCTATCACTACCTGATAGCCTAAGAAGTCCCTCCCCAGCCTTCTTGTAGGCCCCCTTCAGATACCGGAAGGCCACAATGTGGTCACCTCTGAGCCTTCTCTTCTCCAGACTGAACAGCCCCAACTCCTTCAGTCTGTCCTCATAGGAGAGGTGCTCCAGCCCTCTGATCATCCTCGTGGCCCTTCTCTGGACACCTTCCAGCATGTCCTTATCCCTCTTGTAATAGGGGCTCCAGAACTGGACACAGTACTCCAGGTGGGGTCTCACCAGTGCTGAGTAGAGGGGGAGAATCCCCTCCCTAGACCTGCTGGCCACACTTCTCTTGATGCTGCCCAGGATCTGATTGGCTTTCTGGGCTGCAAGTGCACACTGAGAGCTCATGTTGATCTTCTCGTCCACCAGCAATGATAATGAAAATAATCTCATGAAGTTGATAATGAAAATACTCTCCATGGGAGCACTGTCATTTGTTTTCCACATGATTATATTGAAAGAAAAATTACCTGTGAAATAGGTGCGGTGGCTTTTCAGAGAACTGTGACAGATGCTTTATGAAGAAAGTGGTAGAAAATTGTTTATCATCCTGGTCTGACTCTCAACATCATGGAATGAAAAAGCATATGCCAAATTTAAACTGAGAATTTAAAAAGGGATGTTTGAGTTGATGTTGAAAGCCACAGACATAACGAAAGGAAGAACTCAGTCATACCCAACCTTAGATATTACAATGTTGAGACCAGAATTGTTTCTGAGAATTAAATCAGTGCCTAGTGGAAATTCCAGGTATGCTGCTCTGTATCAACAAATTTTATTTTGTCCTTGGAAAGGACAGAAGTGACACACTATGCTTTACTTCTGGGCATCTCAGATAATTAAACATCCAGCTCCAAAATCCAAGGCTAGCTATTCTGTACTTTCAGGACAGGCAGGTAGGCCTAAACATTCTGGTACATAAATATGAGCTAAAATTCATGAACGTATCTTATTAGTTAAGCAAAATCTAAACATATGCTTGCAGAAGATCTGTAGTTTTGAACTGTAAATGAAAGGGAAAACTAGAATTTAGTGTCTTTGCAAAGTATCCTGTACTCTGCTGTTTCATCTAGGTTTCTGAGCCAACAGAGCCTTGTCTGCAAAAGCAAGGACAGAAGAGTCGTTAAGAAAGAGTCACTCAGTTCTAAGAAGAATTTATTTGGAGCCAGAGCTGCAGCTGCTAGAAAGGAGAGGATCAGCTGCTAGAAAGGAGAGGATCAGCTACAATTTGCTTCAATGAAGAGCAGTAGATCCCAATGTGTTCCTTCAGGCATTCAAAACGTAACACTCACCCCGACACAAATTTTAGTTGTGTAAAAAAATGTAGCAGCTTGGTATAAGCATGGGAGAAAAGTGTTAGGGGAGAAGGAAACTTGATTTATTTCCAAATAAAAATAGTTCAGTGAAAACATCCCAGGAATAATGATATTGAATTAATATTCAGTGGAAATCCCAGAAGTTGCATGTAGTCACTAAGTTACTAGTTTGCTAGGGAGGACAGTGTGCATTTGAAGCATATCTTGGAAAAAGGGACTCATGATGCTAAGTTACATACCTAAATGCCATCTACATTAAATTAGAGAATATTGGGCTCTTAAGCTCAAAACAATTTTCTTAGTGCCGAAAAGCTTAAGATGACTAACAGAAACAGCTAAATCAATGGGTATGTATCTCTAAGAGCTAGATAACTTCAGGACATCAGCTCCATGCATATTCTATGAAGACAGACAGGCCTATCTGGGAAATGTTTTCAATGTGGAGCCAATCACCAGTACTCTGAATGGTTTGCTGAAGCCTTCTTTATGGCCTGTAGAGACAGCATAAGAATCCTAGACTAATATTAATTGTCAGAAATTACATTATGTGGCTATCACTGCTTCCTGAAAGAAACTATTCTCTCTCTTGCAGTTGCTGTTAGGCATTTTATGAAACTAATATTCAACATCTCAGCCTACCTCTTGAGGATTTTTTTTTTCAGTCCCTTTCTTGACAAGAACTCTTAGATAATATGGAAGTTCTTTTTGGTTTGCTTCCCTAATGCATGATAATTAAAAAAAACTCTGGCCTGTCTTCCTGCTTACTAGGATTTAGTGAACATGGTAGGAGGAAATCAGCCTTTTCAGAAAACCTCATCTGTAGGGGTACCTTTTCCCTGAGTCCTAAATAGGCTTGGGTAGGTAGAGTTGTATTAGGAAAAACTATGTTTTATAATCATGCTCAAAGAAAACAAGTGTCTTGCTTTGGTAAAGGAGGCATAGTACATAGTATCAGTCAGGGTTGGAAAGGACCACAAGGATCATTTACTTCCAAACCCCCTGCCATGGGCAGGGACACCCCACACTAGATCAGGCTGCCCAGAGCCTCATCCAGCCTGTTCTTAAACACCTCCAGGGATGGGGCCTCAAACACCTCCCTGGACAACTCATTCCAGGGCTTCACCACTCTCATGCTGAAGAACTTCCTCCTCATGTCCAGCCTGAATCTCCCCACCTCCAGATTCATTCCATTCCCCCTAGTCCTATCACTACCTATAGCATCATAGCATCTTGAGCTATAGTGAATGGTGTCAGATGTTGAGTCACCAGCATCCACCAGCATTTTTTATCTTGCATTACAAGAAGAGCTCATTTTTCCATGTTTTCCCAATTCAAAACTTTCCTTTTCCTTTTTCCTTCTTTTTGATAGCATTGCTGAGAGTTTGTGGGTGGGGTATTTTTGAGATGAATATTGGCACAAAGGTTAAAATAACTTCAAAAGGCCTTCATTTTAGTGTTAGTTCTGTGCAGCTCCTTCCATCTTTTAGAGTATTACTGTTCTGCATGGTTTGTTTAACCAAAGAACAAGATTTGCCATGCTCTTTGATCTTTTAAAATATAATGAAATCTGAAATCAAGTGCTTTGCCTAAGTCTTGACTTCACTGGCAACAGTGAGCTGAATAATGTGCCAACATATAGAGTCCCCCCATTATCACTTAAAATAGTAAATCACATACCTTGAGAATCAGTCCGGCTATTTCTGGCAAATGATGAAGTGCTCTGAAGTCTGATGTGGGTAAAACAAGGAGAGTAAACAATCAAAAAGTGGAAAAGAAAAAAAAAAAAAAAGAAATAAAAAAATGAAAGAAAAAAAAAAAAAAAGAAAAAAAAAGAGAAGAGAATAAATGGGGGAAAAAAGAGAAAGATTCCCAGCTAAAGCAATTTGGCTTGATTAAGAGACTGTGCAAAGTGACGAATGTCATACTAAGAAAAGAACATAATCTCTATTGAAAGTTATTCAGAAGGCAGAGCTAAAATATTTTGTTGATAGCCATAGTGAAAATCTCTTTGCATAGCTTGACAATAATGCAAAAGTAATTCCACCAAAATCATACATATCCTTTCATTTATTTCTTTTCCATTAACCATCTATGTTAGAGGATTTTTACATAGCAGTACTACGGACAATTAAGTAGGTTTAGCACAGAGACAGGTGCCAGATGTATGCATGTAACAGTTACAGCGGAAGCATATGCATAGAATTAACTCTGCAAATAGCTGCGTTCCCTTGGCATTCAACACTTTTGAAGCTAAGGGAGGGAATGTTTTTATGTTATAACATTTTCCCTTGGTGGTAGCAAATTAGCGGCCTTGTATCCATCTTCAGCTGGAACCACAGAGAGTCTCTTGAGAGCTTACAAATAAGTTTAGAGCTGTAGCAAACTGTTTCTTAGATACATGAGAAGTAGGATACATACCATGCTTGTACTGTAACAGGTGGACTTAAAAATAAGTTTGATTTTTTTTTCCCAGTACGACTTTTTTGTCTTACTTTATTTCCTTCCAGAGCTTGTTCAAGGTCAGACTGAGCCATAAGGTACCGCGTGCACACACACAAATTTTGTCTCCTTGGGAATGAAAAAAATTCTTTTTCTTTAAAAAAAAATAATATATATATATTAAAGCTACATTTTTAATCAGAAAACCCAGAGGCTGTTTTTGGAAAACCATGCAGTAAATATTGGGGCTTAGTTTTCTCTGCTTTGCATTATCTGTGATACTGAGAACTCAAGCCAATAACTGTATGGGCCACTTGGCTTTTCTTACCAATAGCACAAAAAGGCTGGGAGGAGAACAACCCATTAATAGCAAGTCATGATGGAAAGCATGCATGAGACTCTAAATCAAGTAAATATTATAGTGGTAAGTTCCAATAAATGAAAAGGTCTTTTTAAATATCTCCCCAAAATTGATCATGATTCATGTCTAGAATAGGCTTTGCTGCATTTTATGGCATGTCTGCTCCAATTCTACAGGCATAATATCTTCATCATCTTTGCAGACTAAAGTCCTTCATAAAAGAAGTCAATAGATTGACACTGACTGACATATTCTGAATCCTTCAGCACCTTTAAAAGTGGCAGCTGCATCTCTTACTTGGTTTGCCAGAACAGTGTTTATCTTATCTAATGACTCACTGCTGGATTTCCTCTGTAGGGTTTTCACACAAGTAAGAGGGCACAGCTAAGAGAAATTACCCTGACTGCACCTTACTTGGCAATAATGTTTGTAACCAGCCTTTAAGTCTATCTCCAGGACTAAAATACACTTTTTATAAGAACGTGGCTCTGATAAGGAGTTTCAGAGACCAGGAAAAATTATCTTCTATTAGTTAGCAGGCTTAAAAAGAGAAGGTATTAGCGAAAACAACGAGCACATAGTAACAACATCTTTGAAAATAGTTCCCAAACTACCAATTTTTCTTAAAGATAGATTCTGTCACATCTCAGTACTCTGGCATCACTACAAAAGTTGAAACTATAACAAATGCAAAGATGACAAGTAAAAAGGCGACGATCAGTTGAGCAACTCAGTTGCTGCAAATCAAAGTAATAAGCAGGAGAGATTTTCTGTAGTAGTAATCTCCTCAATCCTTGAAATATAAGAAAATTATCTGGAATTTAGGGTTCTGGGGATAGGATGATGATATTCAGATGATATTCTGAAGTTATCTTAAGTAAGTGTCTTTCAGAAATTCGTTTACAGTTTATGGGGAACCTGCAGATACATTGCTTAATCTGTTGGCATGTACAATGCTTTTTGCCACACTAGTTGCATTTAAAGAGTCAGATTTGGGGGAGAAGCTTCCTTAATTGCTCTTTCTGACTGATTTATTTGGGACACTATCCTGATACAAAGCTAAGCAGAATAATATTAGGAAACACCCATTCCTAAGAGAATACAGGTGCTTTATAAATTGGCATAAGGATAGTCCCATTCTGCAAATTTCTTTTGAAGGTGGTAATAAAACACCACATCAGCAATATGCTGATGACTTGGGCGCTATCTAATGAAACACTAATGAATGCATTATTTAGCATAGGGGAAACTCTATATGAAGCTCTTAGACAATTTCTTGTCTTAAGAAAATAATTTTCACTGAATCATGGAATCACCAAGATTGGAAGAGACCTGAAAGATCATCACATTCAACCTGTCACCACAGACCTCATGACTAAACCATGGCAGGGTCCCAGTGGACAGAGGGCTCCAAACCACTTTATACAGCAATGCAATTTCATGAGAGGGAAGCTTAGTCTTCAATTTTATACATGCCACCAATGTAGGGAACATACTGAAGGATCAGTTTCCAGTCTGTGAACCATATCAACCCATTAACACCTACCCCACCTCAGGTGACCAGGGTGGGAGTCCAGTTCTGGAGGAGCTGCACATAGCATGGCCCCAAGAACTTCTTCAGCATGGCGCTGCCGGCTGTGCTCAAAGTATCTGTATGTCCAATTGAGAGTCCCTTAAAATGCCAGGACAACTTCAGGGTTTTTCTGAGAGCAGCATCATGAAAAGTGTTTTTTCCTCCTGTTCTGTCAGATGCATTGTACCTCCCATAAGGTCCAAAGTATATGACCCATATACAACCTTTTGAAGCAGAGAATGTTGCCCAATGGCATTTTCCATCTATCAGTATAAACCAGACATGGTCTCATTATGTCTGGTAAAGGACATTGTGAATGTAAATCCAGGCATGCTAGCAGAACTGTGGAGGAAACTTCTCTTTTTCACCAAAGTGACCAGATTTTAAATGGTTCAGCATCTATGCAGCCTTAGGTGTTTTTGTTTGTTTGTTTATTTGTTTGGGGGGTTTGTTGGTGTCGTTTTTTCTTTGTTTGCTTGTTTTGGTTTTGTTTGTTTGCTGTTTTCTTTTTGGTGAGACTTTGTAAAGGAAAGCATACAGCATTTGAAAAGCTTTACTATGCTGATTTTGTTTTGGACAAAAATCATTCTCCTATACAGAACCTGACAGCCTTCCATTCAAGAGAGTCTACCTATAGTCGGGATGTAAATGGAGCCATCAAAACAACGTGGAGACAGATTTCCTCAGAAGCCTTTCATGTCTGTCTCCTCAATGACACTGTCATCAGCTAACATCTCTAAACAAGTTGTCACAACCGAATTTGAGACAGGCTTGATAGCAAAAAGCTTGGTGCCTTCTAAATAAAGATTTGTGTACTGAGATAATTGGCAACCGGTGAGGAAGAGTCAGTAGTGCAACATATAGCTAATTGTTGGTGTTTTGATGGTGTGACAGACTGGGATAGGTTCTTTATATTATGGAGCTTTTATATTAGTATTTTCAGGAAATGCCAACAGCATGTTTATATTGTCATTAATGTTAACTTTTCATTCATTGCTTTTGTCAGTCCTGATCACTTGTTACCTCCTGCCTCTAACTGTACAGTCTATCAATATTTGCATAGGGTGCTTCAAAATGGGCCTGGTTAATAAATGGATACCAAAACATTGCCACAGTATAATACACAGTGCTAGTATTTACTAAGTATTACAAATTAGATATGGAAAACACTGATATTGTAATTATGGCCAGCTCACAATAAAGTTAGTAAAAACAATGTGAATATCATGTAAATTCTTCAGATCATCACACAAATTAAGTTAGCTTTCAGATTTAAGAATCCTTGTGGGTTTAGGTGCTAGCACTGAAACACATCGCACTCAGCAATCTGTGGAAATGCCTTGATCAAGAGTAGGAAAATGTGTTATATTAGAAATGTTTTTTCTAACAGATCCACAAGCCTGTTCTTTTCTGTTAATTGCTGCAGGGTTGTTTTTTTTTTTTTTTTGTCTGCCTTTTTTTCTTTTCTCTTCCAGGAAACAGCTTTTGGACTCTACAACAAAGATTGCTGTTTAAAACTACCATTTTGTCAGATTATTAAGGTTTCCCTGTAGCTTTTCAGCTAAGTGTAGGGCTGGCATAACTAGCCCTTTTATGTTTTCTCCCTGCAGGCCTGGGCTAGGAAGAGTGTTTCATGGTGGGATGGGGAAGAACCCAAAATATCTTTTCATGACTGTCATATTGTCTTCTTACTGCAAATTAGTGCAAATTGGAGGCAAACACTGGAAATCAAAACTGGGTATCCATTCTCAGCCTTTCCACTTTCTTCTCTGATAGGAAGAAATGAGAGACCCTTTTTCAGTTGACTGCCAAACCTAAACCTATGTGTGTGTACCGTTGAGAAGTATAGTGAAAAATTTCAAGGAACATGAACTATGCCTGGGCCAAAGAAAGACATTGTTTTTCTCCTCTAGAAGTTTTGACATTGTTGTGAATTTTGGAAGCAGAGCCTATTCCTGTCTGTGACTCACAGGTCTGATTTGCCTCCAGAACAGCAAGGCAGAGGCCAACGACCCATTGTTGGGATCTGTGGACCAGCTCGCTGTGAGGATGGAAAATTTGCAGGTAATAAAAATGTTTTCTTGCTCTTACACTGTCTTTAAATACAAAGATAAGATTGTCATTAAATTATAAGCATTCATTTCAAACGTACACCTGTAAGAAAAATGTTAAATGTTGTGTAGTGCTCCACAAAATATTGAAATATTTCTCTACTAATATTTTTCTGGAGAAGAGAAGGCTCCAAGGTGACCTCATTGTGGCCTTCCAGTATCTGAAGGGGGCCTACAAGAAGGCTGGGGAGGGACTTCTCAGGCTCTCAGGTAGTGATAGGACTAGGGGGAATGGAATGAAGCTGGAGGTGGGGAGATTCAGGCTGGATGTGAGGAGGAAGTTCTTCACCATGAGAGTGGTGAAGCCCTGGAATGGGTTATCCAGGGAGGTGGTTGAGGCCCCATCCCTGGAGGTGTTTAAGCCCAGGCTGGATGAGGCTGTGGCCAGCCTGATGTAGTGTGAGGTGTCCCTGCCCATGTCAGGGGGTTGGAACTAGGTGATCCTTGTGGTCCCTTCCAACCCTGACAGATACTATGATACTATGATACTATGATTTGGGACAAATGTGAACTAAAATGAAGTCCATAATGTCACCATCTTTTTATTACTTTAGAAATGTTTGATGCCATGCCAATCTAAAAACAAAGACAGAAAGAAAGAAACAAAGCAAACACTTCTTGTGTCCAGAAACCAAGCAAGCAAGCAAGCAAATAAACAAACAAAAAAGCAGATAAAAAAAAAAAAAAACAACAAACAAACAAAACCAACCAAGAGCGGGGAAACTGTGAAGGATTATTTCAGAAGCTTCTAGTTATAATATCATAAAAAGACCGCGAGATCCAAGTGGATTTAAAAAAGTGGCAGTCCATTCTCATTTTACTGCCAGTCAGCTTGCTAATCTGAGCTGCTTAATTGCTTTGCCTGACTGAAAGGAGCCTTTAAACAGACAAGCCAATATAAATACTCAGAGTGGAGACAGCTCTGTTTAATAACAGCAAGCATGTGTATAGAAGTATTTGTTTACCTCTGCTCATTTATGTCAAAATCAATTGTAATTAAACAGGACTCCAGCCACAGAAGTAGTACTTTAGATGATTGTTCTCATCAGAAGTGTCATATAGCCCCAGTGTTTAGGACATGTCAGAGCAGCCCATTATTTTTCTCCTATGTTAAATTCCTGCTTAACGTCTTTTCAGTTCTTTAGTGAAGCCATTTGCCAGTCTCAAAAAAAAAAACATTAAAAAAACCCCAAAACAAACAACAGCAAACCAAACCCAAAAAGCAAACAGAACAAGAAAACCCCAAAAGAACAACACCACCTCACCAAAAAAATATAAAAATAAATCCAACAACAGAAAAAAGGCAACACCCAAAAACTAAGTTCATGTCAATTCAGTTCTTTTTTTGCTGCTTCTTTTTTTTTTTTTCAGTCATATCATAGGAATTGCTGAAGTTAAGAAAAGCGGAGTTATTTATATCCTCTAGACATTACATGCCATTTATTGACCATCTGTTTATACATATGTACAGAAAATACAGGCTAATTGTTCATGGTATTAAACTACATTGAAAAAAATAGGTATATTTTTTTAATATCTCTTTTATGTAGTGCCTGTGTGGCTAGACCTGAAAAATATAAGCTACAGAGGATTTTACACCTTGTTTTAATGTTCAGTGAACTCTAAGTGGAAATATTTTCAGCAGCAGACACAAATTCAGAATATAAAAAATGAAATGAATCGATCTCCTTGGAAAACCAATGTGAACTCCAGACAGATCTTTTTTCCTTGGGATGTGAAACAAGAGTCAGGCAAAATGTGCCTTACCATTCCCTCTGTAATGCAATAAGAACAGAGCATTTCAAAAGTGAAGGTAAATTGTTAACAGCACTGTGAAGCTGCATGCTTCAAAAAGAATGGGTCCTCCATTGTGTTTTTCATCTGGAGCTGTAAGCTGATAGCCATTACAGTCAAATGAGTCAACCAGTGAGCCATTGTTGACAATTAATCATTATCTTTTTTGTTTCATATTTATAGAGAAGAAGTCAGTTAGAACAAGGTATTTATACAGTAGTTAAAAATTAGATGACAGTTGTTGAAAGAGAAAAAAGGTAAATCAATAAGATATCTGAAAGACAGACTAGTATTTCATAGGACAATAAAATATAACAAAAGTTATGGACATTTTAACCATATTGGGGTTTTTGCCTTCATTGATGATCATAATGTACCAAAAAGCTACTTTTATATTTATTTTTACATTTTTTGAGTAAAAAATTATTAGAAAAGAATGCACATGAGTGAACATTTTAGCAGGTCAAATCTTATAAATTAGAATTATCCAAATGCTCTCTGCCTTGTTTAGCTTAAAAATGCAATTTGATAACATCATCTAAAAGTTTTGGAAGGTGTTCCTAATTCTATAGATTTGGAATGGAATGGAATGGAATGGAATGGAATGGAATGGAATGGAATGGAATGGAATGGAATGGAATGGAATGGAATAGCTTAAAATGCAATTTGCTAACATCATCTAAGAGTTTTGGAAGGAATTCCTAATTCTATAGATATGGAATGGAATGGAATGGAATGGAATGGAATGGAATGGAATGGAATGGAATGGAATGGAATGGAATGGAATGGAACAAGGTTGGAAGAGACCTTTGAAATCATCGAGTCCAACCTATCATCCAACACTATCTGGTCAACTAAACCATGGCACCGAGCACCCCATCCAGTCTCTTCCTAAACACCTCCAGTGATGGTGACTCTACCACCTCCCTGGGCAGCCCATTCCATTGGCCAGTCAGTCTTTCTGTGAAGAACTTCTTCCTAGCATCCAGCCTAAACCATTTACATTTAGGGCTCCGTGTATGTTTGAACTTGTGTATAGGGGAAATCAGATTTTTAATATATTTGTATATACATATATTTACATAAATATAGACAAACATATAAAAGCATGTATGTGTATTAACATAGAACCACAGCATGTTAGAGACTGGAAGGGACCTTGAAAAATCACCTAGCCCAACCCCCGGCCAGAGCAGGATCACCTAGAGCGGATCACACAGGAACATGTCCAGATGGGTTTTGAATGTATCCAGAGAAGGAGACTCTACAACCTCTCTGGGCAGCCTGTTCCAGTGTTTTGTTACCCTCACAGCGATAAAGATTTTCCTTATGTTCATGAACCTCCTGTGCTCCAGCTTGCACCCACTGCCCCTTGTCCTGTCACTGGACATCACTGTGAAGAGCCTGGCTCTGTCCTCCTGACACTTGCCATTTAAATATTTGTAAACATTAATGAGATCACCTCTCAATCTTCTCTTCACCAGGCTAAAGAGACCCAGCTCCCTCAGCCTTTACTCATATGGGGAATGTGTATGTGCATGTACAGATATATAAAGCTTACTTTCCCCTATATGCAAGTCTGGACATTTATGATTATATTATATGGAGTACTATGTTACAGGGAATAGTATTATTCATCTTATGAACATGGTATAAAATATTTCTCAAATATATTTGTATGCTGATGTTTTATGCACATGGATTGTTTACTTTTCCTTTGTTTTTTTTTGCTTTGTGCATGTATGTGATTTAAATAATTAGAGTCCAGTTAAATTAAGGGGGGAAAAAAGGTATTTATCAACTCAAATTGGCTACATTGAGTCAATATAAGTATTGAGTTTCTTTGTTATTGTTGTGCAAATTTCATATAATTAGTGATTCAAACTGAGATATCTCAGTTTTAGCCATTGAAAGAAGCCAACTATCTTAAGCATTAATTAATTAACTTTATAGTACAAAACATTTAGAATGGGATCAGTACTCAAAATTAAATCTGCTCACAATATTTATGGGTAGGAAATTAATAATAGCACAGTAAAAGTATCTTTTCCTATAAGCTTTCTACAGGATGCAGATGTTTAATATGCTTCCTCTGGTAATATAGAATAAAATATGTAAGTATGTCTTAAGTTGCACCAAAACTCATCTCTTGCATTGCATTTTATATGCTGTGAACATAAATTTCACACCATCTTAAATTTCTATCCAGTGTACATTTTCTAGGTAGGTGATTGTTGTTTCCAGATATCTTGTTTCCTTTTCTTTCTATGGCTGATAATTTAACAGTTCTATTTTAGTGTCTATTCTCCCCTAAGTGCATAAAGCACTTCTGACTGTTTTCCCTTAAAGCTCCAGAGAGTTAGGAAAACCTCTAGGCTGCTTCTGTTTATTGTACACACTTGCACTGTTAAGGGTTTATTTTCAACAGAAGGGAGACAAGTATAAAGACTGATGGTGCATATCACTCTACCAGCACATCTTGCTGTAGAGCACAGTGCATGACCTATTTTACATATATATATATTTATATATTTGTCTTTAAATAGATTCTTTTTTTTTTTCATATATACTGATTCAGCCCTTGGTGGTGATAGTTTGCTTTGTGTTTATAGTTCCTCCTGCTAATACAAAACTGCCTGTTCGATTTTCTTCACTGTCTGCTAGCTGTAGCAGACAAAATTACAAGCTAATGGTGAGACGAGAAGCTTATAATGTATGATAATCAATACTCAACATCAGTTTCACATGATGTGGCATGAAAGAGTGAAGGGAAAGGACAGAGGTTTTCAAGAGTAGAGAACCAAACCTCATGCAATGCTGCTCATTTTCACTTCAAGGTCATTCAGTATTTGGGTTTTTTTAATTCTTTTTGGCTTCATAATTAATTCAGTCTCTGCTAGGATACCCGAGGAGGAGAAACAAAAAGTTAGTCAATACTGTGAGTATGAAGCAAGTATAACACCTGTTTTAGCAAATGAAGAAAATGAGAAAGGGAAGGAAAATATGGCCTGAAATATATGTAACATATAAACACTATATATATGTATCTGAAAGATGGCCAGCAAACTTTGTATTTTTATTGACAGCAATGAATAATCACAGAATCACAGAATCACCAAGGTTGGAAGAGACCTCAAAGACCATCAAGTCCAACCTGTCCACAGACCTCATGACTAAACCATGGCACCAAGCACCCCATCCAGTCTCTTCTTGAACACCTCCAGGGATGGTGACTCCACCACCTCCCTGGGCAGCCCATTCCAATGGCTAACAGCTCTCTCAGTGAAGAACTTTCTCCTCACCTTGAGACTAAATTTCCCCTGGTGCAGCTTGAGATTGTGTCCTCTTGTTCTGGTTGCCTGGGAGAATGTAAACACTGTAAGAGATATCCTCATACCCAGTGTATGTGTATGCACATCCATAAGAGCTAAGCATTTAAAATCTTAGAACTTAATTTTGTTGCAAAAAATTAACCAGATCAGTCTCAAAAATCTTGAATCTGGTGTAGTTAAATTGTTTTCAGTGTCAGAGAACTTCTCTGATCTTTATCTTTCATCTGAAGTTTATTCATTTTAATGTCAGTTGTGGTGGTTTGAGATTAAATCTAAATCTACCATCTTTCAGTTTATGTAGCCCAGGATACAATTTCTTTTCTGGTCTGCAAGCACACATTACTGGCTAATGCTGAATTTTTCATCCACTAATACACCCATCCCTTCCACAGGGCTACTCTCAATCCATACATCTCCCAGTGTTTATTGATACTGGTAATTTCCCCTTTGGTGAAGCCATGTTATCTGTCTCTAATTACCTCCCTGTCTTTTACACATGTTGATATATCTTTCAGAAGACCTGCTCCATGATCTTACCAGGCACAGAGGTGAGGCTGACTCATCTGTCCAAATTTTACTTTAAACACTCTGACATTCTTTCCCTCAAAAATCGCTCTGTGTTCTCTTCTCCCTGTACCTCATTCTCTCTTGATTCTGATATTTTTTTAGGGCTCACACCAGTCCTAGATTTTAAACTCTTCAGGGAAAAATGACACTTTTCCACAGAGCTGTGTCACCCACCAGTGAGGTGGGTATTGGTCTCTCCTCCCAAATAAGAAGTAATAGATTGAGAGAAAACGGCCTCAAGCTGTGCAAAGGGAAATTTTGATGAGACATTGTGA
This sequence comes from Picus viridis, assembly GCA_033816785.1. Classification (NCBI taxonomy): domain Eukaryota; kingdom Metazoa; phylum Chordata; class Aves; order Piciformes; family Picidae; genus Picus; species Picus viridis. The sequence goes on along the minus strand of CM066566.1, from coordinate 81,954,494 downwards.
AAAAGTTCTTCACCTAAGGCTGTTAAGCATTGGAACAGACTGTCTAGGGAAGTGGTAGAGTCACCATTCCTGTAACCATTTAAAAGGTGTGTAGATGTTTAGTGACATCACTTAGTGGTAGATTTCACAGTGTTAACAGTGGGACTCAAGGATATTAAAGGTTTTTTCCAACATAAACTATTCTATAATTCTATGATTAACTAGTACCAGTCCTGAGTAAATTATCTCACCTTGATTTAGCTGACATAACACAATTTTGTTTTAATATAAGTCACACATTCATTTCTTTTTAGAAATGTGAATAGTCAAAGCTGTTTATGCTGCTAGATTCTCCTAGATCACCTTTGGTGTTTCTTCTGTGTCAGGTTTCTGCAATGCAACTGTCTGGGAATCTAGTAGTGATATTATAAGATTAGTAGGAATTTATTTTCTAATTTACAAAGATGATAGAATAGAATAGAATAGAATAGAATAGAATAGAATAGAATAGAATAGAATAGAATAGAATAGAATAGGACCAGTTTGGAAGAGACTGTCAAGATCATTGAGTCCAGCCTATCATCCAACATTATCTAATCAACTAAACTATGGCACCAAGTGGCACATCCAGTCTCTTCTTAAACACCTCCAGTGATGGTAACTCCATCACCTCCCCGGGCAGCACATTCCAATGGCCAATCTCTCTTTCTATGAAGAACTTCTTCCTAACATCCAGCCTAAACCTCCCCTGGTGCAGCTTGAGACTGTGTCCTCTTGTTCTGGTGCTGGTTGCCTGGGTGAAGAGACCAGCCCCTGCCTATCTACAGCCTCCCTTCAGGTAGTTATAGAAAGCAATAAAGTTTCCCCTGAGCCTCCTCTTCTCCAGGCTAAGCAACCCCAGCTCCCTCAACCTCTCCTCATAGGACTTGTGTTCCAAGCCCCTCACCAAATTTGTTGCCCTTCTCTTTACACTTTCCAGCAAGTCAACATCTTTCCTAAACTGAGTGGAATGGAATGGAATAGAATGGAATAGAATGGAATAGAATAGAATAGAATAGAATAGAATAGAATAGAATAGAATAGAATAGAATAGAATAGAATAGAATAGAATAGAATAGAATAGAATAGAATGGAATGGAATGGAATGGAATAGTATAGAATAGAATTAACCAGGTTGGAAGAGACCTTCAAGATCATCGCATCCAACCCATCATCCAACATCATCTAATCAACTAAACCATGGTCCCTTAAGGGTCTTTTCCAACCAAAATAATTCTGTTATTCCAAACTTTCTCTGAGTTAACAAGTTTGTTCTGCTTTTCTGAAGACCTGCTGTGAATGTCTCTGTGCATGTATTTCACTCTTACATTTAAAGACATACTTGTAATTTTTTTTGTCTACTGGAATGATAGTATTTTATATGTCCAGTCTGTGAGGTAAAATGCTTAATAGCTAAAGACCAGTCTATATCTGATTGAAACCTAAAGAGATTTATTCTATCAATATTTACTAGAAACTAGTGAGAACAAGATAAAAAAATCAACTTGTGTAAGTGCTGTCATTGTCTAAATACAGATTTAGGAGATATTTCTAGAATGTTTCCTTGTCCCTGACATTGAGTTATATTTTTGTGTATGATTCTAACATGGTAAATGGTGGCCCAAAGATACGCTGTTAGAGTAAAATCACAGTCAAGTTTTAAAGCAGATTTCTAATCTGAACTGTATCACAGGAGTTGGGGCTTTTCAGTCTGGAGAAAAGAAGGCTCCAAGGTGACCTCATTGTGGCCTTCCAGTATCTGAAGGGGGCCTACAAGAAGGCCGGGGAGGGACTTCTCGGGATATCAGGTAGTAATAGGACCTGGGGGGAATGGAATGAAGCTGGAGGTGGGGAGATTCAGGCTGGACGTGAGGAGGAAGTTCTTCACCATGAGAGTGGTGGAGCCTTGGAATGGGTTGTCCAGGGAGGTGGTTGAAGTCCCATCCCTGGAGGTGTTTAAGACCAGGCTGGATGAGGCTCTGGCCATCCTGATCTAGTGTGGGGTGTCGCTGCCCATGGCAGGGGGGTTGGAACTAGATGATCCTTGTGGTCCCTTCCAACCCTGACTGATTCTATGATTCTATGACTCTAAGTAGGAAATTTATGTTTTAAAAATGTAACGAACAAAAAGTCTTATTCGACTAGATTATTGGAAAGAATTAAGACTATAGATATCCTATCTGAAAAGATTGTCTGTTCCAATAATATGTCATGGTTTGTCATTCTTGCAAACTGTATCTATTGAGCAAATCCATTTTCACTTCCTTGCACTAAAACAAAAAAGGGAAAAACTGATTACATGATCCATACTCACGTCTAATAAAATTGCACTCTGCACTTTTTGACAAGCTTCTGTTTAATGCACACTGATGGAAAATTCTAGTTCTCTACTCTGGGCAGGGAAAGCAGGCTTTTCAAAGAAAATCTTTTTATTTTTTGACTGTCACACAGCATAACAATTACACATGGAATGGAGGTGACAAAAATGAAAAGCCAGCTTGCTGATTTTTATGAAGTGCCCGTATTACTAGGAGGGCAGTCACTGCTCAGTTACTTGATTTGAAAAATTAATCCTGATAATGCCTTCTGAGTTCTTTAAGTACTGTTCACTCTTTTCTGGGATGAGTTCCACAGAACAAAGCCTAACAGATTTCTACAGCAGATTAGTTTACAGATGAAGCTCAATTCCACCGAGAATGATTCTCTAATGACCCCTGTATACTTCCATTGCGCTGTGTGAATGCTTTAATGTATAAAGAATGGAGTTAAATAAATGTATTGTCTCAACTAACAGGTTTATGCAGGCCTTCTGAAATATTTTAATTATAGCTTCTTCTTTTTTCTCCATAATTAAACAGATGTCAAGTAAGCCCATCATGTCTCGATCATAGCCTATCCATTAGTTTAAAGAAATCCACTTGTAATTAGAGTTTTTCTCTTTCTCCTTTGTTTTACAGAGCAAGAAGAATGTGTTAACTGCACAGATGAATGCAGAGTGCTTGGTCATTCTGACAGGTGTTGGATGCCACAGTTCCCTGCAGCCAGTCAGGCTGAGAATGCAGATTATCGCACAAATCTCTTTGTACCCACAGTTGAAGCTAATGTTGAGACTGAGACATATGAAACTGTGAATCCCACTGGGAAAAAGACTTTTTGTACATTTGGGAAAGACAAGAGAGAGCACACTATTCTCATTGCCAATGTTAAACCTTACTTAAAAGCCAAACGTGCCCTGAGTCCTCTGCTTCAGGAGGTTCCCTCAGCATCGAGCAGCCCAACCAAGACATGCATTGAGCCTTGCACCTCAACAAAAGGACCATTGGATGGTTGTGAAGTGAAATCAGGAGCCTTGGCTGAACCAAACAGCCAGTACTTGTCAACTGACAGTCAGTATCTATCGCCTAGTAAACAGTCAAAAGACGCTCCCTTCATTGCATCAGATCAGATGGCTAGGGCCTTTGCAGATGTGCATTCCCGAGTGAGCCGAGACTCGAGTGAGATGGACTCTGTTCTGGAGCAGTTAGACCGTTCAGCCCGGGATCTAGGCAGGGAGTCGGTGGATGCGGAGGAAGTTGTGAGAGAAATAGACAAGCTCTTGCAGGACTGTCGGGGAAGTGACCCTGTGGCCGTCAGAAAGTGAGGGGGAAAATAAGGACAGGCTGGCAGTTACATTCCTCTTCTGCTGATTAAAAGTAAATAAATAAATCAATCCCCTGGTTGTAACAGTTTTACAGGAATGAAGGAAGACCAATGCTGCTTTAAGGCTTTTAGTGAACATCTGAAGTGCCCACAAGTATGTTCTTTTCACTGCTCTTTCTTTTTGACAGATAACACTGGTTTCTTTTTGACCTAACTTTCATTAGGACAGAGTCAAGTACACTAAGAACAAAACAAAAGAAGGAAAGACGGTGCCATTTTGACAATCTGACAGGAAGGTGTGAGAAAGATGGAATGGAAATACACCTGATACTTTAAGACTGTCCTCAATAGCTGATGCTAACTTTACTGTTTACGTATAAACCCCAAGAAAAACAGGGTTGAACAATTCTGATCTGTGGTGGATTTCCAGCAGTCACCGCAGGCATCTACTGAAAGTCCTAAAAAGAGTTCTTGTAGTAGTCCAAGTGACACCAAACATTGACATTCATTTGTGGTAAACATTTATGTACAAAGTTACCTGCCACAAATAGGAGAAAAAAAAAGAGAAAAAAAAAAGAGAAAAAAAGAAAAAAAAAGGAACAAGAAAACAAACAAAAAAAAAAAACCCATTCCAGATCATTATTCAATAAAACATATCCTGATCATTAATAAAACACTTCATATCATATTAAGGTTAAATGTAAAATGATAGAGTCCATCTTGTCCTGTACACACATAAGCTAATTCACTTGGTAAAAAAGGAAAAAAAGGATTTTACTATATGTTCAGCATTTTAGTGTCCAACAAACCTATAAATACTTAGCAGTAAGTTTAAACAAAACCTGAAAAAAAAAAAAAGAGTAAAATGTTTGGGGGAAAAAAATAAGTTACCTTTAAGGGTAATACATGAGAGAAATTAACATTATTAACACTTTTTTTATTCATTTGTGGACACTAAAATAGCTCAGGAAAGTCAAAATGTCTTAGACATCCACAAAAAAAGAAATCACATGATCATTTAAATGTGCAAATGTAAGAAGATTCAGTGTGTTTACATCAAATGACATATTTTTATTGATTTATTGCAGATTCAGTGCATATGAGCCAAATTGTTGAGTGTATAAGAGCTATATTGTGTATTTTATTAAATTAATATATAGTTGTGTTGCAAAAATATTTGGGCTTATATTGTAAATGGCAAGTGTTGCCTCGGTAGCTGTCGAACTCTATGAGTTTTGTTTTTTCCTGCTTCCTTTTCCCCTTGGATTGTGGGAAGCAGCGCCTCAGAGCAAAGTCTCTTGTTTAATGTATGGTCTACGAAGTACTGCAGTACATAATCTGTTCAAAATGTGTTTGAGTGAGCTGATGGAGCTAACTGAACAGCCTACAAATACATCCATCAGTCACCATTAAGTGCAAGTCCTTTTAGAAGATTTTATTACAAACCCATGTTTAGTAACAAAAATTACGCTCGAACCAACATCTGGAATCTCCTGGGCTGTTGTTTTGTTTTGTTTTGTTTTGTTTTGTTTTGTTTTGTTTTGTTTTGTTTTGCTTTGCTTTGCTTTGCTTTGCTTTGCTTTGCTTTGCTTTGTTTTGTTTTGTTTTGTTTTGTTTTGTTTTCCAAATACATGCAGCCAGACTGTTTAATGTAGGGTATTTGATTAACTTCTTAAGAGATGCCACCTTTTCAAAGTTTTACTGTTAAGTTCATAAAGCTGAAAACCACTTCGGTGCCAATGTGACATGGGCAGTATTTTATCAGATTCTTTAGAGTGTGTAATTGCTTACTGTAATTCTAGATGTGCACTGCTCATTTTGCAGAGTGTTCTTAGCTTGGTTTTCATCTGTTCTGAAACATATTTTAAGAATAACCTGGGATGAAGTTTCCACTTTATTTTTTTCCTAAGGGTGTTTCTATTCCATTTGAAAAATTCAAAATTGCCATCAGGTGAAGGTTAAAAAAATAGCTCACATTCAAGATGAACTTGCACAGAACAAGAAGAAGCAGAGAAACAAAATGTTTAGCTCAGGATTTTTTCCCTGGGAGAATACCACTCTGGGAAATACCACTATGGCACATTGTTTTAAAATGGTGTATTTGGTTTGTTAAATGTAATGTGTATTGTAGAAAAACATATATAGAAGAGGCTGGCAATCTCAAATCTCACAAAACCCTAGTTTTCACTAGTTGAAGAAAGAAGGTTGACCCAACAGCCTATTTTGATGTTGGGATTGAGGTTAAATTATTATTTTAGCTAGTCAGTCCTACAGTGAATTTTCTTTGGGAGACAAGCATTCTAATAGTTTGCTTCTGGCTTGTCCTGTTAAAAAAGTCTATGTGTGGGGGGAAAAAAAAAAAAAAAGAACGAAAAAAGGGATCTTGTACGTGTTTTATCAAGCTACTCTCCATGTTTTGGACAATTTATGTATCTAAAATGTGGTGTTGTCTGTGTTATATAATTAATTACATTTCTTTTGGCCAGGAGACTCAAGATTGGTTTTGCTTGATAGCTTGATAGCTTGAAATTCCATAGTGGAGAGGATTTCTTATTGTTTGATCAGTCTCTTATACGTATTTCCATGGTGCCCATCACTTCAATGTCTGTGCACCAAGTCTTTAGCTCTGCCAGTGAGATCCATTATTCAGCAAAATCTAAGCCAGTATGTAAATGCAGTCAAGTGATGGAGATTTGTGTATTTTATAGATGATCTTAACACTGAGTAACCAATTGTACAATTCATTGTATGTTTCTGAAGACATAAACCCACAACATTCTGAGAAAGGGCTGTGCCAATGTAAGAGGAATTTACCTTAAGGCTCTCTGTCACTAGTGATTTACTAGCTTTAGCTGTTTAACACATTATCTGTACTTAGCAGTGATTATTTATTTACCACTCTGAGGTAATTCAGGATTCATGACTCACAGCTTTATAGAAGAGTTTAGGAAATCTTGCTTTTATTTAATTTGGCTGACAACTGCCTTGTGTTTTAGATCTCTGGCATACTGCTTCCAATAAGGATATCCCAAGTTAAAAGATCTGTTTCACAATTTAGAAATGATACATAATGAACCAATAAACCAGCAGAGCTTATGTAATGTCAGTTTTGCTGGCTCAGTCAAAATTGATGTGATTGTGTGTGAAGGAAGTACTACACAAATTCATGAAAAAGGATTTTATTTTTTTCCTCCATGATATCTCTACTGTCACAACTAGAGAAAGAGGCAGCAATGAAAGACACAGGTTATGAGTTTCTCTCATTCCTTACGTATTTTATGAAATAGAAAAAAATACATATCTGTGCACTGTGAATAGTGAATAAGGCATTCTCTCACTCTCTCTCTCTCTATATATATATATGTTAATAATGAAAGCCAGCATCTGGAAGTTCCTTAAACAACAGGCTAATCAAATTAAGAGTCAAAATCAGACTTTTTTTTTCCTCCTGTGTGCTTTTACTTGGCGTATTTATCTGGGAAGAGGTTGTCCTGAAGTGTGATGTGCCACTAAAAAATATGTTTCCCAAGCCGAGTTACCCCGAGAAGTGAAACATTGCTCACAGTAGAGCAAGATATGTTATTCAAACAAACTTTCGAGCTGCTTGATGCCTGATGGAAGGGAAATTGCTGAGGTCAACAAGGAGTCAAAGCCTAGAATAATATATGCCCACTCATTATTGTTTAATTACTTTCTTTTGACATCAGGCAGTGATATTATTGCATTAATTGAAATGGGAGTTTTAGCTATCAAGATTTGTTGATCTGAAGTGTAAGTGAATGAAATCTGGTTAAGGTTTTGACTTCTCTGGCCCGATTGTGATACAGGTTAGCATTCACATTTATCAGCCCCTGTCTACCCATATGGCTCAAAGTTGCACCAATGACTGGTGAATGACACAAGAAACCCCAAACAAAAGCAGCATACATTGTATGGATTATCTCAACCGCTATTGTTTAATGGCTGTGTTTAATGTGACCTATCTGGAAAATGAGGACTACGAATAAAAAGCAATTACTAATAGTGATGTTGCCTGCTTTTGCATTCATTAACACAGAAGAAATGTGTTAAACACTGCATACCACAGGGAGCTTGATGGTAATTACTTTGGAAAAGCAACTTGTGGCAATGCAACTGTTGCAGCTAGTTATCAGTTTGCCAAAAAATGACAGTCCCTGCTTCATTTATTAGAAATGTGTAACTGTTTTCTCTCAACAGGAAGGTGGTAAAGATTTTCCACCAAGCTGGGTAGGTTTATCTTCTAAGCAGCTGATGTGCCGAATCCCTACAAGCTGTTATTTGCTTATAGAAAAATAGAACCGAATAAAGGATATTTTACTCTAATACACTGGTGTGAGTTCACCAAAAGCACTATAAATGTACAAGTTCTGAAAGTCTGTCAGCCAAATTGAAAGATAAAACCACGGCTTCAGCATACAAGTGGAGAAAAAAAAATATATATATAATACATGTAAAGGGTTAGGATTATTTTATGTTGTTTTTATATATTTTTTCTTTTCAATGTGACTTTTCTAGGAGCCCGAGTCAATAATTTTATTCATGTTGATGTAAACAACATGATAAAATGCTGGGAAAATGTGAGTAAATTCTGTCTCATTGTTTGAGCTTGTTTTTATAATTTAACACTCTCTCGTCTTTTTTTGTCTGTTTGTGTTTGCTCCACTTGAGCATCATAATCGATCCCTTGGAATATATGGCCCTGTAGCATTGGCATACCAAACAGCCCAAAGCCTTCGCAAGAGATCTTATTTGCTTTTAGGCAGGATTCGTTCTGAGGGTTTTTTTCTTGGTTTGGTTGGTTGAGATTTTTTTACTAGTAATTAACTAAATAGGCATTGCTTTTGACAGCTAAATAGAGTTTTAGTTTGTTCACAGTAGTACAGGTATTACAAAGACATGTTGACAGCGCTGCAAGAAGAATTACCTTTTAACTGTTGCATGTTTACTGCAAATCTCATTGCCAGAAACAAAACCAGCCTACATCTGTCTAGCTGGCTGTCTTAGTCACAGAAACCCCCTGTTGTTTTCTTCCCCTTTTTTGCCATTCTGTGAGCTGAATTCCAAAATCTAGCAAGCCACTGTCTGTGCAGAGCCCTGCCAGGAGATACCGTCTGCTGCTGAAGGCCTCACTGGACATGGGATGTTGCTCTTAATAACATTTTCAACTGTGTGTAATTCAGGGCTTGGCTGGATCCACAGTATATGCAGAACAAGTCATAAACTATCCTGGCTTTTCTTTGCCTAGAATACAGAGTCATTGATTTCTCATTTGGAAAGTGGTCAGTCTGTCAAGCAGAGATTCTTAGATCTCCTTTAAGCCAGCCACGTATAACTGCTTCAGGGTGTTCACTCATGGGATAAATACCCTATCCTTATCCTTTATTGAGTCTAAGACATGAAAGCAGCTGAAAGTTTATTTCTTCAGTTAGTAAGGTTTCCCTAAAAATTAAATTTCTCCAGAGGAAAGAAGGAATGACTGCTCTATGTATAGCTTGATTTGTGAAAGGTCACCTTAGTATCAGTAGTGCATGCAAAATGGAACAGGGAATTAATGAGCCATCTAAGAATTTTCTGAGATGTATATTCCATAATGCATATGTTATGACTCAGGGAAGAGAACACAGCTTCTTGGTTTATTTATTGCTGATGGTTCCTGATTATGCCTGAGTCGCAAAACCATTTAGTTCAAGATTTCGTTAACTGTTTTTCTTGTGGGCCCTTTGTTAGTCTGAAAATGAAAGCAGTGTTCTGACATGGTTCTCTCCCTATGTTTTTCTGGGTTAAGACATAATATGTTTTATTTGGAGAGTACTTGAAAATCTCCACAAACATCCTGTGATTTATCTGGATAAGAAGCAAGAGTATGGGTATGGCTCAAAACATGGATTATGGAGCAACAGATTTAGGTTTTTGACCTACTGAGAAGTGAAATAATTAAAATTCCATTTCTGAAAAGGCATTGTATATAGTGCCTTGAACACTAACTCTATGGAAATCTTATTAAAGTGCACCTATTGAACTGCTGCCAGAGAACTAGGGAATCAGTCAGCTACCCTCAACTTTTTCCAAGTCAAAACCAACACTGAAGTCAATTGTTTGTTCAGTACAGAAACCATATTTGTAATATGCCTGCAAGAAGAAATACTCCTTAACAAGCTTGCAATTACATTTTGAAATGGCTGCAAATTTTCCACCTTTTTAGGCACAATTATAGATGGAACGCTTTTCAGTGTTTTGATTTGAAAGTGATAAAAAAATGGGTTGCTGTGCTGGCATCGACATTAAAATAGAAACATCGTGTCTCCTCGACCATTATAAAATGGCATTTACTTATTTATTGCCATTATTAGGAAATAACATTTCCTAATAACATTAGGAAAATATTCCATGCACCTATGTTTTAAACTCTTTTATAACAGCCATCTTCTGTAATGCTACATGTTATGGTTTCTGCATGTGTCCCTTTTACTAGTCACCACTCTCTCCTTTCCATACGTCCACTTAAAATATTGTGCTTTGCAAATTTGTCTCATGCGGAACGTACAGAGCAGACTCCTCGTCTATTTTCAACTATGTTTCACACTTCACACTATACAGTTAAAAAAAAAAAAAAGAATCATAATTTATTTCCTATAATTATTTGGGTCAAAATTTGAACATATTAAAGTTGCTAAAATATTTTAAACCGTTTTGTTCGTTTGTTTGCCAATTAAAATACTTTTAATGAGCAAATTATTCATTCACTGTAGTGAGTTCTGTAGGAGATCCTGTTAAAAGGAATATCACACTTAGTATACTAATCAGCTCTAAATCATGTTTCTCTGATAACTAGATTTTTAACTGTTTACTCTTTAATTAAAATTATTTTTTAACTTCTTTTTAACTGAAATTATCAGAAAAAATCATATATGTGTATTTTTTATAACTTATACATTTACTATCTTCTGACTATATTTCATAACAATGTATTTCATTATGAGTAAATGTTAGTGACTGTCTTAGACTTGATGAGAAACTGTGTTTACTCTGAATACTACAGAAACAGTATGTTTCTATTCTTAAAGCACTACCGGCTATATGAATGATTTTCTATTCCTCTGTCTCATTTTAGGTTGAGAACAAAATTAATATAAGCCACTGCTATATCATTTAATAAGGGTTTGTGTAACATCAAGAGAACATAGTAAATACACCAGAAAGTGTTATGGTGCTATAAAAGATTTAAAATTGAGATTAGCAACTGTTAATAAGCCTTTATCATTGACCACAACATGAGCCTCATAAAAACATTGAGGCATTACTTCAGTTCAAAGTCTGTAGTAGTGGAAAGTTCCAGAGCAAAAGTGCTGTCTGGGCTCTGGGCTTCTTTCACAGTATGGTCTTCTGGAAGAGTTTGGTAATTCTGTTTCATAATAACTTTTTTACTTTCATACACCAGTGTTACTAAGTGAACCAGCTACCTGGTATACACCGACTCAGTGCTCCAACAGTACCTTAGCGGAGCCTGTTTAGGTGACTCATTTTTAGGCTTGCAAGGTGAATAGCAAGTGAATTTTAGTTGGCTCAGTCTTTTGGTATATGTCAAAGTAAGACCCAGTAATCCTTTAAAAGGAAGAGGACAATTACCTCTTGAAAAAGTAATAGTCTTTGAAAAGCAGACTCCAGAACCCAAAAGAAGAAAAGGAAAATAAAAAGAAAGGAAAAAAACAGAGAGAGACTGAGAAGAAGCAACAAAACAAACAGTAAAAATGGCAAATATAACCTTGTTCATGGACACTTGTTCCTCCACAACTCAGTCAAGCAAAGCTGTTGATGACTATAAATAAACCACCACTCTAAATCCATGTTTCCAGTGGACTAAAATAGCAGAGGTGGATTAAAATAGCAGAGAGGAATGTAAGATACAGAAACTCAGGTAAAGCCTGTAGGATTCCAGCAATTCAGTGTTTTACTTTCCAAGTACATCACCTTTTAAAAAAGATTCATTCTCCAGCATTTATTAACACATTTCCCTGGACTGCTATTATGTAAAACCACTGCAAATGCTGAAGTTACTGTTGGTGAAAGTAAAAATCAAGAGAGAGGAGGAAAGAATATGATGCTTCGGGCAGACTCTCAGTTCCTATTGCTTCTTATCCCTTTAGCAGAGGGAGCCACCATACAACAGTAGGAGAAGCAGGAACAATTGGAGGGTGTCTGAATTAAGCACTCCTATTTCAAGAAACTTTCATGGAGATTTGCCAAGCTTACTGTGGGATCAAGAATGTAAACCTGAGACAGCTCTGCCGATAAACAGTAAATCCTAAATCTAGGTGCTGTTCACACCACCTCTTGCCTGGAATAAATTCAAGATTCTATGGGCAATGACAACACTCCACTGCAAGAAGCCACCAGGTGCTGCTGCCAAATTTTTAATCCCATAGCTTCTTGAAAGTGGATGCCAGCTCGCCTCTTTCACTTTATTTCTTTCATCCTGAGTGCTTGTAAGGCATACCAGCAAATGCTAATCCACTTTTCCAAGTCTTGAAGGGTGGTCTGGAGAAAGACCAATGTTTATTCAACGTATGTGTTGGTTAACACAGGATGCATTTTTGCAGCCAGATAAAACTCAGTTAGAATTACATTTGAAGAACCACCTATTTGCTAGGTTTGCAAATTTCTTTAACTTTCCCCCCTGTTTCATTTTATAAATAATGCAGAAAATCTTCAACATCAATGAAGCTAAAAGCATGTTCATTTTTAACAGCAGCATAAATATTAATCATAATCACTAGCCCAGGCTGAGGATTTTATTTGGCATAACATGTACAACTGTGCAACAATTATGTAAAAGTGGAAGTTATTATGAGCTGTAATTAATATACTGTGTTACTAGCCAACTCAAAGCACTTTGCTAAGCATCCTTAGCTTTATAACTGCATAAGAGCGATGGCAAAATGTATACTAGATTCAGTAAAGCACATTAGCAGCCCTAGAATTTATCTTCTAGTGGTGACTAGTATTGCCATCTACAACATGTGTTGCTGAATTGTTGGATTTTATTTGTGTTGGAATCCTGCTATTTAAACAAGCAAAGAAACAAACCGACCCACCAAAAAACCTGAGCATATAATTGCTGATTTACCACCATTGCTTAATCTAATTCAGTTGTTAATGGTCCATTTGCATAGCAGTATTTGCATACTATTTCACAGGAAATGTTATGACTCCACCTGCCTTAGTTCAGATAATGTATCAGGAAGGAAAAACAATTGTACAGACAAAGGAGTGACATATCACTTACCTTTACTAAAACAAATTAAATACTGACAGGGAAAGAACACGCAAGTGTATCACCTTTGCATATGAACCTGAAGTTGACCAACCCCCGCCCTCCACCTCAGTTCCAAACCTCAGTTTCCACAGCTTAGAAGATGTAATTTTCAAATGTGCTGCTGTCACATGCCACTGTCCTCATAAAATTTTATTGATTGTGATCACTGTGACAGAACGTGCAAAGATACATGCAGACATATAGTGCCTTATAAAACTGTAACATCGCTGAACATAACTGTCTCCCTATTGACTTGGATGTAATCCAGACGCAGGAGATCACAGACACATCGCAAGCTATTGCACTCTGCCCACAGTGAGGTGATCAAAATAATAACAAATTAAGGACATTTTTTTGATCAATGTTTCATATGTATTTCATTATATTTTTGCACTTCCTTCAAGGCTGGAATCCTATGGGTGACAGCTGTCATTTTAAAGGTGACATTCATTTACAGAGTCCCCTAACAGATGGGAAGGCCTTTGTTTCCCAAGGAACACTGACAGGTTATGATTTGAAGAGCTTTTAATCATTTCCTCAAAACTTATACACATCTGTCAATTACTCTATTCAGTTCTGTTAATAATACAGCAATTTGAGAATGACAAAGAACATTTTCCTTTTCCCGAAACCACAACTTTTTCTATTGAGATGGGAAGAGTGGGGCAAAAATTCTTTTGCAGAGCATTTTTCTTCCAAAGACATGAGTATGAGCACCAGTATTTACAATAACAACAAAACTTTATTTTTCTGATACCTGTCCACAGAGCTTTTCCCCTCTTTTCACAAGCCGCAGTGAAGCTATAAATCATTAAAACATACAACAGATAAAACATGACAAGCTGGAATCACATGAATAATTAAAACCAAAATCACTGTGCAGAACTGATAATTTTGGTCAGGTACAGAATAAGGGCCTTCACTCTGTTGCTTTTTCTGGTCCTGACAGCAAGCACTTCAAGCTCCCAATGCTTCAGAATTGAGAGAGCAGATGTATATGTACCAGTATCTGTGGAGGCTCAGCCTCATGACTAAAACACAGCTCATTCATTCATTATAGACCTAAGGCCACAGTTCCCCTATGTAAACCAGATATTTATTTCAAATTATATTACATATTACATTGCTTTACAGAGCAATGACCCTGAGTTTCTTTTTTTAGATCTACAATGTTTAATACAATAATAATACAATACAATACACCAGGTTGAAAGAGACCTTCAAGATCATCACGTCCAACCCATCAACCAATCCAACCCACCTAAACAACTAAACCATGGCACCAAGCACCCCATCAAGTCTCCTCCTGAACACCTCCAAAGAAGGTGACTCCACCACCTCCACAGGTAGCCAATTCCAATGGGCAATCACTCTCTCTGTATAGAACTTCTTCCTAACATCCAGCCTAAACCTGACCTGGCGCAGCCTGAGGCTGTGTCCTCTTATCAGTAGATAAATAGTAAATAATAAATAACCAGAAAAAATGTTAACAAAGATATTTTCACAACAACTTATACTTTTATTCCTTTTAGAATTAGAGTTGTTGTTGTTTGCTTTGTGTTTGGCTCTTTGTTTTACTCTGCTACCTACTGCAAAAACTAACCCAGCCATAATTCTTTGGAATGTGATCACAACTTAATGCACCTCAGTAACAGAACCCTTCCAGCTTTCAAAGAAGCTGCAATTCTAAGATGTCTCAATGGAAGATTTTTGTGTCATCAGACAGTTCTTAGAACTATTTAATATCATTAAAATAGAATTTGAAGACCTCAGTGAAGGAATCACATCCTTTTTAGCACTACTGATAAGAGTGAAATAACTTGTATTGCATAGATAATCACAGAATCACAGTTGGAAAGGACCCTTGAATGTCATCTTGTCCAGCCCCCCTGCAGTGAGCAGGGAATTCTCCAGCTAGATCAGGTTGCTCAGAACCCCATCAAGTTTGACCTGGGATGACTCCAGGGATGATGCTTCAGCCACATCTCTAGGAAACTTGTTCCAGTATTTTGCCACTTTCATTACAGAGAACTTCCTCCTTATGTGTAACCTAAATCTATTCTGCTCCACTTTAAAACCATTTCCCCTTGTCCTATCACTACATGCCTTCTAAACACTCCTTTCCCAGCCTCCCTTTAGGTCCTCTTCAGGTATTGAATACATATAATACAGAAGCAAAGCACAGAACAAAACAACACAGTTTGAGAGTGAAG
Source organism: Picus viridis (assembly GCA_033816785.1). Taxonomy (NCBI): domain Eukaryota; kingdom Metazoa; phylum Chordata; class Aves; order Piciformes; family Picidae; genus Picus; species Picus viridis. Next base: position 81,939,290 of record CM066566.1, on the reverse strand, counting down.
AATCTTATTATCTCCAGACCAGTCACAGTTGTAGTAATAAGACTGAGAATGTATGGGTTGCAGTCTGCACAGGCAATATGCACTGGAGACAAGAATTTAACTTGAATTTCCCTAGAAGTCTAATCCAGACCTTGAACTACTGCAACCACTTTTACATCTTCTTCTGGAAGCCCAGATATATTATGGATCAGAGGGGCAGGTAAAAGAATTTAACTGTGCTCCACTACATTTTAACCCCAGCTTTAACCTCTTTGTATAATTCTGTGAAATTTCTCTGCAATTCTTCCAGTGACAGGAAGGATGTTTCCCAGCATTTTCTCAGGGGCCTTCTAATTCTAAGGTCCTTGACATCTCTGTATATATTCTTTTGGAAAGAATACAGACTACATTCAAATTCTGTTCAGTAAAGTAAAATAAGTGGCGGCTGGCACCATACAGTTTTGTTATAATGAAAACATGAGGTGGTTACCATTACACAGTCCTGCACTAATGAGAACAGTAGGAGTCTAGCCTTACAATGGTCTAATGAAAACAGGAAATGGCTGGCATTAGGTTGGTATAATGAAAACAGGAGGTGGCTGGCACTACACTTATGCAATAAATAAATTAACATTTCTGGCCCTACCAATCTCATCTACATTATATATGATTCCAGCGTGCAAGAGAGAGGTTTATGCAAAGTCAGGGCTGGTGGCAATAAAAAGCAGTCTTTGTTACAACACTCCAGAAGCAGAGGGGCATCATTTCCTTGAAATTTTTTGTTTCTTTTTGCTGCTTGCCCATCAGTAAAAGCTACTAGTTTTAAAAACTGATACATAATCTGTACAGACTGTTACTTTCATTTAAAAAATAATCATAAGCAATATATAGTTCCTGATGCCTGTCCTGCTAGAATGCGAAAAGCTAGAAGTAACTTGTTGAAAGTGAAATTCAACATGGAAGAACTTTTTAATTAGCCTCCCACTTACCTCTCCACAATTTGGGCTATGTACCTAATGGATAAAAATACTTTAGGGTATTTCATATAATGTGGAGAGTGAGCTGAAGAGGAAAAATACATACTGGGGAAAAAAAGAAAAAAAGCACAAAATCAATCATTCAGCTAATGGGCCTTCTCCTAGGAACAGAAGGGTCAGACATTTTTTGTTCCTTGTTTTTCAAGCTAACCTCTCTAGTTGATCCTTTTTAATTATTATTGCACAAGAGGGTCTTCTGTATAGCTCTTAGACAATAAATGCACAACCATCTTCCCTTTTATTGTGACTTTTAGAGCCATGGGAAACTGATTGATTTTCACTCTCCTTAATCTGTCTGAATTCACCATCAAGTTTGTACAGTTCAAGGCCAGTACATTAAGACACTGCATCAATCCACTCGTACAGTACCTTTCAGCCCCTCAGTCTCCCATTTCTCATCTTCAGACTCAACCACATCGTTTCTGGACGTGTTCCATCAAAACCAAGAAACAAAATGAAGCAAGAGAATGTCTGGAGTATGATTTTTCGAAGCAGTAATTAGAGTGCCGGAATGTTCCAGGATAAAACACTGTGCTTCCTGCAGCCTGGTATTCTGCCGATAGCTTCGGTTTCCATACTCAAATTGCAGTGAAAATATTCCAGTCAGGTAGCTCTGAGTGAAAGAGCACTGTGATGCAAATAAAGAACAGATAATCAAATCAAACTTTCTAATCGAGTTTTGCTATGCTGACTCTCTTATTTCTCTCTAGCCTGCAGTTTGCATGTTGTTTTACAACACTGCAGAATTAGTTTAAAGAGTAAATACTTGTGAGTTTATAGAATCCTGTCATGTCTCACATATACTTGAAGAACGAATGAAGGAAAAATAATCTTCCTGTGCTGTTTCTGTTATTACTTTAATTTCTTTGCATCTTTGGTGTGGTACAGGTTTAATCCTTTGGAAAGAAGGGAATAGGCTGTGAAGAAGAAGCCGGAGGGGTAAAATGGGGTGAGCGCTGTTAACAAACTTTTCCTTTCCTCTTTATTGTTATTGTTTTTTTATATATATTTCTTCATCAAACAACTGAAGGAAAAAAAGAAAAGAAGTAGCCATACCTTACAGACTAGATTTTAAACTAAGATGTGTGGCACTGGAAGCAGCATATGCCTTAGAAAATCTGCTATTATGCGTTGTGTCTGTGCAAGCCACAGACATGGCTTAATCGAGATAGAAGGCGACACGTGCCATGCATCTGAGATTAGTGCCTGGCCCTCAGCCATTAATGCTGGCATCCCAGGAACCGACTCAAGCCTTTGCCAAACTTCAACTGGGATTTGGATTCACTGAATCCGACTCACAGTCTTTAATTCCCCCAAAGCACTAGCTCTGAATTGTGGACCTTGCAAAAGATGCAGGTGGTGGCGCAGCCATGACAGTCCCTGTATAAACACAAGAAGCAGCATGTTCCAAGTTGCTTAAGAAATGTATCATAGAAACATGAAATTGTTAGGGTTGGAAGGGACCTCAAGGACCATCTAGTTCCAACCTCCCACCATGGGCAGGGACACCTCACACTACATCAGGTTGCTCAAAGACACACCTAGCCTGGCCTTAAGAACCTCCAGAGATGGGGCTTCTACCACCTCCCTGGGCAACCTGTTCCAGTGTCTCACCACCCACATGGTCAAAAACTTCTTCCTAACATCCAATCTGAATCTACCCATTTCTACTTTTCTTCCACTCCCCCTAGTCCTATAATTACCTGACACCCTAGAAAGCCCCTCACCAGCTTTCTTTTAGGCCCCCCTTCAGATACTAGAAGGCCACAATAAGGTCTCCTTGGAGCCTTCTCTTCTCCGGACTGAACAGCCCCAGCTCTCTCAGTCTGTCCTTATAGAAGAGGTGCTCCAGCCCTCTAATCATCCTCATGGCCCTTCTCTGGACATGTTTCAGCACCTCCATATCCTTCCTGTAATAGTGGCTCCAGGACTGGCCGCAGTACTCCAGGTGGGGTCTCACCAGAGCAGAGTAGAGGGGGAGAATCACCTCCCTCAACCTGCTGGCTATGCTTCTCTTGGTGCAGCCTAGGATGTGATTTGCTTTCTGGGCTGCAAGTGCACATTGACAGCTCATCTTGAGCTTCTCATCCCCCAGCACCCCCAAGTCCTTTTCTTCAGGGCTGTTCTCAAGCCAGTTGCTGCCCAGCCTATAATGGTGCCTGGGATTGCCCCATACCAGATAGAGGACCTTGCATTTGCTCTTGTTGAACCCCATGGGGCTGTCATGGGCCCAGCTCTCCAGCCTTCCAAGGTCCCTCTGGATGGCATCCCTTCCCTCCAGTGTGTCTGCTGGACCACACAGCTTGATGTCATCAGCAAACATGCTGAGGGTGCACTCAATGCCACTGTCCATGTTGCCAGCAAAGATGTTAAACAAGAGTGGTCCCAGTACTGATCCCTGAGGGACTCCACTTGTCACTGGCTTCCGCTTGGATATGGACCCATTGACAGCCACCCTTTGGGTGTGGCCATCAAGCCAGTTCTTTATCCACTGAATGGTCCATTCATCAAACCCGCACTGCACCAGTTTGGAGACCAGGATGTGTTGCGGGACAGTGTTGAAGACTTTGCTCAGGTCCAGGTAAAGATGTCAGTTGCTCGGCCTTCATCAACGTTGTGACCTTGTCATAGAAGGCCTCCAGGTTGGTCAGGCAGGATTTGCCCCTGGTGAAGCCATGCTGATTGTACCCAATCACTTCTTATTTATTCTTCTGCCTGAGCAGTGCCTCCAGGAGGATCTACTCCATGATCTTACCGGGCACAGAGGTGAGACTGACTGGCATATAGTTTCCCGGTCATCTTTCTTTCCCTTTTGTAAAATGGGGGTTATGTTTCCCCTTCCCCAGTCAATTGGGACTGCCCTAGACTGCCAAGACTTTTGGAATGTAATAGAGAGCAGCTTAGTGGTTTAGCAACTTCATGTACTATGCAGAAAGCTTCTGTCTCTCTACCATGCAGCTCTGAATGTCAGAGTTCATGCCTCTTCTTTTTCTCATGTTCAGTATACTGCAGAGACAACAGTCATATCACTTATTACATAAGCCTTCCAATCTTTTTGAAATATTTGAGATCTTGCAAATGTTGTATGCTATAAATCTGCTTGATTGGTCTCATCATTCTGCAAGCAATATTTTTCATTAGCTTCTCAATATAATGGCATTTTGCCCTGTTTTCAAGCTAACAAATTTTGTTAGGGTTGGCATCTTTATTACATAACCAAATATATCAATCAGTACCACCTGGTGTAATTGTGTCTTGTTATATGATTCAGAGAGTTGCTTAAACTATGGAATTTTTTAAAGTCAAATGTTATAGCAGAAAGACTATTGTTTTAGTAGAATTTTAGGTGGAATAGAATAGAATAGAATAGAATAGAATAGAATAGAATAGAATAGAATAGAATAGAATAGAATAGAATAGACCAGGTTGGAAGAGACCTTTGAGATTATCATGTCCGACCTATCATCCAATAGTATCTAATCAACTAAACCATAGGTAGTCTCTCACTGTAATTTCACTCCATGTATAATATTCAAGTAATTTATAATTGTGGTACACTGAAAAAAAATCTGTATAAAAGCCATCTGATTATGCCTGATTTCTATTTCATGCTGCATACCAAAACTAGCACCTGACACTCACAGCAGGGCATGAATGAGTGTGACAGTGAAGTCCCTACGGAACCCAAGGTTTTTAAGTTGGTTTAAATAATAATAGGGAGTATGGTCCCTTCTGGTTTTCTAAGTAAGTAAGGAAAATGGCATCATGCAAAAGGTGCCTATATTTTAATGGAATGTAGAAATTAAAATTTAAGAAGTCTAGCCACTAACACACAAGGAGGAAAAAAAGGCAGAAAGTAAAAGACTTAAAACTAAGCCACTCAGTACAACTGAACTACATTCTGAGCCAATTTCCACACACACCCCCAGATGTATTAACTTATTACAAAGAAGTAATTCTATGTTACTTCACAGTTAGCTAATTAAAAGGTTTCCATTTTCATGTGCATCTGTAATCTCATTTTGGACAGTCCATTAAATTACAAATATTGAAATGGCAACTAGACATTATTTATTTCCCTCTGTTTTCTGCTTGTATTTGCAGATTAAACAATTACTTGTAAAATCTAGATAAGTAACAGAACACTTTCTGTCTTTTTCTACATTACTACTTCAATTTAATTATATTCTTATAATTTTCCTGCCATTCTCAAGAGAGATGAAATACAAGATTGTGTTCTTTAAGGCAATGTAATTTTTTTTTCCTGATAGGCACTGAAATGTTATAAATTGTATATGACCATGAGGGTTTCACACCTTAGGCACATCCTAAATTTTCAGTGTCCACAAAACCTATTTTGCTACACTATGTAGTTGTGCCAGATCCAATCAACTAAGTGGAACACACCCTAGGCAATTTCTGGGACATCTCCAAGAGAAACTACTAAGTAAACTGGACTGCTTACCGGGTGATGCTGTACTTTTCTCCTAAGCCAACATTAAATAAATCAATATTAATCTAAACCATTTTACCTGCTAAGTTTCTTGCACTTTCAGAGCTTATGGCAGGAGCTTTTGTCTCATTATTCCCCTTCTTATGCTATGATAAATGGATCATTTTATGCTGTTTATATGGACCATTTCCAAATGTTCTGTGGTATTCCATGGCCCTGAACCTCTACTACGTGGCTGCCAGAGGTAGCAGAAACTGAAACTGATGTTCCAAGTGGACTCATCCAAAGCCACATTTCCATTGCCACATTTCCATTGCCATCCTGTTTTTTTGGCAACAATGGATAGTTTCTCTTGCCTTGAGATTCCTCTTTTTGGACTGGAGATAAAAAACATGGCATTGACTGTAAACAGCTCAATGGCAGTTCTTTCAGATAAACTGTTCACTCATTGGCAATTTTGGACCTAGAAGTGATATAGGCAAGCAGAGATGAAGTACCTACAACATCTCTTGGCAATTTTCTCCAATGTTTCATAACCCTCATTGTAAAAAATATTTTCATTATGTCTAGCCTGAATCTACCTTCTCTTAGCTTAAAACCTTTACCCCTTGTCTTATCACTAGAGGCTCTACTAAAAAACCTATCCCCAGTCTATTGTGCTGGAATACTGGCAGTTTTGGCAAACTTCTTGCTTGGCTAAGCATGCAAGTCTCCCATAAACCTAAACAAAGAGAATCTATAAAAACTAAAAAGCATCCAAATAGGCAACAAGACAAGCAAACCCAAATAATAGTATCATAGGACCATTGAGTCCACCCATTAAGAATTATGGAGGAATTGTTCAAGTATCTAGGGACAAGATCAGGAAAGCAGAAACTCAGCTGGAGCTAAGATTGGTGGTAGACATAAAGGTAGACAGGGAGGGATTGTATGGTTATGCCAGTTGTAAAAAAATTGTTAGGGAATACGAAGGAAGCTGATGAAGGGGGAGGACAGCCTAGTCATGAACAGTACTGAAGATACTGAAGAACTCAACTGACCTCTCTGTGTAGCAGCAGTGTTTGTAAAGAACAAGGATTTCTCATTTTTAGAACAAAAGGTTGTAGAATTTAGGTATAGCCCATCTCATTGTTTTTATTATCAGATGCTGAATGAGCTGATTGGTGTGTTAGTGAGGCTGCTGCCTATCATGTTGCCTGGAAGAACAAAACCAAACCACACCAAACCATTCATCTTTAGGACGGACAAAAAGGAGAATTAAAGAAAGTATTTGCTGCCTATTCTCTTCCCAGTGCTTTGGCAGATCAAGAAGCACATGCTCTTGGAATCCACTTCCAAGCAAAGAAAGACAAGAGAAATAATCAGGAATACTTGACCTGGAGTTTCCAATAGTAAAGTATGCACAAAATATCTGTTATCAATGTAATGACTGAGTAAATAACAAGAGGAAGTGCCGTGTAGAATTTGCCTTGACTTTAGTGGAGCTTTTATCCATTCTTTCACAGCTGAGAAAGGACATACTGGGAAAACGGGTGGATTAGTTATATGGGTTGAAAATGAACTGGATTCAACCAATGTCTCTCCAAAGGGTAGTGAGAAGTTCCATCCTGTAGAATTCCATGCAGAGACCTGGATCCCAGCTGGTCCCCACATCAGGAACATCTGCAATGACCTGGGTAATAGCAAATATTGCACTTAGAACATCTGCAGATGAAACAAACTGGAAGGAGTGAATGTGGCCAGGACAAATGTCACAAGTCTACCCAAAGAGACTACAATAAACTTTAGCACTAGACCAAAAAACCCCACAAAACAAACAAGTAAAGAAACAAAACACAGCACCAACAACAAGAAGAACAAAACCAAAAAACACCTCATGAGGTTCTACAAGAAAAAGTGAAAAATTCTGGTCTTAGGGTGAAATCACAGAATCACAGAATCACCAAGGTTGGAAGAGACCTCAAAGATCATCAAGTCCAACCTGTCGACACAGACCTCATGACTAGACCATGGCACCGAGTGCCATATCCAATCCCCTCTTGAACACCTCCAGGAATAGTGACTCCGCCACCTCCCTGGGCAGCCCATTCTGATAGCGAATGACTCTCTCAGTGAAGAACTTCTTCCTCACCTCGAGCCTAAACTTCCCCTGGTGCAGCTTGAGACTGTGTCCTCTTTTTCTGGTGCTGGTTGCCTGAGAGAAGAGACCAACCCCCTCCTGGCTACAACCTCCCTTCAGGTAGCTGTAGATGGCAATAAGGTCTCCCCTAAGCCTTCTCTTCTCCAGGCTAAACAACCCCAGCTCCCTCAGCCTCTCCTCATAGGGCTTGTGCTCAAGGCCTCTCACCAGCCTTGTTGCCATTCTCTGGACACATTCAAGTGTCTCAATGTCCAGTCTCAATAACCAATGCAGAGTACAGGGGCACAATGACTTCCCTGCTGCTGCTGGCCACACTATTCTTGATGCAGGCCAGGATGCCGTTGGCCTTCTTGGCCACCTGGGCACACTGCTTGCTCATGTTTAGGTGGCTGTCAATCAGTAGCCTCAGGTCCCTTTCTGTTTGGCTGCTCTCCAGCCACTCCGATCCCAGCCTGTAGCTCTGCATGGGGTTATTGCGGCCAAAGTGTGGCACCCCGCACTTGGATTTGTTGAATGCCATCCTGTTGGACTCTGCCCATCTGTCCAGTCGGTCGAGATCCCTCTGCAGAGCCCTTTTGCCCTCTAACAGATCAACATCTGCTCCAAACTTGGTGTCATTTGCAAATTTGCTGATGATTGACTCAGTCCTCTCATCCAGATCATCAATGAAGATTCCATCAAAGAGGATTCCATGCATCAGCACAGGTCAAGAAGGGACTAGCTGGTTTAAGACCATACCAATCTATGTTACAAGACTCTGGACAGAAGGTCAAGGGAAGATTTTCTTCCCTTCTGCTTGACTGAGTTTGAGAGAAAAGAAGAAATTAGTGTGGATCCAGTGGAATACTATGAAGATGATCAGGCCTACAGAATATTTACAAGTAATGGCCCCTAAGGAAACTGGTTATTTAGCCCAGTTAAAAAGAAACTAAGGGGTTCTACTCAAGTCTGTTTGAAGAATCTTGATAAGGTCCTGCAGACAAAGCTTCCTTGGTTGTGTCATATGATGTAGTAAGGGGCAGTGATCACAAGCTGCAGCTTTGGAAAAGAAAATTGTACATGAAAAAAAAAAATATTCTGGAGGTGGGTAGGGTGGTGTGCCCATGGGAGGTGTTCAAGATTTACCTAGAGAAAATGAAGGCTGGTTGATCTAATATTGGTGATAGCCCTGCACCAGTGAGTAGGCTGGACTAGATGGTCATCTGAGTTCCTCTCCAGCCAACATTTATGCAGTTCTGTGACATTCTCTGTGCATTACAGGGAGGAGTTGCCTATCAGTACTGATGGAGTCAGTGTTGGAGTCTAGAATACTTCTGAGCTAGAGCTGGCATTAGAGGCTAGAAATATATGGACAGGTAACTGCTATGCTCTGAGGATCACCTTAACTTTTGCATTTCATGGGGTTAGTGAGACAGGCCATGTTTGGAGATGTGCTGCTCTGTCAGCTCCCATTGATACTGATGGAGCACTGGGATACGTTGTTTTCAGCGTACATCGCAGCCATACAAAAAGGTTCAAAAGGGTAATACACTTTCTACTTACTTGTCACCAAAATCACTATCTGGTAACGTCTTGTTTGGCAGGACTGTTTATAGCCTTTGGATCTATTTTCTCACCACTACACCTCTGTAGGAAATGTTTGTACATAGTATCATAGTATCATAGTATCAGTCAGGGTTGGAAGGGACCACAAGGATCATCTAGTTCCAACCCCCTGCCATGGGCAGGGACACCTCACACTACATCAGGCTGGCCAGAGCCTCATCAAGTCTGGTCTTAAACACTTCCAGGGACGGGGCCTCAACCACCTCATGATGAAGAACTTCCTCCTCACATCCAGCCCAAATCTCCCCACCTCCAGCTTCATTCCATTCCTCCTAGTCCTATCACTACCTGATAGCCTGAGAAGTCCCTCCCCAGCCTTCTTGTAGGCCCACTTCAGATACTGGAAGGCTACAATGAGGTCACCTCAGAGCCTTCTCTTCTCCAGACTGAACAGCCCCAACTCTTTCAGTCTGTCCTCATAGGAGAGGTGTTTCAGCCCTCTGATCATCCTCGTGGCCCTACAAATTTGTAACAGTTAATCTCCAACTATTACAAATGAACAGGTACATCTTTATAACTTTTTGCTTTTTGCAGATTTTAGTTGCAAATATAACCCATGTCAACTTGGCAGAATTGCATTCGAGTCTTGTTGTTAGCAAAGAAAGAGAACAACTGGTAACAGAACTTTTCTGATCCTCCCAGTTCTACTACAAAACAAAATGTAGATTAAAAATCATCAGATATTTATTATAAACCTGAAATAATTAATCATACCTATTTCTAGTTTAAATTCAATCATCACACTTAAAAATTTTCATCATTAGATCAAGTAGATGGCCAACATGGTTAAATTGATTTATTTACTGTCCATTAGTTGTGTTTTCCAGGACATCAAGGATCAAAGCTCTGAGCATATGCTCCATTTTTCACTAAGTCTCACTGAACACAGCCTGATGTTTAGAAACCTGTGGATGTTCTTGAATACATGTGAGTATCCAGCCCTATCTCAGATGTCCTGTAACATTGAGGGTATTTAGACATTGTCCTCATCTAGAGGACACAGTCTCAAGCTGCTCCAGGGGAGATTTAGGATGGATGTTAGGAAGAAACTCTTCATAGAGAGAGTGATAGAATACAATAGAATACAATAGAATAAACCAGGTTGGAAGAGACCTTCAAGATCATTGTGTCCAACCTATCAACCAATCCAACCCATGTAAACAACTAAACCATGGCACCAAGCACCCCATCAAGTTTCCTCCTGAACACCTCTAATGAAGATGACTCCACCACCTCCATGGGCATCCCATTCCAATGGGCAATCACTCTCTCTGTATAGAACTTCTTCCTAACATCCAGCCTAAACCTCCCTGGTGCAGCCTGAGACTGTGTCCTCTTGTTCTGGTACTGTCTGCCTGGGAGAAGAGACCAACCTCTGCCTGGCTACAACCTCCCTTCAGGTAATTGTAGAGAGCAATAAGGTCACCCCTGAGTCTCCTCTTCTCCAGGTTAAGCAACCCCACTGGAATAGGCTGCCCAGGGAGGTGGTGGAGTCACCATCACTGGAGGTGTTTAGGAGGAGGCTTGATGGGGTACTTGGTGCCACAGTTTAGTTGATTAGATGGTATGGATAATGGGTTGGACTTGATGATCTTGAAGGTCTCTTCCAACCTGGTCTATTCTGTTCTGTTCTATTCTATTCTATTCTATTCTATTCTATTCTATTCTATTCTATTCTATTCTATTCTATTCTCTAATAGTTCCTTTTTTCTCTGTTGGTTTTCAGTCCCAGTGTGATTTCCATCAGTTAAGACAGTAGGAAGAATGAAGGGAGGTTCCATGGTGAACCAAACCCAAATTTTCTTTCCCAAAATATATTGTGGTAACTTTTTTTGCCTGGTATTTCTAGTTTCAACAGCTAAAAACCTCAGCCAGCTTAACAATTTACCAAGCCACGGCGACTGCAAAAAGAAGCACCAAGATGCGTGGGAGGCCTTGGATTTTTATCTGTATAGGACAAAACCTTTCAATTTTCTTTTCTTTTCTTTATTTATTTTTGAAAGCTGTTTGTCTCTTTTGCTGACAGAATGAAAGGCAAAACAATTTCCACTCAGAGTATCTCGAAGTGGATCTCTGTGTCTATTATGCTTTCTTGAGGTTTATATAAGTCACCTGATAATACATGACCACACTCAACAAGGACCTGTGCATCTTAGGAATGGAATTTACAATCAGTGTAACACAGAGTTCCATACACATTGTGATGAATTGTTGTATTTGAATGCATGTGCTTTCTCTGGGTGCCTCCTGTTTGAAGTCCTTCAGTAATTGTTGCCATCTGCTTCTTAGCCCCACTCAGCTGTACAGCTTTGGAGCCACCTGCAGCAGAATGCATAGTAAGACGAGCAATCAAAAGACAAAATAAACACTTCTTTTGCTAAGAACAAGAGTTTTTTTATGAGCAGGATGTCTCCCCATCCACGGACACTAAAGAAGGAATGGGAGAGTGTGCATGAGCAATTAAGCCCTCCCCATCTTGGTTACTATGCAAATGGGCAGATAGGATGCATGTTTGACCCCCTAGGACTTCACTGCCCAAAATTACCTGGCTCCAGGCATAGTGGGATAATCATGGTGGACTACACAAAGGAGTAACACATGATTAATTTACTGTGTGGATAATTTGGTATCTTTATTATGGTAAGAGGACATCCGCAGGTTTTATGACAAGAATGGTAACTGACTTTTGCAAGACCAGGGGCTGGTGTTCCAGCTAAACGAACATCCAACAACCACACCTTGCTAATGTGTCTTGTTAGTGCCAAAGGCAAACTTTTTCAGCTCCTTGAATTGCATAATGACAGAAGAAAGTGAAACTTCATATGCAGGCAGTTGTTCTATGATGGTGTTTCTACCAGCTATACAGCATATGCATATGTTGCCTAAGCGACTAAGCAACAGCTGCTTTATTGGCAATATTCAATGTTAAGACATTGATGGTGTGCCTTACAGAGGAAACTTTTCTTACAACAAGCTACAGCTAAATGCAACATCTTATTCTGCATGAACCCTAAAGGAAATGAGGCAGGTGTACACACTGCACTTAAAATTATCAGATTGGAGTAGAGCAGCATATATTAGAGGTTTTAGCATGATTCTTCATCCAAAGCAATATACTTTTTCTGGTTTTTAATTTTAATTTCTTTTTTCTTTTCTTTTTTTTTTTTTTTTCCTCTTTAATTAACAGGTTATGTATCTCTACCAAAAAAAGAAAAAAAAGGAAAAAAAAAGGGGGGGGAAAAGGGAAAAAAGGGGGAAAAAAGGAGAAAAAGAAAAAAAAAGGGGAAAAAAGGGGAAAAAATGGGAAAAAAAGGGAAAAAAAGAAAAAAGAACAAACAAAAAAAGAAAAAAGGGTAAAAAAAGGTAAAAAAAAAAAAAAAACAGAATAAAAAGGAAAAAAAGGCTGGATTCATACAGCACAAACACTCATAGGAAGGTTAAAGTTAGCAGCTTCTATGTGAACCTCTGAATTGTTGCAGCTTGGCAAAATTCCTAACAAGGATGTACGAAGAGTCATGAAGTGCCTTGTTCTCACCTTGATGAGCACTTAAAATGTAATTTACTGTTTCTCTCAATTATTGTAGATTCCACAAGTGTTTACTATTTTTGGCACCTGGGAACCTCACAGCCAAATGATGATGAATGAATGTAATAATTTGTACTGTTTTAACAGAAATCTGGTGGTAAAGGAAAATAAGATATTTAGGCCAATCTGCATGACTACTTCTTGAAACTTTAATAAACTGATGACAAGATTTGCTGACATTATGGTGAAAATGCTTCAGAATGGCAGACCTTTTTTCCAGGGAAGAAGCTATTTCCTTAAAAAAAATAAAAAAAGGAAAGGATAAATGGGCTTATTTTGCAAATGTATTATTGGAATTAATCATGTAGAAGGTCACAGAATCACAAAATGCTAGGGGTTGCCAGAACGGGTTCCCCTAGAGCAGGTTTCACATGATGGTGTCGAGTTTTAAATGACTTCAGAGAAAGAAACGCCTCCACCAGTCTGGGCAGCTCGTTCCAGTGATGTGCCACCCTCAAAGTGAAAAAGTTCCTTGTCATGTTTGAATGGAACTTCCTATGTTCACGTTTGTACCCATTACCTCTTCTCCTCTGGCTGGGCACCACTGTAAAAAAGACTGGCACCATCCTCCTGAAAACCACACTATAAACATTTGTAAGCATTGATAAGACTCCCCCTCAGTCTTCTCTAGGCTAAGAAGCTCCAAGTCCCTCAGACTTTCTTGATAAGAGAGATGTTCTTGACCCCTTAATCATCTTCATAGCATTGGCTGCACCCTTTCAAGCAGTTCCCTGTACTTCTTGGACCAACTAGGCCAGAACCGGACACAGTGCTCCAGATGAGGCTTCACAAGGGCAGAGTAAGGGGGAGGAAAACCTCCCTCAACTTCCTTGCCACCCTCTTCTTGAGGCACCCCAGAATGTCATTTGGCTTCTTGGCCATAAAGGTATATTTTTGATTCATGGTCCTCCTGTTGTCTACCAGGACTCCTAGGTCTTTTTCCACAGACCTGTTCTCCAGCAAGTCATCCCCTGGCATGTATTGATATATGGGGTTATTCCTCCATAAGTGTAGTACCCTATACTTGCCCTTGTTGGATTTCATAAGGTTGCTCTTTGCCCAGCTCTCCAGGCCTGTGCAGGTCATACGGGATGGCAGCACAGCCTTCTGGTGTGTCAATCACCCCTCTGTTTTGTGTCCTCAGCAAAGTTGCTGAAAGTATACTCTATCCTTTCATTCAGGCTGTTGAATATATTGGGGTGATGAGTATAGGACTGGACCCAGTACTGACCCCTGAAGAACACCACTTGTTACAGGCCTCCAACTAGACTCTGTGTCACTGACCACAACTCTCTGAGCTCTGCCTTTCAGCCAGTTTTCAACCCACCCCATTGTCCATTTATCTAACCCACACTTCCTAACCTTGTCTATGAGGATGCTGTGAAAGCCAGTGTCAAAAGCTTTGCCAAAGTCAGGTAGACAATATCCACTGCCTTCTCCTCATCTATCCACCCAGTCATGCCTTCATAGAAGGCTATCAGATTAGTCTGATCTCTAACTTGATCCTCATGTCCTAACTCAGAGCATGCTATGATTCCAAGTGATGCTCTTTAAAAAGATGCTTGTTCTACAAGTTTACATTCTAGGAAACTATCACCACTTCCAATGAAATATTTGACACAGGAGCTGTCAGAATCGAATGTCACATTGAGCAAACTCCTGCTCTGATCCAAACCATCAGTAGGTTCACAGATTCATAGATTCATATATCTGAGTGCTGCATAGAAAGCTTCTTGATGCTGTTTTGTTTTAACAGAGATTCTGGCTGGGCTCATTTTCTCCCTTTATAAATATTTGACAACTGTGTTTTCTTATGCAACACAAATACATCATTATTTAAACTAATCCTTAGGGATCATTTTTGCAGTTGCTATGCTTTTTTATAGTACTATGCTCTTCATATAATTTTGGGTTTGAATCTCCGTTATCAGCAAGAGTTTAAGGCTGTACAAAGAACGTGTAAACACACAGATCTCAAAGAGAATGTTTAAGCATTTCATAGGATTTTGGGGGGTTTGGGGTTTTGGTTTTTTGTTTTTCATTCTGGTGCTTTAAAAATTACCTTAAAATGTGCTATTCTCCCATCAAGTGGTAGGGCATAGCATCGTGCAGTGGATAAAGGATGCCATTCATTTCTATTGCTATCTAATGCTACAGAAAATTTTCCTTCTATAAATGCACATGTATATGTATTTCCGTATAATCAGACCAAGGAGACTGTGTCTATATTGCTAAATGAAATAAGGTGGAGGCCAGTTCTGCACTCTATGGCACAGACTGGCTTGCATTCACATTTTTTCAGTGCTTGCTATCTTCTTCTGCAGTAGACTAGTTTCATGGGAAACAAACCACTCAGCTCCCACTAGAATCCATGGTAGGCCTTTGGATCCCACAACATGTGTCCAGAGAAGGGCAACAAGGCTGGTGAGAGGCCTTGAGCACAAGCCCTATGAGGAGAGGCTGAGGGAGCTGGGATTGTTTAGCCTGGAGAAGAGGAGGCTCAGGGGAGACCGCATTGCTCTCTACAACTACCTGAAGGGTGGTTGTAGCCAGGAGGGAGTTGGTCTCTTCTTTCAAGCAACCAGCACCAGAACAAGAGGGCACAGTCTCAAGCTGCACCAGGGGAAGTTTAGGCTGGAGGTGAGGAGAAAGTTCTTCACTGAGAGAGTCATTCGCCATCAGAATGGGCTGCCCAGGGAGGTGGTTGAGTCCCCATCCCTGGAGGTGTTCAAGAGGGGATTGGATATGGCACTCGGTGCCATGGTCTAGGCATGAGGTCTGTGTCGACAGGTTGGACTTGATGATCTCTGAGGTCTCTTCCAACCTTGGTGATTCTGTGGTTCTGTGATTTCACCCTAAGACCAGAATTTTTCACTTTTTCTTGTAGAACCTCATGAGGTGTTTTTTTGGTTTTGTTCTTGTTGGTGTTGTTGCTTTGATTTGTTTCTTTCTTTGTTTTGTGGGGTTTTTGGTCTAGTGCTAAAGTTTATTGCAGTCTCTTTGGGTAGACTTGTGACATTTGTCCTGGTCTCTTCCAACCTTGGTGATACTGTGACACTGTGAACATAATTAATTAGTGTGTGTCTATGAATAGTGAGGTGTTAAAGTGCCTGAAGAAATAGAGATACTCTATGCTGGAAGTTCAAGAAGGAAATATTTTTGAATCCAGGCACATAAGAAGTGAGAGTATAGTGAGGACAACATGCCTCACAGAAACTACAAGGCACACAATTTGCAGAACAAACAACTTTAGAATCTGAAAGACATGTTTTTTTTAAGGCCTATTATATTCTTTCAAGTTATGCTCTCTTTCACCGTGTGAGTAATTAGTCTTATGTTTAGTGCCACCTGCAGTAGCCATGCTGTCAGTCAATTTACTCTTTATAAACAATATTGACAGCAGATGTTTCCCCTTGCCTTGACCAACTATGACAACATATATCATAAGGGTTCTATTCTGGAAATTTGAGGGAATGCATTCTTCATCCCGACCCCGTGCAAGTCTTTGATCTGTCTGCTCAAAATGCTCATTAGTGAGGATGGACATGAGTTCAGAAGAAATTCAACCACTATCGCTTTCCTTTGATGATGTAGGAGGTATAGATGACTATTTTTGTGTTAAAAAGTTCATTTCTGTGAAACGTTTATCACTTTATTTGACAGCTGAAAGTCCTTGAAGAGGTAAACTGTATTCCAGGATGCTCACAAGAATCTGGGAAGAACTCAGAAACTGAATAATAGAAGAACAGAATAAACCAGGTTGGAAGAGACCTTCAAGATCATTCTGTCCAACCTATCATCCAACACCACATAATCAACGCTGTAGTCAACAAGTGGCTTAGGGGCTGGTGCAGACGAATGAATTTTGGGTTTTTCGATCTTGGGCAACTTTCTACTGCACCAGGTCAGCTGGTAACAGATGGAGTACATCTGTCCCAGAGGAGGGGAAAGGTCATAATACATGAGAATGGCCTGTCCCCCAAAGGTAAAAAGATTCTGGGAAGGGAATTAGCAAGTCTCATTGACAGGGCTTTAAACTAGCTTCGAAGGGGGAGGGTCGGAAACCAGTGCCCTCAGGCAGGAGTCTGGAGGTGATAAGCTAGACCTAGAGGTGAAACCAGCAGCCCAGCTGCAGTGCATGTACACTAATGCACGAAGCATGGGTAACAAACAAGAGGAGCTGGAAGCCTTGTTGCAGCAAGAAAGTTATGATGTAGTTGCCATCACAGAGACGTGGTGGGACGACTCGCATGACTGGAGCGCTGCAATTGACGGCTACAGGCTCTTCAGGAGAGACAGGCAAGGAAGAAGGGGTGGAGGGGTGGCCCTGTACGTCAGGGAGGCACTGGATGCTGTTGAGATGGAGATCAGGGATGATAGGGTTGAGTGCTTGTGGGTGAGAATTAGAGGGAAGACCAACAGGGCAGACATCCTGGTTGGCATCTGTTATAGACCACCCAACCAGGAGGAGGATGTCGATGAGGCATTCTATAGGCAGCTTAAGGCTGTCTCAAGATCACCTGACCTCATTCTCATGGGTGACTTCAACCTGCCTGATATCTGTTGGGATCTCAACACAGCAGAGAGGAGGCAGTCTAGGAGGTTCTTAGAGTGCATGGAGGACAGCTTCTTATCCCAGGTGCTGCGTGAGCCTACCAGGGGTAAGGCTATGCTTGACCTGCTCTTCACCAACAGGGAAGGGCTGGTGGGTGATGTGGTGGTCGGAGGGTGTTTAGGCACCAGTGACCACGACATAATAGAGTTTTCAGTATGCAGCCAAGCCAAGAGGGGTAGCAAGAAGACCTCCACTCTGGACTTCCGGAGGGCAGACTTCAGGCTACTCAAGGAACTAATTCAGAAGGTTCCTTGGGAATCAGCCCTTAAAAACAAAGGGGTCCAGGAGAGCTGGACCTACTTCAAGGAAGAACTATTGAAGGTGCAAGAACAGGCTGTGCCGGTGTGCCGGAAGATGAGCCGCCGGGGCAGACGGCCAGCCTGGATGGGCAATGAACTTTTAATAGAACTTAGGGAAAAAAAGAGGGTGTATTATCTTTGGAAGAAAGGGGAGGCAACCTACAGAATGTTTAGGGATGTTGCTAGGTTGTGCAGGAAGAAAATTAGGGAGGCAAAAGCCCATTTAGAACTTAGACTGGCCTCTGCTGTGAAGGACAACAAAAAGTCCTTCTATAAATACATCAATAGCAAGAAGAAGGGCAAGGGCAACCTCCACTCCTTGGCTGACACGGAGGGGAACGTTGTAACAAAGAATGAGGAAAAGGCAGAGGTACTTAACACCTTCTTTGCCTCAGTCTTCACTAGCAGGGCAGAACGTCTTCCAGACAGCTGGCCTGCAGAGCTGGCAGAAGGAGCCAGAGAGCTGCATAGTTTCCCACTGCTCCAAGAGGAAGTTAGAGATCTACTGAGCCGCTTGGACCCCCACAAGGCCATGGGACTGGATGGGATCCATCCTAGGGTGCTGAGATTGCTGACAGATACAATACAATACAATACAATACAATACAATACAATACACCAGGTTGGAAGAGACCTTCAAGATCATCGCGTCCAACCCATCAAACAATCCAACCCACCCAACAACTAGACCATGCAGCCAAGCACCCCATCAAGTCTTCTCCTGAACACCTCCTGTGAAGGTGACTCCACCACCTCCACGGGTAGCCGATTCCAATGGGCAATCACTCTCTCCGTGTAGAACTTCTTCCTAACATCCAGCCTAAACCTGCCCTGGCGCAGCCTGAGACTGTGTCCTCTTGTTCTGGTGCTGGATGCCTGGGAGAAGAGGCCAACCTCTGCCTGGCTACAACCTCCCTTCAGGTAGTTGTAGAGAGCAATAAGGTCACCCCTCAGTCTCCTCTTCTCCAGGCTAAGCAACCCCAGCTCCCTCAGCCTTTCCTCATAGGGCTTGTGTTCCAAACCCCTCACCAGCTTTGTTGCCCTTCTCTGGACACGTTCCAGCAAGTCAACATCCTTCCTAAACTGAGGGGCCCAGAACTGGACACAGGACTCAAGGTGCGGCCTAACCAGTGCAGTGTACAGGGGCACAATGACCTCCCTGCTCCTGCTGGCCACACTGTTCCTGATGCAAGCCAGGATGCCATTGGCCTTCTTGGCTGCCTGGGCACACTGCAGGCTCATGTTCAGCCTACAATCAACCAGTACCCCCAGGTCCCTCTCTGCCTGGCCATTCTCCAGCCACTCTGACCCCAGCCTGTAGCACTGCCTGGGGTTGTTGTGGCCAATGTGCAGAATCCGGCACTTGGATGTGTTCAATCTCATGCCATTGGACTCTGCCCATCTGTCCAGCCTGTCGAGGTCCCTCTGCAAAGCCTCTCTGCCCTCCAGCAAATCAACTGCTGCCCCCAGCTTGGTGTCATCTGCAAATTTACTGATGATGGACTCAATGCCCTCATCCAGATCATCAATAAAGATGTTGAAGAGCATGGGGCCCAGTACTGATCCCTGGGGCACACCACTAGTGACAGCTCATCTGTCAGCAATCTCAGCACCCTATGAGATGAGCTGTCCAAGCCACTTTCCATCATTTTTCAGCAGTCCTGGCTCACTGGAGAGGTCCCAGAAGACTGGAAGCTGGCTAACGTGGTGCCCATCCACAAGAAGGGCCGGTTGGATGAGCCAGGGAATTATAGGCCTGTCAGCCTGACCTCAGTGCCAGGCAAGATTATGGAACGGCTCATCTCAAGTGCGATCACACAGCACTTACAGGATGACCAGGTGCTCAGGCCTAGCCAGCATGGATTTAGGAGGGGCAGGGCCTGCCTGACCAACCTGATCTCCTTCTATGATCAGGTGACCTGCCTGGTGGATGTGGGGAGGCCTGTGGATGTGGTCTACCTGGACCTCAGCAAGGCCTTTGACACCGTTCCCCACAGCAAACTCCTGGCCAAGCTGGCAGCCCGTGGCTTGGACAGGAGCACACTGCGTTGGGTTAGGAACTGGCTGGAGGGCCGAGCCCAGAGAGTAATGGTGAATGGCACCACATCCAGCTGGCGGCCTGTCACTAGTGGTGTGCCCCAGGGATCAGTACTGGGCCCCATGCTCTTCAACATCTTTATTGATGATCTGGATGAGGGCATTGAGTCCATCATCAGTAAATTTGCAGATGACACCAAGCTGGGGGCAGCAGTTGATTTGCTGGAGGGCAGAGAGGCTTTGCAGAGGGACCTCGACAGGCTGGACAGATGGGCAGAGTCCAATGGCATGAGATTTAACACATCCAAGTGCCGGATTCTGCACATTGGCCACAACAACCCCAGGCAGTGCTACAGGCTGGGGTCAGAGTGGCTGGAGAGTGGCCAGGCAGAGAGGGACCTGGGGGTGCTGGTTGATTGTAGGCTGAACATGAGCCTGCAGTGTGCCCAGGCAGCCAGGAAGGCCAGTGGCATCCTGGCTTGCATCAGGAACAGTGTGGCCAGCAGGAGCAGGGAGGTCATTGTGCCCCTGTACACTGCACTGGTTAGGCCACACCTTGAGTCCTGTGTCCAGTTCTGGGCCCCTCAGTTTAGGAAGGATGTTGACTTGCTGGAACGTGTCCAGAGAAGGGCAACAAAGCTGGTGAGGGGTTTGGAACACAAGCCCTATGAGGAAAGGCTGAGGGAGCTGGGGTTGCTTAGCCTGGAGAAGAGGAGACTGAGGGGTGACCTTATTGCTCTCTACAACTACCTGAAGGGAGGTTGTAGCCAGGCAGAGGTTGGCCTCTTCTCCCAGGCAGCCAGCACCAGAACAAGAGGACACAGTCTCAGGCTGCGCCAGGGCAGGTTTAGGCTGGATGTTAGGAAGAAGTTCTACACGGAGAGAGTGATTGCCCATTGGAATCGGCTACCCGTGGAGGTGGTGGAGTCACCTTCACTGGAGGTGTTCAGGAGGAGACTTGATGGGGTGCTTGGCTGTATGGTCTAGTTGTTGGGTGGGTTGGATTGTTTGATGGGTTGGACGCGATGATCTTGAAGGTCTCTTCCAACCTGGTGTATTGTATTGTATTGTATAACTAAACCATGCAACCAAGCACGCCATCAAGCCTCCTCCTGAACACCTACAGTGATGGTGACTTCACTACCTCCACAGGCAGCCCATTCCAATGGGCAATCACTCTCTCTCTCTCTAGAACTTCTTCCTAAACTCCAGCCTAAACCTCCCCTGGCGAGCTTGAGACTGTGTCCTCTTGTTCTGGTGCTGGTTGCCTGGGAGAAGAGACCAACCTCTGCCTGTCTACAACCTCCCTTCAGGTAGTTGTAGAGAGCAAGAAGGTCACCCCTGAGCATCCTCTTCTCCAGGCTAAGCAACCCCAGCTCCCTCAGCCTTTCCTCATAGGGCTTGTGTTCCTAAACTGTGGGGCCCAGAACTGGACACAGTACTTGAGATGTGGCCTAACCAGTGCAGTGTACAGGGGCAGAATGATCTTCCTGCTCCTGCTGGCCATATTGTTCCTGATGCAGGCCAGGATGCCATTGGGCCTCCGGGCCATCCAGGCACACTGCAGGCTCATGTTCAGCCTACCATCAACCAGTACCCCCAGGTCCCTCTCTGCCTGGCCGCTCTCCAGCCACTCTGACCCCAGCCTGTAGCACTGTATGGGGTTGTTGTGGCCAATGTGCAGAACTTGACACTTGGATGTGTTCAATCTCATGCCGTTGGATTCTGCCCATCTGTCCAGCCTGTCAAGGTCCCTCTGCAAAGCCTCTCTGCCCTCCAGCATATCAACTCCTGCCTCCAGCTTGGTGTCATCCCCAAATTTACTGATGATGGACTCAATGCCCTCATCCAGATCATCAATAAAGATGTTGAAGAACATGGGGCCCAGCACTGATCCTTGGGGCACACCACTAGTGACTGGCCACCAGCTGGATGTGGCACCATTCACCACCACTCTCTGGGCTCGATCCTCCAGCCAGTTCCTAACCCAACGCAGTGTGATCCTGTCCAAGCCATGGGCTGCCACCTTTTCCAGGAGTTTGCTGTGGGGGAGTGTGTCAAAGGCCTTGCTGAAGTCCAGGTAGACCACATCCACAGGCCTCCCCACATCCACCAGGCGGGTCACCTGATCATAGAAGGAGATCAGGTTGGTCAGGCAGGACCTGCCCTTCCTAAATCCATGCTGGCTGAGCCTGATCTGTTGGCCATCCTGCAAGTGCTGTGTGATTGCACTCAAGATGACCTGTTGCATAATCTTGCCTGGCACTGAGGTCAGGCTGACAGGCCTAGAATTCCCTGGCTCTTCCAACCAGCCCTTCTTGTGGATGGGCACCACACTGGCCAGCTTCCAGTCTTCTGGGATCTCTCCAGTGAGCCAGAATCTGAAGTGAAGAATCTGTGGGAGCTGCACAATCTAGCATAGCTGCATTACTGAATCTTGGAATAAAGCCTCAAAAAGAGAATTGCATCCCTGAATTTATGCATGGAAATCTGGATAGAAAAGTAGTGCACTAACTTCTCAGGCTCAGAAAAGCGATGGGAAACTGATCTGAGTTTCACTGATTGTAGTGGATTGTTACATTGGGCAATTTCCCGATAGCAAGCATCTGTCTTGAGAGAGGGTAGTTCAAATCAGATAAAATTTCATCCTCTTGAGATATCTTTTGTAGGATATCTTGCTCAGATTTTGAAAGTCAGGTTTTTATAAATGCCCCTCAAAAGAACATGGGAAAAATGTCATCCAAAGAAATTGTAAACTGATGGGTGTCCAGAAATGCTGATTTAGGGAATGAAGATATTCAGGAAAACAACTCAGCTCCTGCCCTTTGGAAAAGGAAGAATATGCTGAAATAATAAAAATTATAGAGGAAATTAATGGGGAAATTTTATTCACTGTTTTTCATAACTCAAGATCTAAAGAGCACCTCAGGAGATGAGTAGGCAGCAGCTTTATAATGATCAAAAAGAAGTACTTTTTTCACACAGTGTGTAATTAAAGAGTGAATTTTATTTTCATAGGAAGTTGACAAAAGGTTTGGGGTTTTTGTGGTTTTCTTTTCTTTCTTTTTCCCCCCTTTTTTCCCTAATAATTCAAAAAGCAAAGGTCTTTTTGTAGGTGCTGAAGACAGTAGCCTGGATGAAACTTCCAGTTAAAGAAGCCTTAATTGTCATCTTTCCCTAGTGATTTGTTGCAGCCTCCAGGATATTGAGCTTTAGCTGTTGTTTTCTGCTACGGACAGTCTAACGTTCTTGGGAGACCTTTAGTATTTTCACAAATGCCATCTTGTAAACTGAAATCTGTACTGAATTGAATCTTATCTCCCACTGGATCCAGATTTATTCTTAACCTTTGAATGTCTTTAAAGAAATATAATCTAATAAACCATGTACTTTCACACAGTGTTCATGTAAATTGCTTGAATGAAAACTGCCTCAACATTTGTGATGTTTTCTGGGAGGTACTGGTTTTATTTAAATAAAGCATACATGTCTATATAAAACTCAAGTATGTTCCATCCTAAGTCAAGCACAATGAATGTGTCTTTTCTTTTTAAACTACTGTGTCCAGTTCTGGGCCCCCCAGTTTAAGAAGGACATTGAGACACTTGAACGTGTCCAGAGAAGGGCAACAAGGCTGATGAGAGGCCTCGAGCACAAGCCCTATGAGGAGAGGCTGAGGGAGCTGGAGTTGTTTAGCCTGGAGAAGAGGAGGCTTAGGGCAGACCTTATTGCCATCTACAACTACCTGAAGAGTGGTTGTGGCCAGGAGGGGGTTGGTCTCTTCTCCTAGGCAACCGGCACCAGAACAAGACGACACAGTCTTAGGCTGTGTCAGGGGACGTTTAGGCTCTAGGCGAGGAGAAAGTTCTTCACTGAGAGAGTCGTTAGCTATTAGAATGGGCCACCCAGGGAGGTGGTGGAGTCACCATCCCTGGAGGTGTTCAAGAGGGGATTGGACCTGGTACTTGGTGCCATGGTTTAGTCATGAGGTCTGTGGTGACTGGTTGGACTTGATGATCTTTGAGGTCTCTTCCAACCTTGGTGATTCTGTGATTCTGTGATCATCCACTACATTGAATTTCAGGTAATTTCTCTTAGTTTAATGCAGGTACTTTAAAACAACAGCAATAGCTGGTCTTCTTCCCTCCAGGACCAAATACAGTAACTTGTGTATAAATTGTTCAGAGCTACACTGATTTGCCAAATACTTACAGCATAGCATTTGACTCACCATCTTCCCTGAGTTCCATGTCAGGATATAAGCCCTGGTTGCCTTTTGCATGTGTATACATCTTTTAAAACTGGAAGTCTGTGAAATAATATGAAAGCTCTATTTCAGCCTATTAGATTGGTGTTCCCATAGTCCGGATTTGAGGATATGCCTACCTCCCTGGTAGGGAGGTTCATTTTGAGATGTTGGGGCTGTGATTTTGAAGGACAGGGGTGGGAACCCAGATTGGTTCAGTGTCATCTGAACTGCATTTTGAGAGTGGTCTTTCCCAAGAACACAGTTGTGTTTTTGGATAGCTTAAACTAATTCACCCACTCAGGAAGAACTGAAAATAAGCTAAAAGTTTTTTTCCAGGAATGAGAATGAAAATAGTAAAACCTTTCTCTATAAATTAAAGCATAAGTTTAACACACCACATTTTATGAGGAAGATTCTGTTTTCCTTTATTATTTATAATGTCTTGTTGCTGTTTTTTCCAACTAATTTCAGTCAAAAAGTGAATCCATTGTAGTCAGCATATTGAAGCCAAGGTGACTAGTTGAATTCTGCTAGTCTGGTGATGACTAGAGCAATACCCAAAGAGATTTATTGCCAAACCTGCAAAGTAATGAGCGCTCGAAGATGCAGCTTTTAACAGAAGCAACTTAACCTTAAAAGCTGCAATTAAGAGTATGGTTTCCTCAGAGACAGCTGTGAAAGATGCAGTGGAGTTGCAAAATAAACAAGTTGTAGAGTGTCAGACACATAAAGTAGCCTAAAAGTAAAAGAAAAAGAGAGGAGCAAACGAGGTATGAATTGCTCTCTGCAGTGTAACTTCTCACATGACCTTACTGTTTTTGCTGTAAATGTAAACAGTTCAGAAAGAGCAACCATGGAGTATCATATTCATAAGAAGTGCTACATTTCATCAAGGCATAAGCAGATGAAGCTAGAAAAGAAAAAAATATTGAATGCATTATATGATGGCTATAACAATGGCAGTACAATAACAGTAAGAAGAAAACTCATTTTTTAGAATAGGATCATTCAGGATATTGACAGATAACTGTTCATCTGCATACAGAATAGGTTGTAGGGAAAAAAATGATGTCTGAAAGACAAATCATTAAGAATGCAAAAATCAAACAGTACAAAGTTAGAAAATGCTAATAACGGTGTTGCTTTAATTCAGTTTTATATTTAGATGTATAAACATAAGTGGAAAGAATCTTTCCCTGAATGTTCTCAAGGACACTCAATTTATCCATTTATAAAACACTCATTTCACAACTGAATCTCTAAATAATCAAAGCTAAGGCACAAGCTGTATCTGTCATTTAGAACAAGTAGAACTCATCCTGTGACGCTGTGGTCATTGACATAATCAGCTCTGTCACTCGTGGGGAGGATGGCCATTTACTATTCTTATTATTCAAAATGTGTGATGTAAAGCCTTGTTTAGTGCACACATTTTGGACCCTACTCTGGACCCTGAGTTATTAATTTTATCAGTGACCATTTCTTCTCTAGAATCTGAAACAACAATCAGTCTTTGCCCCTGTCAGGCTATGTTAATGGCATACTCTTACAGGTGAAGTCCAGCAGAACAAGAGTGTTACAGTCGAATGTCCGATCTGAGACAGCTACTAGCTGATTAGTCAATGTACTTGACATTAAATTTTTGGTTTATATGTTCAGAGCATACTTAGATTCATAGAATCAATAAGGTTGGAAAAAACCTCAAAGATCATCAAGTCCAACCTGTCATCCAACACCTCATGACTACTAAACCATGGCACCAAATGTCACGTCCAATCCCCTCTTGAACACCTCCAGGGACGGTGACTCCACCACCTCCCTGGGCAACCTATTCCAATGCCTAACAACTCTCTCTGTGAAGAACTTTGCCCTCACCTGGAGTCTAAACTTGCCTGCCCATGGTTTTCAGCACAGGCTACAGGAGAATCTCTGCTCCAACACTTGGAGAACTTCTTCCCACTGCTTCTTCACTGGCCATGGTGTCTGCAGAGTTGTTCTTTTCACATATACTCACTCCTGTCTCTGTTGCACTTGTTATGCAAGTTCTTTTTCTCCCATCTTAAATATGTTAACACAGAGTCACTACCACCACTGCTAATGGATTTGACCTTGACCAGTGGTGAGTTCATAATAGAGCTGGTTGGGCTTGACACAGGGGAAGCTTCTAGCATCTTCTCACAGAAGCCACCCATGTAACACCCCCAGCTACAAAAACCTTGGCATGCAAACTTAATACATAGCTAAACATGGAAATGCAGCAGCAGGCTTCTCCCTGAGGGCATAATGGCAGGGAACCAGGGCTGACCCTAGGGTGGGCAATGCTCTCACTGTTGTGAAGTCCTACAGAGTTTGAACACAGTGGGCAGAGCCTGAGGTTCATAGCAAGGTCCATCAACAGTTCCCAACATATCAAGCAATGCACCAGGTCCAGAATACATCCACAGGATCCCATTAGGAGTGGCAAGACAGTGACAGAAACAGAGCCTGATGCAAACTGCAGTGTATAGCCAAGAGATCCCTCTACAAGACAAGCTGCTCACAGTTTAGGGACAAGGTCCATCCACGAGGCAGGGCTGGAGAGAGATATCCCTATAACGTAGCCCAGGCATCGTCTTAAGGCTCAAAACTGACCTGGAATTTGGGTCCTGGGCCTGTGGGTAGAACGCCAGTGGAGCAGCCAGATGAGGCTGCTGCAAGTCATTATGACACACTTTTAATATTTAAGATAACTGTGTTGATTTTGAGTCATGTCCTCTCTGCAGCAAACTTAATTTTTTCCACTATGCTTTATGCAAGACTTTTTTTCTGAGTTCTGCTTATTACCACCTGTAATACACAGAACATACATTCTGGAGTAATCTTTCTGAGGGGTGGTAGCTTGCACAGAATTCACTATGCTGAGGTAAGTCTGATTTATGGAAAGGCTTCATAGATTTTACCACATGTATTAGTTCTTACACTATTCTTCCAAACACCTCCGTTAACTTTTTGGTCCAAGTATTTTATTGATTTATTTTCTGAAGTGCCCAGGTCTCAGAAGTTCCTGAGTTCCAGCTGAGAGACAAACCGATCCTAAGCCATGGAGAACATGCTGCAGTACATTCTTCCTATTTCCACCAGTATGGACTCTATTTCCCCCACTCTGTTCATGATATCTGAGCCCTCTAGGAGTGAATCAGCTTCAAAATAACTTGACAAATGGAGTAGGTAGTTTTGAAGGTATTATCAGCTGTGCATCCACAAACTGTAAAACTGGGTAGCAGGTAGTTTTCCTGTGTTAATGTTTGTCATAGTACCTTCTGGTCTTGACTGATGACTTTGTGTCATCTTTCCACCTCCCTGTAAAATTCTCTCTTCCAAGTCATTAATGAAATGTATTAAAAAGTGTGGAGTTTAATGTGAAACCTTGGAGCACCTCTTTGTTAATGTACTAGTATTTATTTCAAATCCTCACATTTTTCTGTTTCTTAGACAATTCTGTCATTTTTATCTCTTCTAGTCTATATTTAATATTAAAAATAGTTTGTGCTACACCTATCACCTGTAATTTTCCAAGTTTTCTTTTTTGTTTCACTCTTTAAAACATCTTTCACCTGATTTAAAGGAGACAGCTGCAAAAGTCTCTATGCTGATATTGATCTAATCAATGAAAAGATGCTAAGCAGCTTCATACTACTGCTGTCTGGTGTTGGAGACAATTACATGAAAAGAAGTGGTGTAAGTGACATATAATAAATGCTGTCTGTTCCCATGAATCTTGAATTTCTTCCTGATCATTGTCAATAGTGTGAATGTCTGTACTAATATTTCAGATAGGCTATATCCCATTAGTAAAGGACTTTGGAGTGGGTTATGACAGAATTGTGTTAGAAAGCTACCAGACATGAAACACCACAAGCCCACATGTCTTCCTTGTAAGGAAAGAAGCAGTACTACTATTTAGCCTGTTATAGGGTTTGCTAGAGAGAAGCCTAAAAGTGACATGCTGATACCTGTGGGGCAATGTGGTAGTGAGATTTGGGAGTCAGACCTTGGTGGAGGTGGGGGATAGTGATCCATGTGTCACTAAAGATACAGGAGTTGATAGACTGGTCACTATGGAAGCATCTGTGAACAGCCTAGTGGGACCTAAGGTCACTCTCAGTAAAGAGGTGAAGGGGCCATTAGATAGCTGAAGTGCATTTATAGTAATTCACACAACAGGGGTGCTAGGCAGGAGGAACTTGAAACCATCGCGTTGTGAGGCAGCTATGACACGGTAGCCACCACATTTCTATGTGATGGGACAACTTGCATGACTGGAATGCTGCAATTGATAGATACCAGATCTTCAGAAGTGACAGGCAAGCAAGGAGAGGTGGTGGTGTGGCCCACTCTGTCAAGGAGGGATATGACTGTCTAATGCTTAGTGACAGTGATAACAGGGTTGAATGTCTATGGGTAAAAATCAAGGGGAAGGCAAATAAGGCAGATGATCTGGTGGGAGTCTGTTACAGATCACCCAGTCAGGATGAGGAGGTTGATGAAGCACTCTACAAGTAACTGAGAGAGTTTCTCAGTCTCTGTCTCTTGTTCTGGTGAGGGGATTTCAATTTCACATATGTCTGCTAGGAATACAATACTGCAGAGAAGGAACCATACCAGACATTCCTCCTGTGTGGGAGATAACTTTCTAACACAGCTGGTGAAGGAGCCAGCTAGGGAAGGAGCCCTCCTGGCCCTGCTGTTTGTTAACAGGGCAGGACTTTTGGTGGCTGTAGGTTGGAGGATGTCTTGGCAATAGTGAACACAAAATGACAGGGTTTTCAGTTCTCAGGGAACTAAGGAAGGAGACCTGCACAGCTTAATAGAGATCTTTGGCTGGAGCTCAGGAATAAAAAGAGAGCTTATAACCTTTGGAAGAGGGGGCAGGCCACTCAGGTGGACTGTAAAGGTGTGGTAAGACACTGTAAGGAGAAAATTAGAAGGGCCAAAGCCCAGCTCAGGCTTTATCTGGCTACTGTTGTGAAGTATAATAAAAAAATATTTCTACAAATACATCAACAGCAGAAGGAGAGCTGAGGATACTATCTACTCTATTGGATATGGGAGGAAACAGTGAAAAAGGATGAAGAAATAGCTGAGGTACTCAATGCCTACTTTGCCTCAGTCTTTAGGAGCCAGAGTAGTTGTTTGCTGGATACCCAGCTCTCTGAGTTGGAAGTCAGGGAAGGGGAAGGAAATGAGGTTCCTCTGCTCCAAGGAGAAATGGTTTGACACTCGGTACACCATTTAGATGCATGCAAGTCTATGAGATCTGGATGAGATGCACCCAGGTGTGCTAAAGGAGCTGGCAGAAGACCTTGCCAAGACAGTTTCCATCATTTTTTGTCAGTCCTGGCTAACTGGTGAGGTCATGGTGGACTGGAGGTTAGCAAATACGATGCCCATCTACAAGAAGGGATGGAATGAGGATCTGGGAATTGAATTGAATTGAATTGTGAATTGAATTGAATTGAATTGAATTGAATTGAATTGAATTGAATTGAATTGAATTGAATTGAATTGAATTGAATTGAATTGAATTGAATTAACCAGGTTGGGAAAGAGCATAGAGATCATCGAGTCCAACCTATCATCCAACACTATCTAATTAACTAAACCATAGCACCAAGCACCCCATCCAGTCTCTTCCTACACATCTCTAGTGATGGTGACTCCACTGCCTCCCTGGGCAGCACATTCCATGATTCTGAGACCGCCAATCACTCTTTCTGTGAAGAACTTCTTCCTAACATCCAGCCTAACCCTCCCCTGGTGCAGCTTCAGACTGTCCTCTTGTTCTGGTGCTGGTTGCCTGGGAGAAGAGCCCAACCCCACCTGGCTACAACCTCCCTTCAGGTAGTTGTAGAAATTACAGGCCTGTCAGTCTAACCTTAGTGCCAGGGAAAGTCATGGAACAGATGATCACAAGGGACATCATGCATCATGCACAGGACAATGAGATAATTTGGCCCAGCCAACCTGAGTCTATTAGGGGCAAGTCTTGTTCAACCAATCTGAACTCCTCCTGTGATAAGGTGACTTGCACAGTGGATGAAGGAAAGGCTGTTGATGTTATGCCTGAACTTTAGTGAGGCTTTTGATGTTGTACCTGAACTTTAGTGAGGCTTTGGACACTGTACCATGCTGGAGAAACTGACTGCTCGTGGCTTAGATAGGCACATTATGTTTGGTAAAGAACTGGTTGAATGGCTGGGCCCAGAAATTTGAGGTTGGACTAGATAATCTTAGAGGTCTTTTTCAACCAAAACAATTTTATGACTCTGTGATTCTATAAATTAAGACTGGGTCTCTGACATTATCTTTTGGGATGAAACTTGTCCTGATGGGGTGTACCACGTGTGCTCCGTGGAAAGCTGCTGAACTGAACCTTTTTTGGTACATAATAGGAAAGATATCCAACATCTTCATCTTAGCTCTGAGGTATGATTTTTTTTTTCAGGCACATTAAAACTGGTTGTTCTAATGCAAAAAAATCTAAAACTTAGGAGTCTGACTTGTTTTCTATGGGTATCTCTTTGCACCTAACTTATAAAGAGGCTAAGACAAGTAGGTGCCAAATTTTGGTGTTGACATAGGCAGGTTAAAAATGAGTTTATCATCTGACAGTGGAGCACCTGCAGATGTGAGTGAAATCAGATGCAAGATGAACTGTAATTGCATTTTCATCAACGTCCCTCTTCAGACACTCAGGTTCTTGTTTGGATATGGCAAACTGAGAGTACAGGACAAAACCTAAAAAGTGAACTCATGAATCTGTACCAGATAATCGATGTAATCCCAGTTCTTCTACCAAGTAAAACTTTTCACAAGGGGCTGTGGAACAAAAGCATCCTAAATTTAGACAGGCATATCTACTTTTGATGTTGATCTCTGTGCTGTGAGGGAGGTTTACAGTGGTTCTCACTGTTATGCTTCCTCTCCCTTCAGTTTCTTCCATTATCACAGAATCACAGAAACAATAAGGTTGGAAAATACCTCAGAGATCATCGAGTCCAACCTGTCACCCAACACCTCATGACTACCTAAGCAATGGCTTCAAGTACCACGTCCAATCCCCTCCAGGGACACCGCCAGGGACAGTGACTCCACCACTTCCCTGGGCAGCCCATTCCAATGGCCAATCACTCTTTCTGTGAAGACCTTTCTCCTCATGTCAAGCCTAAACTTCCCCTGGTGCAGCTTAAGACTGTTTTCTCTTGTTCTAGGGCTGGTTGCCTGGGAGAAGAGACCACCCCCACCTGGCTACAACCTCCTTTCAGGTAGTTGTAGAGATCAATAAGGTCACCCCTGAGTGTCCTCTTCTCCAGGCTAAGCAACCCCAGCTCCCTCAACCTCTCCTCATAGGGCTTAAATTGAGGGGCCCAGAACTGGACACAATACTCAAGGAGTGGCCTAACCAGTGCTGAGTACAGGGGCACAAAGACTTCCTTGCTTCTGCTGGCCACATTATTCTTGATGCATGCCAGGATGACATTGGCAGAATCACCAAGGTTGGAAGAGACCTCAAAGATCATCAAGTCCAACCTGTCACCACAGTACTCATGGCTAAAACATGACATCAAGTGCCATGTCCAATCCCCTCTTGAACACCTCCAGAGATGGTGACTCCACCACCTCCCTGGGCAGCCCATTCTGATGGCTTATGACTCTCTCAGTGAAGAACTTTCTCCTCACCTTGAGCCATGGTGCAGCTTGAGACTGTGTCCTCTTGTTGTGGTGCTGGTTGCCTGGGAGAAGAGACCAACCCCCTCCTGGCTACAACCACCCTTCAGGTAGTTGTAGACAGCAAGAAGATCTCCCCTGAGCCTTCTCTTCTCCAGGCTAAGCAACCCCAGCTCCCTTAGCCTCTCCTTGTAGGGCTTGTGCTCAAGACCTCTCAGCAGCCTCATTGCCCTTCTCTGGATACGAACAAGTGCCTCAATATCCTTCTTATCCTGTAGGCTCTGATAATTGCATACAACCTCCCTTTCTGGCATGGAAATCATACATTTCAAAACATAACCAAATGCATTTCTAACAGGCCTTAAAAGGCATTTATAGGCAAGACTGAGCCCTAGGAATTCTTTCTCCATGTCTGTGGTATGCCCTTTATGTCACCTATGAGAAATCCCCACACTGTATGGTACCTTCAAGACCATATTTTTTTTCCTTTGATTATATTATTCCTCATTCATTTCCTCATCAGAAGTTCACTGGCACATCAGTTCATTTGATATTTTGCAAAAGATCCTAAGCAGCTACTAAAAAGCACGAATAGTATAGCTAGATAAACTATTATGAGGGTGTTTATAACCTCAAAGTTATAATATTCTTTAAATGTTACTGTGGCAGTTTGGGCTGGGTGCCTCTTGCTGCTGACACAAGGAATGCAACTCTGGTGCCCTGGGTGTCCAGCCCAGTGGGTGGACACAGGAAGATGCCCATTTCATTCCCATAATGTCCTGCTCCCTATAAATCTATTAGCAAGGTCTCACATTTCCTCTTTCTTCCCTTGCTGCTCCTGTGGGAGATGCTCCCTATCTGGTAATGGAAGGGGAGTTATCTCAAGGCCTCTTAGACCTGGCTAGGCCTAATGCCAGGAGGAGAAGGGGGAAGGGCAATCTCAGATATGGCCAGCTGAAATTAGCCTAACAGTGGGGGGTGGGGGGGAGAGGAAGAAAGAGCCCTGGGGATTTTGGATGTACCCTCAGATAGGAAGAAGGGGAGTGATGGGAGGCTTCTGGGTGTGCTGTAAGGGATGCTGTGTGCTTCGGGTTCCTTTTTGTCACTATGCTTGCAGCTTCTGTAAAACACTCACTGCTTTTCCATTTAAACTTTCCATCACTTCTGCAATCCATTTGTCTGAGTCTCATTTTTCTGCCCCGGTGAGAGGCAAGAGAGGATCTGCCTCAAACTGGGACAGTTACTCTGTGTCTAAATTCAAACCTTCAGCCTGTATCAACAATTCTGAGAGACTGTAATGTGTGTATTTGCCTTTGTCAGTCACATAATGTGCTAAGTGAGTCTGCCTCAAGCTCTGAAGATTGGATGGGTTGTCTCCTCCAGTTCTTGCTTGCTGCAGATCTGGCCAAATGTATTTAGGAAAGAAACAAAAGAGGAAAAGAGCAACATGGCACAATATTATCTTGTTTATTTATTTAGTAAATTAATGCCAAGAAAAAAGGTAGCTGCAACCAAATGAACCGAAGATGCAGAAAATTTTATTATTCTCTCAGAACATTTGCTTTTTATCTTCATTTTACAGATTATATTGTAATAACTGTAACAGTCCTCCATAACAATTTTGCATGAGTTTAAGAAGCATCCAATCTCGCACTTCTTTTAGCTTTGCTCCAACAACAACAAAAACTTACAGATATTGTTTCTTTATGTCCCTATGTTCATGCACATTTTTGTTTCACCACTCAAGAGCTGCCAACTCTGCCTAGGCACATGATGACTGCCTATAGAACTCTCCTGAACTTGTATAGCAGCACACAAAAGCTGTTAGCAGTCTGTCAGTGTAATAGCTTAAGGTAAAAATGCTCTAGGTAAATGATTTAGTTTTGATCAAATTGATAAGCCAGAAATATGATAAAATATGAATATAATTTATTAAATATAAAAAAAAACTTTTCTGAGCCAATTTGAATCATTTGCCCAGTCGATGATAGGTTAATCACACATGATAGGATGCTAGTAAACAGTAGAATAACAGTCTAGAAAATCAAATCTTGGAATACAGAGGAACAAACTGGAAACGTCTTATACGCATGAAACAAACAGCAATGCTGCTTTGGGTGGCAAGATGGACCTCCTTGGGCTCACAATGGAGCTAACCCACAGGTAAACAAGCTATAAACCTTAGAAATAACTATGTGAATTGGCATAAGTTATTCACTGTAGCAGTTTGGGCTTGGTGCCCTCTGCTATGTGGTGTGCTTCCTGTGTCCAGAAGTCCAGCCCAGTGGGCGGACACAGGAACCCGGGTATTTCCTACCATAATTCTCTGCACCACTATAAGATCCAGCATGGGGTCTGGCACTTCCTCTTTCTTTCCTCTCCGCCACCCAGTAACTGGGGGAGATGTCTCCCAGCCATGGGCCTGGCTAGGCCCAAGGCCACGAGGGGATGGGAAGTCTCAGATCTGGCCAGCTGAGACTAGCCTAGCAGTGGGGGGAGAAGAAGGAGCCCTGGGGGTCTTGGGTGCACCCTCAGGTGGGGATGGGATGTTTCTGGGTTTGCTTTGGGATTTCTTTTGTCACTGAGCTTCTGGCTCTCTGTACACACTCACTGCTTTCCATTTAAACTTTCCATCACTTTTGCAATCTGCTTGTCTGAGTTGTTATTTCTGCCCGTGGTGGGGAGGGGGCTGCCTCAACCCATTACACCCCATTACACTCATGAACTACTCACGAACCAAAACCTTTGCTGAACAAAGCAATGTTCTGAGTGCGTAGTTGTAATCCAAGAGCAGGAATGGTCCAAAAGGGTAGTATCCAAGATTAGAGGAAGTGGGAGAGAGGGAGACATGCTGCTGTGGTGAAGATCTAGGCACTATACTGCTAGGACAAAAGAAGATAATTGCCCTGAAGACAGGAGCAAGCAGGTGTTCGTCACCACCTTGAATCCCACCAACGAACGGGGTGGGGAAGATGAGAGAGAGGAAAAGAACAAAGAAAAAGAACAACAAATGTGGGCTCTTGAAATCTTCCCCTATAAATTCCCTTTTTGAAAACTGCAGGGCCCAATGGCAGATCACCTATTCAAATCCTGCCAATCAGTTCAAAATGTTGTATGGTGGGCAAAACTGCACACACCTTCTCATACAGTGTCTGACACGTTGTCCAGCTTCCATCCCCTCCAGGCAGCCTTAATGGTGCCTGCCTATTGGCTCCTCTACCTCAAACCCAGACCTTGCAACAGAGAGGGAGGAGAGAGGGCAGTGGCTGAAACAGGTTTAGCTAGCTTGTTAATACCTCTTCCAGGACAGAAAAGACATATGTGAGGACATATCAAACACCAACATATTTGTCTATAAATTATAGAATATTCAATGCCCTATTGATGGGTCTTCTTTTCATAATGGTGTTATAAATATTTCAGCACTGATACCTGCTTTTATTTTCTCCTTTGGAAAGCCACTTTCACATTGACTGAATCTATAGCAGAGCTCTCATTTCCCATCTTTCCAACTCACAAATAAAAGCAGAACCAATCTGAATTATTTTTTAAGCTATGTGACTTTTAAACATTTATTTTATTTTATTTTATTTTATTTTATTTTATTTTATTTTATTTTATTTTATTTTATTTTATTTTATTTTATTTTATTTTATTGTTGGTTTTAGCTGGCAGGCCTTATAAGGAGGAATGAGGGGTGGAGGCGGGGTGTGACACGGGGACTAGCCTAACATCCCCTCTGCTCCATATTCAATGCCATAGAATCATAGAATGGTCCTGGCTGGAAGGGACCTCCAAAGGTCATCTAATCCAACCCCCCTGCAGTAAGCAGGGGCATCCTCAACTAGTTCAGTACACCCAGAGTCCTGTTGAACCTCAAATTGAGTACTATCTCCAGGAATGGGAGATGTCAAGCCCACTGCAAAAGGAAAGGGCTGGCTGTGGGGGAGTCAGTTGTGTGAATGGCTTGTCGGGTTCAACTGCCAGTTGGGCCTGAGCCATGACAACTGAAAAAATAGTGGGTTTTACTAATGTCATAATTTACATGTCTTTTTGTAGCCCAGGTTATTTAAATCAGGAAACTGAGAAAAATTCTAAAGGAAAACTAATCACTATGCAAGATACATGCTCAAACCTAACCTCTTAGTAGCTATCTTCTCATGTATAGAGAATCTTTGTCTGTATTGAGAAAGAGATGGCTTTGTCTCATCAAGAAATATCTATAATTACACTTAGAAGAAAGGAAATCAGATTACATGAGTTGTAAAAGCAATCTTGGTACTGTGCTATATAAATTGAGATTGTTTGGGGTGGATTTTTGCTGTGGACATAGTCATTCCTTTAATTGTCTTAGTGCAGCGTTATGGTTTACCCTGACAGCTGTTGCACTGGTATGATAATTTTGCAAGACTAATTTTTTGCTTATTGTATTTTAGTTCAGTTATTCAACTTGCTGTAAATCTATGCCAGTCATTTGGTCAAAGCCTAAACTCTACAAAAAAAAATATCTCCTGTGAATTAACGACAGGTTGCAGCAAAGAATTTGGTTGCGTACTTCCTCTGAGCTAAATCTAGATTTCAAAGCAAGCAAAGAGATCAGCCCAACACTTAATACTTGTAAAGACAGCTCTCTGCTACGTGGGGATGTGAGGCTGTGGATTTGAAATATGAAGTTTGGAAAAAAAAAAAAGATGTTAAATGCTTGAAAGCCATAAACTGTAAAGACAGAAACTCAGATCTAATTTAGGAGGTTTGGCAAGTGTTGAATTCATTGATTTTTATGGTTATTTTCTGTCCTTCTTTCTTTTAAGTTAAAATGTCACATGGAGTGCTGTAAAGCATAATACAAGTTCTTTCCATTCTTTGATGTGGACATATTCTGCTTTTTGGCCAACCTTTCGCTGTCAATATTTACATCTGTTGCTTAAAATGCTATTCCTGGTACAATTGTTTTCTAAATGCAAACCCATATGTGTGATCTCAAGAGAAAATGGTAAATTTTACCAAATAGGCATCCCTAAATTACATGCCATCTGCAGCTAGTGATGAGAGGACTAAACCCAGTCAGCTGTGATCTTCCACCACTGCATCTATCATTTTGATTTGCTCTAGGAAATCAACAGCTTTTGGCTTTAGCTTTTTCCACCCCAACAGGTTATTATGGACTATTTGAGATGTACTGGCCAAAGAATTATCTCTTTTATCTGGAGCAAGGCCTCAAACTGTCTTCCTGTGGAAATCAGCATCAAAACTGCAAAATTCAGCAAAGCCAGATTTCACTCATACTCTAGCACTGATTCAGCATTTATGAGGTGTGCAGATTTATTAACACAGAAAGACTGATGAAGTACATAAAATATGGAAGAAAAAATTAAGAAACCTTATTATTTCCTATGTAATTGTATATCTATAATACTGGAGGGAAAAAAAAAGAAGACAAGACCTTTTCAGAACAGCATGTTCACATTCTGAAGGGGAAATTGCCATTCTGGAAATTGTGGTATCATTAGGATCCTGTTAGAGAGAGAGAGAGAGAAAGTAGGAAAATAATACATAGATGCTACCTCACTGAGGAAGAATTCCTCTGAAATACCATTTATAGCACTAATCTTCCATGAATGAGCATCATCTCTTCACTCCTACCTTATGGCATAATCCTTTAAAGTAGTAAAAGTTATTGTGAGCTAATTAAAACTGTGGTTTAAAAATTTAACTAAAAATTTACTGAGGTGCATCTTGTTCTTAATAACAAAATGCTTGCCAAAGGTAAAGGCTGAAACCTAATAAGCCTATCTGAACACTTGATAATTCATTTTTATTTACTCCCTAAGTGAATGAACTAATAAAGTCAGAAGATCTGAGAGCCAACACTAGAAAACCCCACTAACTTCACTCCAAAACCAACCATACATTTGTTTCTTATCAACAAAGCTCCAAATACGAAGTATAGCATGAATTCCTTTTTACCCATAAACTTGTTGTAGTGGTTAAATGATTAGACTTGTAAGAATGAAAGGCATTACATCCAGCATGCTAGGGAGCAGGATGAATGAGGCATATCCTGGGACATACTGAATGAAAGAAATGTATGAATTCCTACCTCTCTTGATCTGAGTGATGTGTGTGCCACTGGGATTCAAGATTCAGAACTCTTTGAAAGATGGTTGAAGGTATCTGTGTGCAGAAGAGTAAACCTGAGATGAGCATTCCCAGTACAGACAGATACTTCCTCAGAAGTGTGCAAATGATCAAGTCCTCTTACAAGATGGGATGGCAAATCATCTTGTTTATTTGTTGGCTAGTTCCATACGGCACCATATTAGACAAATAAGATGCTAAAAGGATTGTACTTCATATGACTTTAGTTGCTTTGGAGATGTTTGGGTACCTCTTCATGAATTAGACATCAACAATTTAAGATATCCAAATTCCCAGTGTTTAAATTAATCTTTTGGTCTTTCAGCTATGCTTGTTTTCAAGTTCAGTCCTTTATGCTAGAATTTTAATATGCACATTTGGCATGCTCTGAGTGTATCTGTAAGATCAAATCCCCCAGGGGTTTTAAGCAAAGGAATAGCTGGTTCCTCTAAATAGCTTTAGTTAATGGCTAGGTGCTGCATTGCTCAAATGCCTTAGAATCTAGATGCCTAAATATGTGCAGCAATTCAGCTGCAGTTACCTAAGGAGTTTTTTTAAAGGCACAAGGTAAAGGATCATTGGAATGTTAGAATGAATAGAATAGAATAGAATAGAATAGAATAGAATAG
This sequence comes from Picus viridis, assembly GCA_033816785.1. Classification (NCBI taxonomy): domain Eukaryota; kingdom Metazoa; phylum Chordata; class Aves; order Piciformes; family Picidae; genus Picus; species Picus viridis. Next base: position 81,900,816 of record CM066566.1, on the reverse strand, counting down.
AATAGAATAGAATAGAATAGACCAGACCAGGTTGGAAGAGAGCTTCCAGATCATTCTGTCCAATCCATCATCCAACACCACCTAATCAACTAAACCATGCAACCAAGCAATTTTTGAGGAAGGATGAATGGGAGTATTAAGGATAATAATTTGGTAATTTTTAGTTTTAGTTACATGTTTATTAAAAGTTAGAGGTCTGCATTATATTTTTCATCTATTCATTCACTGGTTTCTCAACTCTTTAGTTTCATATGCACAAAATATTAAATATATCTTTCTTCCATAACAGAGTGCTGTGAAAGAACATTCTCTAAAGATTCTATATTCCCTTCACTTACAGGAGCTTAGGTGGTAGGATCTCTGAAAAATACCTTAAGTTTGAGAAAATATAATTTTTAAGATCACAGAATCATAGAATCAACAAGGTTGGAAAAGACATCAAAGATCATCAAGTCCAACCTGTCACCCAACACCTCATGACTACTAGACCATGGCACCAAGTACCACGTCCAATCCCCTCTTGAACACCTCCAGGTATGGTGACTCCACCACCTCCACGGGCAGCACATTCCAATGGCTAACAACTCTCTCTGTGAAGAAATTTCTCCTCACTTCGAGCCTAAGCCTCCCCTGGTGCAGCTTGAGACTGTGTCTTCTTGTTCTGGTGCTGGTTGCCTGGGAAAAGTGACCAACCCCTCCTGGCTACAACCACCCTTCAGGTAGTCGTAGACAGTAATAAGGTCTCCCCTGAGCCTCCTCTTCTGCAGGCTAAACGATCTCAGTTTCTTCAGCCTCTCCTTGTTGGGCTTGTACTCAAGGCCTCTCACCAGCCTCATTGCCCTTCTCTGGACACGTTCAAAAGTTTCAATGTCCTTCTTAAATTGAGAGGCTCAGAATTGGACACAGTACTCAAGGTGTGGCCTAACCAGTGCTGAGTCCAGGGGCACAATGAGTTCCCTGCTCCTGCTGGCCACACTATTCTTGATCCAGGCCAGGATGCCATTGGTCTTCTTGGCCATCTGGGCACACTGATGGCTCGTGTTCAGCCAGCTCTCAATCAGATGAAATGTGAAAGAAAAAGGAAGAAAACTACAAGACAGACATAAGAAGACAAATTAACTGGCAGATAAGGCATCAGGAAAATATTTTTTCTTCCTGTGTTTTTGCAGTTCTCTTGTTCACTGATTTTCTTAAAAGCTTATCCACAAAGATTTCAAGGTAGATCATCACTAATCATCTTTCTATTCCACTTGATGTCTACAGGAAATTAGATGCCTAAATAACTTTTAAGACTTTTTTTTTCTTCCCCCTATTTTCCTCCCATAAGTGGCTAAACATTCAAAACTGAGAGGTTCTAAACTTACTTTTATAAATAGCTTTGCATGACATTTTCCCACTGAAGCCAGTACAATATGTGAGTTTCTTCATGCCAACTGATTGCTCAGTGATGTAACATCAATCCCAGCATTATTATAGGCATTAATGGTTTAAAAATTATGCAATTAAAATAAAAAAGATTAATTAAAAACAAAATTATAAAAGCAACAAATAAAATTGATTATTATAGTATGCTAACTTGCTGTATAAATCCTTGCATTATTGTAAGTGGTGGGTTGAAGGACCAATCCTCCTTCCCTCCCACCACAGGCAGAACAAAAAAAAATGAGACAAATGGATTGCAGGAGTGGTGGAAAGTTTAAATGGAAAAGCAGTGAATATTTTGCAGAGAACCACAAGCACAGTGACAAAAGAGATCCCAAAGCATACCCAAAACCACCCCAACACTTCCATCTCCCCCCGAGGGTACACCCAAAATCCCCAGGGCTCTTTCTTCTCCCCCCACCGCCCCACTGTTAGGCTAATCTCAGCTGACCAGATCTGAGACTGCCCTTCCCCTTTCTCTTCCCAGCCTCAGGCCTAGCCAGGGCCAAGAGGCTGTGAGATGACTCCCCCCTTACCAGCTAGGGACCATCTCCTTAGGAGCAGTGAGGGAAGAAAGAGGAAGTGCAGGACCCTGCAGGTGATTTTTGTAGGGAGCAGGACATTATGGGAATGAAATACACAGCTTCCTGTGTCCACCCACTGGGCTGGACCCTTGGGACACTGGGGGTGTGTCTTATGTGGCCACAGCAGGGGGTACCTAGCCTGAACCACCGCATTGTAACAAAGCCAAAATTAACATGAGGCAAGAGAAAAGAGATCCACTAGCAGAGATCAACAATAAACTCATTTGTAGTAGTTTATGCACAGTTTGCTATCACCAGTGTCCTTTACTAAAAATATATGAACTGATGGCAGACTGACTACAAAATTCATCAAGCATTTTCCTGTAAGTGCTTAAGCACGATTCTGCAAGTCGCAGAAAACAAGAAAAAGCTTTTGGATTTTGAAACATCTGTTACAAAGCAAGGTATGGCATTTTGTTCCCCAACTTGAAAGAGCCACATGACTGTCACAGTGACTTTTCCAAATCATGTGCTTTCTCTCCAAAGTGTTGCTCACTTAAATGTCTGAAGAAAGGTGAGACCTTTCTATTGATTTTTTTTTTCTCCCAAGTGTTTCTTGGTGGTGCGCATTCCTCAAGACTAATGTTAGGACCTGCTCACAACTTTGCACCTTGGCCTTTTTTATTACATTTTCCAGAAACGGTTTATTTTTTACTTTTTTTGTATCTCCAATGCCCCAAATTCTGAATAGTGGCAACAGCTGGAAAAAGATCAACACTCTAGTGCTACCGACCAGAGCCTGCAATGGGTGATATGAAATAATTATCTATCTTGATGCTAAGAAATGTTTATTGGTATCTGGTTTTGTATAATTACAATACAATACAATACACCAGGTTGAAAGAGACCTTCAAGATCATCACGTCCAACCCATCAACCAATCAAACCCACCCAACAACTAAAGCATGGCACCAAGCACCCCATCAAGTCTCCTCCTGAACACCTCCAATGAAGGTGACTCCACCACCTCCATGGGGAGCGGATTCCAATGGGCAATCACTCTCTCCGTGTAGAACTTCTCCCTAACATCCAGCCTAAACCTGCCCTGGCACAGCCTGAGACTGTGTCCTCTTGTTCTGGTACTGGCTGCCAGGGAGAAGAGGCCAACCTCTGCCTGGCTACAACCTCCCTTCAGGTAGTTGTAGACAGTGATAAGGTCACCCCTGAGTCTCCTCTTCTCCAGGCTAAGCAACCCCAGCTCCCTCAGCCTTTCCTCATAGGGTTTGCATTCCAAACCCCTCACCAGCTTTGTTGCCCTTCTCTGGACACGTTCCAGCAAGTCAACATCCTTCCTAAACTGAGGGGCCCAGAACTCAACACAGGACTCAAGGTGTGGCCTAACCAGTGCAGTGTACAGGGGCAGAATGACCTCCCTGCTCCTGCTGGCCACACTGTTCCTGATGCAGGCCAGGATGCATTGGCCTTCTTGGCTGCCTGGGCACACTGCAGGCTCATGTTCAGCCTACCATCAACCAGTACCCCCAGGTCCCTCTCTGCCTGGCCACTCTCCAGCCACTCTGATCTCAGCTTGTAGCACTGTCTGGGGTTGTTGTGGCCAATGTGCAGAACCCGGCACTTGGATGTGCTCAATCTCGTGCCATTGGACTCTGCCCATCTGTCCAGCCTGTCGAGGTCCCTCTGCAAAGCCTCTCTGCCCTCCAGCAGATCAACTCCTGTCCCCAGTTTGGTGTCGTCTGCAAATTTACTGATGATGGACTCAATGCCCTCATCCAGATCATCAATAAAATGTTGAAGAGCATTGGGCCCAGTACTGATCCTTGGGGCACACCACTAGTGACTGGCCACCAGCTGGATGTGGCACCATTCACCACCACTCTCTGGGCTCGATTTGAGCCTTAACTGGGATTTAAGATCTCAGATAGGGGCCAGGCTGAGAATTGTTCCACCGCTTCCCCCTCCTCTTTCCCAATGGAGAGAAAAAGAAAGGAAAGAAGCAAATCCAACAAGAAATAATCTGGATTCGGCTTGGAAGTAGAGAGGTAAAGAATTTTCTTTAAACAGTACATATAAATATGTACTGATATATATATTAGTGTGTGTATATATATATGTGCACATATATATACACACATGCATATATATATACACCTATATATACACACACATATATATATACATACATATATATGCACCTATATATACACACACACATATATATACATACATATATATGCACCTATATATACACACACATATATATACACATATATATATATATATATATACATACATATATATGTAACAATAATAGGTAGGGTTCACAAGGGTAAGGAACAAGGATGGATGGGAAAAAAAGCAATATGAAATACACAACCAGTCCTTTGCAAAGGCATGGGTGCAGCAGGGAGGACCACATGGCAGAGAAGCAGGGGAACCAGCGGCAGTCCTCATCCAGGCAAAAGGCAGGGGCCAAGAGAGACTTAATGGCTGCGGTGTCCTCCTTTTTTTTTAGCCTTGGTGGGCAGGGAGAGGGAGTGGCACAGACTAATTTAGTTTCCACGGGGGAAAAACCCCTGCAGGGAGGGCAATGCCCTCACACACACACACCTCGCCCCCAACCCCCTGCCCAGGATGGGCGTTAACCCATCGCTATAATGAAAAGAGGTGAACAATAGAAATGTCAAGTGGTTTTCAGTAAGTTTAATATTGTCAAAGGACTAAAATATTCTCCCCTGTGATGTCAGCAAGGACTTTAGTTTTCTAGTGAAAACAGGATTCCACTCAGAATATGCTTGCTTCATAAGGACAGGTAGAGTAAAAGGAATGAGTGGGGTTTTAAATTATACTTTATTTGAATTCTTTGAGGGTTTAGAATTCATAAAACTTGTCTACACACGCTAAGGATGAAGGCTCTCTCCTAACTAAACAGAAAATGACATCCAGTCTATGAGAGGAGTAGGATGCTAAATGAATTTTTTTGCTTATGAGAAATCCCGTTGTGTCCCTGGTGTTCATGGTGAGAAGTCAGCAGCTGTTAGGGTTTCACATCATAGTCCCATAGACCCACACTACTTGAAGTTCAGTTATACTTGAGAGGGATGATGGATGAATTGACACTGCAAACACTTGAACAATGATCTCAAAGTGATCTGAGAATTTTAAATTCTCATTTACTGCATCATTTTTCTGTCTTACAAGCCTGACTGTACTTAGGATAAGTATTTACCTTTCAGCTTCTATTTGAAGGCAATTCAACAAACCTAGGGGTTTTTTTAGGTAGATGCTAGCAACTACGCGGAAATGGTGCTTTCAAGACTGTATGGAGATGCACTTAACCCTAATACCATTACTATCAACAAGAAGATCCTGGTTCTGAGCTTTTCTAGTATTTTATTGTGACAAGATAGAATGAAAACTGTCCTTTATCTGTATTTTTGAAAAAAGGATTTGAGGATGAACAATAGCTTTTTCTATGTATCTGTTGTCTTTCTCTGCTAGAGAAGAATCTTTAGCTTTCTCTGTGTATCTGTTGTCTTTCTCTGCTAGAGAAGAATCTTTAAACTATGGAAAAGAAATGGAACAACTTTCACAAAATTGAAAATTACATTTTTTATTTCATCCATCCCCCACAGCAAACTCCTGGCCAAGCTGGCAGTTCATGACTTGGACAGCAGCACGCTGCGCTGGGTCAGGAACTGGCTGGAGGGCCAAGCCCAGAGAGTGGTGGTGAATGGTGCCACATCCGGCTGGCAGCTAGGCACTAGAGGTATCCCCCAGGGATCAGCGCTGGGCCTCATGATCTTTAATATCTTTATCGATGACCTGGATGAGGGCGTTGAGTCCATCATCAGTAAATTTGCAGATGACATCAAGCTGGGGGCAGGTGTTGATCTGTTAGAGGGTAGGAGAGCTCTGCAGAGGGACCTTGACAGGCTGGACAGATGGCATGAGATTCAACGTATCTAAGTGCTGGGTTCTACACATTGGCCACAACAACCCCATGCAGTGCTACAGGCAGAGGTCAGAGTGGCTGGAGAGCGGCCAGGTAGAAAGGGACCTAGGAACACTGGCTGATAGTAGGCTGAACATGAGCCAGCAGTGTGCCCAGGTGGCCAAGAAGGTCAATGGCATCCTGGCCTATATCAGGAAAAGTGTGTCCAGCAGGAGCAGGAAGGTCGTTCTGCCCCTGGACTCAGCACTGGTTAGGCCACACCTTGAGTCCTGTGTCCAGTTCTGGGCCTCTCAATTTAGGAAAGATTTTGAGTTGCTGGAACATGTCCAGAGAAGGGTAACAAAGCTGGTGAGGGGTTTGGAGCACAAACCCTATGAAGAGAGGCTGAGGGAGCTGGGGTTGCTTAGCCTGGAGAAAAGGAGGCTCAGGGAGACCTTATTGCTGTCTACAAGTACCTAAAGGGTGGTTGTAGCCAGGTGGGGGCTGGTCTCTTCTCTCAGGCCAGCAGCACCACAACAAGAGGACACAGTCTCACGCTGTGCCAGGGGAGATTTAGGCTGGCTGTTAGGAAGAAGTTCTTCACAGAAAGAGTGATTTGCCTTTGGAATGGGCTGCCTGGGGAGGTGGTAGAGTCACCATCACTGGAGGTGTTGAGGAAGAGACTGGATGGGGTGCTTGGTACCAGGGTTTTGTTGATTAGATAGTGTTGGATGATGGGTTGGATTTGATGATCTCAAAGTTCTTTTCCAACCTGGTTAATTCTATTCTATTCTATTCCAATGGGAGTATATGATTTTATGAAAATTATGTCTGAGAATTTTTTTGTTTGTTTGTCGCTGAAGATTTTTTCTCCTTCATTTGATGACACATCAGTAAAATCCAATTTGCATAGTTTATTGAGTGTGGAGAGAAAAAATACATAGTATCATGGTATCATAGTATCAGTCAGGTTGGAAGGGACCACAAGGATCATCTAGTTCCAACAACCCTGCCATGACCAGGGACACCCTACACTAGATCAGGCTGGTCAGAGCCTCATCCAGCCTGGTCTTAAACACCTCCAGGGATGGGGCCTCAACCACCTCCCTGGACAACCCATTCCAGGGCTTCACCACTCTCATGGGGAAGAACTTCCTCCTCATGTCCAGCCTGAATCTCCCCACCTCCAGCTTCATTCCATTTCCCCTAGTCCTATCACTACCTGATATCCTGAGAAGTCCCTCCCCAGCCTTCCTGTAGGTCCCCTTCAGATACTGGAAGGCCACAATGAGGTCACCTCGGAGCCTTCTCTTCTCCAGACTGAACAGCCCCAACTCCTTCAGTCTGTCCTCGTAGGAGAGGTGCTCCAGCCCTCTGGACATGTTCCAGCACATCCATATCCCTCTTGTAATACGGGTTCCAGAACTGGATGCAGTACTCCATTTCCAACTTGTATTTCTTCCCCATGCTTGTAATACACTGCACATGGGCTGCGTCTTTGAGACAGGAAAATTTGTTTTCCTAACCTGCCACCAAAGAGGAGATCGTTATGTAGATTCTGTGGTACATTGATCTTTCTTTGGGGATCACACAGAAAAGATGAAGTGTGAGCTATGGAGCATGGAAATAATTTTCAACTCACTTCCATACATAATATAGACAATGGAGAGCCTTTCATAGAGTGGCTGAAGTGAAGAGCCAGCAGGGTGAGTAGAGAGCACAGAAAACATGAGATAGAAAACTGCAGAGCAGAGGAGGGGACAGGCACTGGCTTCCCACTTCCACTGCTTTAGAACAGACTAGACTAGACTAGACTAGACTAGACCAGACTAGACTAGACTAGACTAGACTAGACTAGACTAGACTAGACTAGAATAGAATAGAATAGAATAGAATAGGAATAGAATAGACCAGGTTGGAAGAGACCTTTGAGATCATCGAGTCCAACTTATCATCCAACACTATCTAATCAACTAAACCATGGCACCAAGCGCCCCATCCAGTCTTCTCAACTTTGCCCACTATGATCTAGATTTTGCCTTTATTCATCACTGAACATGTCCTTTGAAGTGACCCAATCACAGTGATCCTTTTGGAATCTGCAAGCAGAGCAGATGCCAGTTTATGCTGCATAGTAGAAAGATATATTCTCACTGTTGTACTCCAAAAAGATTGCTCTTCCTGGTTCAAATGAGAGAACCAAATATAATCTTCATTTATGCTTACCTCTAAATGAAATAATATTGCCATTGTTGCAAAAAATATATATTTATATATTTCATATATTTAATATTTCTGGGGGTGGTATCTTCAGACAATGCTGTAATTCCTTCACAAAGTATATTTGCAGGTTCTGTTATTTAGTTGTGTGTATTATATGCCACATATGAAAACAGCTAAAATATTTAATCTGAGAATTTCCAATACAGGGATTGGAATTGGAAATAAAGGTGCTGCAATCTGCATTTTTGCACAAGGGGGATTCTGCAGCAAATTAGCAGCATACTCACAGCTTGCTCCTTTGTCCAGTATGTTCCCAGATGCTGTAATTATGATTCAAGTGGCTCTTGGCTCGGAGAGGGTCTAAGGGGCCTCTCTCTCTCTCTCGTGCACTCCATTGCTGGGCTGTAGAAGTGTTGGTTGCCTTGGTCCAGGTGCAAGGCCCAGGTGTAGTTTGCCTGCTAGGGTAAGTTCTTCAGTTGCAACTCTAGCAGCATTTGGCTCTTGTTGCTTTCTGGGTGAGAACAAGGCAAATCGCCTACCTTCTCTTCTAGTTTAAATACTGTCCAAAGACAATTAATACCCCTTGGTAATAGAGAAACCCCTTGGTAATAGAGAAACCTGATAGCTGAACATATAGGATGGGGTGTATCCAAACATGGCCAGGGGCACACATAGTTCATTGATGCATTATTACAGAGAGAGTGATTGCCCATTGGAATGGGCTGCCTGGGGAGGTGTTGGAGTCACCATTATTGGAGGTGTTCAGAAGGAGACTTGATGGGCTGCTTGGTGCCATGGTCTAGTTGTTTAGGTGGGTTGAATTGGTTGGACACGATGATCCTGAAGGTCTCTTCCAACCTGGATTATTGTATATTGTATTGTATATTACGAGGTTAATTACGTGTGCTACACATTTACCTTGACCATATGAAGCCCAGGAAGTCTCCAGGTATGCACATTCACAGGTGCTTAACCCATTGTCTGGGTTAGGGCATGTTTAGGAGCTTGTCCCTTCAGGACAATTGTTTAAGTGTAGCTTCAGCTTTGATTTTTCTGGCTATCTGTATTCATAAACTGAGTTCAGGTGCATTCATGAGCATTGGAGGCAAATAAATTGTGAACTGTTCAGAAAAAGTGCTAGATGGTGAAGACTAAATTCATTCCATAGAATGCTCTAAAATGTAGTAGCATATGTGATAAACACAAGCACCCAGACATAATACCACATAGCTACAAAATGACTGGGATAAACTTAGTCACTGATTTCCCTTCTAGCAGTTCTCATCTTTTCTTACACCTTAGTATCACTACTAAGCAGGAAATTTGTGATACCTTTTCCAGTCCAGATAGAATAGGATGAGACATCATATTGGCAAGATCTAAGAAGAAAGACATTGGGTTTGGCTGAGTTAACTTTAGTCTTGAAGCACTTTATGGCTTCAGAATATTTGCAGTACAAGTCACCTTACCCAACTTAACATATCCACAAAATGAATATGTACATGTGAGCTGCTATCTGCAAATTTATTCAGCAACAAAGTGACAATAGACTCAAACTTTAGGTGTGCTATAACTCATAGTTTTTAGCTGTCTGCTTCAGGCCAATTGGACTTAAGCCCTAAAAATGCCTAGTTGTGTTTTTTACTTTTTTCCCCTACTGACTGTAAGGGTAGGCCATTTCAGACACAGCAGCAAGCTGGGATGCAATTTACTGATTGAAGAGACAGGTAGAGCAAATGTACAGTCTGATTAACTCTCTCTGCCTTTGTGTTTGAACAAAAGGCTTGCTGAGATGTAAGAATCTAGCCCAGGTGAAGAAATCCACCTTTGGTCAGAGGAATCGTACACAGGATTACTGAATTGGAATGTATGATTCCTCTTAAAAAAGAAAGAAACAGAAATCCCTACAAAATTTCTGATACTTTTTGTACTCTGAGAAGGCAAATTCCCCTCCACAGTGGTTTCACAGAGTTTATGCGGTGGGACTGCCATGCTGATTCAGCTGTGACCACACTTTCCACACTGGATGCATCAGAATGAAGTAGATTTTGTCCATATTTAGTCCAAACTGTAGTTGTTCATATAGTCTAGTCATGTTGTTCTTGTTTTCAAAATGGTTTCACCTCCATCTGGAAATGTTTGTCCCATCCCTTTTTGCAACTCATTTTAGAAATCTCAAGGGGTTACTTCCAGGTCTTGGAGTTCTGTTAAGCTTCAGATGTTCTAATTCCTTGATCACCTGTTCTGGCTGAATCTTACCTCCTTATGTATTTTTTCTTGCTCTCCTGGGAAATTTATGTCTGTTTCTGACATCTGTCCCCAAACCTTCTCTGTGAACACAGAAGCAAAAAATTAATTTGATAGTGGTGCTTTAGTTATGTCTTCCTCTTCAGTCAGTGAATTACCCAGGCCAGTTTAGAATTACACAGACCAGCTTAGAATTACCACCATGTCTTATAATCACCTCTTGTTCAATATGTTCTTAAAAGAACATTCGACTTTGTTATTTATCTTAACCTCTTCTGCAATTTTCCTTTCATTTCACATCTTTACTTTTCCTACCAGTATGCTGTGGTTTCCACTGTGTTATGTCATCTCTTCAGTTAGCCTCATTCTAACAGAGGAGAAGGGAAGGTTTGGGAAGAGGTTCGGAGAGGTTTGGAGAGGTTCGGTTTGGAGAGGAGAGGTTCGGAGAGGAGAGGTTCAGAGAGGAGAGGTTTGGAGAGGTTCGGAGAGGAGAGGTTCGGAGAGGTTCGGAGAGGTTCGGAGAGGAGAGGTTCGGAGAGGTTCGGAGAGGTTCGGAGAGGAGAGGTTCGGAGAGGAGAGGTTCGGAGAGGTTCGGAGAGGTTCGGAGAGGAGAGGTTCGGAGAGGTTCGGAGAGGTTCGGAGAGGAGAGGTTCGGAGAGGAGAGGTTCGGAGAGGTTCGGAGAGGTTCGGAGAGGAGAGGTTCGGAGAGGAGAGGTTCGGAGGAGGGAGAGGTTCGGAGAGGAGAGGAGAGGAGAGGAGAGGTTCGGAGAGGTTCGGAGAGGTTCGGAGAGGAGAGGAGAGGAGAGGAGAGGAGAGGAGAGGAGAGGAGAGGAGAGGAGAGAGAGAGAGGAGAGGAGAGGAGAGAGGAAGAGGAGAATTGACCAGGTTGGAAAAGACCTTTGAGATCATTGTGTCGAACCTATCATCCAACACCATCTAATCAACTAAACCATGGCACCAAGCACCCCATCCAGTCACTTTCTAAACACCACCAGTTACAGTGACTCTGTTACCTTCCTGGGCAGCCCATTCCAATGGCTAATCACTCTTTCTATGAGTGTTTCCTAACATCCAGCCTAAACCTCCCCTGGCACATCTTGAAAATATTTCCTCTTGTTCTGTCACAGGTTGCCTGGGAGAAGAGACCAACCCCCACCTGTCTACAGCCTCCCTTCAGGTAGTTGTAGACAGCAGGAAGGTCTCCCTTGAGCCTCCTCTTCTCCAGGATAAGCAAACCCAGCTGCCTCAGCTTCTCCTCGTGGGGCTTGTGCTCCAAACCCCTTACCAGCTTTGTTGCCCTTCTCTGGACATGTTCCAGCAACTCAGCATCTTTCCTAAACTGAGGGGCCCAGAACTGGACACAGGACTCAAGGTGTGGCCTAACCAGTGCTGAGTATAGGGACAGAATGATTTCCCTGCTCCTGCTGGCCACACTATTCCTGATACAGGCCAGGATGCCATTGATGCCTTTCATCAGCCCCTTCACTGTCTTTCAGTATTTCTTTTTTTATGAGTCCTTCAAGTTTATCTTCCATGAGCTGCTTTATTGTTTGGATAGTTTTGGTAATGACAGAGCAAAATGTGTGAACATTGTTCTGGGCTCCACAATTTAAGGATATTGAAGTATTGGAATGCATCCAGAGGGGGCTGTAAAGCTGATGAAGATTCTGGAAGGAATGTTCTGTGAGCAGCAGCTAAGAAGTGATTTGCCTAGAAGGAGGGCAAGGGGCAACCTCATTGACCTCTACAGCTTCCTGAGAAGGGGAAGTGAAGAGGGAAGTGCTGAGCTCTTCTCCCTGCTATGCAGTGACATGTTAGAAGAATGTACCGGAGGAGGTTTAGACTGGACATTAAGAAGCATTTGTAAACCAAGAGGGTAGTCAAACAATGAAACAGGCTTCCTAAAGAGATAACTGATGTCTCAAGCCTGTCAGTGTTTAAGAGGCATTTGTACAATGCCTTTAATAATCTGCTTTAACTCTTGATGAGCCCTGAATTGGTCAGTCAGTTGGAGCAGACATAGTTCCAGTACAATTGAAATGGTTCTCCCCTCCTTATTCTTTGGTGCTGTACTGTTATTTTTTGTATTGTTTTATTTCATTTGGTTACACAAAACACAGTAGCTTTGTGGAATTACCAAGATGTATGTATCCATTGTTTAAGCTTGTGATCTTGTAAAAAAGTCCAGTGGGCTAGACCATAAACCAGTATATACATCTGTGAATGGCAAAATGGTAACTTGAGAGCACGGGTTGGCAGACCTTGGTCGCATATAATGGTAGTTTGTGGTAGTCACAGAATGGTAAGGGTTGAAAGGGATCTCTTAATATCATCTAGTTCACCCCTCACCCCCTTCTATAGCAGGAACCTAGAGTAAATCACCCAGGAACACATCCAGGTGGGTTTTGAATGCCTCTATTGATGGAGACTACACAACCTCTTTGAGCAGCCTGTTCCAGTGCTCTATCATCCTCAAAGTGACTATTTTATTCCTTATGTTTATGTGGAACCTCCTATGTTCCACTTTATGCCCATTGCCCCTTGTTCTGTCACTGGACACCACTCTGGCTCCATCCTCCCTGATACTTGTTTGCTCTTTAAAAGTTTATAAACACTAATATCACCTTTCAGTCTCTTTTTCCAAGCTAAACACACCTACCTCTCAGCCTTTCCTTGTAAGGTAAATATTCCAGATCCCTAATCATATTAATGACTCTCCACTGGACTATCTCCAGTAGCTCTTTGTCATTCTTGAACTGTCATTGTGCTTCATCTTTTCAGAGTCATGGGATGTACTGCTACAATCCTCAACAAAGAATAATGCATAACATGTTTTATAAAACTGTATTACTTATCTGAAGGATGCTTGACAGATGCTCTGGAGGTATTTAGGGTGAGTCACTATAATCTTGTTGACCACTATCATTGGTCTCAAAGCTATAAAACTCTAAGGAATTTTTCCAATAACTTAAATAACTGTCTGGAAGTTGTGCTTATCAGAAAGTGAAAAATAGTTCTGAGAATTAAATAGTGGCTCCACACCTGGTATATGACTTCTGTTCTTGTGCAGCACAGTCAGAGACACCCTAGAGCCTGCTAGAGCTTTATTCTGAGGAAAGGGGGAACTTGCAGCACAACAGAAAATACAGTTTGAACACCAAGCAGGGTTCACAGGAGAGAACTGGAGAATGAGGGACTGCAGATATGACTCCCATTAAAACCTCCAACAGCATTTTTGAATGGAGAGTCTTTGTTTTAAGTCAAAACTTTCCAGTCAGAAATTTTTTTCAGGTTGTAATTTTTCAGAGAGAAGGCAACATTTTCCACAGGGAGAGAAGCAAAATAACATAATCTTCCAACTACTTTCAGATGTAACAAATGTATGTTTTTGTAAAGTGCTTTTAGACCACCAGATAAAGGTCACTGGGGAAGTGGAAAATGTCATTAAGAAATTCACTGACTTGATTTTCCACAGGTTTAGGCTTCATTTGCCAGCTAAATACTACATTTCTTTGTCTACAGTGAAGTCTGTACAAGATTCAAAATGAAATTAGATTGCATATTCTAGTTCTCTGTTAGTATTAAGGTCATACCAAACTACATCTATAAATTACACAGGCACAGTTAGTTCTTAATGCAGCCCCTAAGGACACTTCAGTGCAGTGGCGTGAAGAGAGGATTTCTCTGGCTTAGTATTAGGCGTAATCGTTCCAGGCTGTGCTTACCTCGAGCAGTCTTACAATACCCCCAAAACTGAGGACAAGCCATCTGATATGATTCTTACAATACCCCCAAAACTGAGGACAAGCCACCTGACATGATCCTTCCAAGACCCTGACTTGCAACAGCTGCTAGAACTCTTGACAAGCCTGCTTCCCCATGCTTCCTGTGACAAATGTCAGGCTCTTTGTAACCCCTCGAACCTCTGAAGCTCCTCTGAAACAAGCCCTTCACACCAGTTCTTCTGTTTCCCATGTTGAAGGTAAACCCACCTGCTAAGTATGGGATGTGTAGATCACTAGTACTTACTAAGAATGGATGAGTTTAAAACATTTGTTACTACGTCATTTCTTAAAGTCTGGAGAGTACTGTCAATCCCTGTTAAACATAGCAGTATTTGGTTATAGGGGACATACTCTCAGGGGTAGCAGCTAAGTGGCACCTTGCACAGACAATTGACTTAAATCAGGCTGGAGATCATAGATTAGAATCATCATAGATTCAATAAGGTTGGAAAAGACCTCAAAGATCATCAAGTCCAACATGTCACCCAAGACCTCATGACCACTAAACCATAGCAGCAAATGTCACATTCAATCCCTTCTTGAACAGCTGCCTGCAAAGAGGCAATTGTACTGACACTGATGGTGAGAATATGAGGTTATTTTGATCTTGGAGCCTGAGAATCTTAGACTAGACTAGACTAGACTAGACTAGACTAGACTAGACTAGACTAGGAATAAACCAGGTTGGAAGAGACCTTTAAGATCATTGCATCCAACCCATCTTCCAACACCATCTAATCAACTAAACCATGGCACCAAGCACCCCATCAAGTCTCCTCCTAAACACCTCCAATGATGGCAACTCCACCACCTCCCCGGGCAGCACATTCCAATGGCCAATCACTCTTTCTGTGAAGATTTTCTTCCTAACATGCAGGCTATACCTCCCGTGGTGCAGCTTGAGACTGTAATAGTATAGTAAAGGTTGGATCTTAGGAGTAAGGCATGTAAATGTTTCCCAAGAGTTGTTGGGGTTTTTTTCTGAGAAACTCACTGCTGATAATGTATGAAACAGAGTAGAAATCTGAAAACCAAGCTAGTGGTGCAAATACTGAGGTATTCCACAAACAACTGATGCATTCTGCCCCTGTACACAGCACTGGTTAGGCCACACCTTGAGTCCTGTGTCCAGTTCTGGGCTCCTCAGTT
This sequence comes from Picus viridis, assembly GCA_033816785.1. NCBI lineage: Eukaryota > Metazoa > Chordata > Aves > Piciformes > Picidae > Picus > Picus viridis. The sequence continues at coordinate 81,885,514 of CM066566.1, read as the reverse complement.
TAGGAAAGATGTTGACTTGCTGGAACGTGTCCAGAGAAGGGCAACAAATCTGGTGCAGGGTTTGGAGCACAAGCCCTATGAGGAGAGGCTGAGGGAGATGAGGTTGCTTAGCCTGCAGAAGAGAAGGCTCAGGGAGACTTTTTTGCTGTCTACAACAGTCTCAAGCTGCACCAGGGGAGGTTTAGGCTGGATGTTAGGAAAAAATTCTTCATAGAGAGAGTGATTGGCCATTGGAATGGGCTGCCCAGGGAGGTGATGGAGTTGCCATCACTGGAGGTGTTTAGGAAGAGACTTGATGGGGTGCTTGATGCCATGGTTTAGTTGATTAGATGGTGTTAGGTGATAGGTTGGACTCAATGATCTCAAAGGTCTTTTCCAACCTGGTTAATTCTATTCTATTCTATTCTATTCTATTCTATTCTATTCTATTCTATTCTATTCTATTCTATTCTATTCTATTCTATTCTATTCTATTCTATGTCTAGTCTAGCCTTAGTCTATTCTAATTAAATCACATGTTCTTGCTTTATGCTATATAGAAGATTATACTAGTAGTTTCAGAGTGAAAAAATATTCATTAGGAAATGTTAATTCATTGAACTCTTCTTGTGCAGGTTGGATATATATTCAATAATCAAGGTATCTGGATATTTATCTACAATATAAGAAAAGCAAGTTAAACCCATTTTTTGTTCTTAATTTTTACCCACAACCTAGACAACACCTCAGCCAGATTTTTATTAGCTATTTTGAGGGTCACAATCTTCTGTCCATTCATACTAGCTTTTCCATTCCTGTATGGATAATTAAATAATCATTGGAACAGAACTACAGCTTTGGCAATACAGAACTTTCTGAAGATTCACTGACAAATTCCACCCAGCTCTAATAAATAGTCCGAGTGTATTAAGCTGGCCAACTCTCACAGCTTAAGTGCAAATACAGACCAGGCTGGAGTCTCTTTTGTATTGGTCTCAGTGTATATTGGAGTAAGTTGGAATAAATTTCTTATATGCTATCATCTTTGGTTGGAATATTCCTTTTTGCTTGGTTTATTTTGAAGCACAGGAAGTTCTCTTATTTTTATGCTGCTTGCTTAATTCATCACTGGGATATTCAATATTACATTTCTAACACCAGCTTTCTCTCTTCATTATCTTCAAAATACTTCATTGCAGGCAGATCAGTTTTAATCCAGCTTCATCTTTGTTCAGGTGCTTTGTGTCTTTTTCTTTCTAGCTACACTTGAGGAAAACGCCAAGCACTCTTAACTGTTATGTTCAGTTGGAAATTACTTCACTGGCACTTGTATGGAAACACAGAAGAGGCACAACCTAATTGATCCATAAAGGTGAAAATAAGAGCTGTGTAATGCAAAATGGATTTTTATGGTAAAAGGAATTGGAAATGCAAAAGGTACTAAAAGGCAGAAGAAGGAAGAATATGTTTTTGCAAAGTAAAGGCTGATATTTAAAGTCTAGAAAATTAGGAAAATCAAAATGATAGGTGGCAGCTATTTTCCTGCTGTCCATTAGATGAAGTCTTCAACTCACCCCTGGAGCTTAATAATGGAAAGGAGTTAAATGTATACTACTGTAAATAATTAATATGCAACTTGTCTTACAAAGTCCAATGGAACTGTCAGAATCCTTACTCCTCCAGCCTTGTCATGAAATAACAATGTCTATTGAAATGAAGAGGCAGAATTTACTTGCAAATTCATTAATCTTTCTGATGAGTTACTGATGACTGTTAAAGCACACACCATGCAATAGCTCTCTGGGAGTCACAACCACCAGCTGACACAAGCCAGAATTACATAGACAGGCACTACATTTGTGTATAAAGCCCATTAAAGCTTGAAATGAGGAAAGGAATCATTTTTATGAGGAATCAATGGTCTATTAGCACTGCAGGAGAGACAAAATGGATGGTGTTACTGACAAGATGGAGGGAAAGAATGTATGAAGCAAGTGCAGACCTCTGCACTTGTCCGATTTTTACTCTTAGTTCACCATTTTAAGTATTTCTGACAATATATAAGCATTAATTGGCAGCAGCAATGAAAATCCTCCCCAGATCAATTAACCAATTTTTAATCTATTTTTCCTTCCTCCTTCTCCCCTGCAACTAACTTATGGATAACTCTATTCTGTTACTCTGTGTTGGTGGCAGAGTGTCGGCAGTGGAGAGGCTGCAGGGGTGACATCTGTTATGAAAGGCCAAGGCTACCTCTTACCAGACACAGCTGGTTCCAGTCAGCTCAAATGGACCCACCACAGGGTATAGCTGAGTTTCTCAGATAAGGTGGCAACACTTCAGGGAAAACATTTAAAAATGGACAAAATGCTGCACAGCAGTGTGAGGAGTGAGTAAAAATGCATGAGAAACAGACCTGAAGACACTGAGGTGAGAGAAGGTGAAAGGAAGGAGGTTCTCCAGTCAACAGATTCCCTGCAGCCCCTGGAGGAGACCATAGTGATTCAAATTGTCTCCCTGTAGCCTAAGAAGAGGACCTAGCTGGAGCATATATCAACAATGCAGCCTGTGGATGAACCCCACACCAGAGGACATGGATATTCCCTGAAGGAACTGCAGCAAACAGAGTCCATATGGGAGGGAGGAGGAGTATGAGGATCAGCAGAGAGGAACTATTATGGACTGACCCATTTCTCATCTGCTTTCACTGCTCATAGATAAAGGCAGAGGAGTCAGGAAGGGCGGGCTGAGGTTGAGTCTGGGAAAGTGGGGAAGAGGGCACAGAGAGGTATTTCAAATTTTATCTTTGTTTCTCTGCATGCATTTCTGGGTTTAGCTGGTAATAAATTAAATCAAATTTCTCCAAATTGAGTCTGTTTTGCCTGTGATAGTAATTGGCAATTGATCTCTCTGTCTTCATCTTGACCCACAAGCTTTTAAATCTTGTTTTCTCCCCTTGAAGAAGGGAAGTGAGAGCAGCTGGGTGGGCATTTGGCAGCCAGCCCATGTCAACCCACCACAGTAGCATATTACACAATCTGTAATAATGTATTTTGTTCTTTTTGTACTTGCATTGCTAAATATATCTCAGAGAAAATTTTGAAGTGTTCAGATAGCAATGTGATTCCACAATTTTCAGTACCACTAGAACACAGTCTACATCTTTGGGTGTCACCCAACATAATATTACTTTGGCAATTTAACTCAGGTTGAGAGATGTGCCTCCTTCCAATTATATCTGTGCTAAACTCTTTCTAACCAAGGTTATTAAATCCATTCCAATTGTATTTCAGTACCATGAAAAGTGGTACTGACATGACTGAAATAATTGTAAATAGCAGTGAGAAGTCTGGAAGTGGGGAAATCTTTAGGCCACCTTTTCTGCAGCAGCAAATGTATGTGGTATAGAACCTGGATCTCTGTGGCAATCTTGATCTCCCTTATCTAATTACTGTAGGTTGACTCTGTAACAAGATTTTGTGTAATTTAAATTGCAAATGACTGTGAAATCTGCCCTCAGCCCTTAAACCTGGAAGATCATCCTGGGTGTGAAATATATGTATTACCACTTGAAAGCATCCTTTGTTATAAATTCCTACACAAATAGACAATATATAAGAGTCAAGAAGTTCCTTAAACTCAGGAAGAAATTCTTAGTAGGATCTAAATTCATGGAAAAAACCCCAAACTTAAATATTTCAACAGTTCTAACAAATGTTATTCAACACTAAAAAGCCTGTTTCTAGGAGTATATTCTAGAAAAACTTCAGTGGGTGTCATGGTTTAGTCATGAGGTCTGTGGTGACAGGTTGGACTTGATCTTTGAGGTCTCTTCCAACCTTGGTGATTCTGTGATTCTGTGATTCTGTAATAGTAGCCACAGTCCTGTCCTGGAAGAGGCATTAACAAGCCAGCTAATCCTGTTCAGCCACTGCCCTTTTTCCTCCCTGCCCGTTTGCAGGGTCCAGGTGTGAGGTAGAGGAGCCAATAGGCAGGCTCTGTTAAGGCTGCCTGGAGGGGCTGGAAGCTGCACCCTGCACACTGCATATTTCCGGCTTATCAATTTGATCAAAAACTATATCAAGTCCTCTCCACAGAAAGCAGAAAAGGAGAACAGTATGCAACCTGATGTAGGCAAACTTGCTTTAGCAAGGGAATGATGATCTCCTGAAGCCCCTTCTGACTCCTACCATTTTATGAATCTGTGATATGGGACCAGAACAGAGTCCTTCCCACTAAGGCTTACCGCTCTACCAATTCTGCTGAACATGACAGAAATGCATCTAACAGTTTTCAGAGCTAGCTCAGAAATATATTTGGGTCCAATACCACACAAAGTATCTGTCCTCTGATCATATCACAGGATGGATCAGATGATCAGAAGGCTGGAGCACCTCTCCTGTGAGGACAGACTGAAGGAGTTGGGGCTGTTCAGTCTGGAGAAGAGAAGGCTCCGAGGTGACCTCATTGTGGCCTTCCAGTATCTGAAGGGGGCCTACAGGAAGGCTGGGGAGGGACTTCTCAGGATATCAGGTAGTGATAGGACTAGGGGGAATGGAATGAAGCTGGAGGTGAAAAGATTCAGGCTGGACATGAGGAGGAAGTTCTTCCCCATGAGAGTGGTGAAGCCCTGGAATGGGTTGTCCAGGGAGGTGGTTGAGGCCCCATCCTTGGAGGTGTTTAAGAGCAGGCTGGCTGAGGCTCTGGCCAGCCTGATCTAGTGTGGGGTGTCCGTGCTCATGTCAGGGGGGTTGGAACTAAATGATCCTTGTGGTCCCTTCCAACCCTGACTGATACTATGATACTATGATATCCTTGTTCTTACTGAATTTGCTATGGGTATAGGTGAACCATTTATTGTTCTCCGCACAATTAAACTAGAGAGAAAACTGTAGCATTTTAAATTGAAATATAATATTTGAATAGCAGTTTGTTGTTATGAACATATCTCTAGTCATAAATACAGCATAACTGTTCAATACAAGGATTCTGTTGATATTGATCTATACATAATAGCAACTTTAACCTTTTTTTTTTTTCTTTAATTGTCCATAAAATGTATTTGACATCTTTTTATCCAATTTTTAAATCTTTGTGTTTATAGCAGGTGTGCTGCTTGAGGCTTGAGCTCACAGGGGCAGGCCCTGAGGCTAGAATTTGAAGAGCCAGCATGAACAAAGTGCAATGATGAAAATGCATCAGGCCTGCTCTGTGTGCATCACACAGCTGAGCTGAGCATGCACCAAGAAATTCTTAATCATTCTCACTGCAGTTGCTTCAGTGTTCTGTCTGTAACTTAGTAATCCCCTACAATGGGCTTGCAAGACATTATTTTCTTTTCCCGTGATCAACCTCTGACAAATCCATAGCAAAATCATTGGGGTTTTCCTGAAACACAACTCTGTACTGCTTCACAAAACCCTTTGTGTTCACCTCATTTTAATAGTCTGTGAGTTTGAATGATCACTCCTTCCTTAGGATGAAATCACATATCATGTGTCCATCTGCTTTCATACTTCTGCTTTCATAGAGCTATATATAGCTCCAGGCCCTGATCCCATGAGCTCATTCATGCCTTGGGCACAACCAGTTTCATGAACCTCATGTATAACTCACAGAACTAACCTAACAAGGCTCCCTACAGTACCAGTGAAGAAAGATTAGCTCCTCCAGAGCAACTGAACTAGACTACTGTTCTACTGATTTTTCTGCAGTAGAAGTTCATTTTCAACTGCAAGAGAATCATTACTATATTTGCCTTGAGTTGCTTAGCTATATATTTAGAGGTACCATAGTACTTGCCTGTAGTCTGTACATACTGAAACCCTGAAGATGCAAAAGCACTAAGAGAGAAATGAAAATGGAGGTTTGATGGCTTCATTTCCTTAATAACTTGCTAAAATAACTTTAAAGAAAAACTCAGTGAAAATGTATTCTATAACAGATTTATCCACAGAGTTGCATATTTAAGACTTCTTTTTTTTTTTTTTTTTTTTTGACTCCTGTAATCCAGTAGTTTATTTCTCAGAAGCTCTGGGATAAAACAGAGAAAATAGCCATTTTTGTAGTGCTTGAACTCCTATTAGAAATGCAGGTTCTCTCTATCCATGTGGCTCTTGCTACATGGAGGAAAAAGAAACTGTCAGAATCAACTGGGGACTCTCCCTTTCAATGTGGGGATCAAAAGTCAGGTCCTGTATCTCTTTCTACCTTACAACCCTGAGAAAGAGTCAGGCCTATGAATTGCGAGGCAACAGATAGGACCAGAGAGAAAGGCAGTCCTTTCAGACCTTTAAACATGGTTTAAACTTGCCACCAAAACCAAAGGTAACACTAATCAACTGCATTTGACCCTGGAACAGTGCAGGAGAGGACAAAGACAACCTGATTGCACATGTTGATTTTCTATATTTTTATTACCAGTGAAAGATTAGGCCACAGGTGAGGAGAAAGTTCTTCACAGAGAGAGTTGTTAGTTATTGGAATGTGCTGCCCAGGGAGGTGGTGGAGTCACCATCCCTGGAGGTGTTCAAGAGGGGATTGGATGTGGCACATGGTGCCATGGTTTAGTAGTCATGAGGTGTTGGGTGACAGGTTGGACTTGATGATCTTTGAGGTCTTTTCCAACCTTATTGATTCTATGATTCTATGATTATTTCCATGATGATTTATTAATTTTATCTTTATAGCAATTTATTAATTAACTTTCTATTGTATATTGGTGTGACTTTATTGGTGTGATTTTATTTATTACTATTCAGATTATGTGTGTTTAAATCTTCTATATGAAAGGAGAACTGCTAGGATAAAATCTCTTCCCAGTCATTTTTGAACTGTGGCAATTTTTTAACTAGACAAAAGGAGCTCTAAATGATCAGTGAATAAGCAGTATTCCCCCCCCCCCCGCCTTTAAGAAAAGTATTTTCTGTTATGTGTCTTGCTTTATAGCTTTTTGTGAAGCTCTCCTGCTACAGCCTATTTAAAGTAAGTATATACAGAGAAATTTGCTACAAGACACATTTCTGTACTATTGCATTGTGAATCTCCATTTGTGAAATAAGTATTTGCAGCTTCTAGCTATGATAATCCTCCTCAGTCATTGTGACCAAATGAAGCATTCATTCTTCTAGATTGTGTCTCACAGAAGTTAGTGGTGAGTCCTGAAGTAGAATCGAATTAAATCCGAATCCAAATAGAATAGAATAGAATAGAATAGAATAGAATAGAATAGAATAGAATAGAATAGAATAGAATAGAGTAGAATAGAATAGAATAGAATTTAATTGAATTGAATTAACCAGGTTGGAAAAGACCTTCGAGATCATCGGGTCAAACCTATCACCCAACACCATCTAATCAACTAAACCATGGCACCAAGCACCCCATCAAGTCTCTTCCTAAACACCTCCAGTGATGGCAACTCCATCACCTCCCTGGGCAGCCCATTCCAATGGCCAATCACTCTCTCTATGAAGAATTTTTTCCTAACATCCAGCCCAAACCTCCCCTGGAGCAGCCTGAGACTGTATCCTCTTGTTCTGGGGCTGGTTGCCTAGGAGAAGAGACCAGCCCCCACCTGTCTACAACCTCCCTTCAGGTAGTTGTAGACAGCAATAAGGTCTCCCCTGAGCCTCCTCTTCTCCAGGCTAAGCAACCCCAGCTCCCTCAACCTCTCCTCATAGGGCTTGTGCTCCAAACCCCTCACCAACTTTGTTGCCCTTCTCTGGACACGTTCCAGCAAGTCAACATCTTTCTTAAACTGAGGGGCTCAGAACTGGACACAGGACTCAAAGTGTGGCTTAAGCAGAGCTGAATACAGGGGCAGAATGACTTCCCTGCTCCTGCTGGCTACACTACTCCTGATACAGACCAGGATACCATTGGCTTTCTTTGCCCCCTGGGTACACTGCTGGTTCATGTTCAGCCTGCTATCAACCAGTACTCCCAGGTGCCTTTCTGCCTGGCTGCTCTCCAGCCACTCTGACCCAGCCTGTAGCACTGCATGGGGTTTATTGTGGCCAATGTGCAGAACCCGGCACTTGGATATGGTAAATCTCATGCCTTTGGACTCCGCCCATCTGTCCAGCCTGTCAAGGTCCCTCTGCAGGGTCTGACAAACTTGTTAAGATAATCATACATTCAGATCTCCAAACATTTATTGTCACTTGTCTGAGAGTTTGTAAGCAGGTGAGTGAAAACCAAATTAATAAACATGACGGATCACATTTAAAGTTTCTGCAGAAACTTCTGTTCTCAGTTCCTCTCGCGTTTAAGTTTCCCCCATCTGGTTGTGGTGAGGCTGGAGAGAATAAAGACGAAAAACTATAGTAGGAACTGAAGCTATTTTTGTCCCTATCAACGTGCAGGGCACTGATGCGCATATATGGAACAGAGAAGATTTGAGGTAATTTGAGGGGCAGAACTGAGAATAATAGCTTCAGACATTTCTAAAATCTTGAATCATTTGTTGTTTTGTAAATGCTCAAATATTAACTCAAAAGATTTTTCAAGCTTCTCTGCACACATAAATGAATCGTCTCCTGCTCTGGTACATTTGACTCAACGTGCGTTCCCAATTTTGCTGCCTCTCTTATATAAAAAAACTTCCATTTGGTTTTGATCTCTCTGTGACGTTGCATAACATTTATTTTAGCTTATGTGGTTTATGATGAACTATTAAAATAATAAACTATCACAGAAAAAAATGCATTGCATTAAAATGTAAAGAAAAAATATTTCTACAGTGGTGAGGCATTCACTTTTCTGACCAGCTACTTGGCAGTTGAAATACAGGTGTCTGAAGCCATGATTCACTCCTGGTTTTAGTGCATCTTCAGGCCACACCTTGAGTACTGTGTCCAGTTCTGGGCCACTCGGTTTAAGAAGAACATTGAGACACTTGATCGTGTCCAGGGAAGTGCAACAAGGCTGGTGAGAGGCCTCAAGCACAAGCCCTGTGAGGAGAGACTGAGGGAGTTGGGGCTGCTTGGCTTGGAGAAGAGGAGGCTCAAGGGAGACCTTCTTGCTGTCTACAACTACCTGAAGGGTGGCTGTAGCCAGGAAGTGGTTGGTCTCATCTCCCAGGCAACCAGCACCAGAACAAGAGGACACAGTCTCAAGCTGAGCGAGGGGAAGTTTAGGCTGGATGTCAGGAGAAAGTTCTTCACAGAGACAGTTAGCCATTGGAATGTGCTGCCCAGGAAGGTGGTGGAGTCACCGTCCCTGGATGTGTTCAAGAGGGCATTGGACATGGCACTTGAAGCCATAGTTTGGTAGTCATGAGGTGTTGGGTGACAGGTTGGACTTGGTGATCTTTGAGGTCTTTTCCAACCTTATTGATTCTATGATTCTATTTTTTTTTAAATTTAATCTTTACCTTTTACTGTCATAGGTTTATATAATAAAGTAATCATGAGAATCCAATGGGTTAGTAGAACTGAGTTCAAATGGAAAAATGTAGTTTTGTGGTATCCGAATTATTTCAGTGACTCAAAACTCTGGTTCCATAGTGAAATATCTTTGAGTGAAGTACTTCATTCTACCAAACTTCTAAAATTTCAAGTAAAATATTTTTTATTTTTTTACAAAATTTATTATACAAATTAAAGTTTTTAATTCCAGATCCACTTTAGCACATTTCTGATGTTCTGTCTGATCTGTAAGAGGCCCCAATAATTACTGCAGGTACAGCACTATGCTAGCTTGGGGACCTATTTGGCATTGTTGTCTACTGCATCGCTGCACTGTGTGTGCACTTTGGAAGCTGATTTGGAGCTCTCTGCATTTCACTCCCTTGCATGGTACAGTGAATCTGTGTTATCTTATGCCAGATTTTGAAACAAAAGTATTACAATTCTTCATTTTTATTTGTGAATCTTAAACAGAGGTACACTGTCCTCCCTACTACATTGTGCTGTCAACGGCTGGACAGCATTGTCTGTTCAGTATCAAATTATCTGTGAATTTGCAGTCTCTCTACTGCCTTTGGGAGGGGTCTTTATGTGAGGCATGTGCATTATTTGGGGTTTTTTGCCTTTTTTCCTTCTTTAAGGTTCTTTGAGGTTGTCTGTGTCAAGCCAGTAAAATTCTATAACTTTCTTTCATCCCTCTCAGTACTCAGAAAAGGGCAAGTGTCTCAGTGGAACTCCCATATAAAGGCATCTAGAATAGGGCGATAAAAAGAATAGGAAGCAGAATCTCTGCTATCAGCCACAACATTCTTCTTAAAAAAGATGATAACAACAATGGTCAGTTCATGTAGGATGTTTTACATCATTGTTTCTGCTCAGTTTCCATTTTTTAGCTTCTCATTTAGACTATAATTGATACATATCTGCCTTAGAAAATCTGTATCAGTTAGCAATTGATTTCTAAGGCAGACATCACAAAATCAGATGTATTGTATAGAAAAATTGATAGCAATATTATCACCATCCAGACTGCACATGTTCCTATGATACAATGGCTTCTTTGTAGGTCCATTTCTTCATACATATAATAGAAGACATGCACACAGCCTTCTGTATTATATTCAGAATAAGAAAGAAAAGAAAGAAAACAAAAGATGGAATTAGGAGAGAAAGAAAGAAGGAAGGAAAGAAAAAGAAAGAAAGAAAGAAAGAAAGAAAGAAAGAAAGAAAGAAAGAAAGAAAGAAAGAAAGAAAGAAAGAAAGAAAGAAAGAAAGAAAGAAAAAGAAAGAAAGAAAGAAAGAAAGAAAGAAAGAAAGAAAAAGAAAGAAAGGAAGAAAGGAAGGAAGAAAGGAAGAAAGGAAGAAAGGAAGAAAGGAAGAAAGAAAGAAAGAAAGAAAGAAAGAAAGAAAGAAAGAAAGAAAGAAAGAAAGAAAGAAAGAAAGAGAAAGAAAGAGAGAAAGAGAAAGAGAAAGAGAGAAAGAGAGAAAGAGAGAAAGAGAGAGAAAGAAAGAAAGAAAGAAAGAAAGAAAGAAAGAAAGAAAGAAAGAAAGAAAGAAAGAAAGAAAGAAAGAAAGAAAAAGAAAGAGAGAAAGAGAGAAAGAGAGAAAGAGAAAGAAAGAAAGAAAGAAAGAAAGAAAGAAAGAAAGAAAGAAAGAAAGAAAGAAAGAAAGAAAGAAAGAAAGAAAGAAAGAAAGAAAGAAAGAAAGAAAGAAAGAAAGAAGAAAGAAAGAAAGAAAGAAAGAAAGAAAGAAAGAAAGAAAGAAAGAAAGAAAGAGAGAGAAAGAAAGAAAGAAAGAAAGAAAGAAAGAAAGAAAGAAAGAAAGAAAGAAAGAAAGAAAGAAAGAAAGAAAGAAAGAAAGAAAGAAAGAAAGAAAGAAGGAAGGAAGGAAGGAAGGAAGGAAGGAAGGAAGGAAGGAAGGAAGGAAGGAAGGAAGGAAGGAAGGAAGGAAGGAAGGAAGGAAGGAAGGAAGGAAGGAAGGAAGGAAGGAAGGAAGGAAGGAAGGAAGGAAGGAAGGAAGGAAGGAAGGAAGGAAGGAAGGAAGGAAGGAAGGAAGGAAGGAAGGAAGGAAGGAAGGAAGGAAGGAAGAAAAAGAGCTTTATTACACAGCTGTTTAAGTAAAATAAATTAAAAAAGGCTATACCAGAAATTAATCTTGTTTCCAGTAACTAATTCTAAAAACTACCGTGACCAATCTTCTACATTTATAATACAAAAGCAACGGTAATGCAACAAAAATAAACCTATTAGGGAATATTGTAAGATTTTAAAAATTAACTTATTTTTTGCACCAGCACATATTCATTAGTCCATAAGAATTATCCTTAGCTATTGAGCTGAAGCAATCCTTCTTTCACAACTGTTTAAATAAATATACAGATGTAGAACTTTGTCTGCCTAGGAGTCTGAGCTCAGTTTCTGTGCTCAGAGTTACCACAAACTATGAAATGCTTAGGTATTTAGTTTATAGTAGCCGTGTAGCATCACCACAGCCAAGGAAGGCAGGCAGGTGTCTTTCTTAAGCCCTTAGACACATTGGGAATTGCACTCTGCAGAAGCTGTTGTGGGTTGGGGCAGACCCCCTCCCCACCACGGCAGAAATAACGACTCAGACAAACGGATTGCAAAAGTAATGGAAAGTTTAAATAGAAAAACAAAAAGGAACAACAATGAAAGTTTTACAGAGAACCACAAGCACCGTGACAAAGAGAGAGAGAGATCCCAACACCACCTGGGGGTACACCCTCTCCCCCCCACCCAAACCCAGCCTTGGGCTTGGGCAGGCCCAGGGGAAGCAGCTCACACCATTTTACCTAGGCAGTAGCAGGGGACAAAAGAGGAAGTGAAGACCCCACGTGGATGTTTTATAGGGGAGCAGGGCATTATGGGAAATGGAATACCTGGTTTCCTGTGACCACCCCCTGGGCTGGGCCCAACCCTTGGGACCTCCCAGGTGTGGTCTGTGCAGTGGCATCCAGGCCAGCACCCAGCCTAAACCACCACAAGAAGCTCTGAGAAAACTGATTATACATGCACAGATATATGTATGTATTTAAAATGGGGAGATTTTTATACATGCACACATTCACATGCAATTGCAGAATAGACTATAAATTAATGTACACATCTGAACACTCCTCTCAGTCTGGCAGTGCCACCTTAAAAGCCAGGAATATTGGGAGGTTTTCTGAAGTAGTGGATAAAGGGAAGTCTACTTTGATATTTCACATCGGTGTGTGACTTGAATTATGTGGACCAGACTGTCCCTCTGGGTATCCTTGTTCTACAGTTTCTTTCCCCTCAGCTGTCTTTCCTCCTCTTGTATATCTACCTGTCTCCTTCTTCCAGGTGCCTTTTTCTTTTATCTTGAACTTTCTAAAGCACAACAAGACAAGACAAACTGTGCTGTTACTCAATTGGATACTGCTTGCTATATCATGCATTGCCTTAACACCGTTGAATCAACAACACGGTATAAAACTTTTTGGGTGACAGAACTACAGCACTAAAGTTACAAGAAGCTGACAATGTATTACCCATTTGCAGAGCTTATGAACTGGAGTTTCCTCTCCCATCAAAATAGGGAGGTGGTGGAGTCACCTTCCCTGGAGGTGTTCAAGAGGGGATTGGATGTGGAACTTGGTGCCATGGTTTAGTAGTCATGAGGTGTTGGGTGACAGGTTGGACTTGATGATCTTTGAGGTCTTTTCCAACCTTATTGATTCTATGAAAATCCATCCTTTACCCAATTCAAGCTGGACAGACCAGTACATATTCCCAAGCTGCAAAGCTGCAGGGCTGCAAAGCTCTACTGATGTAGACTGGAATTTTATCAGATGGGTAACAGCTCCCACACTTCACAAATCAGCCTCATCATACCATGAAGTTATCCAGAAGCAAAACCATTGAAGTATTTCCAAAAGAAATAAATAAATTCAAGACTTGGCAACGATGCAGAAAGGAGTTCAATGAGTATGTTTGAGTGCTAGCATATGTGTTGCACCAACATAAATGAAAATGTTTTTCATTAGTCTGTATCAGCCTGAGAATGTCTTTGTGGTTAGTACTTTAGCCTGGGGTAAGAAGATATAAAACATATTTAAAGTGTTATACAGAGATTGAGCTCAGTTTCAGAAACTTGACTAAAACTGTGTACATTGTTTGAAGTAGTCATTAAACAAAGGTTTCTCAGTTCAGAGTGGGTAGTATTCTGCATTGTCCCACTGAATACCTGATTCTGGATGTATTTTTCCTTCCATGCAAGTATAATATGAGGGTCAGAATTTTCTCTTCTGCTGGGAATTATATTCATGAGCTTTCATATTGAGATTACATTCTATTTGTTAGTATAATGATACGATCTTATTTCCATGTTGCCCTCTGCAACCTTTCTGTTCAAATTCGTATTTCTTCCATCTTGTGATGCTTCTGAGGTATTTGCATTCTGTCACATTTTTATCACATCGAGTGTTTATGTCCTTGAAGGCTTACCCTCTCATGTGATTTTGTGGACAGGCAAAGATTCCACCACTTTATGTGAAACTAAAATATTTTATGTGCAGGGAAAGTAATGCTAGCTAGCTGATGAAGCACTGTTCTTAGAACTGCAAATATTTGTTCCTCTGACCACAGCAATTGCTACTCTCCAAGTAGAAGTAGCCCAATAGCTTTGCAAAAAAAAAAAAAAAGTTTCCTGAATTTATATAATTTCAGAAAAAGCAGGGCTATCCTCTTGCCTTGCAAAAAAGGGAAGAGAAGAGAAGGAGAAGAGAAGAGAAGAGAAGAGAAGAGAAGAGAAGAGAAGAGAAGAGAAGAGAAGAGAAGAGAAGAGAAGAGAAGAGAAGAGAAGAGAAGAGAAGAGAAGAGAAGAGAAGAGAAGAGAAGAGAAGAGAAGAGAAGAGAGGAAAGGAAAGGAAAAGAAAAGAAAAGAAAAGAAAAGAAAAGAAAAGAAAAGAAAAGAAAAGAAAAGAAAAGAAAAAAAGAAAAGAAAAGAAAAGAAAAGAAAAGAAAAGAAAAGAAAAGAAAAGAAAAGAAAAGAAAAGAAAAGAAAAGAAAAGAAAAGAAAAGAAAAGAAAAGAAAAGAAAAGAAAAGAAAAGAAAAGAAAAGAAAAGAAAAGAAAAGAAAAAAGAAAAGAAGAAAATACAAGAGAAGAGAAAAGAAAAGAGAAGAAAAGAGAAGAGAAGAAAAGAGAAGAAAAGAGAGGAGAGGTTCGGAGAGGAGAGGTTCGGAGAGGTTTGGAGAGGAGAGGTTCGGAGAGGTTTGGAGAGGAGAGGTTCGGAGAGGAGAGGTTTGGAGAGGAGAGGTTCGGAGAGGAGAGGTTCGGAGAGGAGAGGTTCGGAGAGGAGAGGTTCGGAGAGGAGAGGTTCGGAGAGGAGAGGAGAGGTTCGGAGAGGAGAGGTTCGGAGAGGAGAGGAGAGGTTCGGAGAGGAGAGGTTCGGAGAGGGAGAGGTTCGGAGAGGAGAGGAGAGGAGAGGAGAGGAGAGGAGAGGAGAGGAGAGGAGAGGAGAGGAGAGGAGAGGAGAGGAGAGGAGAGGAGAGGAGAGGAGAGGAGAGGAGAGGAGAGAGAGGAGAGGAGAGGAGAGGAGAGGAGAGGAGAGGAGAGGAGAGGAGAGTTTATATAACACTCCAAACAAGAAGGAAATACCCTTTGAAAGGTTGTGAATTGTGGATTTGTTATCTTGCGTCTATTACTTTTAATTAGCATTACAAAATGTTCAGGATTTTGGTTGTTTTGTTTCTCTTAATTATGTAAAAAAGAATGCAAGATATGCTTAAAAGCATTTGCTTTTCATAATAGCAGACTGCCTGTGCTCTACTGCTGACACTCATGCCCCTAGGAATATATTAGTGCCGGATTTAGGCACTATTTGTTGACATGGGTTGTAAACTAGTATATTATTGTTGCAGATTATTTGATGTGTAACATATTTTTCTTGAAGGTGGTGAGCCAGATAGCATGCAATATTAATGTTTTCACATGCAGGAAAACTGTGCAAACTGGTTGAGAAATACCAAACACATAAGCATATATAAGCTAGAACTTATTTTTAAATCTATTTATATATTGATATGTGCATGTGAATATATGCATGTCTCTGTGTGTGGATATATATAGCCACACATATATGCATGTGTGTATATATATATTTTTTTTTTTGAAGGCTTCCTGTGTGTGGAACAAAGCATCAGTGCTTTTTCACAGAATCACAGAATCACCACGGTTGGAAGAGACCTCAAAGATCATCCAGTCCAACCTGTCCACAGACCTCATGACTAAACCATGGCACCAAGTGCCACGTCCAATCCCCTCTTGAACACCTCCAGGGATGGTGACTCCACTACCTCCATGGGCAGCCCATTCCAATGGCTAA
This sequence comes from Picus viridis, assembly GCA_033816785.1. Classification (NCBI taxonomy): domain Eukaryota; kingdom Metazoa; phylum Chordata; class Aves; order Piciformes; family Picidae; genus Picus; species Picus viridis. The sequence continues at coordinate 81,869,754 of CM066566.1, read as the reverse complement.
CAGCTCTCTCTGTGAAGAACTTCCTCCACACCTCAAGCCTAAACTTCCCCTGACACAGCTTGAGACTGTGTTCTTTTGTTCTGGTGCCGATTGATAGAGAGAAGAGACCAACCTCTTCCTGGCTACAACCACCTTTCAGGTACTTGTAGAGAGCAATGAGGTTGCCCCTGAGCCTCCTCTTCTCCAGGCTAAACAACCTCAGCTCCCTCAGCCTCTCCTCATAGGGCTGGTGCTCAAGGCCTCTCAGCAGCCTCGTTGCTCTTCTCCAGACACATTCAAGTGTCTCAATGTCCTTCTTAAACTGAGGGCCCCAGAACTGGACACAGGACTCAAGGTGTGGCCTAACCAGTGCTGAGTCCAGGGGCACAATGACTTCCCTGCTCCTGCTGGCCACACTATTCCTGATGCAGGCCAGGATGCCATTAGCCTTCTTGGCCACCTGGGAACACTGCTGGCTCATGTTCAGCCTACCATCAACCAGCACCCCCAGGTCCCTTTCTGTTTGGCTGCTCTCTAGCCACACTGACCCCAGCCTGTAGCTCTGCATGGGGTTGTTGTGGCCAAAGTGCAACACCCGGCAATTTGATTTGGTTTTGAATAGACATCTTTAAAAGGTGATGTATACATATATATAAAAAATTGTGATTATATATATATATATATAAAATAGTGTCAATAATCATTAACAGCCCCAATAGTTTTCATAAAGCATGATCTTATTCCTGGTTTGTTTTCACAAAGGAAATATATACAAATTACAAAATATATATATATATATTTAAAAAGACATTCTTATAAAGTGCCCTAAAGGAATGGAGAGACAGAATAAAAGCAATAAGTATTTAGGTCAACAGTGGCTATTGTAGTAATATTTATTAGGAAAAGAATGGAAAAGTTGGAGTAAAAAACCAAGATGAATGTCAGAGGAGAATGGGTCAATCACAGGAAATATCTAATTGCCTTCTCACCTGAAATGAATAGAATAGAATAGAATAGAATAGAATAGAATAGAATAGAATAGAATAGAATAGAATAGAATGAATTAACCTGGTTAGAAAAGACCTTGGAGATGATCAAGTCCAACCTATCATCCAACACTATCTAATCAACTAAACCATGGCACCAAGCGCCCCATCCAGTCTCTTCCTAAACACCTCCCACAATGGTTATTCCACCACCTCCCTGGGCAGCCCGTTCCAATGGGCAGTCACTCTTTCCATGAAGAAGTTCTTCCTAGCATAAGACATAATAGTAACTGCACATAAGCACCAACCAAGGGAATATGAAAATTAAAACATTCAGCATGTGAATCAACAAAAAAATGCATAAAATGTATCTTTATTTTACAAGAACACACAATTCTAATTCATTAGACAAAAAAGTCACACTGACTTTAGTGTTGAATGACTGAGGTATTTTGATAAACTTTGCTGTCATTACATGCAGATACGTTCATGAAATTCATCTGGGTTTTTTATGGTGGCTTATGCCAGAAGAGGCTCATTAACCTCACCAGTTTTTCACTAGGAAAGAGAAAAGCCACAACATTCTCTTCTTGTATACTGAAAAGTTCTTGTTCATCTGCTTTAGGTGATTGGTATTCTCTTAATCCTCAATACATTGTTAAATTTAATGTTTAATTTAGTAAGTGAACAACGTTTTCATTTTTACATGCTGTTGCATTCAGGTATAGCAGAAGGTCTTCAAAAGAAATTTTCAATGTTATTTGCCTTTCAAACACAACTACATTTAAAATATTGTTATAAACAATGGATTTCCATGTATTTTCACATGAAGGTTTGCTTAACATCACTCCTAATATTTTGAAGGGGTATCTGAAGGTCACAAAAAAGAAAACAGATATGTTTTGTACTTTGAATGTTCTCTCTCTTCTTTTTTTTTGGTCTGTAATAGAGAATGTCTGGGAATCTACATTGAGGAGAAAAGCTGGAATGCAAAAGCTTTTAGAAATCAGCAATAAGCCATATTGGCAGGCTTGCACAGTGCCTGCTTGCATTATGTCTGTCTTTAGCTTGTGCTGCTCTTTCTACAGAATTTTAAAGCCAGACTTTATGTGATGTTTCATCCAAAGTCCAATGTCTGTCCTTGGAGAAGTGAGCTAAGTGATCTTAGAATGCAGCAGTCTGACAGGTGATTGCAGATTCTGAGTCACAGTTGTTGATCTGTCAGATCACTTTCTAATTTTTCCCACTCAACTGTGAAGAAATTCAATCAAGGTTCATAGAATATTGTTTAGCAGATCACCTCTTCTCTGAGCAGTGCTTCTGGCAGCCAGGATCCTTCCCTAAAAGGTGAGAAATCACCGACTGTGAATAGTTTTCTTGTTCCACTTTGATCTTTTTCTCTCCTTGCTAAACTGTACTGACCTGCAGGAATTGTTAGCTTAGCTTTCAACCACTTGCTGGATGACCTACAAAAATATTTTGAAAAATGGAAATTAGGTTATAAACTCTGGCTCTTATCACTGTGTGTCATGCTGGTAATTTATTACAGGATGGAACAAGCATCACACTGGAATTTCTCCTTGGAAATCGCTTCAGGGTTTTCAGTTCTGTGCCCAAAATTTAGTTTTATCATTATTGGTTCTCTGGAGAATTTTTCATTTATAATTGAGAAAACTTTCTGTTCCCTCTAATAACAACAACAACAAAAGCAATAATAATAATAGTACAAAGCGTAATTTAATGAAAGGAAGTATGTGAGATTTATTGCTGGAAGTATTGAAATAGGATTGCAGCCCATGAACTCAAACTGTAGGTCTGTATTGATTTGCTGCACTAATTTGTCTGTGGCATTGAGCAAGCTAATTGCTATTTTTGTGCCTCAGTTTGCTCATTTGTAAAACAAGAATAATAAAACTATTTACTTCATAGGAAATTTTTGGAAGGTTTAATTACAAGTTTTAATGGCCCTTAGGTGCATTTGATGCTAGATGCTGTGTAAGTTGCAACACACTATTGTTCTCATTTGTCTTTTCTGTCACGGGAGTTTCTCTGCTCTCAAAGTCTTGCAAATGAATTTTTCTTAACAGTAACCAGGCCTTGTGTCAGATGCAGCCTAAAAAAAAAAAAAAGTAATAATAAAATGATGTAACAGTTGTTTCCAAGAGTTATATTTTATGTCACTGGATGGATTTAGATCTAGAAACCTGGAATAAACCCAAAAGTTTTGTTCATAACAGAATAAGAGCAGTGAACTCTGTATTTCATTCCTGCAGGTGTAAGAACCTGGCTGTAATGATTTAACATTCTGTGGCAAAGCCATATACTCATAGAAATGGAAGAATGTAATTTGTAGTATTCAGCTCAAGATAATCTAGATATGTCACTGAGGTAATTTTTACAAAATGGTTTTGTGATAGATATTCTGAAGGGCAAAACCATTAAATCTGCAATCTTAATTATCTTGTCCAACACCAGCGTAGATCTCTTCTGAGATAATTTAATAATGTTTATGATGCACTATTAAACATTATAAACAGTATTCTTTTTCAAGGGATGACTCATTTTCCCTCCTTTTTCACTAATGAATCATGTTGCATAGCCTGTGTATTTGTTCATTGGGAAACATATTCAAAGGGCATATGGGTGCAGTCAGTTGCCTGCAACAGCAGAGAAACCTAGCAATCCTAACAAATCATTTTCACATGTTGCAGGTGCTGCCTATTAGAAGAAAAGACATACTTTGATGTTCTTTAATTAAAGTTTCCATTTCTTTAATTACTATTCTGAAAAGAGCTGAATTAGAAATCCTACCAATGAGTGTCCTGTGAAGTCAGAACATATTGGTGGCCTCTAGGTCAGCGCTGCCAGGACATGCACACGTGTGACACGAGTGCTGTGTGCTGTGTTCTAAGTTAAATCTCAGAATTTACAAGGCTCAAAGCTTCCTCCTCACCACAGAACATCTTCTTTAAGCAATCCTTTTTCTGCTTAATCTTCTTTCTTTCCCTTGTTTAGTCTGTCTTGCTTTGTGTATTGTGAGCTACTTCAATAGACTGGAATGACCTCAGTGAGAATAAGCTTAAACTGGATAAATACTTCCACAGAGAGCAAGACACTCAATTTTATGTCAGTCTTCCAAAGAATGAAATTGATATTGTTACACCACCTTTCTCATGTATAGTTGTCTCGATCCGGAGAGGAGAGAGATTCAGGTTTTTAATGAATATTCCCGTGTTGTGAAATTAGAGGCACAAACGAGGCCAAAATATCAACAGCTAGACTATTTATTACATAAATAAGGTGGATGGACATAAATAAAGTGGAGGGATCAGAAGGGGAGAGAGAAAGAATAGAAGAAAGGGAGAAGAGGGAAAGAATTATATTACCACACCCCTCACCCCCAAGACAGTTTGAGTCTGTGGAGGATAGGTGCTGCAGGAGATGTTGGGTCTGTAGAGGAAGGGTGCTGAGGCTTTGGCTGTAAAAGGGATGAGGTCCTCTGGGCAGCTTCTTCAGCTCCATGAGTTGCAGCAGGCGGAACTTAGGGCACGGTGAGTCCAAGATTCATTGTGCTGGCCCCGTGATGTTTCCAGCGTGTGGTGCCGTCTGCTTTCTTCTGCATCTTGCTTCTCCAGTTTTCTCCTCCAACAAGCCAGTAGTTGCTCCAGTCTTTTATACAGTTTTTTAGCCCTTAGGCAAGTGTATTGTTCCCCAGGAAATCTTTCTGTGTACTCAGGTGAGTTTGGGCAGCCACTGGATAGAGGGGGGAAGGCCTCTGCCTCCTCCTGCTCCATCTACCTACCCACACACTCTTTTCACATCAGGAGCCATTGTCCTTTCCTGGGGTATCTGATGGCTGGAAATGATCTTGTCCTGAAGGTGTGAATGCTGGGCCCTTGGGCCATTGTTGTAGGCCAGCTGCAGTCCCGTGAGCAATGTTATCTTTGCACCTTCCAAGAGTCCTTCCAGTGGCTCTGCCCAACGCACATCAGCTATTGTCTGGACAAACAGCAAGTGATTTTATCTTTGTTGAGTCATACCAGGAGAGATAAGCTTTAGTCTCTCACAATAGTACAGTGACTTAAAATTTCAGTGTCAAAAATAAGGAAGGTAAATACCTTCACTGAAAATATGCAAATGTATTAGTATTACTAAATGGTATTATGTTGCTGGAAATTTATATTAGTAATAAAGCTAGGAGTAAATGGCTTATAATAATTCCTGGTTAGCACCATTTTATATTTGGGGCTTATTAACACCTATGTCTTGGTACCTCAGCGTAGTTTCCATATTATCTCCTAATTCATAACATGATAGACACACAGAATACCTCAAGTTGGAAGAAATGCATAAGTATCATCAAGTCCAACACCTTGCACTTCACAGGGCTACCTAAAAAATAAATCATATGGGTAGAAGTGTTTTCTAGGCTATTTTTTAGCTCTGACAGTCTTGGTGCCACAACCACTTCCCAGGGGAGCCTGTTCCAGTATCCCACCACTCTCTCATAGGTGTTCCACTCTGAACTTCACAGAATCACAGAGTGCTAGGGGCTTGAAGGGATCTCAAAAGATTGTATAGTCCAACTCCCCTGACAGCAGGATCACCTACAGTAGGCCACACAGTAATACATCCAGGTGGGTTTTGAATGCCTTCAGAGAAGGAGACTCTACTACCTCTGAGCAGCCCATTCCAGTGTTCTGTCACCCTCACATTGAAAAAGCTTTTCTTTATTTTTTATGTGGATGCTCTGTGCTCCAGCTTGCACCCTTTGCCCCTTGTCCTGTCACTGGGCATCACTGAGAAGAGCCTGGCTCCATCCTCTTGACACTCACCCTTCCATATTTCACATTAGTGAGACCACCTCTCAGTGTCCTCTTCTCCAAGCTAAAGAGACCCAGGTCCTTCAGCCTGTCCTCATAAGGCAGATGTTTCCCTTATTCATCATTGTAGCTTTGCACTGGATTCTTTCAAGCAGTTCTCTGCCCTTAAACTGGAAGGCTCAGAATTGGACACAATGTTCCAGATACAGCCTCTGTAGGGCAGAGTAGAGGGTGAAGAGTATGTCTCTTGACCTGCTAAAATTAATCCCTGGGGAGCTCCACTGGTGACTGGCTGCCAGCCTGATCTAATGTCATTTACAGTAACTCTTTAAACCCAACCCAGCAGACAATTCCTCACCCAACATCCTATGAACCTGTCTAGATGCAGGCTGGATATTTTGACCAGAAAGATACTTTGAAAGACATTACAAAAAGCTTAGCTAAAGTAAAAAACCTCATACATCTACCACCATCAGCTAGACCAATGACCTCATTGTAAAAGGAAAGTAAGTTGATTAAGGTAGATATTGCCCTCGTGAAAGCATTTTGGTTATAACCAATGACTGCATTACCTTGAGACTGACAGGCCTGTAATCACTGGGGTCCTTTCTTCTTGAAAATTTGAACAACATTTGCTAGCTGTCAGGTGTTTGAGACTTTTCTAGAATCCTAAGACCACCAAAAAAAAAATTGAGGGTGGTGCCATTATAACATCAGTTTTTGGTACCCTAGGATGAGTCCCATCAGGCCCCATAGACTTATGTGCATCCATCTGGAGCAGTGAGTCTCCAACAAGTTCAGAGTTGTCTGGGAGTCACAATCTTTCAACCTAGGGGACTGAATGTCCCAGGGTCCATCATCAGCGTTAAAGACAGAAGCAAAGAGAGCATTAAGCATCTCTGCTTTGTCTCCATCCTTATGTGTGAGGTGACCAATCTCATGAAGTGACAAACCAGCTTATCTCTTCTTCTTGTGCTGCTAATATATTTTAAAATTCTTGAAATAACTTTTTGAAACAAAACAGGAAACTTAATTACTTTCCACTATTTCTTCTCCATTTGATAACTACAAATATTCACATAAAATTGTTAATTCAATGAAGGGATTTAGGGGTTGGTTTGCTCTTTCACAAGACAAAATCTAACCCATTGTAACACCTGACTTCACCATAGGAGACTCAGGGGTGACCTTATTGCTCTCTACAAGTACCTGAAGGGAGGTTGTAGGCAGGCAGAGGTTGATCTCTTTTCCCAGGCACCCAGTACCAGAACAAGAGGACACAGTCTCAAGCTGCACCAGGGCAGGTTTAGGCTGGATGTTAGGAAGAAGTTCTATACAGAGAGAGTGATTGCCCATTGGAATGGGCTGCCCGTGGAGGTGGTGGAGTCACCTTCATTGGAGGTATTCATGAAGAGGCTTGATGGGAGGCTTGATGGGGTGTTTGATTGCATGGTTTAGTTGTTTAGGTGGGTTGGATTGGTTGATGGGTTGGACGTGATGATCTTGAAGGTCTCTTTCAACCTGGTGTATTATATTGTATTGTATTGCATTGTATTGTATAGCCTCTATGCAGTTACAGTCCAGCCTCTAGCTGAGCTGTGCTTACCTCCATTCTCATAAAATATTTTGGTGTAGAAAATCAGTTTTCAGGTTCTTGGCCTGCAACAGGTCTAATGGCAACTGTAAGAATATTTTATCTCTGCTGTGTCTGTTGTGGCTGAAATGAGTACCCTGGGCTATGGGTAAGGTAGGGGGAAAGCCAGAGGGGTACTGGACATTGACAGCAGGATCTGTGAGTGCCCTCAAGTCCCTGGCTCTTTCTCTGTTATCAAATTGGTGGACAGTACCAGGAATTATTTGGCTCAATTAACACTGTCCTCTTTATTTTCACCAGGCTGAAGAATGAGAGTGGGTTGCAAGTGTCCAGTTCTGGTCCCCTCAGTTTAGGAAGGATGTTGTCTTGCTGGAGCATGTCCAGAGAAGGGCAACAAAGTTGGTGAGGGGTTTGGAACATAAGCCCTGTGAGGAAAGGCTGAGGGAGCTGGGGTTGCTTAGCCTGGAGAAGAGAAGACTGAGGGGTGACCTTATTGCTCTCTACAACTGCCTGAAGGGAGGTTGTAGCCAGGCAGAGGTTTGTCTCTCCTCCCAGGCAGCCAGTGCCAGATCAAGAGGACACAGTCTCAGGCTGTGCCAGGGCAGGTTTAGGCTGGATGTTAGGAAGAAGTTCTATACAGAGAGAGTGATTGCCCATTGGAATGGGCTGCCCGTGGAGGTGGTGGAGTCACCTTCATTGGAGGTGTTCAGGAGGAGGCTTGATGGGGTGTTTGATTGCATGGTTTAGTTGTTTAGGTGGGTTGGATTGTTTGATGGGTTGGACGTGATGATCTTGAAGGTCTCTTTCAACCTGGTGTCATGTCTTGTCTTGTCTTGGCTTGTATTGTATTGTATTGTTAGCATGTGGGCAACCTGTTTAGAAAGCACCACTGTGGTTATATGGACAGCAGTGAAAACACTTGAGTTGTTCTATACCTCAGTGCTGGAGAACAGACTCAGGGACATTTAACATAGCAGTGCAGATAAAACACAGCTGTGTTACGACACATCCAAACCACTGATGGCAGTGCTGTGTACAAGTGATGGTGCTCATTCAAGTGTTGAAAGCAGTTCAGCTGAAACACTCTGGAGCCAGATAACTCTTAACACATATTTATCAGATTAAGGCATTTATCTTACCCCTTCCCACAAAAACTCATCCAATGCAGAGTAAATACTTCTGATATTGTAGTGTTTCAGTGGTCTCACAAAAGTGATTCTTTTCTCATGACTGGACTGGATTGACCCTGCAGTTGAGCCTACCATTTAAAAATATTGATAGGTTGACAGTGTAGATCAGACCAGTGGCTTGATGACTCTGTATCCAGATTAGTCACCTTCAACTTCATTTATACACACTAGAAGGAAATAGAAACTCTTGGATGAAACTAATCTCACTGTAAAATAGTTGTCTAAAATAGGTCAGGAGAATAGTATCAATAGAATCAATAAGGTTGGAAAAGACCTCAAGTGCTCAGTTAATTCTTTTGGTTTTTCCCTCTCTTCCTATATAAAAAAGACCCAAGTGTGACTAGTTCAGAAGCAGGTGTATAATGCAACTATCTGAACTTTGGTTAGATGGCTCTCACATTTATTTTTCTGTTGGCTTATTCCTAGGTTTTTATTTCAAAATGTAACTCATATTATTTGAAGAGTTCCAAAACAGGTCTGCATTGCTGTAATAAATATCATTATTATAATTATTTGGAATTTCCACTGCAGTTAGGAGACTGTATAATAATGCAGAGAGAGGGGAGGTCACCAGCTGTCTGTGCTTCTGAAAACAGGAAGAATTCACTCAGCTCCATGCTAAAGAATCTTCTGGAGTGTTATGAAACCGTAGTAATAACGGAAATATATTCTGGGCTGTTTCTCTGCACCAGGAGACCATTATCATGATAATTTAACACCTGTATCACTGATTTTTGGTAGTGCAACCTGTAATCAGAGTCTGAAGCAATCCCCAAAGCAGTTATAATTTAGATTACAGTTTAATATACAGCAGTATTAGTTCTGAGTGTTTGGATCACAGAATGTGGAACACCTTACTAAATGATGATTGCAATAAGTAGGATTTACCGTGGAGGAGCACAATACTGTAATTCTGTGGTCTTGAAATACAGCCAGGCTTGACTGAGCTTGTATCTTCAGCAGAGCGGCCCATTTTTGGGCTGTGTGATAGTATACAGGATGCTTTCATGAGGCATCTTTCTGGTAGTTTTGTTTAAAGTAAACCCAGTAGACACTGCTAATTTAGCTCCAGGCCATGATTTTGAAGGGCAGTCAGTATAACTCAGGAAGTAAAGGGGTGCTGCAAAAAGAAAGTTTTATCAATGCGACATCTCAGGTATTACACGTGGGGAAAAAAATATCACAGCCGTGCAGAACTGTCAACACTCTGCTGTGTACCTTCCACCTCTACCGTCTCACCAATACTGACAAAGTCTGGGGGACGGTAGGAACAGAAGAGATGCACATAAAGCTTTCTGTCACTAAATAAGGAGGGAGAGGGCACATAAGCTATTCTCCCTGCTTTTTTTCCCTTTGGAATTGGTTAAGAAAGGAAAATGAAATCATATCTCTCAAAATGATTATTTGGTCTAGTGCTGACGCTGTTATCAGCGGTGTAGTTTTTGGTGCTGCTAGAACGTGGATCTGTGCTCATATTTTAAGCAAAATGTTGCTTGCCTTTTTTCTTTTTTTTTTTTTTTCCCCCTTTCTTTTTTAATCTTTTTTCTTTCTTCTTTTTTTTTTTTTTTTAACTCCAAATCTTTGAAGGTCCATAAGGCCAAATCTTTGAAGGTCCACAAAGGGCAACAAAGTTGGTGAGGGGTTTGGAACACAAGCCCTATGAAGAGAGGCTGAGGGTGCTGGGGTTGCTTAGCTTGGAGAAGAGGAGACTCAGGGGAGACCTTATTGCTCTCTCCAACTACCTGAAGGGAGGTTGTAGACAGGCAGGGGACTGGTCTTTTCTCCCAGGCAACCAGCACCAGAACAAGAGGACACAGTCTCAGGCTGCTCCAGGGGAGGTTTGGGCTGGATGTTAGGAAGAAATTCTATATAGAGAGTGTGATTGCCCATTGGAATGGGCAGCTCAGGGAGGTGGTGGAGTCACCATCACTGGAGGTGTTTAGGAGGAGACTTGGTAGGGTGCTTGGTTGCATGGTTTAGTTGATAAGGTGGTGTTGAATGATGGGTTGGACGCGATGATCTTGAAGATCTCTTTCAACCTGGTTTATTCCCTTCCCTTCCCTTCCCTTCCCTTCCCTTCCCTTCCCTTCCCTTCCCCTTCCCTTCCTTCCCTTCCCTTCCCTTCCCTTCCCTTCCTTCCCTTCCTTCCTTCCCTTCCCTTCCCTTCCTTCCCTTCCCTTCCCTTCCCTTCCCTTCCTTCCTTCCCTTCCTTCCCTTCCCTTCCCCCTTCCCTTCCCTTCCCTTCCTTCCCTTCCTTCCCTTCCCTTCCCTTCCTTCCCTTCCCTTCCCTTCCCTTCCCTTCCCTTCCCTTCCCTTCCCTTCCCTTCCCTTCCCTTCCCTTCCCTTCCCTTCCTTCTCACTTCGCTTGTCTCTAAAGGGCCTAGCAACTGAACTATGACTTAGGTTCAGGTGAAAACCTCTCTTGACCATTGCACTTATTCATTGCAGTAGGTTCCAGGCCAACCATCTTGTAGCATCTATGCATCAAGATCATATAAGAAGAAAAGTAAACAGATATTGTGTGTATGTTTGGTTTAGGTTGGGGTTTTTTGTTGTTGTTGGGTTATTTTGTTTGTGTTTTTTGTTGTGGTTTGGTTGGTTGCTTGGTTTTTGTGGTTTGTTCCTTGTTCTTGGTTGTTGTGTGTTTTGTTTTGTTTTGATTTGTTTTGTTCTGTTTTGGTTTGGTTTTCTGGGCAAGATTTAATGCTTGAAATACAAATGCTATGTGGAATTTGATTTCTTTTGACCTCCTTACTTGACTTTGGAACAGATTAGGAAAAGACAAGGAGTGTAGATACATTTATGTAACCCTGGTACTCACATGTGCTGGGTGAAGGTTTCAGACATCATTGCCATTGTTTAAAGTGATTCTGTCACATTGCAGAGCCTTCAGCACATCTGACACAAGATTCCCACTGAGACCATCAACCTGGAGATGCTTAAATAATTGGAAGGTTCTGGACCTTGATGACTTTTCCTAGACCTTTTCTAATGCTCAATAAGTCAGTGGAAATTTGTCACTGAAATTTAATATTTGAGATAGATTATTGAGGAGGAAGCGCTAAACTTATCTGGCTGGACAAAGGCCTAAGGTTTAGTACAGAAAGGGGCCCTATAGGTACATTAAATCTTTACAGTCAGGTCATACTGTTGGATTTCTCTGAGTAGGACATAAAGATTTTCTAAAACTCGTAGATAACATTTTCAGTTATAGATAAAATGTTTTGCTGTCACTTGAATACCTTCAAATCTCTTTCCACAAAATTCCTCTTCACCTACGGCTGTAGGCAAGATGAAATATCTTATTGCCTAGTTTCCCAGTGATAACACTCACTACAAACTCAAGTTTGTGCTAAAGCTGTGGGGAATCAACTAGCAAAGGACTGAAATTACTGAGTTATTCTGACATGATGTCCATACTACAGATCTGAGACAAGTTTATGATTATTTTGCTTCCAATAGAGCCTGCTGTGATTGATACACTGAACAAAAAGACTGCCTACCCTATTAGGCTTCACACAAAAGACATCAAGACGGAGGGATGCTGAGCATTCAGTTGCAATAGAAGTGTCCTAGGACTGAATCTTTAATATGACTAATATATAACATTGACTTAAAAGCCTGGTACCCTCATTGTATGAGGGTTTCTGGGAAGCTGTGTTGGAATCATAACTTTGAATGAAGAGGCTGAGGAATGTTCTAAGCACCTTTATCTCTAAATACTGGGCCACTGTATATGGAACTAATGCTGTTCATAATCTAATATGAACTTTCAGACCACATAAGTTCAGCTGGTTTATCAAATTCATCTGGACTGTGTCAATCTGACTTTGGTCTAAACACTCAGTGGTTTTCATGACATTAAAAGCCTGGCAATAAAAGTTCTTAATGATAAAAAAAGTATATAGAAGGTAGCTGATAAGAGGTTAGGAAATTATGAACAGATTGAACTAATGCCCCTGAAGTCCCGCAGTTTGTGAATCTGACATTTCATGTGCCTGACTCCCACAGATTTTTGTGCTTAACCCTTGTCATGTCATTTGACAGGAGAACAAACTGAAGTTACAATGGTTTCACAAATATTTTGCTGTTCTTACTTTATGAGTCCTTAGTCTTACAGGATGGCCAAGGTATCAGGCCCAGCCAGTATGGATTTAGGAAGAGCAGGTCCTGCCTGACCAACTTGATTTCCTTCTATGATCAGGTGACCCTGTGGGGAAAGCTGTGGATGTGGTCTACCTGGACTTCAGTAAGGCCTATGACACTGTCCCCCACAGCAAACTCGTGGCCAAGCTGCCAGCCAATGGCTTGGACAGCAGCACACTGTGTTGGGTTAGGAACTGGCTGGAGGGCTGAGCCCAGAGAGTGGTGGTGAATGGTGCCACATCCAGCTGGCAGCCAGTCACTAGTGTTGTCCCCCAAGGTTCAGTGCAGGGCCCCATGCTCTTTAATATCTTTAATATGGATGAGGGCATTGAGTCCATCATCAGTAAATTTGCAGATGACACCAATCTAGGAGCAGGAGTTGATCTGTTGGACAGTAGGAGAGCTCTGCAGAGGATCCTTGACAGGCTGGACAGATAGGCAGAGTCCAAAGGCATGAGATTTAACACATCCTCTACACATTGGCTACAACAACCCCATGCAGTGCTGCAGGCTGGGGTCAGAGTGGCTGGCAGAAAGGGACCTGGGGGTACTGGTCGATAGTAGGCTGAACATGAGCCTGCAGTGTGCCCAGGCGGCCAAGAAGGCCAATGGCCTGTATCAGGAACAGTGTGACCAGGAGGAGCAGGGAAGTCATTCTGCCCCTGGACTCAGCACTGGTTAAGCCACACCTTGAGTCCGGTGTCCAGTTCTGGGCCCCTCAGTTTAAGAAAGATGTTGACTTCCTGGAAAGTGTCCAGAGAAGGGCAATGAGGCTGGGGAGGGGGTTGGAGCACAAGCCCTATGAGGAGAGGCTGAGGGAGGTGGGGTTGCTTCGCCTGGAGAAGAGGAGGCACAGGGCAGACCTTATTGCTGTCTACAGCTACCTGAAGGGAGGTTGTAGGCAGGTCTCTTCTCCCAGGCAAGCAGCACCCGAACAAGAGGACACAGTCTCAAGCTGCACCAGGGGAGGTTTAGGCTGCATGTTGGGCAGAAGTTCTTCACAGAAAGAGTGATAGGCCGTTGGAATGTGCTTCCCAGGGAGGTGGTGGAGTCACCATCACTAGAGGTTTTTAGGAAGAGACTGGATGGGGCGCTTGGTGCCATGGTTTAGTTGATTAGATAGTGTTGGGTGATAGGTTGGTCTTGATGATCTCAAAGGTCTTTTCCAAATTGGTTAATTCTATTCAATTCTATCCTAATTAGGAAATGTAATTCTTCTGTAATTTCAATTGATAAGCAACTTGAACACATCTCTGACAAATGCAGGAAAAAATGGTTTGTGTATGAGATTATCATCAAAATAGCAGGTAAAGCCCAATTTTATTTTATTTTTTCAGAGCTTCTCAAATCAATCCCCAAACAAATATTTTGGAACCTGAAATTACTTCAGCAAAGCTTGGCATGGTAATAATGGCTTACACTTGTTCTAGTTATTCCCAGAGCAGACCCTTAGCCACACTATTTGCATTTTGTCTTTGCTTACAACTAGCCTTATGTTTTTGTCAAGCTATCACAATTGCTGTTTCAAAGAAAGAAGGCTATCTCTATTCCCAGCATTCTGAGACAGAATAAAGGAGCAAATGCTTTTGCACAAAGCTCCTTTGAGCTATTTAATTTATTCTGTAACAAAAGGAAAGATGACATTAAGCATTCAACAAGGAGCAAAAATGGTTTCTTAAAATATGAAGTATAAATTATAATTGAACATTAGGAAAGTTCTATTACATTCAGGAAAAAATCCAGTATGTCTTCTTCATTAGAGATTGTGAACGAGACACTGTTGTGGTGGGATGCAAAAGTTACCTTTGGATTTGGTTTTCACAGTATCACAGTATCACAGTATCACTAAGGTTGGAAGAGACCTCGAAGATCATCGAGTCCAACCTGTCACCACAGACCCCATGAGTAAACTATGGCACCAAGTGCCAGGTCCAGTCCCCTCTTGAACACCTCCAGGGACGGTGACTCCACCACCTCCCCGGGCAGCCCATTCCAATGACGAATCACTCTCTCGGTGAAGAACTTTCTCCTCACCTCCAGCCTAAACTTCCCCTGGTGCAGCTTGAGACTGTGTCCCCTTGTTCTGGTGCTGGTTGCTAGAGAGAACAGGCCAACCCCTTCCTGGCTACAACCACCCTTCAGGTAGTTGTAGAGAGCAATGAGGTCGCCCCTGAGCCTCCTCTTCTCCAGGCTAAACAACCCCAGCTCCCTCAGCTTTTCCTCACATGGCTTGTGCTCAAGGCCTCTCACCAGCCTTGTTGCCCTTCTCTGGACATATTCAAGTGTCTTGATGTCCTTCCTAAACTGAGGGCCCCAGAACTGGACACAGTACTCAAGGTGTGGCCTAACCAATGCAGAGTACAGGGACACAATGACTTCCCTGCTCCTGCTGGCAACACTATTCCTAATGCAGGCCAGGGCGACATTGGCCTTCTTGGCCACCTGGGCACACTGCTGGCTCATGTTCAGACAGCTGTCAATCAGCACCCCCAGGTCCCTCTCTGTTTGGGAGCTCTCTTGGATTTTGTTTGCCTTCTGACATAACAATGTAGATTCAAACTTGCCTTCTTCCTTCCATTTTGTTACTAATAAAGGACAAAAAAACAAACAAGTAAAGCAAAACAAAAAATAAAAACCTTGTCTCAATAACAAATAAGCAATTTTAAGTGGGAATAAAAGTGCTCTACAGAGCACTTCTATATTTATACCTATTTTAATAATCCATTCCTTCTCTTTGATAAAAATTATATCATATTGAAATAAAGTTAAAACCTTGAGTGACAACTAACTAACATCAGGATTTTGATAACTTTCAAATACTTTTTTGGTGTTGTCTTTTTTAATGCAGTCAAACTTGATACCATTTGTAGGGGAAAAAATATCTCTGCAGGCTTTAGTCAAGTGGAAGTGTGAGTATGAACAATTTGGATTTATGGAAGCAATAATGAGAGCAGCCAGATCACACAATGACATGCTCCAAAAGGTAACCTTAGATATGGCCTTAACACTTGTAGTTAGGTAACATTTCATAGAATCATAGTCAGGGTTGGAAGGGACCACAAGGATCATATAGTTCAAATCCCCTGCCATGGGCAGGGACACCTCACACTAGATCAGGCTGGCCAGAGCCTCATCCAGCCTGGGCTTAAACACCTCCAGGGATGGGGCCTCAACCACCTCCCTGGACAACCCATTCCAGGGCTTCACCACTCTCATGGGGAAGAACTTCTTCCTCACATTTCAATAATGGAGTTCTACATTATAAAGCTGAAATATCCTAGTCACATCTTCTGTGTTGATGTCATAAATGTTCAAAGCAAAATTTTGGACAGTCTCAGTTATTAATTCCTTACCACATCACTTAGCAGGATTAATAGGAAGTGATATCAGCAGGATT
This sequence comes from Picus viridis, assembly GCA_033816785.1. Classification (NCBI taxonomy): domain Eukaryota; kingdom Metazoa; phylum Chordata; class Aves; order Piciformes; family Picidae; genus Picus; species Picus viridis. The sequence continues at coordinate 81,853,639 of CM066566.1, read as the reverse complement.
AATAGGAAGTGGTATCAACATCTGTATTAAAAAAATAAATAAAAGTCAACTCTCACCAGAAATGCAACCTCAATACTCATAAACTACACAAATTATGTTGCACATACTTAGGCTGAATTATCTGGAAGTTTTCTCTTCTGACATATTGCTACATGAAATAGAAGACCCAGGAGAACCCATTGTGTGATATCATACCTCAATCATACCTCAATCCACTCTTATTGAGTGGAAATCTAATTTGAGACACTCGTGACATAGTTCCAGAACACTTACATGCATTCTGCCCCTGTACACTGCACTGGTTAGACTGCACCCCGAGTACTGTGTCCAGTTCTGGGCCCCTCAGTTTAGGAAGGATGTTGACTTGCTGGAACGTGTCCAGAGAAGGGCAACGAAGTTGGTGAGGAGCTTGGAGCACAAGCCCTATGAGGAGAGGCTGAGGGAGCTGGGGGTGCTTAGCCTGGAGAAGAGGTTAGCCTGGAGAAGAGGAGACTGAGCGGTGACCTTATTGCTCTCTACAACTACCTGAAGGGAGGTTGTAGACAGGCAGAGGTTGGTCTCTTCTCCCAGGCAACCAGCCTCAGAACAAGAGACACAGTCTCAAGCTGTGCCAGGGGAGGTTTAGGCTGGATGTTAGGAAGAAGTTCTTCACAGGAAGAGTGATTGCCTATTGGAATGGGCTACCCGAGGAGTTGGTGAAGTCACCATCACTGGTGGTGTTCAGGAGGAGACTTGATGGGGTGCTTGGTTTCATGGTTTAGTTGATTAGATGATGTTGGATGATAGGTTGGACACGATGATTTTGAAGGTCTCTTCCAACCTGGTTTATTATTCTATTCTATTCTATTCTATTCTATTCTATTCTATTCTATTCTATTCTATTCTATTCTATTCTATTCTATTCTATTCTATTCTATTCTATTCTATTCTATATAAATTCTTGTTTGGTGGGGAAAGGGTACCACTAAAAATTAAAGAGATCCTAGCTGTTGTAAAGTGAATGGAGTAGAAGATTGGTTTTGCTAGCACTTTCTTTGTTATTAGCTAGAAATAGAGACAGACTTCCTTGTAACAGACAATTCCCTGAAACATTTAAATGCACATTAGTATGTCCTTATATTGAATTGTGGGAAAGACCACAAGCAAACATGATCAATCTTCATTCATGTGATAGATGTGTCCTCTGTGTCCTGGTGGTTGCAGCACTGATGCACCATTGTAGCCTCCTGTTGTAACATTGATAAAAAATCGTTCTGATTTTCCAGTCCAAAACAGTTATAACTTCAGTTAGTTCTTCGGACATAGAGTTTGGTGTGTTTCTATTATACACTACCTAAAATATTGTTCTGACGAGTGTCCTTAGGTTTGCAGTAGTTTTGCAACATGCATCCAGTACTGGGCCCCTCAGTTTAAGAAGGACATTGAGACCCTTGAACATGTCCAGAGAAGGGCAACAAGGCTGGTCAGAGGCCTTGAGCAGAAGCCCCATGAGGAGAGGCTGAGGGAGCTGGGATTGTTTAGCCTGGAGAAGAGGAGGCTCAGGGGTTTACCTTATTGCTCTCTACAACTACCTGAAGGGTGGTTGTAGCCAGGAGGGGGTTGGTCTCTTCTCCCAGGCAACCAGCACCAGAACAAGGGGACACAGTCTCAAGCTGCACCAGGGGAAGTTTAGGCTGGAGGTGAGGAGAAAGTTCTTCACTGAGAGAGTTGTTGGCCATTGGAATGTGCTGCCCATAGAGGTAGTGGAGTCACCATCCCTGGAGTTGTTCAAGAGGGGATTAGATGTGGCACTTGGCTCCATGGTTTAGTCATGAGGTCTGTGGTGACAGGTTGGACTCGATGATCTTTGAGGTCTCTTCCAATCTTGGTGATTCTGTGATTCTGTGAAGCTGCTCACCTAGCATAGCATATATTTAAATAATATGATTAAGCACTGGTACAATGATTAGAGTGGGTGACTAGTCATGAGAATTTTCTTTCTCAAGGGCATTTAGAGACAATTGCAGGTGAGATGGATCTGATTGCATGAGATTAGAAGGCAAGATGTGATTCTGTGAAGGTGATTCTAAGAGTAGTTAGCAAGACAGATGAAATAATGAAAATGAAGATATTTGTAAGCTTCATCATGCCCTCAGTTTTGGGATTTTAGAGCCTGTCTATCTTGAGAAATATGTCCCTTCTGCTTTCCCATGCAAACTGATATCCAAAGAATCTGTTGCATTTTCCTTATCTCTCACAACTCTAGAGTTTCCTGAGTCACTCTGTCCTCCTTACATAAATTGGAATATTTGTGTCTCACAAAACAGGACTTGTAAGATGAAGGAGGTTACAATTTGTGAAAAAGTAGGGGTGATCACACTGACTTAGTGTATTGGGAAATGATGGATGGGAGAAACAGAAGAGTTAGTTTCTCTTTCTGTGTAAGAGTCTGAATCATTCTTCTTGGGACAACATTCAGGTAAGTTTCTAGACTGCTTGACAAGAACATGAAGATAGCCTCAGTCCACACAACAGGTTATCCAGGTTTATCTACAGAGAGACTGAAATGGATGAAATGTTTGTCCTGTGTTCTGTCTTCAATACCAGGATGCTTCCAGTCAGACTTCAGTGCCTGCTTGAGCTGTCTTGGTTTAGTATTCTTCACAAGCATTTGGGTCCATTCAGTGATCCCCATCTGGCTTAATTCTGAATTTAAAGTCCAGCCTGTCTTTCCTTTGTGCTGTTCTTGAAATGGCACAAAATAAAATATACTTATTTAATTTGAAAAACAGAAAGTAATGTTTTAAGGTTTCATGGGGCATAGAATGCGAGAAGGAAAAATGGTTATGCATACCTGAGTTCCCAGAATTTGAGAACTAGATAATTTCTTATGTTCAAGTGAGAAATATTTTATTCTTCTTTGGCTTTTTGTTTGTTTTTCTGTCTGAATGCAGGTTCTCATATAAAGGCATGCCCTGCTTAACCTAGTATTAATGGAAACCTAATCACACAGATTTCTCTTTCTTCCCCATCTTACACAAATTAGAGGATTTTCTGTAGAAATCAGCTTTGAATGTGTACATAGATGTCTGTACTAGATACCTAAGCCATTATTGTGGTAGGTGGAGACCTAGAATAGGACTTGCTTGTGTGAATGTAGACACTTAGTTGTTCTGGGACACACTAGGGTTATGTAAGATATCCTAATGGGCATATGACCTAAGGGAGATATATCCTTCCATAGTTATTTGACAGTAGGCAGTTTCTGAATCTCACCCTTGTGACTTTAGATGACTCATTCTCTTGAATTCATTAATCATATTGAGCAAAAGGAAATGTCTTAACCTTGAAATAAACGACACATTCAAACTCTTGATTTAGTAGTCCAAACTACACAACAAGTAACATCTGAGATGATATATTGGAGACTTAGGACCTTCTGGAGAAACACTTGGAAGCTAAACAGTATACCTTGTACATTCTTAAGTGGATTATGTCAGGTTGACTAACTGGATGTTAGGGGTTTTTTAAGTTAAGAAATAAATTTTTGTGCAGTGTCTCATGATAGCTCAAAATGTCTGAGAAGTGGTTGGAAATCTAAAACTGAACATGTTGAGCTCAGGCTCTGCTTTCTTCCATTTTCTATAGGAATGTGTCTATGAAAACAGATCAAGTCAAGAAAATTACAGCAGTATTTGAAACAATGATCCAGTATTGTCCTCAACAAGGCAGAACAACTCAAAATGAGACAAGTGTTAATTAATGAACTGGAAGTGTTATTTTTAAATTGCATGATTGTAAAATTTTACTTAAAAGTCTATAGGCAGTGATACCAAATGCCAGGGCCATGGCACTGCAAAATCAGCAGTTACTCCAGTCACATAGCCAGCTACATTCTTGAAATAAATGTGCTCTCTACTCTTATGCTTAATACTGATCCAGAAAGAACAAAAAGAACGTTTTAAATAATCTCTCTATTGAAAATCAATAATTTGTTCACTTATTATGAGCACAGCATGTGACACAAAAAAATAGAATAACATTTTCATTAAGTTTCCTTCAAGGACTCTTTAAGGAGTCTCAAACAGTGCAGAACCATTTTCTCCCCTATATCTTTTGTGAACAGCATGAAAGCTGTAAGACTTTTCAAAAGCATGTCCATATACCAACTGCATACATATTGTATTTATTTTTACTGTGACAGCGTAAGAAGCAGTGGTGAAGTGGGCAATCAGTACGGAGTGTGGAAATAAGCAAGTAGAAGCTCTGCAACAGGGGCGATTAAACTGTAATTGCTACTTTTATCTTTTTCATTCTTTAATATAATATTTTGATCCTTTCTAATGTTCTACAAAAGGAGTTATATAGGATTATTGTCAGCCTTTGAAAAGTCCTTTTAGGGCCTATAATTAGAGAAGATGGAGGGAAGGCCACCACTGAAATAATGACTTTCCTTTTATTTTAGCTTTTGGATTGTACTTAACCTATTCAAATTCTGGATGTTATTTTGAAAAGTACTATAAATTATATACAGCTTGATTTTTCTCAGAAGAAATTAATCAAAATGTTTGGATTTATTTTGATTCAGAAGTGTTGTGTGTGGTTGTTTTTTTTTTTTTATCAGAACAGATGTTAATGAGAAAACAATATATCTATTTTATCTAATCACAGGTAGTTTCAATTCATTTCAGACTCCTTCTGGAAAAGTGTGTCTTATAAGCAGTCCAGCATCAGAACAAGAGGACACAGTCTCAAGCTGTGCCAGGGGAGGTTTAGGCTGGAGGTTAGGAAGAAATTCTACACAGAGAGAGTGATTGCCCATTGGAATGGGCTGCCTGGGGAGGTGGTGGAGTCACCATCATTGAAAGTGTTTAGGAGGAGACTTGATAGGGTGCTTGGTGCCATGGTTTAGTTGATTAGATAGTGTTGGATGATGGGTTGGACTCAATGATCTTGAAGGTCTCTTCCAACCTGGTCTATTCTATTCTATTCTATTCTATTCTATTCTATTCTATTCTATTCTATTCTATTCTATTCTATTCTATTCTATTCTATTCTATTCTATTCTATTCTACTCTATTCTATTCTAAATTCTGAATATCATAAAAAGGTTTTGTTCCTCCACTGCTTCTTTTCTACGCTCCACTCATAAAACAAGGCTGAACTTCTATAAACCTGATTATAGGGAGCCCTCTACTTCCAGCTGGCACAACATGTGCCAGTGTTCTGGAGGAGACTTGACAGGGTGCTTGGTGCCATGGTTTAGTTGATTAGGTGGGTTGGATTGGTTGATGGGTTGGACGTGATGATCTTAAGGGTCTCTTGCAACCTGGTGTATTGTATTCTATTGTATTGTATTGTATTCTAGTCTAGTCTAGTCTAGTCTAGTCTATTCTATCACTGTATTAACAAGGCACTGTCCTCAGATTAATAAACAGAGCTTTCAGCGATGGTTTCCATAGAGAGACCTTTTCTTCCATCAAAGGAAATCATCACTTCTTGCATCAATCTGGGGACTAAATTTAGATTAAATTTCATAGCATGTATGGATAAATTAATTTTGCAGAGTATTTTGTATACACTTCTCTACTTCATAGCCTTTACCCATTTTTTTGAGGTATAATTTCTAATTTTTTAGAATTAGCAAAATGTTATTTTTAAAAATGCATTTTCACCCAGATTGTTTACTGGCTTAGACTTTGGTTATTCATGCACAGACTTCTCACAAATTATAGCCACTCAAAATAAGAAATTATTTTTCACCCCTTTTTCAGGTATGTAAATGACTTTAGATAGTAGAATTTAAAAGGAAGCTACAGCTCACTGTAAAGTATCTTTTCTTCTGATAAGGAAAAAAAAAAAACAAAAAGAAACCATCTTATAAAGAGTAACTCTACCTCATCATTTCAAAAAAAAGGCCTTATGAGTAGAATGAAAATGGCAATTAGGTTTTCTTGATTATTTTTCCCCCTACATTCACTTTGACAAAATCACTGGTGTTTACTCCAACGTAAGAAGCCTTTTTCATGTGCTATTTCTGTATACTTGAGGAACTTCAGACTGTCAGTTAAGTGACAGCCTGAGACTTCAATCTCACTGAATATATTTCCATATTGACAGAAATCTGTGCAATTTGTCCTGTACAGCAGCATTCTGTGAGAGCTGTGGTAAGGAATAACACCTGTAATGGTTCTTGCTCTGGCTAAGAGGAAGACCCAAACAACTTTAAAATTTGCTTTTATTTTTTCTCTTTAGACTTTTGCTAACAGCAGTACAGAAAGCTTCAGATGTGACTAGAGAAGTAGAAACACTAAGGATTTTAGGAATTCCGTGTAAGACTGAACATCAAAGCTTCAACAATTCTTTCAAGACCATATTGTACTGAAGAAGTTTGTATTGGCAACCTATGGTGAGTTTGCAATTCAGTAATTAGTAATATATCAATGAAAAATGCACAATCCTCCACCTCTCCCTGAAGGAGAAGGAAAGATAGAGGCATAACAGTGTTTCATCCTGAATCAGCTCAGTGTTTTACTAGCCAATCTACCCAGAACCAAAGAGCATCAAATACAATCCCCAGACACGTGGATTGTATTAGGGATGGAATAAGAAGCCTTAATTCTGTAGTTCCTAGCTTTTGTTGGATTATTTTAACACAGCTTTTGTATTTAGGGAGGATTATGGCACACATGGTCAATAAGATCACACAGCCTTTTTTCAGACCCCTATAATACTTCAAGGTACAATGAAATGAGTTAAATATGGAGAGACAAAAGTCTAAGCCTCTTGGATTTTTGAGCTTTACATTTAAACATTTTTGTGCATTTTAACAAGGCTCTTTCCATAATTTTTAACAGAGAAGAGAATAAAGAAGACATGCTAAAAGACCTGGTATCACTACAGTGACAATTATTCTCCATTACATCCATAGTGATCATAGGAGACTCTTTAGTGCTATTATTTTTTTGGTTGAAGTGTATGGGACACTGCTACTTAATTTCCATGAGACTTTAATGTAACTGTTATGATTCTTCCATCAAAAGCATGATCATGCATTCTATGCTTGCCATGGTGTACTGTGCCAATAAATACCACTAAGGAAATTCTTCATGCACAGCTCATTGACATAATAGAGTATAATGCTTTTTTTAGTGCTGCTATGGTCTACTGTATCAATGCCTACTGAGGGAGACTTTAAAGCACTCATCCAAGCACATAGGGTAACTATACATAATAAAAATCCTTATGAAGTTTTTGGAAATAAGCAATTATTCTGCACTGCTCTGTTCATGTTATTTATAAGTGTTAAAATCATTTGCATACACAAGGGACAGAGGTGTTATTCAGTTTTCCCCTCAAAGATTGAACTAATTTCATCCTCACAGACTTCATGAATCTTTAAGAAAGTATTTTTTGCATGTGGTCTTTCATTTTTCCTAATGTCAAAGTGCAAAAACAACAAGGAAAACCTAATCTCATGCTTCTCTCTCATTTTGTAAGAAAAGGTTATAGTTAGCTCATCTTCTTACTTGAAAGATATGCCTCTAACTTAAAACTTGTCTAAATGTTCTCTGTATGAAATGGACAGAAAGAAGCATCTTCAGAGAGCAATTTGGAGAAATATTCATCAACTGGGTACCTAAAATAAGTGAAATGAATCACTCACTGAAGAGTTTAGCCTAGCTTCCCAGCAAATACATGCTGCAGGAAATATATCCCAGTCCTTATAAAGAAAATACAGATACTAGATGAAAAATTATTAGTTTGAACAGAAAACACCTTTTATACTATATAGGGTGCTTTGCTAATTAACTACCACTTTCTGACATGAGAAATAAAAGACCCAAAAGGAAGTTCAAGAAGTCATGCAACACTAAAACCTTTGCTAGTGGACTGTGAGGAAAGTTTAACCACCCCTCAATGATGTACTAGGGTATGCTCTAGATCACAGAATCATAGAATGATAGAATCAGAATGCACTGGATTGGATGGGACCTTTAAAGGTCAGCTAGTCCAACCCCTTTGCAGAAAGCAGGGACATCTTTAGCTAGTTCAGGTTGCTCAGTTCATCAGAAAGCTTTTTTTCTCTCTCTTTCATCTTTTAATAGCTTACTGTGGTGGGCTGATCTTGGCTGGTTGCCAAGTGCTCACCAAACCTCTCTATAACTCCCCATCCATCAACAGATCAAAGGAAGAACAATGTGATGAACAGTTTGTGACTTAAGGACAGCTCACTAAGTCTGGTCAGCATTTACTTTCATGGGCCAAGCAATCCTCATTTGGGAAAACTAATTTAATTTATCGTCAATTAACTGGATTAGACTAACAAAAAATTCATAACAAATCTAAGAAATCTTCCCTGCACCTCTTCCTTCTTTTCCAGGCTCAGCTTCGCTCCCTACTTTTCTATCTCCTCCCTCCTCCCAGCACAGGTGGATGGGGAATAGGGTTTATGGTCAGCTCATAATGTTTTGCTCTGCCTCTCCTTCCTTGTCATGCTCTGCTCTTGCTCCAACTTGAGATTTCTCCCACAGGACATAGTCCCTCATGAACTTATTTTCCTTTATTTCCTGTCTAGTGGATGAAGAGAAAACAGTGGAAGTAGTTTTACAGGATATTAGTAAGACCTAACATTGTCCATCCCAGCATGCTTTTGAACATGCTGTCTAAATGTAGGGGTGAAGCACAGTGTTTAAACTGTTGTAGTGAATAGGGCTATAACTGACTGGTGACCCATCATCAGCAGTCTTCCTCACAGTTCAATTTTAGAGCCAATACTGTTCGATATATTTATCAATTATCTGCATGCAGGAGTTGTATACACCATTAGCAAGCGAGTTTGCTGATGACATCAAATTGGGAGGTGCCACTGAATCTTCTGGGGGAAATCAGGTCTTGCAGAGGACTCTAGTAGACTGTAGAATTGGGCTATGATCAATGAGAGGAAAATTAACAAGTATAAATACCATATTTGGCATTTAGGATGGGGTAATACTGGACACAAGTATAAACTGGAAGAGGCAGATGCTAGAAAGCAGGCATGGGGGAAGGGACCAGAGGATGCTGGTTGACAGCAGGCTCAGCATGAGTCACCAGTGTGTCCTGGCAGCCAAGAATTTAAAACTGTGCCTGAGGGTGCTTTGAATACAGTATAATCAGCTAATCAAAAGAGGTGATTATTATTCTGTATTCAGCATTGTTGTGGTCTCACCTTGAGCATTGTGTGTAGAATAGAATAGAATAGAATAGAATAGAATAGAATAGAATAGAATAGAATAGAATAGAATAGGATAGACTAGAATAGAATAGAATAGAATGGAATAGAATGGAATAGAATAGAATAGAATGGAATAGAATGGAATAGAATAGAATAGAATAGAATAGAATAGAATAGAATAGAATAGAATAGAATAGAATTAACCAGGTTGGAAGAGGCCTTTGAGATCATCATGTCCAACCCATCATCCAACACTATCTAATCAATTAAATCATGGCACCAAGCACCCCATCAAGTCTCCACCTAAACACCTCCAGTGATGGTGACTCCACCACCTCCCCAGACAGCCTGTTCCAATGGCCAATCACTCTCTCTACAAAGAATGTCTTCCTAACATCCAGCCTAAACCTCCCCTGGCACAGCTTGAGACTGTCCTCTTGTTCTGGTGCTGGCTGCCTGGGAGAAGAGACCAGCCCCCTCCTGGCTACAACCTTCCTTCAGGTAGTTGTAAAGGGCAATAACATCTCCCCTGTAGTTCTAAGCCACACAATTTGAGAAGGATGTGAACTTCTTTGAATTTATCCAAGGTGAAGTCATGTTTGACCAATCTGTTTGCCTTTTATGAGGACATAACCAGGTGGACAGATGATGGTAGAGCAGTATATGTGGTTTCCCTTGATTTCAGTGAGGCATTTGGCACTATCTTCCACAGCATCCTTGCAGCTAAACTGAGGCAGTGTGGTGTGGATGATCAGGTGGTGGATTGAGAACTGGTTGTCGAGATGAAGTCAGATAGTTGTGGTCAATGAGACAGAATCTAGTTTGAGGCCTCTATCTAGTGGAGTTCCTCAGGGGTCAGTACTGGGACTAGTGTTGTTCAATATATTCATCAATGACCTGGATGAGGGCACTGAGTGCACTGTCAGCAAGTCTGCTGATGACTACAAACTGAGTGGAGTGGCTGACAAACAGGAGGGTTGTTCTTGCTTCCAGCAACAGGTTGGAGAGTTGGGCAGGGAGAAATTTAATGAAATGCAACAAGGGCAAGTGTAGAGTCTTACACCTGGGAAAGAACAACACCAGGTACCAGTGTAGGTTGGGGACTGACCTGCTGGCAAGTAATGAAGGGGAAAAGGACCTGGGGATCCTAATGGATTGAAGGTTGAGCATGTGCCAGAAATGTGCTCTTGGGGCCAAGAAGGCCAAAGGTAACCTGGGTTATATGATAAGGGGTGTGGTCAGTAGGTTGAGGGAGGTTCTCCTCCCCCTCTACTCTGCCCTGGTGAGCCCATGTCTGTTGAAGTTTGGGAAAGATGTTGACTTGCTGGAATGTGTCCAGAGAAGGGCAACAAAGCTGGTGAGGGGTTTAGAGCACAAGCACCATGAGGAGAGGCTGAGGGATCTGGGGTTGCTTAGCCTGGAGAAGATGAGACTCAGAGGACACCTTCTTGCTGTCTACAACTGCCTGAAGGGAGGTTGTAGGCTGACAGGGGCTGGTCTCACCTCCCAGGCAATGAGAACCAGAACAAGAGGACAAAGTCTCAAGCTGTGCCAGAGGAGGTTTAGGCTGGATGTTAGGAAGGCATTCTTCATAGAGAGACTGATTGCCCATTGGAATGGGATGCCTGGAGAGGTGGTGGAGTCATCATCACTGAGGATGTTTAGGAAGAGATTGGATGGGGTGCTTGGTGCCATGGTTTAGTTGATTAGATGGTGTTGGATGGTGGGTTGGACATGATGATCTCGAAGGTTTCTTCCAACCTGGTTAATTCTATTCTATTCTATTCTATTCTATTCTATTCTATTCTATTCTATTCTATTCTATTCTATTCTATGCTATGCTATGCTATGCTATGCAATGCTATCCTATCCTATCCTATCCTATCCTATCCTATCCTATCCTATCCTATCCTATCCTATCCTATCCTATCCTATCCTATCCTATCCTATCCTATCCTATCCTATCCAAACCTGGAAAAGAACCTGCAAGAAAAATGTGAGCAGTTAACTGTTTCACTATAGAGGCCCTGATTAATGTAAAATAACTTCAACAAACATTTCTGTGGCCCACTTTGGAACAAAGGTCATGCATTAGATTGATTTACAATTAACTGAAATTCATCACTATGCGATTCTTCAGAATAGAACTGTTCTCCTTAATCAGATTCTCTAGTCACTGCTAAATAATTTTAAAATGTCTAACACAGATGAATCACATAAAAGTGAGTAATGCATAAAACTAGAAGATATGGACCCTGTAACATATGTAGTGAAAATCCCCTGTATTTTTAAAGCTCATGAAGATGAGCCTTTCATCTTCTTACTGGGAACAAGGTCTAGTTATGGGGTGTTTTGCTACAGTCTGTAATTATAGCTTTTCCCCCCTTCTTTTTATGTCAAATCACTGCATTATTCTAAACCTTATTCTTCTTTGAAAGATTCTAGGGAGGCTGAGGGAGCTGGGATTGCTTTGCCTGGAGATGAGGAGGTTCAGGGCAGACCTTCTTGCTGTCTACAACTACCTGAAGGGAGGTTGTAGCCAGGTGGGGACTGGCCTCTTCTCCCAGGCAACCAGCACCAGAACAAGAGGACACAGTCTCAAACTTCACCAGGGAAGGTTTAGGCTGGATGTTAGGAAGAAGTTTTTCACAGAAAGAGTGATTGCCCATTGGAATGTGCTGCCCATGGAGGTGGTGGAGTCACCATCACTGGAGGTGTTCAAGAAGAGACTGGATGGGGTGCTTGGTGACATGGTTTAGTTGATTAGGTAGTGTTGGGTAATAGGTTGGACTTGATCTCAAAATTCTTTACCAACCTGGATAATTCTATTCTATTCTATTCTATTCTATTCTATTCTATTCTATTCTATTCTATTCTATTCCATTCCATTCCATCCCATTCCATCCCATTCCATTCCATTCCATTCCATTCCATTCCATCCTATCCTATCCTATCCTATCCTATCTATCCTATCCTATCCTATCCTATCCTATCCTATCCTATCCTATCCTATCCTAAATGATAAGCATTATGAACCTTATCTCTGATCTGAAAATCCTAGGTTGTCGGGAGTATCAGTAAGACTTCTGTAGCCAATGCATTAAAGGTGAACACTCTTCTCAAAGATAGACCCTGAATGTCCTCAAGAAGGTCAATGGCATATGTAATACCCAATATTCTACGATTTACCTAAAAGCTTCACACTGATACTCATTGGGACAGGTAGCTCTGATTTACTTGACAACTTTTTTATTTCCCACAGCTCTCAATGTGCGCTTGCAGCCCGGAAAGCCAATCAGATCCTGGGCTGCATCAGGAGAAGTGTGACCAGCAGGTCAAGGGAGGTGCTTCTTCCCCTCTACTCAGCTCTGGTGAGACCCCACCTGGAGTACTGCGTCAGTTCTGGAGCCCCTATTACAGGAGGGATGTGGACGTGCTGGAGCGTGTCCAGAGAAGGGCCACAAGGATGATCAGAGGGCTGGAGCACCTCTCCTATGAGGACAGACTGAAGGAGTTGGGGCTGTTCAGTCTGGAGAAGAGAAGGCTCCGAGGTGACCTCATTGTGGCCTTCCAGTATCTGAAGGGGGCCTACAGGAAGGCTGGGGAGGGACTTCTGAGGATCTCAGGTAGTGATAGGACTAGGGGGAATGGAATGAAGCTGGAAATGGGGAGATTCAGGCTGGATGTGAGGAAGAAGTTCTTCCCCATGAGAGTGGTGAAGCCCTGGAATGGGTTGTCCAGGGAGGTGGTTGAGGCCCTGTCCCTGGAGGTGTTTAAGACCAGGCTGGCTGAGGCTCTGGCCAGCCTGATCTAGTGTGGGGTGTCCCTGCCCATGGCAGGGGGGTTGGAACTAGATGATCCTTGTGGTCCCTTCCAACCCTGACTGATTCTATGATTCTATGATTCTATGATTCTATAATTAAGATTTCATAAGGAGTGTTTCTCACATGAAAAAAAAAAGGCAAATCTTGAGTTTCAGTCCTGACCAAATATTATTTAATATTGAAAATGAATTGGAAAGGTCTTTCTTTCAAAATCAAGTAAAATATATCATAGTATCATAGTATCAGTCAGGGTTGGAAGGGACCACAAGGATCATCTAGTTCCAACCCCCCTGACATGGGCAGGAACACCCCACACTAGACCAGGATGGCCACAGCCTCAACCAGCCTGGTCTTAAACACCTTCAGGGATGGGGCCTCAACCACCTCCCTGGACAACCCATTCCAGGGATTCACCACTCTCATGGGGAAGAACTTCCTTCTCATGTCCAGCCTGGATCTCTCCACCTCCAGCTTCATTCCATTCCCCCTAGTCCTATCACTACCTGATGTCCTGTGAAGTCCCTCCCCAGCCTTCTTGTAGGCTCCCTTCAGATACTGGAAGGCCACAATTAGGTCCCCTCGGAGCCTTCTCTTCTCCAGACTGAACAGCCCCAACTCCTTCAGTCTGTCCTCATAGGAGAGGTGCTCCAGCCCCCTCATCATCCTCATGGCCCTTCTCTGGACACCTTCCAGCACGTCCATATCCCTCTTGTAATAGGGGCTCCAGAACTGGAAGCAGTACTCCAGGTGGGGTCTCACCAGTGCTGAGTAGAGGGTGAGAATCCCCTCCCTTGACCTGCTGGTCACACTTCTCTTGATGTAGCCCAGGATCTGATTGGCTTTCCGGTCTGCAAGTGCAGCTTGAGAGGTCATGTTGTGCTTCTCGTCCACCAGCACTCCCAAATCTCTCTCCTCAGGGCTCCTCATATATGATTATTAGGAATCTCTTAGACCATGAATGTAATTTTGGCCTCTGAATTAAAGAAGCACACTACAAAGAGTCTGTTGAAAAGCTGAAAAGCTGAAGTTTACAGTCCTGAAATCTGGCCATTTTCCTGCTGTATGAAAACACAGAACCTTTCATAGTTTAGCTTGGCCCTTCTGCTTGTTACTCAACTACCCAAACAAAGAACTAGTAGCAAGTCTGTCTTGAATATATTGGTTTCTCTGCATCAGAAGATTGGTCTGTTTAGTACATAGTGTAAAAAACTTGATTTTGTTCCAGCAGCAGTGGATTTAAATTTAATTTGGAAAATTTGATCTTTTCCAAAAATGATTTTTTTAAAGAATTATTTCTGTTGAGACCTTTAAACATAAACCATTACTAAATTGAAATATCCCACACACTGCGTGTGAGCTGTCTTTAATAGAACCATTGGTTATAAAACATAGTTGTCTGAGATCCCGCTGGAGGTGAGTAATAGAGATCTTGGAAATATGGCCACCTCTGATAATAGTTTCCATTCCTTTGTCAGGAGTTATTATGCAGGGATATGAAATGCTTTAGCTGCTAAAAAAATAAGTTATGCAATGACAGAGTCATTATAGTTGCACAGAAATTTAAATGCTTCCTTCTGGCTTCCTCTTGCTTGCTCTTATCGCAACTAAACTGATGGTCATTCATGTATTTAAGGATTATCTCTGGAAGCAAAGATGGGGTTAATCCAAGTTTGAATCCTTTGAATGTGAGATTTACAAAGAGACCACCAATAGTCTATTCTGTTAGATACTACCAAACCTGTTTAGAAGTTTAAAAAAAGTGATTTTACTTCTAGGAAATCAGCAACAGATACTTTACAGAAAATATGTGATCCGTTAATGGTTACAGACAGATTGATATAAATTAAATCTATGACATTTGTGTGTAACTAATTCTGACTCCCACACTGCTAAATTTATAAGACTTTAAAGGCTAAGCTCCTCTAGGAGGATTGATTGATTAATAAGATTAGAATTGCTGTGGGTTTTGGTTGTATCAGGGTAACGAGTATAAAAAGTGATGGCACAAAGCTCTGTATGGAAGTTTTTAACGTGTCCAGAGAAGGGCAATGAGGCTGGTGAGGGGTTTGGAGCACAAGCCCTATGAGGAGAGGCTGAGGGAGCTGGGGTTGCTTAGCCTGGTGAAAAGGAGACTCAGGGGAGACCTTCTTGCTGTCTACAACTCCCTGAAGGGAGGTTGTAGCCAGGTGGGGGCTGGTCTCTTCTCCCAGACAGCCAGCACAAGAGGAGAGAGTCTCAAGCTGCACCAGGGGAGGATTAGGCTGGATGTTAGGAAGACATTCTTCATAGAGAGAGTGATTGCCCATTGGAATAGGCTGCCTGGGGAGGTGGTGGAGCTGCCGTCACTAGGGGTGTTTAGGATGAGACTTGATGGGATTCTTGGTGCCATGGTTTAGTTGATTAGGCAGTGTTGGATGATGGATTGGACACGATGATCTCAAAGGTCTCTTCCAACCTGGTCTGGTCTATTCTATTCTATTCTATTCTATTCTATTCTATTCTATTCTATTCTATTCTATTCTATTCTAACCCCTGGAATCAAGTTTATTTGTACCAAAGACATATTATGTAACCATTCTATTTCTTACAAACAATATAATAAATATTGTAAACTTATCAGCACAAATGTTGCATTTAGCATCTGCATATAGCTTTCATTTCGTCACTAATTTTCCTGTGTTGTTGTAGATCTTCATTCTTAATATTTCATTAATTTTTATTGAGTTTGTAAGCATCTAGTCAATCAAACAAATAATGCAGAAAGCAGTCTCTATGGTAAAATAACATCTTCATGACAATTAAAATGCCAATATGAAAACCATGCATGAATAAAACTTTAAAATGCCAGTTCAGTGAAAGGATAACTCAGAATAGAATAGAATAGAATAGAATAGAATAGAATAGAATAGAATAGAATAGAATAGAATAGAATAGAATAGAACAGAACAGGTTGGAAAATACCTTTGAGATCATCAAATCCAACCTATCACCCAACACTATTTAATCAACTAAACCATGGCACCAAACACCCCATCCAGTCTCTTCCTAAACACCTCCAGTGATGGTGACTCCACCACCTCCCTGGGCAGCACATTCCAACAGCAAATCACTCTTTCTATGAAGAACTTCTTGCTAACATCCAGCCTAAACCTCCCCTGGTGCAGCTTGTTCTGGTGGACAAATGTTTACTCAGCAGGTTGAGAACAGAATAAAACACAAGTAGAAATTTCCAGATATTACAGATATTATTAAAACCGGTTGTGACTCAACTGCCACAAAACCTCTTGTGAGGTGAAAAAGGTTTGTGGCCCTGTAGTTGGTTGAGGCAGACCTCCTCCCCACCACGGGCAAAAAAAATGACTCAAACAAACGTATTGCAAAAGTGATGGAAAGTTTAAATGGAAAGCAGTGAGTGTGTACAGAGAGCCAGAAGTGCAGGGACAAGAGAAATCCCAAAGCAGACCCAGAAACATCCCATCCCTACCTGAGGGTGCACCCAAAGCCCCCAGGGCTCCTTCTTCCCCCCCCACTACTAGGCTAGTCTCAGCTGGCCAGATCTGAGACTGCCCATTCCCCTGTGGCCTTGGGCCTAGCCAGGCCCATGGCCGGGAGACACCTCCCCCAGTTACCGGTTGACGGGTAGGAGAAGAAAGAGGAAGTACTGGACCCCACACTGGATCTTATAATGGTGCAGAGAATTACGGTAGGAAATACCTGGTTTCCTGTGTCCACCCGCCGGGCTGGACTTCTGAACACAGGAAATACCTCCCATAGCAGAGGGCACCCAGCCCAAACAGGCCCACACTTTACAGATGTATAAAATGAATAGAATAGAATAGAATAGAATAGAATAGAATAGAATAGAATAGAATAGAATAATAATAGAATAGAATAGAATAGAATAGAATAGACCAGGTTCAAGATCATCATGTCCAACCTTTCAACCAATCCAACCCACCTAATCAACTAAACCATGGCACCAGCACCTCATCAAGTCTCCTCCTGAACACCTCCAATGATGGTGACTCCACCACCTCCCCGGGCAGCCCACTCCAATGGGAAATTGATGTGTGGTAATTTTACATGCCTTCATCTTGATGTGCCAAAGCTGAAACACTTGTGCTTTTATTTTACAGTTGAACACCCAGAGCTCCACACAGTTAATCACTGAATGCAGAGTAGTATCTGGAAGCACTAAGAACATTTTTTTTTTCAATCAAGTTTGAAAGGCTGATTTTTATTTTTACTTTAAATTTTTTAAACTGTTCTTCATCCACTTTTACATTTCCAAGATTAGATTGTGGCTTTTTTGTACTGAAAGATGCTTTTTGTCACATTATGTTTGGTATTTGATGGTTTCCACTATACTGCCTGGAAGGAACATTGAGCCTGAAAGTCGTTATTTAGTCTTTTGTCAGTCTCTCACTAGCAAGCTGCTTTTTATGTCCTCCTTCTATTATGATTAATAGTTTACATTTGTATTTAGAATGCTTCAAGCTACAGTCATGCAATACCTTTCACAATTTCTTTCTATGTGTTCTGACACTACATGAATATTTGTGTTTGATCATTTCTTCTTATGAGTAGGCAGTGAAGACAGTGTGTAGGTGTAGTTTCTCAGTGTATTTGCTAGAAATTGTTTTACTTCTTTCAGGGGCATGGAACCCTCTGTCTACATAGTACAGTGTGTTGGACAGTGATTTGAAACACTTGCAGACCCCGGATATGGGAAATCACTCAGACAAAAAGAAACAATTAGAATTCTTCTTTCTACAGGCTTTTTTTCACATGAATGTCATGACCAAGTTAACTCAATTGATGCACCAATAATCAGTCCAACCTTTGACACTAAAACCTTTTTTATTTAACAATATTTAATCTTTTGCACATAGGACTTAACATAAAACAAGGGTTCTGATAATATGAGATGGCAGAATGAGGGAAAAAATCACAGAATCACAGAATCACCAAGGTTGGAAGAGACCTCAAAGATCATCAAGTCCAACCTGTCACCACAGACCTCATGACTAAACCATGGCACCAAGTGCCACATCCAATCCCCTCTTGAACACCTCCAGGGATGGTGACTCCACCACCTCCCTGGGCAGCCCATTCCAATGGCCAATCACTCTCTCTATGAAGAATTTCTTCCTAACATCCAGTCTGAACCTCCCCTGGCACAGCTTGAGACTGTGTCCTCTTGTTCTGGTGCCGGTTGCTTGAGAGAAGAGACCACCCCCCTCCTGGCTACAACCACCCTTCAGGTAGTTGTAGAGAGCAAATAGGTCTCCCCTGAGCCTCCTCTTCTCCAGGCTAAGCAACCCCAGCTCCCTCAGCCTCTCCTCATAAGGCTTGTGCTCCAAAACCCTCACCAACTTTGTTGCCCTTCTCTGGACACATTCAAGTGTCTCAACATCTTTCCTAAACTGAGGGGCCCAGAACTGGACACAGTTTGGGTAGATAATGAAATTACAATTCTGAAGTATATAACTGAAACATTTTTCAGCTCCAATGAAGTACTGTGAATGGATTTATCTCGCCTAATGTGTCTTTGCAAAAGTTTGGACAAGAGTATTTATTTGAGGGCAATATTGTTTTAAAGTATGATTTGCATCTGCAGAAACTATTTTTTTTCCTGCCCCAGTCTGTACCACACTTTTTACCTCCCTTGTTTGCAGACACATAAAAGCAACTGGATTCAGATATGAAGTCAATAAATTGCCAACTACATGCATCTGAAATCATAGACAAGTATCTGAATTCTAGCTCACTGTTTTAGTTCTGCTTTATAGTCAAAAGAAAGAAATAGGCATCCCTGAAAGGTGATTTATCTCATCTTGAGACATTTATTTTTCCTCAGTGATAAAAAGCTTTCACTTAGACAAGCAACTTCTAGGCAACTGAAACTGGATGTGATGAATCACGTGTGGCTTTAAGTATTGAAAATTAATCTGAGCTTTATTACAAAAACAGTTGGCATACTACACTACTGGTACACTCATCCCTAATTCTTTCTGAGACTGATTTCTAATATCTATCTAAAATCCCACAACAGTTTAAATTTTTGAGTGTTGGAAAATCCTGTTTGCACCAGTCATAAAGTATTTTAAGTTCCTAAGCCCTATTTGACTGTCAGTGTTCTCAGATCCTTTTTGAATGTAAACAATTTCTTTTTCTTCTCTTTCCTGGTGCTAGTACATGGCATGTGAATGAATCAGAGGTTACCTACTCTCTGGCTTTCCTTTACAACTCTTGCCTTAAATGCTGAACCCTCCAGTTCAGCTGATTTACCATGCTCTACTTCTTACAAGGACAGCACCCTGTCAAAAAAGGAGAAGACAGTTCTCTCTTCCTGGAAAGTTGCATGTGAACACCAGATACAAGTCAAGCAAATGCATATTCACCGTGGAGAGATGAGGACACAAAAAGCCTCAGAAGGAATGATTGTTTCACAACAAGGAGTTCATGCATTTAAAATGGCTCAGCACCTGGGCTTGAAATGAGTCCATGCTCCTGTTGCTTAATACTGTTGCACAGTGGTTTTGGCAACAAGACTGACAGCTTGAAGGGTTATTCTCAAAATCATGCAGCATGCTAAATTCTAGTAATGTACTTTTTCCCTTCCCTGGCAAGATCACAAAAAAAAATTGGCTGGATCTTTATAGATGTGCATCTGGCCAAATGGCAAAGCTTGGTTATCAATTTTATCACTAATAATTTATTATTTCCAGGGTTTTGCACTTTACTTAGCCAACATAGAGCTCTGAACCCTAACCCATTTTTGCCTTAAGAAAATAACTTCTCTCCACCTAAGGGAAGATGGCATGTGCTTAAGATTTTCAGACATCTCAATTAACTTTTGACTGCTTTGGTGACACTGAGTATCTAAAATTTGCACAAATTTGAAAGCTGATACTTACCTTCAAAGCCAGACACTGTCTATGAATGCCCACAGAATATCAGACTGTCTATTTAGACCAGCATCTCTTTTCTGAAAATAATTTGTGGCAGTTATATAGGGAAAGAATAAGAAACCAGGAAAACATAATGCTTTTCTGGCCTCATATTGTGTCATGTCTTGAGATCTTGAGATCTTCTTTAAGCATTTGATACTGTGGAAGAATAGGGATGTGGTGGGTTGAAATTCACACACACACACACACACCCCCATTAAGTTTGCAAGACCAACCCAGTTGGAAGCAAATGAAAGTTGCATTTACAGGCAAAACTACAGCCTACAGTGAAAGGCAATGAATATGTACAAAATATATAGTATTTACCATATTTAGAGGTATTTACAGCACCAGAACAAGAGGACACAGTCTCAAACTGTTCCAGAGGAGGTTTAGGCTGGATGCTAGGAAGAAATTCTTCATAGAGAGAGTGATTGGCCATTGGAATGGGCTGCCCAGGGAGGTGGTGGATTTGCCATCATTGGAGGTGTTTAGGAGGAGACTTGATGAGGTGCTTGGTTGCATGGTTTAGTTCATTAGATGGTGTTGGATGATGGGTTGGATGCAATGATCTTGAAGGCCTCTTCCAACCTGGTCTATTCTATTCTATTCTATTCTATTCTATTCTATTCTATTCTATTCTATTCTATTCTATTCTATCCAAAGTACTTCACCATTTTTGTAGCATTTTATATTAAATTGTTGATGTGTTTTCTTTCAGGAAGTTACAGATTTTAAAACTACTGTACTTTGAGGATTTTTTATTCTTTTAACAGGCAGAGAGCTGAAGGTATTGCAATACTCTTATCTCAAATTGTGATTACAATAGAAAGAAAATAATGTTATTGAGATATAAGTCTTTGATATCCCCCTTGTTGTTATTTAGGATGGATGTATCTTGTTTTTCTGAGTGTCTCTGCTAGAGGAACAGTGCTTTGTAGATTCTTGAGATCTATCTGGGTTTTTGTCTTTCAGTTTTGAGGTCAGAGCATTAACACATTTGCATTATAAAAAGAAAGAAAACTTGTCGTGAATCCCAATATATATTTCATCTGGTTTAAAGCCTTAATCCAGGATTCTGAGTGTTGTGTGGTTTTAAGAGTATTAGTACAGACTTATACAAAATGGCTTGATACTGCATGTGTAAGCACTTTCCACCATCAGAAAGTTAAATCAAAAAAATTATCAGGGTTAACAAGGTCTAAGTGCTGGAGCCCTGGGAAGACCAGATGGCTGTGTGAAGAAGTGTATTGCTTTCTTGCTATTGTTCTGGAGATAGTGTTTCAATCAAGGATCTTTTATCTTTTTTTTTTTTTTTTCTGTATTTTTTTTAATGCAACCAAACAACAACAATAAAAGAATGCAAAAAGAATCTATGTCAGTCTATTTTCAAAGTCTGGTCTCAATATTTTTCTCTTTAAAAAACAACAATAAAACCCCCAGAAAACCCCAAACTTTTGATTGCAGTTAATTTATCCTGAACAGCCACCACTCTCTTACTTTTGTCCCTAGATCTTACTTCTCTTATAAATGTGTTTCAGGGCAGATGGGAATAGCTGGCACAGAAACTGGCCAAAATTCAGATATACTATTTTGTCTAATAAAACCTACATAATGATATTTCTATACTTGGTTTTGAACCAAATCGTGCAGAAACCAAATTTGCTATATTTCCCATGAAAAGAAATTCTGAAGGGGGAAAAAAAAAGGACATTTTTCCCATATCACCCTCTGTTCCCATCAAGCAAAGCAAATGCACTGGGGCCAGCAGCTGCTAGGCAAAAATCACATTCTTGAGGGGATCAAGAGCCTGTGGAATGAGTTGGCTCAGTGGCTGGGACATCTTAGAATCTTCGACCAAAGGACAATCTGCCCAGTGGGGCTTCCTTTGGTCACATTCCAGTGATCTCCAGCAGCTGCTACACTGGAATTAACATTCTTGTCAGGTTGATTGCTGCTGCTAGCCATGTAAAATTGTCACAACTGTCCATTTCAACATTTCCATGCCAAGAAACCTGGAAAACCCAAGACACCAGACTTGGTATAAAGCTCTCAAGGCTGCTAGTCTATTCCTACAGAGCCAAAATGTTCCTTAGAGATGGAGCTCAGCACTTGAGATCAGAGTCTGAAAACCTAGCCACAATACACTTTTTTGGCACAACGGATAATGAGATTTCATACATAGGAAAAACACATTATATCTAAAATACTATACTTGTTAGGGCCTTGGATTGGCAGTCATGAACAGCAGATAAGAATTGTGTTGTTTTCCTCATAGATTCTTGCCTTTGATATGGTAGGTATCCCTTGAATTCAAGATCTTTAAGGAGATATAAAAGTTCATTTTACTGAGAAATTTCTGAACAGATTAAATTTCTTCTTTATTCCAATTGGAAATTATAGTAAAAAGGCAATGTTCTGCATCTATATATTGGCTGTCATCCAGTGTCCTTCATTTTTCATATTTCACCTCACTTCATAAGGCATTTGGTGCTCCCAGGCTTGAGGCATCCTCAAACCAAATAATTTGGATGGTAGAATAGAACAGAATGGACTAGAATTAACCAGGTTGGAAAAGACCTTCAAGATCACTGAGTCCAACCTATCATCCAACGCTATCTAATCAACTAAACCATGGCACCAAACACCCCATCCAGCCTCTTCTTATACATCTCCAGTGATGGTGACTCTACCACCTCCATGGGCAGCACATTCCAATGGGCAATCACTCTTTCCGTGAAGAACTTCTTCTTAACATCCAGCCTAAACCTCCCCTGGCACAGCTTGAGACTGTGTCCTCTTGTTGTGGTGCTGGTTGCCTGGGAGAAGTGACCAGCCCCCTCCTGACTACAACCTCCCTTCAGGTAGTTGTAGAGAGCAATAAGGTCTCCTCTGAGCCTCCTCTTCTCCAGGCTAAGCAACCCCAGCTCCCTCAGCCTCTCCTCACAGGGCTTGTGCTCCAAACCCCTCACCATTTTGTTGCCCTTCTCTGGACACTTTCCAGCAACTCAACATCTTTCCTAAACTGAGGGGCCCAGAACTGGACACAGGACTCAAGGTGTGGCCTAACCAGTGCTGCATACAGGGAAAATGCTGAGCACAAGCTGACTGCTGTCACTCAGGGTATTGGGATTATGAACCATTCCAAGAAAATAAGATCTCAACATTATTAATAAAAAACCCCAAAATTATACATGAAATGCTCAGTTGTTGGGAAATATTAAAACTGATATAGAGAACTGGACTGAGAGCATAATCATGTCACTATTTCAATCTGTTGACATGTTAAGTACTCTGTAGTTCTCGTCTTACCATCCAAGAGTTCTAGAACACTGAAAAGTTCAGAAAGAAGCAAAAAAGATCAAAGATACAGAATTTTAACAATTTTTTTAAATTAAAAATCACAAACAACCAAAGTTCTTTCATTTGCAAAACAAAATATAGAGAGAGGAGGAGTAACAAAGGTGTATAAATTCCTGTGTGTCATGTAAAGGATAAAAAGACGTTAAAGGCTCATTATCCTCACCAGTATAAGAACAAAGGGGTATAAAATCAAGCTAATTGAGGCCACATCTGAAAGAGAAGTCTCATAACAGACTTTTGAGGAACAATTGCTTCTAAAGGATCATATGAATGGTCCAAGTTGCTGTGGGAAATAATGAAACTGAGTTTTGGAAGCAAAATCTATGGAATGTCTTGTGAGAGTGCTGAGCAGGATGACTCCTAGGATGCTGGAGACATGGTAGCACCCCACAGGGTCTTTCAGGGAAGGTCCTGGCAAACTGGACCTGTTCTGTCACCCCATCCAGGAGCAGCACATCTGGGGAGCACTGGGACAGCCTCAACTCCAGGCCTTCAGCACCTCCCCTGGAGACAGAGACAGTCCAAGGCTGTGCCAGGTCAAGGACCCATGGCTAGGCAAGACAAGGCTGTTGGGGGCTGAAGACCAGTCCTGCTGTGACATAGTCAGGTCAGAGGCTGACAGCCCCGTGGGTGCTGACAAGGTTTCCTTGGACATGGGTTGTGCTGGGAGGATCCATGGGCGAGGCTAGCTAGAGACAGTCAAGGCCTATGAGTGACCTTAAGGTCCTGAGAAGTTAACAAGCACAAAGAAAAGTTCCAGATCTGTAAAAATCTAGAGCCTGGAAAGTACCAGCAAGAATTAGAATGCATGCTTTTCCTAATTTTATACTCTTCCTCTGCATTCACTGCTGTGATGACTTCCTCATATGGGGTCAGGACTTTGTTCTGAACCAGTACAACCATGTTTATGATTTTTCTCATTTTACAGAAGAGTAGACAGCTCATTAAATGAATATCTAAATCATAATTAATAAAACGAAAATGTCTCTGCTGTTAAGTGTACTTGACAAGAATTCCTTTTAGTTTGTGTTGAGTACCATTCAGTTCTTGTTGAAACATCTCTATCATATTTGGTCAGAATGGCATCACAATTGAAAAATCTATGGGCTTTGTTTATACTTACACTTACAAACACATTGTCATTACCTGGATCAATGAATATCTAATTATGACATGGTATCTCTACACTGTGGAGAAAAATAACTCCTTTCTTTCCATTTTCCTCATCTCTACCCCCTTCCCACACATGCCTATGGAGTTTCTACAACCATAGTAATAGAAGAGAGAAAATAAGACTTTTGGAGACACTTAGGGTCTGAATCCTTGAGAAGTCTCTCTCCCTGTGCACTGCACTAGTTAGGCCACACCTTGCGTCCTGTGTCCAGTTCTGGGCTCCTCAGTTTCAAAAAGATGTTGACTTGCTGGATCGTGTCCAGAGAAGGGCAACAAAGCTGGGGAGGGGTTTGGAGCACAAGCCCTATGAGGAGAGGCTGAGGGAGCTGGGGTTGCTTAGCCTGGAGAAAAGGAGGCTCAGGGGAGACCTTATTGCTCTCTAAAACTACCTGAAGGGAGGTTGTAGCCAAGTGGGGGTTGGTCTCTTCTCCCAGGCAACCTGTGACAGAACAAGAAGACACAGTCTCAAGCTGTGCCAGGAGAGGTTTAGACTGGATGTTAGGAAGAAATTCTTCATAGAGAGAGTGACTGCCCATTGGAATGTGCTGCCTGGGGAGGTGGCGGAGTCACCATCATTGGAGGTGTTCAGGAGGAGACTTGATAAGGTGCTTGGTTACATGGTTTAGTTGATTGGATGGTGTTGGGTGATGGGTTGGACATGATGGTCTTGAAGGTCTCTTCCAACCTATTCTATTCTATTCTATTCTATTCTATTCTATTCTATTCTATTCTATTCTATTCTATTCTATTCTATTCTATTCTATTCTTTTACCACTCTATTTGATTTATAAACATCTTTGATAAGGCAGTTCTTCCCCTATTCTGTTTATTATTTTTTTTAATTGTTGAAAAAAACAGTGATGTCTTGAACACACATTGCAGACCTACAAGTACAAATGTTCATTTGTTTTTAGGAACAGATCCCCATTTTTTAATGCACTACCTACACAGAACTATAGAGCCACGATAATCCAAGCAGCCATGAAACAAGATTCATCTTTGTGAAATCCTCTAATATGATGACCCAAACATTCATAGCACAAGAATATCTTTTTCGTTTTAGTTTTCAGTTAGTTTCTGCTTCTGCTTAGTTTTCAGTTTCCTTAAAAATAAACTGCTGAAATCACTGTAGAGCTGTATCTGTTAAAGAGTATGATCTTTTGAAATTGTTTTTATCTGTAGACTGCATCATCTATACAATCTTTACTTAGAGTAAACCAGTTTCCCACTTCCTCCTTCCTCCTTCTTTTAAAAGCTACTTTTCGTAACTACCTTCATTAAAAACAATCAGATAATTAGCCTCAGGAAATCAGCTTGATTTTATGAACGGTGAACAAGATCAACATATAGATCACAGAGAATGGTGTTATTCATTTTGAAGAAATATGGGATTCTAGTTGCATTGTAAAGAATAAACTTAGTATTTCCTGTCATCTGCTCCACATATTTAATTCTATTGTTCTTCTGAAAGGTCAAATCTCGAAGTCACATCTGCAAGGACACCCATGACCCCTCTTGACAAACAAGGTCTTGCAAGATGGAAGCAGGAAGACTAAAGAATGCTTCCCTGAATATCCAAAATAGATTATTAAAAACTTATCCCAACATCCAAGATCCCTAAGGCATCATTGTTATGTACACATATATACAGAAGGTTTAGCATTTAAAAATATCAGGAAGCATTTCCAAATAACTCCCTAACGACTTTTACAGCCTCTTTCCTTTGTTTATTGCTGGCTTGTTGGATCTTATGCTTTGGAGTTGGAGGGGATGTGCATGAGTGTGGCCTTTAATTATTAATATTTTAATTTTTTATAATTCCTCAGAAGCCAAAGGAATACAATTTATCTGAATATCAGTAGCCCAGGGAACGTTCTCTGATGAGAGGAACTGTATCTATTTTATGCCTATCTCATATTTACAGCCCCCTTGTTTGTGAATACTAATGTCATTTCTTAACTCTGGAGTTGATTGGGGTAAAAAGCAGCAGAGAGATTTCTTTAGGGAATTCTGATATTTAACTGTTTTCCTTTTCTTAAACAAGTTTCAAAACAAATATCCAACAAAGTAAGGAACCTTTTTACCAAATGAACAGAACACCTAAAATGGAAGCCTAGGAAGTAACATTATCCTTTTGTGTTCACTGATCTTTGAGGGGTGTACTTTAAGTTCCTCAGCCCCACCTTTTCTCTGTAAATCTTGCTGCTGGTCAGACTGCATCTATTCTCATGTATCACGGCCATTCACTTTGCTGCAATACAATTAAACTCCCATTTTTCTTCAAACTGATTAAATCTTGCAGCATCTGTGAGGGAAGAAAGGAAGGTACAAACATTCTCTCTTCCTTTACACAGATGGGAGGCACAGACCAACAGACTGAAAAACACTCAAGTGGTTGCTAAATGTTAAGTTCTATTAAAATAAAAAGTGCTGGTTTATGTTTTACTACATTGAGTTATAAGGGATTTGATTAATGTCGGTGTTAAGAGGCAGGATAAAAGACAAGTCTTTGGATGTCCAAGGCCAAAGTGGGTCATTCTGCATGCATTAAAAATGCTGCAAGACAGCTGCAAGGTGAGCTGTAATTAAAGGGGCCAGATATTTTCTGGGAAAGGGTAGAGAATTTTCTCCCCACTTCAGGAAGAAAGGTTTTCATAATTGCTTAGGCAGTGAATTTAGAAGGGCCAGATTGATTTTTCAAGAAAACTTAAAGACTAGTTATGAAAGAACAGATGGAAACAGAATTTAAAACATTTCCCCCACTTTGTGTTAGTATGAATCACAGACATAAAACTGTTAATTCTAAAAGTCACAAGACATTGAGCTGCTATTTCATAGAGGTTTTTATATCAAACAAAAAATTGTATTTTTGAGAGTGTGACTTTCCTTAAAAGGGGGAAACGTCAGTTAAAAGTCACCAATGTTTTGCCAGAGACCTCTGAAAGTTTGCCATCATGTGCTCTCCAAATCCCACACAAATGATTCATAGTTTCATAGAATGGTTTGGATTGGAAGGGACCTTAAAGATCCTCTAGTTCCAGCTGTGGTAGTGCACCCAAAACCCCTTCCCACTCTCGGTGAAGATGGGATGAAGGGAAAAAAAAAAGTAAGGCTAGGATGAAGGGAGTCAGAGGAGAGATGCCTCCCTGTCCCAGGCCTGTGGATTGGCGGATTCACCTTCCCCTTCCCCCAGGCTCCCAGTCTGTGTCCTGCCAGGAACAGACCCCCCCCCCCCGTCAGGATCCAGCCTGGGCATGTTTGGGCATGTTTAAGCAGAGAACTGATGGTTATCAGTTATAGATTTTATCTGGTGACAATTCTGATGAAAATATGCTGGTTGTATTAAACAGGTGAGCTGCAGAGAGCACAAGGCTCTTCTCTCTTTGGTTTTTGCCCAACACACGTGGATTATACCTTAACAAATCAATTCAGGAGGATTTTCCAGTAAAAAGAGACAAAAGAGGAATTCTCACAATCTGTGAGCAGCATTATGAGTAACTGACATATTCCTCAAGTCTCCAAGAAATTCCTGCCTTTTGTTAATGGAGTAATTTGGTGGTGAATGGTGCCACATCAAGCTGGAGGCCAGTCACTAGTGGTGACCCCCAGGGATCAGTGCTGGGCCCCTTCCTGTTCAATATCTTTATCGATGATCTGGATGAAGTGATTGAGTCCATCGTCAGTAAATTTGTAGACAAAATCAAGTTGGGAGCAGGTGTTGATCAGTTAGAGGGTAGAAGAGCTCTGCAGAGGGACCTTGACAGGCTGGATAGATGGGCAGAGTCCAACATGACGGTATCCAACAAATCCAAGTGCCAGGTGTTGCACTTTGGTCACAACAACCCCATGCAGTGCTGCAGGCTGGGGTCAGAGTGGCTGGAGAGCAGCCAGACAGAAAGGGACCTGGGGGTACTCACTGACAGCTGGCTGAACAAGAGCCATCAGTGTGCTCAGGTGGCCAAGAAGGCCAGTGGCATCCTGGCCTGCATCAGGAATAGTGTGGCCAGCAGGAACGGGGAAGTCATTGTGACCCTGTACTCAGCACTGGTTAGGCCACACCTTGAGTCCTGTGTCCAGTTCTGGGCCCCTCCATTTAAGAAGGACATTGAGACTCTTGAACGTGTCCACAGAGGCTGGTGAGAGGCCTTGAGCACAAGCCTTATGAGGAGAGGCTGAGGGAGCTGGGGTTACTTAGCCTGGAGAAGAGGAGACTCAGGGGCGACCTCATTGCTCTCTACAACTACCTGAAGGGAGTTTGTAGCCAGGTGGGGGTTGGTCTCTTCTCCCAGGCATCCTGCAACAGAACAAGAAGACACAGTCTCAAGCTGCACCAAGGCAGGTTTAGGCTGGATGTTAGGAAGAAGTTCTTCACAGAGAGAGTGATTGCCCATTGGCATGGGCTGCCCGTGGAGGTGGTGGAGTTACCATCACTGAAGGTGTTTAAAAAGAGACTGGATGAGGCACTAAGTGCCATTGTTTAGTTGATTAGATAGTGTTGGGTGTTAGGTTGGACTTGATGATCTCTAATGACTGTTCTAACCTGGTTAATTCTGTATTCTGTATTGTATCCAGGAGGAACTCTTACATAATATTTGCATTACAAACTTGTCTGAAAGGACATAGTTTCAAAATTTTGTTTGTTTGTGGTTGACTTCCAAAACCATTATGTAGGTTTTATTATTTTGCCCTTTTAAGAAAGTAGTACTGGAAGACAACACAAAAAAAGCCTCATAAATATCTCTTGCAGATTGGAACATATATTGAACTTAATGAGTAATTACTGTGGCAGGACTTTGCATTTTTTCAGTCTGTGAATTTATATAAGCTTTTTTCACTAACAAAAAGCAAAACACTTGACCTTATGAAACTTGCAGAAATTATGTCCAATAGATGTTTATTTCTTACCTTAATTGTCTGTCATTTTTCAGAGATACACATCACATATTACTCTTTGGATTAATAGGAGGCACGGAGCTCTTGTACATGCCTTTATAATTTGGTAATGCAATACTCAGCACCTGTGTGAGATCCATGCTGCCGATGGCATTGCAATATCTAAGAGACAATCACTGCTGTCTACACAAATTCTAAGTGCATACATTTCACTAATATTGTCTCTTGTTAAAGAATAGAGAATTGCTGTAGTGACACATTTCCTTGTCTGTAACACAGATGAGATTATATGATTTGATTTGTGTTTAAGGTTTCAACCTTTATCTGTATTTCAGACAGAAGCAGCTAGAACGATAACTTAGTCACATTTGATCCTTTCAGATGCAACGTTTCCTCTGGTTTAGATGTCTTAAATTTCACTGTACAACTAAAAATTTTCCTCTAAACTACATTTTTTTTTTTGCTCTCAGCATGATCCTGATGCAGTTCAAGCAATATGTATCAGATTTTTCTTTCAGATTACATGCTTTCAGGTTTTCTTCACAGGTAGTTCTGCATCCTGAATGAGACTAAAAAATTCTCTGCTTTTTGATACATATGATTGTTCATTTGTGTCAACAAAACAAAACATGTAAAGCTTATTTAAATAACAATATTATAGTTTTCATTCAACTCTGGCTATAACAGAGAGAACAGTTACATTATGTGCATCTCTTGCACTGAAGAATTGTCTTCTACAGCGTATGTTTTGCTCAAATGTTTGCTAAGCTTCTGTTTCAAGACATTTTTTCACATGAGTGATGCTTGTGTTCACCAGAGGGATGTAAAGCAACTGAGAAAAAATGCTGCATGTGTAAATTAGAGTTACTTACACTCACAAAGAAAACATTGCCTTCCTTTAAAGCAACAAGGGTCAAATTGTTAAGGGGACAAACTGCTACATCCTTTATATTTAGGATTTTAAAATTCACCTCTCTTCCTGTTTACTTTGATACAACAGACCCTCGATAAATGTTTCATTGCTAAATAAATTTTGCAGGCAACAGCCTTTAATTTTAACATCTTCTCCTAAAAGAAAAATTGAGATCAAATAATCATAATCACACAGTACCTATATTTTCAAGAATTCTCACCAAGCAGATTACATATTTGTGTTACTACGATGGCATTCAACAAGTCCAAGTGCTGGGTGCTGCACTTTAGCCACAACAACCGCATGCAGTGCTACAGGCTGGGGTTGGAGTGGCTGGAGAGGAGCCAGACAGAGAGGGACCTGGGGATACTGATTGACAGCCGGCTGAATATGAGCTAGCATTGTGCCCAGGTGGCCAAGAAGGCCAATGGCATCATGGCCTGTATCAGAAATAGTGTAGCCAACAGGAGCAGGTCATTGTGTCCCTGGACTCAGCACTGGTTAGGCCATACATTGAGCACTGTGTCCAGTTCTAGGCCCCTCCATTAAAGAAGGACATTGAGACTCCTGAACGTGTCCAGAGAAGGGCAACGAGGCTGGGGAGAGGCCTCGAGCACAAGCCCTAAGGAGAGGCTGAGGGAGCTGGGGTTGTTTAGCCTGCAGAAGAGGAGTCTCAGGGGAGACCTGGTTGCTGTGTACAACTACCTGAAGGGTGGTTGTAGCCAGGAGGGGGTTGGCCTTTTTTCTCAGGCAACCAGCATCAGAACAAGAGGACATATTCTCAAACTGTGCCAGGGGAGGTTTAGGCTTGAGGTGAGGAGAAAGTTCTTCACAGAGAGAGTTGTTAGCCATTGGAATTGGTTGCTCAGTACTGCCCAGGGAGATGGTGAAGTCACTGTCCCTGGAGGTGTTCAAAAAGGGATTGGACGTGGAGCTTGAAGCCATGATTTAGTAGTCATGAGGTGTTGGGTGACAGGTTGGACTTGATGATCTTTGAGGTCTTTTCCAACCTTATTGATTCTATGATTCTATGATACTAAACCTGTTTTTAAAATTTATTTTCCATAGTGCAATACAATAATTTGATTGAAGATTTACCATCACTTGGAATTAAGATGTCCACAGCATGTAACATAAAAAACTATAATTCCAAATAATCTTAAATAAAATTCTTAATGGATACATTTGCATTGTCAAATGATTCAGTTTCCCACCAGAGTACTGTAGTAGTCCCCTGATTATAGTGCACAGGCATTATTTAAATGTCCTTTTGAAGAGAACAAAATAGCTCCTTCTGAAATGAAATTTCAAAGTGGTTTTGAGAATAGCTTCTTTGACAGGTATCTTCCAAATGGCTGAAGGGTTAAGAAAACAATAGGGTTGTTAGTGTGTGCAATTCTCCAATGCGTTCTGATTATGCTTTTGGTACACAAGTTCCTGAACATACCATAATGCCATGGAATGCAACACATTTCAAGCCTCAAGAATATGGCTCTAATAGGCTTCAGGAGAGAAGAGAGGAGAGAGGAGAGGAGAGGTTCGGAGAGGAGAGGTTCGGAGAGGAGAGGAGAGGTTCGGAGAGGAGAGGTTCGGAGAGGAGAGGTTCGGAGAGGTTCGGAGAGGAGAGGTTCGGAGAGGAGAGGTTCGGAGAGGTTCGGAGAGGTTCGGAGAGGTTCGGAGAGGTTCGGAGAGGAGAGGTTCGGAGAGGTTCGGAGAGGTTCGGAGAGGAGAGGTTCGGAGAGGAGAGGTTCGGAGAGGTTCGGAGAGGTTCGGAGAGGAGAGGTTCGGAGAGGAGAGGTTCAGAGAGGAGTTCGGAGAGGAGAGGAGAGTTCGGAGAGGTTCAGAGAGGTTCGGAGAGGAGAGGTTCGGAGAGGAGAGAGAGGTTCGGAGAGGAGAGGTTCGGAGAGGAGAGGAGAGGAGAGGAGAGGAGAGGAGAGGAGAGAGGAGAGGAGAGGAGGTTCGGAGGAGAGGAGAGGTTCGGAGAGGAGAGGTTCGGAGAGGTTCGGAGAGGAGAGGAGTTCGGAGAGGAGAGGAGAGGAGAGGAGGGAGAGGAGAGGAGAGGAGAGGAGAGGAGAGGAGAGGAGAGGAGAGGAGAGGAGAGGAGAGGAGAGGAGAGGTTCGGAGAGAGGAGAGAGAGAGAGGAGAGGAGAGGAGAGGAGAGGAGAAGAGAAGAGAAGAGAAGAGAAGAGAAGAGAAGAGAAGAGAAGAGAAGAGAAGAGAAGAGAAGAGAAGAGAAGAGAAGAGAAGAGAAGAGAAGAGAAGAGAAGAGAAGAGAAGAGAAGAGAAGAGAAGAGAAGAGAAGAGAAGAGAAGAGAAGAGAACAAATAAGCAAAACACCAAAACCCAAAAAAACAAATGCAAAAACAATCCCTCAAACCACAAAAGGAATACTTATTTTTTGTTTAAAGGATCAGATCATCATGTGGGATGAAAAAACAAAGTCACTGTCAAGCTTTTCTTAGTGTGAATGCAGACAGTTTGCCCTAGACCAACCACGAAGAGCATGAATGTGAACCATCCAGTACAACTGGACCTAGAGAACAAGGCTAACTGTATGGAATAATGATTAAGAAGCCAGTAGATGTAGCCAGTGCATAAGTATCAATAAAGTAATAGGGGAAGACTCTTTTGGACCAAATTGCCATCCTTTCCTGTGTGTAGGATAACTATATACAAATATTTATTGGAATAGAATAGAATATAGAATAGAATAGAATAGAATAGAATAGAATAGAATAGAATAGAATAGTGGAATAGAATAGTAGAGTAGAGTGGAGTAGGAATAGAATAGAATAGAATAGAATAGAATAGAATAGAATAGAATAGAATAGAATAGAATAGAATAGAATAGAATAGACCAGGTTGGAAGACATCTTTGAGATCATCATGTCCAACCCATTAGCAAATTTTGCAGATGACAGGATTTGGAGGGATAATAAATGAGGAAAAGGAGTGGGTTTTTTCTGTGCAGTTGGCATTCTCTGGGTGAATGACCAGAGTGGAAGCCATTCACCAACCCTGACTATAGTCTAGTGTTAATCTACCCCTCTGAGATTAATTAGTCTCCTACTCTGAACTGTTCTCTGGAGTGTACTATCATACTCTGTTCCTCCACTGACTACAAGGGACTCTAGGGAAATTAGCCTTTATAGACAAAAATTAGCCTTTGGAAATACATTCCCCTTCTCTGGTCTAACAAATATCTACATATCTAGGATGTGAATAATGCATACTTTTGTAGAGCTTCTTGCAAAACACCTCTAGGGGAAAAAAATAAATGGAAAAAAAAAAGACTCTGTTGAGTATTGGTGAACATAAAATATGCCTGTTTGGGAGTGAGCGAGAAGCACAGCTACTTTTCAGTCCAAGGCATAACTGTGAAACCTAAAAAGGGAAATCAACAGAATGAGCAAGAGCCAAGGAAAACTGTATCACAGGAAAATGCTGGTCATTAATGGTCCCTTGCTACATATACTTGAAAGATGTCTATTTGTGAGATTCTAGGTTTGCATATCTAGTTAGTGTTCCTACAGTTTTTCCTGCTTATCAAATAAGTGAATCATGCCCTCAAATATTACAGCAATAATCAATGTAATTTTTCCCCACCTTTTTTCAGATACTGTCTTTTTAACATAATGGACAGACTGTTTTTACTGAAAAAGCAAGCACTATCAACTTTTGGATCTGTGGCAAATTAGAATAGAATAGAATAGAATAGAATAGAATAGAATAGAATAGAATAGAATAGAATAGAATAGAATAGAATAGAATAGAATAGAATTAACCAGGTTGGAAAAGACCTTCAAGATCATCAAGTCCAACCTATTAGCCAACACCATCTAATCAACTAATCCATGGCACCAAGCACCCCATACAGTCTCTTCCTAAACACCTCTAGTGATGGTGACTCCACCACCTCCCTGGGCAGCCCATTCCAATGGGCAATCACTCTTTCTGTGAAGAACTTCTTCCTAACATCCAGCCTAAACCTCCCCTGATTCTGCTTGAGACTGTGTCCTCTTGTTCTGTCACAGGATGCCTGGCAGAAGAGACCAACCCCCACCTGGCTACAATCTCCCACCAGGTAGTTGTAGAGAGCAAGAAGGTCTCCCTGAGCCTCCTCTTCTCCAGGCTAAGCAACCCCAGCTTCCTCAGCCTCTCCTCGTAGGGCTTGTGCTCCAAACCCCTCACCAGCTTTGTTGCCCTTCTCTGGACACGTTCCAGCAAGTCAACATCTTTCCTAAACTGAGGGGCCCAGAACTGCACACAGGACTCAAGGTGTGGCCTAACCAGTGTTGAGTCCAGGGGCAGAATGACTTCCCTGCTCCTGCTGGCCACACTACTCCTGATACAGTCCAGGATGCCGTTGGCCTCCTTGGCCACCTAGGCAATGTTTAGACAGGAGATCATAACATTAGGAGCTGGGCAGTAACGTTACTATATGGAAACACCTTGAAATACTGTGTTCAGTTTTGGGTCCCTGACTACAAGAAAGACATTGAGCTGTAGACCCACGACCAGAGAAGGACAGCAAAGCTGTAGAATGCTCTGGACGAGACTTACAAGGAATGGCTGAGGGAACTGGGATTGTTTAGTCTGGAGAAGAGGATGCTGAGGGGAGACCTGGTTGCTCTCTACAACTCAATGTTGCTCCTGGTTGCTCTGTAGTGCAGGGTGTCCCTGCCCATGGCAGGGGTTGGAACTAGATCATCCTTGTGGTCCCTTCCAACCCTGACTGATACTATG
This sequence comes from Picus viridis, assembly GCA_033816785.1. NCBI lineage: Eukaryota > Metazoa > Chordata > Aves > Piciformes > Picidae > Picus > Picus viridis. The sequence continues at coordinate 81,818,578 of CM066566.1, read as the reverse complement.
ATACTATGATACAACTACCTGAAAGGAGGCTGTGGTGAGGTAGGGGTTGGTCTTTTTACCTATTATCAGATGGGATGAATAGAAAAAATATCCTGAAATTGTTCCAGGGGAGCTTTAGATTGGATGTTAAGAAATTTGTTTCAAACAGAAAGAGTGGTCAGGTACTAGAATACGTTGCTCAGGGTGCTGGTGCAGTCACTGTCCTTGGAGATGTTCAAAAAACATGCAGGACATGGTTTAATGACTATGGTAGTATGAGGTTGACAGCTGGACTCGATCTTAGAGGTCTTTTTCAACCAAGGCAACCCTAAATTCACATTCACTTCTGTGGTAATTCTGTGTTGTGTAGTTTCATGGAGGTTTATTCCTGCACATTTTAAAGCATAATCCTGCAAACATCTAACCTATTCTTTTCATAAAGAACTGGGAATATTCATCAGCTCACTGATTCCTCTAAGGCAAGAACTACTAGGAGCTCTACCAGCTTCCCTGTCAATCACAGAAAGTAAAATTGCATTTTGAAGAGGCAAAAGAAACCCCATGCATCAGAAAACAAAATGGCTATCCACGGTAATCTTCAGTATATAAAATAGGTTCATATAACTTGTGATCAGTGTAGTGCCATGGCTTAATGTACCATTAAAAAAATAATTCACATCCAACACAAATCACATCTGTACAACTGTGTACGCGACTTCATAAAGCAAGCCAGAGACGCAGCATGAGGTTAAACATATCTAAATATTAGTAAATTACACACATAATTAAACACAGATTTGACTTCAATTACCCTTATTTTTTAAGACATACTATACTCAAGAGAAAGTAATATTCAAAAAAATATGTAAAATAGGGAAGAAACTCACCCAACAATTTAAAAAAGCAGGTTTTTTGCTTTGAAGAACTTCCCTTTCAGAAACAAACATCCGGGAAATGTTGACCTAGGCTGTAACATTCAGTCTTTTTGTGGCATTATGTATTTCACATAGAATCATAGTATCAGTCAGGTTTGGGAGGGACCACAAGGATCATCTAGTTCCAACCCCCCACCATGGGCAGGGACACCCCACACTAGATCAGGCTGGCCAGAGCCTCATCCAGCCTGCTCTTAAATACCTCCAGGGACAGGGCCTCAACCACCTCCCTGGACAACCCATTCCAGGGCTTCACCACTCTCATGGGGAAGAACTTCCTTCTCATGTCCAGCCTGAATCTCCCCACCTCCAGCTTCATTCCATTCCCCCTAGTCCTATCACTACCTGATAGCCTGAGAAGTCCCTCCCCAGCCTTCTTGTAGGCCCCCTTCAGATACTGGAAGGCCATAATAAGGTCACATCGGCGCATTTTCTTCTCCGGACTGAACAGCCCCAACTCCTTCAGTCTGTCCTCACAGGAGAGGTGCTCCAGCCCTCTGATCATCCTCGTGGCCCTTCTCTGGACACATTCCAGCATGTCCATATCCCTCTTGTAATAGGGGCTCCAGAACTGGATGCAGTACTCCAGGTGCGGTCTCAAAAAGAAACTTTTGTTCATAAAACAATGTAAGTGAAACCTATCAGGAACAACATTCACGATGCTTGCTGTCTATAGTCATTCTGGTTATAGTGTCTTCTCAATTTACAAAGAGTAGAATAGAATAGTTTAGAATAGTTTAGAATAGTATAGTATAGTATAGAATAGAATAGAATAGAATAGAATAGAATAGAATAGAATAGAATAGAATAGAATAGAATAGAATAGAATAGAATTAACCAGGTTGGAAAAGGCCTTTGAGATCATTGTGTCCATCCTATCATCCAACACCACCTAGTCTACTAAGTCATGCAACCAAGCGCCCCATCAAGTCTCCTCCTTTTAAACAGAATCCCAACATCTTTGTTGCCCTTCTCTGGGCACATTCCAGCAACTCAACATCTTTCCTAAACCGAGGAGCCCAGAATCCTGGAAATGCTAAGAGAAAATTAATATCAGATTTTATGAGCTGATTTATTTGCCTTAAGACATCTTTATTTTGTGTGAACATGAAAAATGACTGCATCGAATATGTAAAGTATTTTGGAGAATAGTGACCCACTATGATCCAAACATCCCCTTACTCTCCAGTTATGTAATCATAGTGTACATCCACTTTGCAGTGTGCTTTACTGTCAGTGCTTTTATGATGACATGCATGGCCGTTTTCAGAATAGAATAGAATAGAATAGAATAGAATAGAATAGAATAGAATAGAATAGACCAGGTTGGAAGAGACCTTCAAAATCATTGTGTCCATCCTATCATCCAACACCACTTAGTCTACTAAGCCATGCAACCAAGCGCCCCATCAAGTCTCCTCCTTTTAAACAGAATCTCCAACAGTTGTCATTACATAGGAGAAAAAAACAACTTTTTTCAGGTTTCAGATTTCAAGACTTCTATTCAGATCTGATGTCATATTGGTTTATTTCTCCCCCTTTCTGCCTTTCTGTATATATTTTCTCTTTATAGCCTTATGTTCATTCATGTTTTGGCTATCTTTTCAAAATTAGGAAGGCATCATATGCCCTTAAGGATAATTTCAAAACCTAGTTATGACAGCAGGATTAAAACTAAAGAACTCATTGCTAATGCAATGGGTTTGATTTTAATGGCACTACTTATAGACTAGTACTGCTTCCTAAATTGAGTTATATGTTGTGCTATATTGGTGGACTGAAACTGATGAAGTTATGCAGGAAGTAAAGAAGTACTTCTAAACCAACACAATCACATTTTGATTCTTATGGAAGCTGGCATCTGACAAGGTTAGTATTCTCACTCAAAGCCCTGGCTAGAAAAGGCTCAAAAGGGAGGCTTTAGTAGTTTTATGCTATTCACACATGTTGATTTATTATTATTTTTAAATCCCTTAGTTAGTTTTTATGCTGAAATGAAGTCTATCTGCATCATTTGGCAGGACAAAGACGATGCTTGGAGCGTGACTTCCCAAATATGTCACTTCAGCAAATAATTTAAGAATAAAGAGTACACACAGAACAGTGGTGCAAGCTCTGTAGTTGCTTCACTCTTTCTGGAAAAAGGCTTAACCTTCCAGAGGATGCTTCCTCCTCCATAAATATTGCTGACGCAGCAGAAATCAGCTGGGATTTTCTGTAAATATAAAACTCAGACAATTAACTCATGTACAACACACGCGTCATCATATTCATTTGCCATTTTCATGGTGGCTTGTCCTTTCTACATTTTATTATTCATTTATGATAGCTATTATATGCCTTTCAGAGTCTATCTGGCTCTCCTGAGGAATATTTATGACTATTATAGGGCTCTTATGAGTAGACCCAACGATAGTTATTGCGGAAACTCTGTGAAATGCTACATTAGTGCAGAGATATGCTGGTAGTAAAATACCTGAACTTGTTTCAAAGTATCCCTTGATGGAAATTAAAAGACAGGCTTCTTCTGGTGAGGTTCTGCAACTCTTCTAACCCTGTCACCTCAGAGAACTGAGTAGTTCTGATTTGGAGTTTAGTATTCAGTGGTTGTAGCTGGTGCCTGAAAGCAAGAGATTTTGGAAAAGCTTCAAATAAAAAGTAACACACACACACAAAGGGCTTAAAACAGGGAAAGAATATAGGTGAAACTAGAAAGCCTAGAGGTGCACCTTCTGACACTCAGGGATATCTCTATTATCCTTTACCCCTCTACCTCCTTCAAGGAAGGGTGGTATCTTGAAGTGAATTTGAATACTGCAGTACTGCACCAGCTTCGGGAGGGAGAGGCCCTGGATGGAGTAGAAAGAAATTGGAGAACGAAGGGGAAGGGCATACCTTTCCCTAGCTTGTTTAAAATCATAATACAATACAATACAATACAATACAATACACCAGGTTGGAAGAGACCTTCAAGATCATCGCGTCCAACCCATCAAACAATCCATCCCACCCAACAACTAGACCATACAGCCAAGCACCCCATCAAGTCTTCTCCTGAACACCTCCTGTGAAGGTGACTCCACCACCTCCACGGGTAGCCGATTCCAATGGGCATAGTATCATAGTATCATAGTATCAGTCAGGGTTGGAAGGGACCACAAGGATCATCTAGTTCCAAACCCCTGCCATGGGCAGCGACACCTCACACTACATCAGGCTGGCCACAGCCTCATCCAGCCTGGTCTTAAACACCTCCAGGGATGGGGCCTCAACCACCTCCCTGGACAACCCATTCCAGGGCTTCACCACTCTCATGGTGAAGAACTTCCTCCTCATGTCCAGCCTCAATCTCCCCATTTCCAGCTTCATTCCATTCCCCCTAGTCCTATCACTACCTGAGATCCTGAGAAGTCCCTCCCCAGCCTTCCTGTAGGCCCCCTTCAGACACTGGAAGGCCACAATTAGGTCACCTCGGAGCCTTCTCTTCTCCAGACTGAATAATAAACAGCCACTACACAAACTGCTGAATTTTATTTTTTTTTTTCCTTAATCCAAGGCTATTAAATCTTTTCTACATTTCTAACCTATTTTGGCCTCTGTGTATAAAGAACAAGTGGACATTCCAGCTTAGAACTAAGAGATTTTCTGGCATGTAAGTGATGTTACAGGAGCAAATATGCTATGCTACCAAGGAAGTAATTTTAGGGAATAACCTAGAAACAAAAGAAGAAAATTTATAAGGCCATAAAAATTAAAGAAAAAAACTACTAAATTCAATTCAAGTGAGAAAATAAAAAGAAATATGAAAATAAAGGCTTCATAATACATAGATATAATATAAATATAAAACTTTCCAGTTTGGTTGCAGATATTAAGTTAACCTTATATAAAACTTCTTGTGATAAGTTCATATTCTGTGAGTGCAAGAAATACATTCCATGCAGCAGGCACGTTATTATGGATGCTTAACACATTTGTTCCTGTGAAATCTGTGACAGGAGTAACACAATATCCCTATTATCTTTTCAGAACACAATCAGAAGTTAATTTCTGCTCAGTGACTGAAAATTTTTGTTTATTCATGTTGACTAGGCTTTAAGTAGTTTATGCAAGAGAGCTGCATGTTACCTTGGGATGCAGCTAAGCCTGGAGAACAGGAGGCTTAGGTGAGACCTTATTGCTGTCTGCAACTACCTGAAGGGAGGTTGTAGCCAGGTGGGGGTTGGTCTCTTCTCCCAGGCAACCAACACCAGAACAAGAGGACACAGTCTCAAGCTGTGCTAGGGGAAGTTACGGCTCAAGGTGAGGAGAAAGTTCTTCACAGAGAGAGTTGCTAGCCATTGGAATGGGCTGCCCAGGGAGGTGGTGGAGTTGCCGTCCCTAGAGGTGTTCAAAAATGGATTGGACATGGCACTTGAAGCCATGGCTTAGTAGTCATGAGGTCTTGGGTGGTAGGTTTCCAACCTTACTGATTCTGACTCTATGATAAACACCATTTTGGACCCTCCAGCATTTATCTTGTGTAGTCCTTTGGCTATTTGAGGAAAACTAAAGAGAGATATTTTCAAAGACTAATCACAAAGCAGAAAAGATACCTCTGCAGGTATCTTCTTTAATCAAAGGAGAGGAGGGGGTTCCACAAAGCATTTCATTACAAGAGACTCTTAATCATTACTGAAGGTACCCTCCTCCACTAAGAATGCCTAACATTCCTCTTTATATATAAAAGCTTGTATTTTTGACTAACTCTGCAAAGACTTGTCACACTTAATTACAAGAATGTTTAAAATATTACTTGTTATGGATTGCATTTTAGCATCTAGGGCTCTGCATTTCTATTGCTTTCTCTTTAGTAAGTTTTCCCTGACTCCTAATCCCAGTTACAAGTCTTAGCTATTATTCAAATTATTAGTAAAAAAATACTATTTTCATTCATTTTTAGGCTGGATGTTAGGAAGAAGTTCTATACAGAGAGAGTGATCGCCCATTGAAATGGGCTGCCCGTGGAGATGGTGGAGTCACCTTCATTGGAGGTATTCAAGAGGAGACTTGATGGGGTGCTTGGTGCCATGATGTAGTTGTTTAGGTGGGTTGGATTGGTTGATGGGTTGGACGCAATGATCTTGAAGGTCTTTCAACCTGGTTTATTCTATTGTATTCTATTGTATACTAGGGTGAGCACCACACCACAGGCAGGAAATGTTCCTACTTTCAAGAGGGGACTGGATGTGGCACTTGGTGCCATGGTCTAGTTGTGAGGTTGTGGTTACAGGTTGGACTCGATGATCTTCAAGGTCTCTTCCAACCTTGGTAATTCTATTCTATTCTATTCTATTCTATTCTATTCTATTCTATTCTATTCTATTCTATTCTATTCTATTCTATTCTATTCTATTCCTGTAACCTCTGACCATAAGCTGTCTGGAAAAGGGATCACTTTTTGCTTCTGATTCTTATCCAAAATTGAGGAGATTGCCCATATTCAGTCAGCATCAAAGAAAAAGAAAGGGAAAAAAATCCAAACAAAACACTGAATGACTTAGTAAATAAATTAATTTTAGTCAATATTGTCAGTTTATTCTGTCTGAGGATCTGGCCCTGAGTGTTTGTTAAGTATGGGATTAAGTGTAAATAAATAATATTGCACTGCTGGAGTATACAGTAATTGGGTTATTTTGTTTTCTGAATTCCCTGTCTTTTGCCCACCTGGTTTACTTTAATTAACAAACAGCATGAAGCTTTTCAAACCTATCCTTGATGTTCATTGAGGAAGAGAGAGACTAAATGCCAAACTTTAACCTACAATTCATCACATGTAGTGAAATACATTATAGGAGGGAGCAGAAAATAAATTAATTCACATTTCAATGAAGAGCTTCAAATAATGATTTAATTGAGAATTAATAAGCCAGTTATTGCAGGTTAATTAAATGCCACTTGATGAATAAAAACATATTATTTATTCAGATTAACAACTATTAGGCAGTAGTGTAGCCCCACACCCTGCTGTGAGTTATTACTTTAAAAGAATCTGTCAAAGGATTTTTCATTTTCAGGCTTTGAATTTCGTTGTTTGGTTATTGATTGGGTTTTGTTTGTTTGTTTGCTTCTTCTTTGTGTTGGTGTTTTGGTTCGTTTGGTTTTGTCTTCACAGGATTACAAGATGTCAGGGACTGGAAGGGACCCAAAGAGATCATCAAGTCCAATCCCCCTGCAGGAGCAGGACCATACAATCTAGCTCAGGCCACAGAGGAATGCATCCAGACAGGCCTTGAAAGTTCCCAGAGAAGGAGACTCCATAACCTCTCTGTTCATTTGGGTTTGTTTGTTTGTTTTCACTCTGGTGCTGAAAACAGTATGAGAAAAAGTGCAAAAATTCTTAGCATAAGATTGTTTTGTCTTAAAGCAGAATATTTGGCTTTTTTTCATATGAGTGTTTCTAGAAGTTCAGCAACAGTAATCATAAAGGAAACATCACTGAAATATCACCAGTGCTATACATATGCATGTTTATATAAAACAAAGAGGAATTTTAGTGAGTCTGTGCAAACTAATAGAAATGAAAGAAGTCAAATGTTGAATCTGCAGGCTTCCAAGGAACTCTGTTGATTTACCTCATGGGCTATGCTCAGTTAATTTTCAATACAGGTGCTACCTGCATTTGGATGCAATGTGTGAATATTGCCTTGTGGAGGTCAGGAGTGGGTGTTGGAAAAATAAGTAGCACTAACTTTTGTTTATTAGCCATATTACATTTTATGTATATTTTTATTCCACATATTCTATGAAAGCCATTTTAACAGTGCATCAGTGCTTATGTTGTGCTGCATTGATGGGTTATTGAAAATTCCTTGTAGATGACAGAATGCCATAATAGGGCAAACTTTCACCTATGTTCATGTGCAGCAAAACACCATCTTTTCCTGTCGCAAATCCAAACCAACTTTAAATCAATGCAACTGTGCGACAGGGCAGCAGGATTTGTTCACCTTCAATTTGGACGAGAAACTGCAGCCTGGCAGGTAGCCTGTTACAATTATTTCACTGTGCAATTATTTCTCAACTTTCTTGAAGTGACAGAAGTGGCAGAGTCATGTCTGTTTATACTGCTTCTTTGTCAGTGTTGTTGAAGTGATTCTCATCTTCTCCAATGAAGTACCACTGCATGAAAAGATTTTATACTACAGAAGGCAGACATCAGGTTTTTTTCCTGCCTCTTCACAACATGTCTTAGTGTTGTTACAACTGCTTTGCTTCTGCCTGCTTTTGTTCTGTTTTTCCACTTATGAATGATTCCAGTAACAAGTGCATATTTATTCAAGTGATTTATGCATCCTGATTTGATGTTAGGAAATTAGAAATTGGAAAAGTAATACCCTGTATTAGATACAGAAAGCTAAAGGACATGGGTTTAGGAAGGACAGGTCCTGCCTGACCAACCTGATCTCCATCTACAATCAGGTAACCTGCCTGGTGGATGTGGGGAAGGCTGTGGATGTAGTCTACCTGGACTTCAGCAAGGCCTTTGATAGTGTTGGATGATAGGTTGGACTTGATGATCTCGAAGATCTTTTCCAACCTGGTTAATTCTCTTCTCTTCTCTTCTCTTCTCTTCTCTTCTCTTCTCTTCTCTTCTCTTCTCTTCTCTTCTCTTCTCTTCTCTTCTCTCTTCTTCTCTTCTCTCTTCTCTTCTCTTCTCTTCTCTTCTCTCTCTCTTCTCTTCTCTTCTCTTCTCTTCTCTTCTCTTCTCTTCTCTTCTCTCTCTCTTCTCTTCTCTTCTCTTCTCTTCTCTTCTCTTCTCTTCTCTTCTCTTCTCTTCTCTTCTCTCCTCTCTTCTCTTCTCTCTCTCTCTCTTCTCTCCTCTCCTCTCCTCTCCTCTCCTCTCCTCTCCTCTCCTCCTCTCCTCTCCTCCCTCTCCTCTCCTCTCTCCTCTCCTCTCCTCTCCTCTCCTCTCCTCTCCTCTCTCCTCTCTCCTCTCCTCCTCTCTCCTCTCCTCTCTCCTCTCCTCTCTCCTCTCCTCTCCTCCTCTCCTCTCCTCTCTCTCCTCTCCTCTCCTCTCCTCTCCTCTCTCCTCTCCTCTCCTCTCCTCTCCTCTCCTCTCCTCTCTCTCTCCTCTCCTCTCCTCTCCTCTCCTCTCCCTCTCCTCTCCTCTCCTCTCCTCTCCTCTCCTCTCTCTCCTCTCCTCTCCTCTCCTCTCCTCTCCCTCTCCTCTCCTCTCTCTCTCCTCTCCTCTCTCTCCTCTCCTCTCTCCTCTCCTCTCCTCTCCTCTCCTCTCTCTCTCTCCTCTCCTCTCCTCTCCTCTCCCTCTCCTCTCCTCTCCTCTCCTCTCTCCTCTCCTCTCCTCTCCTCTCCTCTCCTCTCCTCTCCTCTCCTCTCCTCTCCTCTCTCTCCTCTCTCCTCTCTCTCTCTCCTCTCCTCTCCTCTCCCTCTCCTCTCCTCTCCTCTCTCCTCTCTCTCCTCTCCTCTCTCCTCTCCTCTCCTCTCCTCTCCTCTCCTCTCCTCTCCTCTCCTCTCCTCTCTCTTCTCTCCTCTCCTCTTCTCTCTTCTCCTCTTCTCTTCTCTTCTCTTCTCTTCTCTTCTCTTCTCTTCTCTTCTCTTCTCTTCTCTTCTCTTCTCTTCTCTTCTCTTCTCTTCTCTTCTCTTCTCTTCTCTTCTCTTCTCTTCTCTTCTCTTCTCTTCTCTTCTCTTCTCTTCTCTTCTCTCCTCTCCTCTCCTCTCCTCTCCTCTCCTCTCCTCTCCTCTCCTCTCCTCTCCTCTTCTCTTCTCTTCTCTTCTCTTCTCTTCTCTTCTCTTCTCTTCTCTTCTCTTCTCTTCTCTTCTCTTCTCTTCTCTTCTCTTCTCTTCTCTTCTCTTCTCTTCTCTTCTCTTCTCTTCTCTTCTCTTCTCTTCTCTTCCCTTCATATATACATATATATACACACATATTTGTACTGTTTTAGGAGTAGCTTCACTGAGACCTAGAATTTCTGTGCAGAATCCCGTGAGTGAGGCTGAAAAATTCCAGATCAAAGAAGCTAAAACACAATCTTAACATCATTTTATCTTAACATGCAATTTTCTTCATCCTGTTTTGACACAAAGCACAGTTGTTTAAACCAGTTTGAATTAAAAAGGATAATAAAGACATGCACCAGGCAGAAGGTGAGATTACGGTGCTTTATAGCAAAGTTCTTCATCAAAAAGCGAGAAACAGAGAAGTGTTCTACGAGCCGGTTTACAACTATTGCATAAAAGAACAAGCCACAATTTCTTTTCACTGGTGTGAAATGAGTTGCCATTTATCTTCTGCAAAATGAATGAATATGTAAATCCACATCATCAAAACCTGTAGAAATGGTGTCGTGCTCTCTGGGAAACATTTTGGACCAGTGTACACAATGATTCCAGCTTCTGAGAGGACAATGAAAAAAAGAATCAAGTCTCCTTCCAATTCTCTTCTCTGAAGTCAAGGATGAGTATGACTAGCATTTTGCTGACAAGGGTAGGTTTAGAAACAATCCTCTTAACAGTATAGTAGTTAAGTTTAAAGTTGTTTTATAGAAACAAAATCTTCCAAAATTATCTCAGGCATTAAGGGAAAGAGCAACTTACAAAGGAAAGGATCTTGAGAAAAGAATCAATTACACTAGCTTATGTTCACTCAAACTCACTGACTGTTAAGCTCAAGAAGCAGACAGTTAATAGGTTTGGTTTTACAACAGCTGGGTGTGCAAGTGCTTTCTCCAGGGGTCAGGAAGGCCAGTCTTTCCTAAGAATAACAAGCAAAGGAGAAAGTGTGAGCTATCATGCTGAATGAGAAAGAGGACCTTTTCTTGATGAAAAAGTCAGCAAAAAATACGTGAGGATGTAGCATCACTTATTTTGATTTTCCTTCAGAGTGCTCTAGCAGGCAGTTTCTGTAACTTTTCAGGCTCCCATTGTACTATAAAAGTGATATGAGACTGTGAGAACGTGCAAATGGTATGTGTCAATAGGTGTTAGGATTTTACAATTGTTTTAATATAAGGGTATTTAAACATTTAAGGTATGTCTGTTTCTGGACATAAAAGCCTGGATAGTGCCACTATATGTGTCATACAGCTGTGGTGGATATGCCTTTCATATTCTTTATCTTTCCAAGGCTCACTGCCAACTATAAATTGTTTGAAGTTTACAGCTTCTTGATATTCCTCAGAGCATCGTTTGCAAGCCTCTGCTTGTCCTAAAACTGCCACAACAGACATTAAAATGGAGGGGCAATTAGTATACAGATAATTTGCAGAATGCTTTGTGTTAATTTTATTAAAATGCCAATGGATAAGGATGGGTGCTGTGATGGAAGTAAAGCAAAGAAGTATTCAAATAATTGAAAGTACTTTATCATATATTTTTTCTGTATAACTTTGGATCCATACCTCGACTTACTGCACAGATGGGCAGAGTCCAACAGGATGGCATTCAACAAATCCAAGTGCCGGGTGCTGCACTTTGGCCACAGCAACCCCATGGCCACCTGGGAACACTGCTGGCTCATGTTTAAGTGGCGGTTAATCAGCACCCCCAGTTCCCTTTCTGTTTGTCATCTCTCCAGCCACTCTGATCCCAGCCTGTAGCTCTGCAGCACCCAACACTTGGATTTGTTGAATGCCATCCTGTTGGACTCTGCCCATCTGTCCAGGATACAATAATACAATACAATACAATACAATACACCAGGTTGGAAGAGACCTTCAAGATCATCGCATCCAACCCATCAAACAATCCAACCCACCCAACAACTAGACCATACAGCCAAGCACCCCATCAAGTCTTCTCCTGAACACCTCCAGTGAAGGTGACTCCACCACCTCCACGGGTAGCCGATTCCAATGGGCAATCACTCTCTCCGTGTAGAACTTCTTCCTAACATCCAGCCTAAACCTGCCCTGGCGCAGCCTGAGACTGTGTCCTCTTGTTCTGGTGCTGGCTGCCTGGGAGAAGAGGCCAACCTCTGCCTGGCTACAACCTCCCTTCAGGTAGTTGTAGAGAGCAATAAGGTCACCCCTCAGTCTCCTCTTCTCCAGGCTAAGCAACCCCAGCTCCCTCAGCCTTTCCTCATAGGGCTTGTGTTCCAAACCCCTCACCAGCTTTGTTGCCCTTCTCTGGACACGTTCCAGCAAGTCAACATCCTTCCTAAACTGAGGGGCCCAGAACTGGACACAGTACTCAAGGTGTGGCCTAACCAGTGCAGTGTACAGGGGGAGAATGACCTCCCTGCTCCTGCTGGCCACACTGTTCCTGATGCAAGCCAGGATGCCATTGGCCTTCTTGGCTGCCTGGGCACACTGCAGGCTCATGTTCAGCCTACAATCAACCAGTACCCCCAGGTCCCTCTCTGCCTGGCCACTCTCCAGCCACTCTGACCCCAGCCTGTAGCACTGCCTGGGGTTGTTGTGGCCAATGTGCAGAACCCGGCACTTGGATGTGTTAAATCTCATGCCATTGGACTCTGCCCATCTGTCCAGTCGGTTGAGGTCCCTCTGCAGAGCCCCTCTGCCCTCCAGCAGACCAACATCTGCATATGTTATATGCAACAATATTTTATTGAAAAAAAATATTTTCTGGGAGACACATTATTCACATAGATTTTCATCATTCAAGACATTTCTGTCAGCTCTAGTGGAAATAGTTCTTTTAATATTTTGTTTGACATTTTCTGTAATCCATTTTGCATGTGTATTGGTTGCATGGTTTAGTTGATTCTGAGGGAATCAGAAACATGCAGATTGGATGATGGGTTGGACACGATGATCTTGAAGGTCTCTTCCAACCTGGTTCATTCTATTCTATTCTATTCTATTCTATTCTATTCTATTCTATTCTATTCTATTCTATTCTATTCTATTCTATTCTATTCTATTCTATTCTATTTTTTTTTTGCATAAGTTTTTAACTATTTGAGTATTATTTAGAACTCATTCATTAGGGAAGGCTTAGACTCGCCACTAAGAACACAACAAGTGCATATCAGTGTTAATCTGAGTTCGTTGTTTTTCAACTCAAGGATGTAAGGTTCTTCATATCCTCTCATAATAATGAATTTATATTGTTAAAAGGTCAGTAGACCTGTCTAATAGACCACAGAGAGGTTGCATGGTCAAATGAAAAAAGTCTAAAAGAGGTGGCAATTCAAAACCTGACATTCAAAATATTACTGAATTCTTACAAAGAGATCTGCTACCAGAAAAAATACTTTGATCCAGAGCAACAGATATTTTGCATATATAGGCAAGAATACATTTTCTGTGAGAAGCAAATCCTGTGACCTGATTGACATCTTCCCGTACAAATCCAGCCTCTCATTTTCCTACTGACACAGTTTTGTTCTTGAGCTTAATTGAATCTCATGTCTGCAGCAGCGACTGCTCTTCTGCTCCTTCAGACCTCTTTTCCCTGGCTCTAATTTTCTCTCTTTATATGTTTTCTCACAACTCTCTGCACTTTCTCCTTCCCTGTGACTCACTCTCTCCTCTCTGTAGTTTTCTTTCTGCTTCACCATCAGAGTTCTTCAGCCGCTATCCTTGATTACAGCAGCACACTGTGATGACCTCCTTCTAACCTAGCAGCATTTGACCATATTTTACGGTAACATTTCCATCCATAGCAAAACAGTTACAACAACACCAAATGATTATTCTATATTTCAATGAACTCTCCTTTCATGAAGAAAAGAAAATATTCCTGTACAATAAATGTTATGCATCAGTGCTTTCCACTGAAAGTGGAAAATGAAATATTTTCTTCTTTTAAAGCATTCTTCTTTAAAGATTTCCTTTGATTTCACATCAGATCTACAAACTCAGAACAAATTAAAATGATAAAGTTTTGCTCTTTAGTAATTTTGTTTTAATCTGATGATAATGATCAAGTTATTACTTTTTAGTGTTTGTTTTTTTTGTTGGGTTTTTTTTTTCTTTAATGCTGACAACTAATAGTTATGGTTTAAAAACAAAACCTCATTTCTCATTCTGTTGTCACAATGGGCAAAAGCCTGAACAATCCTGTGGTGGATTTGTAAAGGGAAGAAGGAAGCAGAAAAGGGGTCATTAACTTTTCTAACAGTCTATTTACCATTCTTCTTCTGTGGCCAAGAAAAGTACAACTTTGCAGTACAGCTTCTGCCATACCTTTTCTATTGTCAGCTGCCAGACAGAAGCCAATACAAAGGATCTGTGCTTTTGTGCTGTGAAGATCAATAGCTCTAGCGTTATGGCAGGGTCTGGAAAATTAATTTAAAGAGAACCCTTCTATCTGGATGATTATATGATCCATGATGGTCCTTAACCTAGAGTGATAAGAGGTAGAAAAAGGAGATGTTCCATTAACAGAAGTTGGTCCCTGGGAGAAAAAATTTGCCTCCCTGGGTTGGATATCCTTTGAGATCATGTTGAAACTGAGGCTAGATTTTGGAAATTCCATATTTCCCCCCCCACCAAGGACTTCTACATGTTATTTTCATTATATCTTTCAAACAGACACCTTGGCATTTCTCCTTCATAGTTGGTTTGGTTTTCCCCTTCTTAACAGCCACAAAACTTTATTTTCATTCATGCAATCCTTCCTTTTCGTTCTCCATTATACCCTTGCCAAACTTAGTCAAACAAGTCTGAACAATGCTCGAGACTAATGACTAACACTGTCAAGGTTTACTTGTGTTTCCTTTGCACCTATTGCATTTTACCACCATACAGTGATGGAGGGTTTCCACCTGGCTAAAATTCAGATTCCAAGGATTCTGCATTGGAAACAGTATGGAAGCTTCTCTTGCATATTCCCTGTACACTCATGTGTAATTCAGTATGATAGCTTATAATTAGAGCAGACATTCAACAATTCTAGTGAGTTTATTTTCTGTTCAGTGTCTATTTAAAATTGAAGTGATCTATGCTATGCCTATATGATGAAAAATGTTTTCTGGAAGAAGAGTCACTAGCAAGTTTACAGATGAGACCTGTGTTTATATCATCCCTTTCATCATACCCTGCTTCAATATACTCAGTCTTTCCAATGTGCTAACTGTTGCTTTATCTGTCTTGACAGATGGAAGCTGATTTTGCACTACTTGAATTTTGTAAATAGCCAGGATCTGCTTTTGAGGTGCTACTGAACTTTCACTGGATAAGATAACTTAGATCTTTGTTAATTCCATCAAATAATTAAGATTCCCTGCAAGCGGAAACCTTGGCCAGGTATACGATGCTTAAAGTACAAAAGCTCTTCAAGAATCATTATCATATGAATGTGATACATTGGCATAACTGTAAAACAGAAATATGTCAGGTAACAGAGCAGTTATAAAACAGCCTGAGCTGTTTCAGCAAGATGCATGCTGACCTCAGACTATAGCAAATAATCTGCTGTTACATGACATTTTCTTTCAGTGCAAATGTTTCACTCTGTGACCCACTTTTCCCACTTTATTAATTCGCAAAATAAAATATAGCATGTGAAAAAGAGCCAGTTTTGATGAATGTCACAGGCTGATTGCTTAGGTTGCTAGGGAAATTTTCACCTTGTTGAGCACATGTTCTGAAATATTTTATGTTTCCATTTAATGATTACATCCATTTGCTTTGTTTCTGTTAGGTACACAACTCCTAAATTCAGCCTTAATTTATCTACTCTTATCTAGCCTTTAACCACCTTAAACTGTTTCATGCAGTCATACAGCACACTTAATTGCTCTGACTACACAGACAAGTAGGTGCATAGATTTACAAGGTGTCACTTTCCTCCCTAGACAGACATATAAGCAATGCTCATGCATACTCTGTCTCCTGGGAATGGGTGCTTGTCTCCTGTCTACAGTACACTAACACTCAAGATACTTAACTTCAGTCTCTAGAGCTGTCTGCCATGTCATTTTATGGTCAAATTTAATAATGGCTTTCTTGACATGGCAGACAGTTGTGGATGATATTTGCTCTAAACTTATAAATCAGAGCAGATAGAATCATAGAATCATAGAATCATAGAACTGTTTTGATTGGAAAAGACCTTTAAAATCATCAAGTTTAAAAAGCTACCTGACAACACTATGGTCATTTAACCATGTCTTGAAGTTTACACATTTTCTACCACCTCCAGGGGTGGACTCCACTACCTCTCTGGGCAGCCTGTTCCAGTGCTTCACCACTCTTTTGGTAAAGAAATTTTTCCTGATATCCAACCTAAACCTTCCCTGGTGCAACTTAAGGCCATTTCCTCTTATCACCTGATACTAGGAAGAAGAGACTGACCCACCTCACTAAAACCTCCTTTCAGGTAGCTGTAGAATCAGTGAATTCTCTCCTCAAGTGTTCTTTTCTCCAGACTAAACAATTCCAGTTTCTTCAGCTGCTTTTCACACTTGTTCTCCAGGCCCTTCACCAGCTTTGTTGCCCTCTCTGGACACGCTCCAGCAACTCAATGTCTTTCTTGTGGTGAGGGACCCAAAAGTGAACATGGGATTTGAATTGTGACCTTACCAGTGCCAAGTACAGAGGCAGGATCAGTTCCCTACTCTTACTGGCCACACTATTCTTGATACAGACCAGGATGCTGTTGGCCACCTTGGTCACCTGAGCACATGACGGGCTCATGTTCAGATGGCTGTCAAATAGCACCCACAGGTCTTTTTCTGCCAGGCAGCTTTCCAACTACTGTCCCCCTAAGCCTTACCATTGCAATGGGGTTGTTGTGACCTAAGTGCAGGATCTGGCACTTGGCCTTGTTAAACCTTGTACAATTGACCTCAGTTTATCAATCCAGTCTATCCAGATCCCTCTACAGAGTCTTCCTACCTCTAAGCAGATCAACACTCCCACTAAATTTGGTATTATCTGCAAACCTTCTGACAGAGCATTCAATTCCCTCTTCATGATCACTAAAGATCAAAGATGCTAAACAAAACTGAGCCCTGGAACATTAATTGTGACCAGTGATGAATACTGGTAATCCTTTGCCCTTACCTCTTTTTTTTCTTTCTTTTTACACTAATGGAAAGGGATTACTATTATTTTGTTTTTATTATTTTAGGATCATAGTATGTTTTGGGTTAGAAGAGACATTTAAGGGTCAGTTAATCCAAATTTCTAGAAGTAAGTATAAATATAAGCCATACATTGTAAAATTATAGAGGGGTTTTAAATGCCTTAAAATGTAATGATTCAGTCATGAAATTTTGTTTCAATGAGGTTAAACTCCCCTGAAGTTCAGTAGTCTTAGCACTTGAACTTTTGTCTTTTTGGTAGCCAGAGATTTGGTAGACAGTTGGTTTAATTCTTTAATCAGTAGGAAATTACATTCTAAATATAACCACACAGTATACAGGATGACCAGGGGCTCAGGCCTAGCCAGCATGGATTTAGGAGGGGCAGGTCCTGCCTGACCAACCTGATCTCCTTCTATGATCAGGTGACCCGCCTGGTGGATGTGGGGAGGCCTGTGGATGTGGTCTACCTGGACCTCAGCAAGGCCTTTGACACCGTTCCCCACAGCAAACTCCTGGCCAAGCTGGCAGCCCGTGGCTTGGACAGGAGCACACTGCGTTGGGTTAGGAACTGGCTGGAGGGCCGAGCCCAGAGAGTAATGGTGAATGGCACCACATCCAGCTGGCGGCCTGTCACTAGTGGTGTGCCCCAGGGATCAGTACTGGGCCCCATGCTCTTCAACATCTTTATTGATGATCTGGATGAGGGCATTGAGTCCATCATCAGTAAATTTGCAGATGACACCAAGCTGGGGGCAGCAGTTGATTTGCTGGAGGGCAGAGAGGCTTTGCAGAGGGACCTCGACAGGCTGGACAGATGGGCAGAGTCCAATGGCATGAGATTTAACACATCCAAGTGCCGGATTCTGCACATTGGCCACAACAACCCCAGGCAGTGCTACAGGCTGGGGTCAGAGTGGCTGGAGAGTGGCCAGGCAGAGAGGGACCTGGGGGTACTGGTTGATTGTAGGCTGAACATGAGCCTGCAGTGTGCCCAGGCAGCCAAGAAGGCCAATGGCATCCTGGCTTGCATCAGGAACAGTGTGGCCAGCAGGAGCAGGGAGGTCATTGTGCCCCTGTACACTGCACTGGTTAGGCCACACCTTGAGTACTGTGTCCAGTTCTGGGCCCCTCAGTTTAGGAAGGATGTTGACTTGCTGGAACGTGTCCAGAGAAGGGCAACAAAGCTGGTGAGGGGTTTGGAACACAAGCCCTATGAGGAAAGGCTGAGGGAGCTGGGGTTGCTTAGCCTGGAGAAGAGGAGACTGAGGGGTGACCTTATTGCTCTCTACAACTACCTGAAGGGAGGTTGTAGCCAGGCAGAGGTTGGCCTCTTCTCCCAGGCAGCCAGCACCAGAACAAGAGGACACAGTCTCAGGCTGCGCCAGGGCAGGTTTAGGCTGGATGTTAGGAAGAAGTTCTACACGGAGAGAGTGATTGCCCATTGGAATCGGCTACCCGTGGAGGTGGTGGAGTCACCTTCACTGGAGGTGTTCAGGAGAAGACTTGATGGGGTGCTTGGCTGTATGGTCTAGTTGTTGGGTGGGTTGGATTGTTTGATGGGTTGGACGCGATGATCTTGAAGGTCTCTTCCAACCTGGTGTATGTATTATTATTGTATTGTATTATTGTATATTTGGTATAAACTTTGAAGCATGAGAAGTGCAACAAAACAATATGAATGCCAAGTAACATTGCTTGAATAGGAGTTTTATTTAGACAGCAACGCTCTGAAAAGCAGCTTTCTGAAGCAAGTGTCATGAACATTTACTTTGATGATTTCAGATAGAATTCATGAATACAAAAGGTCAAAAGATCCATGAGATTTCATAATTTCTCCTGCACCAGTGAAAAAAACAAACTTAGGGCTGATGAAAGCTGATGAACCCAGATTTAATGTAATATAGTTAATTCATGTTGCACTGATTATGGTCCAAGCAGCTGTATCCTGTCCTATCAGTTACACTTATGAGAAGGCTGCACTATTTCCAGCAATGTTACATCCCATAAAATGCTCTAAAATATACTAAAATATATACATTAGGACAAACTGGAATTGTCAAAAACCCCCAAATGAACAAACAAACTAAAACCCACAAAAAAAACCCACCCTGCTTACATTTCACAGTATCAAAGTATCGCTAAGGTTGGAAGAGACCTCGAAGATCATCAAGTCCAACCTGTCACCACAGACCCCACGACTAGACCATGGCACCAAGTGCCAGGTCCAGTCCCCTCTTGAACACCTCCAGGGACGGTGACTCCACCACCTCCCCCCCGGGCAGCCCATTCCAATGGCGAATCACTCTCTCGGTGAAGAACTTTCTCCTCACCTCCAGCCTAAACTTCCCCTGGTGCAGCTTGAGACTGTGTCCCCTTGTTCTGGTGCTGGTTGCTAGAGAGAACAGGCCAACCCCTTCCTGGCTACAACCACCCTTCAGGTAGTTGTAGAGAGCAATGAGGTCGCCCCTGAGCCTCCTCTTCTCCAGGCTAAACAACCCCAGCTCCCTCAGCCTCTCCTCATAGGGCTTGTGCTCAAAGCCTCTCACCAGCCTTGTTACCCTTCTCTGCCCTTCTTTGTTAACAAAGAAACTTCTAGAAACCAGATCTACAGTGAAAACAAATTTGGAGCTGTAAGAACATTGTTCCAAATGAAATATGCTTTTAGTGTTTATACACAAGGCCTGTAATATCAGTAATGAATAACACAGCATAGTTTTACAAATATGTAGATGTTGTCTAACCCTAGTCCCAGTAGTCCAGTGATGAACTAGTATATTTAAAAAAACCAACAATTTATGTTCAGTGTTCATTCATCAATATTTTGCTGTCCTTCTCTCCAGGCGAGGTTGTTTTACTCCTTTAAAGTTCTGTGAAATCTGGCCAATTTGTGATATTCTATCCAATCCATTATCTATTCAAAAGAATAGGAAAGCAAAACAGAGATTAATTCTCAGCAATGAAAATGCAAAGTGGAGTGGTACCCTAAGGAAAAGAGAGGTTAGAAGGCTTCTAAATGATTTAAGCTGGGTCTTACGATCCTCTCCATGCAAGTGTCCCCAACTGGTATCTGTTTGACTTAGATTGATAACAATATACATAACCCTTCAGTTATGGATTCCCTGCAGTGCAGATAAAGAGATTCCTTCTATCAAAATAAAAAGTAGGTTCTGTTAGAACAGTAAATAGTAGGGAAACTTTGGACTCAAGAGTCACATTCTCTTATGGAAACACAGAACAATCGACAGAGGGCTGGGATAACAAATGAAGGACTCATTTTATAGTCCTGATTAAAAAAAAAAAAAAAAAAAAAAAAGAAAAAGAAAAAAAGGAAAAAGAAAAAAAAAAACTTCTGTTGTGTTCACTGAGATTATTCCCTCAAAGGCAAGTTCAAGATAAGAACATTTTCTATTTTTTTTCCCCTTGCATTTCACTGAAATACAATGCTGTTGAAAAGAAAGGAAGGAGGGAAGAAAGGAGGGAAGGAAGGAGGGAAGGAAGGAGGGAGGGAGGGAGAGAGGGAGGGAAGGAAGGAGGGAAGGAAGGAGGGAAGGAAGGAGGGAGGGAGGGAGAGAGGGAGGGAAGGAAGGAAGGAAGGAAGGAAGGAAGGAAGGAAGGAAGGAAGGAAGGAAGGAAGGAAGGAAGGAAGGAAGGAAGGAAGGAAGGAAGGAAGGAAGGAAGGAAGGAAGGAAGGAAGGAAGGAAGGAAGGAAGGAAGGAAGGAAGGAAGGAAGGAAGGAAGGAAGGAAGGAAGGAAGGAAGGAAGGAAGGAAGGAGGGAGGGAGGAAGGGAGGGAAGGAAGGAAGGAAGGAAGGAAGGAAGGAAGGAAGGAAGGAAGGAAGGAAGGAAGGAAGGAAGGAAGGAAGGAAGGAAGGAAGGAAGGAAGGAAGGAAGGAAGGAAGGAAGGAAGGAAGGAAGGAAGGAAGGAAGGAAGGAAGGAAGGAAGGAAGGAAGGAAGGAAGGAAGGGAGGAAGGGAGGAAGGAAGGGAAGGAAGGAGGGAAGGAAGGAGGGAAGGAAGGAAGGAAGGAAGGAGGGAGGGAGGGAGGGAGGGAGGGAGGGAAGGAAGGAAGGAAGGAAGGGAAGGAGGGAAGGAAGGAGGGAGGGAGGGAGGGAGGGAGGGAGGGAAGGAAGGAAGGAAGGAAGGAAGGAAGGAAGGAAGGAAGGAAGGAAGGAAGGAAGGAAGGAAGGAAGGAAGGAAGGAAGGAAGGAAGGAAGGAAGGAAGGAAGGAAGGAAGGAAGGAAGGAAGGAAGGAAGGAAGGAAGGAAGGAAGGAAGGAAGGAAGGAAGGAAGGAAGGAAGGAAGGAAGGAAGGAAGGAAGGAAGGAAGGAAGGAAGGAAGGAAGGAAGGAAGGAAGGAAGGAAGGAAGGAAGGAAGGAAGGAAGGAAGGAAGGAAGGAAGGAAGGAAGGAAGGAAGGAAGGAAGGAAGGAAGGAGGGAGGAAGGAAGGAAGGAAGGAAGGAAGGAAGGAAGGAAGGAAGGAAGGAAGGAAGGAAGGAAGGAAGGAAGGAAGGAAGGAAGGAAGGAAGGAAGGAAGGAAGGAAGGAAGGAAGGAAGGAAGGAAGGAAGGAAGGAAGGAAGGAAGGAAGGAAGGAAGAAAGAAAGAAAGAAAGAAAGAAAGAAAGAAAGAAAGAAAGAAAGAAAGAAAGAAAGAAAGAAAGAAAGAAAGAAAGAAAGAAAGAAAGAAAGAAAGAAAGAAAGAAAGAAAGAAAGAAAGAAAGAAAGAAAGAAAGAAAGAAAGAAAGAAAGAAAGAAAGAAAGAAAGAAAGAAAGAAAGAAAGGAAAGGAAGGAAGGAAGAAAGGAAGGAAGGAAGGAAGAAAACAATGAATTATCTGGTTAGGTCTCATAAACTTCATTTTCAAAACTGTGACCATTTTGAAAACAGCCCTTGAATGTTATCAAGCACATGTTTTTCCAATTAAAATGAGAAAACTCATTTTCTCTCTCACTTGATCAGGCCTCTATGTGTTCTCTGTTTGCAGAAGTCATCAGTAAAGAAGAAATAGCATAAACTTATTTTATGTGACACCCTGTGTGTATGTGATACCTTCTGTGTTGAAGTCCATGCTGTATGTCACTTTTAAAGGGATTCATTAACATTGACAACTTCTTTTATACCAATATATGTCAGCTACTCACTGGTCAAGTCAACTTTCTTCCACATGGGACCATTTGTAGTGAGTTTAAGTTTTGTTGAAAAAAAAATCCTTTCCCTCCAACATGAACTATGAAGTTTGACTAATGTATATTAAAGAACTAAGATTAAATCACACGCTGGAGGGAAGGGATGCCATCCAGAGGGACCTTGACAGGCTGGAGAGGTGGGCACAAGCCAACATCATGAGCTTCAACAAGACCAAGTGCAGGGTCCTGCATCTGGGTCGAGGCAATCCCAGGCACAAATCCAGGCTGGGCAGTGACTGGCTAGAAAGCAGCCCTGAGGAGAGAGACTTGGGGGCGCTGGTGGACGAGAAGTTCAACATGAGTTCTCAGTATGCACTTGCAGCCCGGAAAGCCAATCAGATCCTGGGCTGCATCTAGAGAAGTGTGGCCAGCAGGTCAAGGGAGGTGCTTCTTCCCCTCTACTCAGCTCTGGTGAGACCCCACCTGGAGTACTGCCTCCAGTTCTGGAGCCCCTTTTACAAGAGCGATATGGACATGCTGGAGCGTGTCCAGAGAAGGGCCACGAGGATCATCAGAGGGCTGGAGCACCTCTCCTATGAGGACAGACTGAAAGAGTTGGGGCTGTTCAGTCTGGAGAAGAGAAGGCTCCGAGGTGACCTCATTGTGGCCTTCCAGTATCTGAAGGGGGCCTACAGGAAGGCTGGGGAGGGACTTCTCAGGCTCTCAGGTAGTGATAGGACTAGGGGGAATGGAATGAAGCTGAAGGTGGGGAGATTCTGGCTGGACATGAGGAGGAAGTTCTTCACCATGAAAGTAGTGAATCCCTGGAATGGGTTGTCCAGGGAGGTAGTTGAGGCCCCATCGCTGGAGGTGTTTAAGACCAGGCTGGATGACGCTCTGGCCAGCCTGCTCTAGTGTGGGGTGTCCCTGCCCATGTCAGGGGGGTTGGAACTAGATGATCCTTGTGGTGCCTTCCAACCCTGACTGATACTATGATACTATGATAAGTTTCACTTCCTTTTCTAATTGTGTCAATCTAACATGGCTGTGACTCTAAACAGATGAGGTATTTATGACAGCATTAAACTCACCAGGTAGAGTCATGCAGAGTATTTGCATCCTTTGTCTATTTCTTCATGTGCTACTTTGATGAATTTGGTATGATTAGTTTACCACTTTTTAACATAGTCTCCACACCTATTAGCTTCACATCTTCAGCTTTTTTAAGCAACTTATTTGGAAAGTAGCCTGGGTAGCAGCCCTTAAGAACTAAGGGGTCCAGGACAGCTGGACCTACTTCAAAGAGGAACTCTTGAAGGCACAGGAACAGGCTGTGCCCACGTGCTGAAAGATGAGCCAGCGGGGAAGGCAACCATCCTGGATGAGCAAGCAGCTCCTGAACAAATTAAGGGGAAAAAAGAGGGTGCATCACCTTTGGAAAAGGGGGAGGCAACTCGAGATATGTTTAAGGATGTTGTTAGATCATGTAGGAGAAAAATTAGAGAGGCAAAAGCCCAGTTAGAACTTAAGCTGAACACTGCTGTGAAAGACAATAAAAAGCATTTTTATAAATATAGTAATGCTAAAAAGAGGGGCAAGAAGAACCTCCACTCTTCATTGGACCTGGAGGGGAACATTGTAACTAAAGATGAGGAAAAGGCTAAGGTTCTAAATACCTTCTTTGCCTCAATTTTCAACAGCAAGGCAGGAGGAGTTCAGGATAACTGGCCTCCTGAACTGGTTGATGGGGTCAGGGAGCAGTGTAGTCTCCCTAAAATCCAGAAGGAACTAGTTTGGGACTTGCTGAGCCACTTGGATACTCACAAGTCCATGGGACCAGGTGGGATCCATCCTAGGGTGCTGAGCGAGCTGGCAGATGAGCTGGCCAAGCTGCTCTTCATCATTTTCCACCAGTCCTGGCTCACTGGAGAGGTCCCAGATGACTGGAAACTGGCCAGCATGATGCCCATCCACAAGAAGGGCTGGATGGAGGAACCTGTAAACTACATGCCTGTCAGCCTGACCTCAGTGCCAGGGAAAATGATGGAGCAGATCGTCTTGGGGGTAATCACATAGCACTTACAGGATGGCCAAGGGATCAGGCCCAGTCAGCATGGATTTAGGAAGGGCAGGTCCTGCCTGATCAACCTGATCTCCTTCTATGATCAGGTGACTGCCTGGTGGATGTGGGGAGGCCTGTGGATGTGGTCTACCTGGACCTCAGCAAGGCCTTTGATACCATCCCCCACAGCAAAGTCCTGGCCAAGCTGTCAGCCTGTGGCTTGGACAGCAGCACTCTGTGCTGGGTTAGGAACTGGCTGGAGGCCTGAGCCCAGAGAGCAGTGGTGAATGGTGCCACATCCAGCTGGCAGCCAGTCACTAGTGGTGTTCCCCAGGGATCAGTGCTGGGCCCCATCCTGTTTATTTGTTTTTTTACAAATAATAGTTCAGACTAATACAGCTTTTCACATGGTATTGGAAGGCAGCTGTTTTTCAGCATTGTCATACAGTGTCATTTACCTTAACTCTGTCAAAAGACTTGAATATATGCTTAAATTTCTTCATATTGAGACTGGAGCAAACCATTCCATAGTATCTATCTATTGCTAACATCAGGATTTGATCCAGCTTCAATATGACCAGCAAAACCACTCAGGGGTAAGGTTGCCACCAGTCACATCTCTGCATGCTGCAGAAGGACATGTTGATGTGTTGGCTACAGCTCCAGAATCTTACCTTCCCCTCAGCAAATGTGTCCTGAAGTGTCACTGAGAGTTATACATCAATGTGTCCTGCTCTCCCTAATGACTAGTATTCTGGCCAGCTCTTTATAGTGATTTTATTAAGAAATCATGGTTTGGTTTGTAATCAGTATTGAAGTTTCTCTGGCTGAAATAGGTTTTTTTTTTCTTCCTGTGTTAATTCCATAGAAATTACTTTTATCATTGCATTTCTTGAGCAGGTGCTTTGGATGAAGTTAGCAAATAAAGTGCCTGAATCATTAGTCAGCTAAATGCAGCATAACAATACAAGTAAATGCAGAAATATACTGTGTAACTAACCAAGCAGAAAATAATTTGGTTTGCATCTAGGAAACTATCCACCTGACAAAGTGTTCTGGCTGTACCTGCAGTGGACTGTTGATGACTTATTCACATTTTGAGCAGCCTTCCCTGAGCCCAGCAGGAAAATCTGTAATGCTCATTACTATTCCATCCCAGAACAGGTAATGGCTGAAAAACAGTCAATAATTATTCAAGTGGTGTACTTCAGGTTACTACGATGAAAATTATCTGAAAAGAAACAAATCTGTAGCTCTTCGTTCAAAAGCTTCAACAAAGTGTGTGAACACTGGTATGCTCCCACAAGCCATTATGCTTTCTCATCAGTTCTGACATGGTGGACACAAAAACACTGCTGAAGCTGAGTGGATAGTGAAAAGCTGAACGAGCTACAAAATACATCCAGACAGATTTCAGAAGAAATGGCTTAAAACTGAGAGTAAGATGATGAAGAGAGATGAGTATTCTGAATTACAGTTGAGACCAAATTTTTCTGACAAGAAAAAATGGGTTTAATTTAGCAACCTGATCAAAACTCTAATATACATTTCAGAAATAAAAGTATACTAAAGGCCTACACATTGTGCTAGTTTAGAGCGGGACAGATGCTCTATTGCCCCAAAAGGGGCAAAAGAATGATGCTCATACAAATGGATTGGATAGTCATGGAAAGTTTACATGGAAAAGCAAGTAACATACTACAAGAACTACAAAGCATTAGTGATGAGCATATACAAAGCATCATAGCATCATAGTATCGGTCAGGGTTGGAAGGGATCATCTAGTTCCAACCCCTGCCATGGGCAGAGACACCCCACACTAGATCAGGCCGGCCAGAGCCTCATCCAGCCTGCTCTTAAACACCTCCAGGAACGGGGTCTCAACCACTTGAATCTCCATCCCTCAACCACCTGAGTTCCCACCCTCAACCACCTGAGTCCCCACCATACAGAGTCCCTTTACACCACACTGAAAAAAATCCAAACCCCAACATTTCCCTTCTCCCTACCTGTGGTGCACCCTGTGGTGCGCATGAGGTCTTGGGTGACAGGTTGGACTTGATCTTTGAGGTCTTTTCCAACCTTGTTGATTCTATGATTCTATTCTATGATTCTATTCTATGATTCAAAACCCCCAGGGCTCTTTCTTCTCCCCCCATTGCTAGGCTGGTCTCAGGCTGGCCAGATCTGAAACTGTTCCACTCCCCCCTTTCTTGTCCTGGCATTAGGTCTAAACAGGCCAAAGAGGCCTGTGATACTCCCTCACCATTACCCAATAAGAAAGCATCTCCCACAGGAGCAGAGAGGGAAGAAAGAGAAAAACAATGACTTTGCAACCAGATTTATAGGGTGCAGGATTTATGGGTAGAAATATGCTGTTTCCTGTGTCCACCCACTGGGCTGGATACTCTGGACACTGGAGGTGTAACTCTGTGGCTTCAGTTTAGGAGGCACCCAGCCTAAATTGCCACAACCATACACTCTCTTCTTTTTAAATTATTTTTCTTTTTTCATATTTTTCCCCAAAGGGGAAATAGGTGAATTCTTCATCATGAAATCAGCTTGATTTGTAGAGTTAAAATTTAAAAGCAGAAATATGCAACCATATTTCGCTCAAACTCATGCTTAAGATGCATATTTCATTGAATCACAGAATTGTTAGGGTTGGAAGGGGCCTCAAAGATCATCTAGTTCCAATCCCCCATCATGGGCAGGGACTCCTCACACTAGACCAGCTTGCTCAGAGCCACATCCAACCTGGCTATAAAAACCTCCAGGGATGCGCCTTCTACCCTGGGCAACGTGTTCCACTGTCTCACCACCCTCATGGTGAAGAATTTCTTCATAACATCCAATCTGAATCTATCCATTTCTAGATTTTCTTTTTCCCAATCCCTCTAGTCCTGTCATTACCTGACACCCTAAAATGTCCCTCACCAGCTTTCTTGTAGGCCCCCTTAAGATACTGGAAGGTCACAATAAGATCTCGACAGAGCCCTCTCTTCTGCAGACTGAACAGCCCCAAGTCCCTCAGTCTGTCCTCATAGGAGAGGTGCTCTGGTCCTCTAACCATCCTTGTGGCCTTTCTCTGGACATATTCCAGCATGTCCAGATCCTTCCTGTAATTGAGGCTCCAGAACTGGATGCAATATACCAGGTAGGGTCTCACCAGAGCAGAGTAGAGGGGGTGATTCTCCCCACCTGCTGGATATGCTTCTCTATTTGACCCTACTGTTACTATGTCTTCAAATCAAAAGCTGGTCTTCATTCTCTTTCATCAGTATCTGAGCTGGTCTGGAGAAGAGGAGGCTCAGGGGAGACCTTACTGCTCTCTACAACTACCTGAAGGGATGTTGTAGCTAGGTGGGGGTTGGTCTCTTCTTCCAGGCAACCAGCACCAGAACAAGAGGACACAGTCTCAAGCTGCACCAGGGAAGGTTTAGGCTCGAGGTGAGGAGAAAGTTCTTCACAGAGAGGGTTGTTAGCCATTGGAATGGGCTGCCCATGGAGGTGGTAGAGTCACCATCCCTGGAGGTGTTTAGGAAAAGACTGGATGGGGCACGTGGTGCCATGGTTTAGTTGATTAGATAGCGTTGGATGACAGGTTGGGCTCGATGATCTCAAAGGTCTCTTCCAACCTGGTTAATTCAATTCAATTCAATTCAATTCAATTCAATTCAATTCAATTCAATTCAATTCAATTCAATTCAATTCTATTCTATTCTATTCTATTCTATTCTATTCTTATTCTTATTCTATTCTTATTCTTATTCTTATTCTTATTCTTATTCTTATTCTTATTCTATTCTACAATGGATTTCAAACTAGAAACTGTGAAACTGCTTTACAATGCTTTACATTCCCCCCAATCCAAAAAACATTGTTGAATGTAACTTCTTGATACAGCAAATGAGCCTGTACTTGATTTCATTTCACTGATGGATACTTTATACATATGACTATCAAACTATAACTGTTTCCATCACACAGTTTAGGTAACAATAACCTTATTATCAGGGTCAATGAAGATGCAGCAATGACACCACATGCCTTAACAACAAAATTACCTGAATATTTTAAGAGGGAAGAAATCTCTAGTAGAAAATGTTGATTCATCAAAACTGAAATCCTTAGCAATTAAGTTATATTCAGTGGAAACCTCTGGCTTTCTCAGATATATTCCTAGCTTTCAAGTGAAAATGATTCACTACAGTCAATCCCAGGCACAAATACAGGCTGGGCAGGGACTGGCTGGAAAGCAGTCCAGAGGAGAGAGACTTGGGGGTGCTGGTGGATAAGAAGCTCAACATGAGCTCTCAATGTGCACTTGCATTCCAGAAAGCCAATCAGATCCTGGGCTGCATCAGGAGAAGTGTGGCCAGCAGATCAAGGGAGGTGATTCTCCCCCTCTACTCAGCCCTGGTGAGACGCCACCTGGAGTACTGCCTCCAGTTCTGGAGCCCCTATTACAAGAGGGATATGGACATGCTGGAAGGTGTCCAGAGAAGGGCCACGAGGAGGATCAGAAGGCTGGAGCATCTCTCCTATGAGGACAGACTGAAGGAGTTGGGGCTGTTCAGTCTGGAGAAGGGAAGGCTCCGAGGTGACCTTATTGTGGCCTTCCAGTATCTGAAGGGGGCCTACAGGAAGGCTGGGGAGGGACTTCTCAGGATCTCAGGTAGTGATAGGACTCGGGGAAATGGAATGAAGCTGGAGGTGGGGAGATTCAGGCTGGATGTGAGGAGGAAGTTCTTCACTGTGAGAGTGGTGAAGCCATGAAATGGGTTGTCCAGGGAGGTGGTTGGGGCCCCATCTCTGGAGGTGTTTAAGACCAGGCTGGATGAGGCTCTGGCCAGCCTGATGTAGTGTGGGGTGTCCCTGCCCATGGCAGGGGTGTTGGAACTAGATGATAGAATCATAGAATCATAGAATCAGTCAGGGTTGGAAGGGACCACAAGGATCATCTAGTTCCAACACCCCTGCCATGGGCAGGGACACCCTACACTAGATCACGCTGGCCAGAGCCTCGTCCAGCCTGGTCTTAAACACCTCCAGGGACTGGGCCTCAACCACCTCCCTGGACAACCCATTCCAGGGCTTCACCACTCTCATGGTGAAGAACTTCTTCCTCACATCCAGCCTGAATCTCCCCATTTCCAGCTTCATTCCATTCCCCCTAGTCCTATCACTACCTGATAGCCTGAGAAGTCCCTCCCCAGCCTTCCTGTAGGCCCCCTTCAGATACTGGAAAGCCACAATGAGGTCACCTCGGAGCCTTCTCTTCTCCAGACTGAACAGCCCCAACTCCTTCAGTCTGTCCTCATAGGAGAGGTGCTCCAGCCCTCTGATCATCCTCGTGGCCCTTCTCTGGACACGCTCCAGCACGTCCACATCTCTCCTGTAATATGGGCTCCAGAACTGGACGCAGTACTCCAGGTGGGGTCTCACCAGAGCTGAGTAGAGGGGGAGAAGCACCTCCCTTGACCTGCTGGTCACACTTCTCCTGATGCAGCCCAGGATCTGATTGGCTTTCCGGGCTGCAAGTGCACACTGAGAGCTCATGTCGAGCTTCTCGTCCACCAGCACCCCCAAGTCTCTCTCCTCAGGGCTGCTCTCCAGCCAGTCACTGCCCAGCCTGTATTTGTGCCTGGGATTGCCTCGACCCAGATGCAGGACCCTGCACTTGGTCTTGTTGAAGCTCATGAGGTTGGCTTGTGCCCACCTCTCCAGCCTGTCCAGGTCCCTCTGGATGGCATCCCTTCCCTCCAGGGTGTCCACTGCACCACACAGCTTGGTGCCATCAGCAAACTTGCTGAGGGTGCACTCGATGCCACTGTCCATGTCACCCACAAAGATGTTGAACAAGACAGGTCCCAGGACTGATCCCTGAGGGACTCCGCTTGTCACTGGCCTCCACTGGGACATGGACCCGTTGACAGCCACTCTTTGGGTGCGGCCATCAAGCCAATTCTTTATCCATCTAGTGGTCCATCCATCAAACCCATGTGTCGCCAGCTTGGAGACCAGGAGGTGGTGTGGGACAGTGTCGAAGGCTTTGCTCAAGTCCAGGTAAACGACATCAGTTGCTCGCCCCTCAGCTATTAATGCTGTCACCTGATCATAGAAGGCCACCAGGTTTGTCAGGCAGGATTTGCCCTTGGCAAAGCCATGCTGACTATTCCCAATCACCTCTTCACTATTCTTCTGAGTCATTAGTGCCTCCAGGAGGATCTGCTCCATGATCTTTCCGGGCACAGAGGTGAGACTGACTGGCCTGTAGTTCCCCGGTTCCTCCTTCTTGCCCTTTTTGAAAATGGGAGTAATGTTTCCCCTTTTCCAGTCTGTGGGGACTTCCCCAGTCTGCCCATGACTTCTGGAATATAATAGAGAGGGGCTTGGCAACCTCATCTGCCAGTTCTCTCAGCACCCGTGGGTGTATCCCGTCGGGTCCCATGGACTTGAACACTTTCAGGTTCTTCAGGTGATCACGAACCTGAGCTTCACTTATGATGGGCAGTTCTTCCTCCCCGTCCCTGGCATCGTCTGCCATGACACCAGGAGTGTGGCTGGAGGCCCTTGCAGTGAAGACTGAGGTAAAGAAGTGATTGAGTACCTCAGCCTTTTCCACATCACTTGTGACCAATTCACCACTTTCCTTTCTGAGGGGGCCCACACCTTCCCTAGTCTTCTTCTTGCCATTAATATACCTATAGAAATTCTTAGTGTTCCCTTTAACCCCCTGGCTAGATTCAGTTCAAACTCTGCTTTGGCTTTCCTAACCAGGCCTCTTGCTGCTTGGGCAGCTTCCTTATATACCCCCTGTTCTATCTGTCCTTCCTTCCACTTCCTGTAGAGTTTCTTTTTACGTGATAGTGTGTCCAGCAGCTCCTTGTTCATCCAGGCAGGCCTCCTAGCATTCCTTCCTGCTTTTCTCCTTATAGGTATACATAGCTCCTGGACACAGAGGAGGTGGTCCTTGAATACTGACCAGCTGTCCTGGGTCCCTCTTCCCTCCAGGGCTTCATCCCACGACACTTTGGCTAGCAGATCCCTGCAGCGATCGAAGTCTGCACGCCTAAAGTCTAGGGTCGTAAGCTTAGAATATGTCCTCCTGATTGCCCTGAGGATATTAAATTCAACTGCTTCATGGTCACTGCAGCCAAGGCCGTCTCTGAGCCTCACATTTGTTACCAGCTCTTCCCTGTTGGTGAGAACAAGGTCCAGCGTAGCACCTTTTCTTGTTGGTTCCTCTACCATTTGGAGGAGGAAGTTGTCTTCTATGCAGTCCAGGAACATCCTGGATTGCTGATGCTTTGCTGTGTTGTCCCTCCAACAGATGTCAGGGTGGTTGAAATCCCCCATGAGGACCAGGGCTTGTGACCTGGAAGCTGCTTCTATTTGCCTGTGCAGAGCTTCATCTGCTTGGTTCTGCTGGTCAGGTGGCCTGTAGGAGACCCCCACAGTAATATCTCCTTCCCCTGTCTTGCCTTTAATTCTAACCCATAAACTTTCAACCGACTCATCATGCCTCCCCAGGTGGAGTTCTGCTGATTCCAGCTGGTTGTTGACATAGAGGGCAACACCTCCTCCTCTCCTTCCCTGCCTATCCTTCCTAAAAGCTTATACCCGTCTATCCCTACGTTCCAGTCGTGGGAGTCGTCCCACCAAGTTTCGGTGATGCCCACTATGTCATGGCGTCCCAGCATCACGGTGGCCCTTAACTCATCCTGTTTGTTGCCCAAGCTGCGTGCATTTGCATAGAAGCACTTCAGCTGGGCTGGCCCTGTCGTCCTCCTGTGCCAACTCCCCTTGGTTTCCACAGGGTGTCCTGGTGTGTCATTTGTGTCTTGCCTCAGGGCAGCAAGCTGAGAGCCCCTACTGGCTCTCCATCCCTCCACCTCAGGTGAGCTGCCCCCCTGCTTGTCACAGGCCAGCAGGAGACCACCAACCCCTCCCCCTTGTGGTCCCTTCCAACCCTGACTGATACTATGATACCATGATAGATGCAACACATTTTCACAATGTAGACTTTAGACAGATG
Source organism: Picus viridis (assembly GCA_033816785.1). NCBI lineage: Eukaryota > Metazoa > Chordata > Aves > Piciformes > Picidae > Picus > Picus viridis. Next base: position 81,786,451 of record CM066566.1, on the reverse strand, counting down.
CTTAACAGTTTTGCTATTCTGACAAACAATGAGTAATTTCCATGTAGTAGGGGGAAAAAAAATTTGAAAAATTCACCTTACTCTCCAACATACTCTGGGATAAAAATACTAAAAGGGAGGGGGGGGGTCCTATAGATTTAATGTTGGCATTTCCAAAATGGAAAGATTCAAATCAACAGTGTCATAAGACTCCACAATTTCATATTTTCCATCTCATCTACTTTAACATTTTGTTTCCAAATATTGTTACAATTTGAACTTATCATAAGTTCAAAATTGCCCATGAGAAAGAGGAAAATAGGTAAATGTCTATCAAAAACCAAATCAAAATATTTTATTGCAGCTAAAAAAATACAAAAATGTTTCCAATTGGCAAATGTTCTTTTGCTGCTCTTCAGAGCCCCTTGAAAACTTGACAGATTTCTCCTTTTGACTCAAGTCAAGTGTTTCCAAGATTCTTTTTTCTCCCATTTTACATGTAAAAAAAAATAAAACAGTACATTAGGTATACATGGCAAGATTTGAGGTAAGTAAATGTGGTGCCTTACACAGCCATCTGCAGCCATCTGCAGTGGATCCACTGCAGGGCAATGGCTGAGCCCCTTAGCCAAGGTGATGGCACCTCTGGAAATGTGTATTTAATAAAGAGTAAAACACTGGACAGGAAGAGGAGTAGAGGAGGAAGGAAAAGGTGGAAACTGCACAGGAAACACCAAGGGCAGAGAATTAAGAGGGGGAGGATGCGTTTCAGGCACCAGCCTGGAGAAGAGGAGACTCAGGGGAAACCTCATTGCTCTCTGCCCTCTACCTGAAAGGGTGGTTGTGGCCTGGAAGGGGTTGGTCTCTTCTCTCTAGCAACCAGCACCAGAACAAGAGGACACAGTCTCAAGCTGCACCAGGGGAAGTTTAGGCTCGAGGTGAGGAGAAAGTTCTTCACTGAGAGAATCATTTGTCATTGGAATGGGCTGCCCAGGGAGGTGGTGGAGTCACCGTCCCTGGAGATGTTCAAGAGGGGACTGGACGTGGCACTTGGCACCATGGTCTAGTCATGATGTCTGTGGTGACAGTTTGGACTCAATGATCTTTGAGGTCTCTTCCGACCTTGGTGATACTGTGTGATACTGTGATCAGAGATTCATACAGGCCCTGGAAGACCCATGATGGAGCAGGGGAGTAAATATGAGGAACAAGAAGTGACAGAAAGGAGCTGTTATAGACTGACTCTAACTCTCCTTAACCCCAGTCTACCACTTGGGATTGGTGATGGTCTAGAGGAATAAACAAGAAAGAAGGGAAATTGAATCTGTAAAAGGAAGGAGGAAATGTGAGTTTTAGTGTTTGTCTTTGCTTGTACTCCCTCTAATCTCTTCTACTTTTTTCCCTCCAGGACAAGCCTGTTTTGCCCATGACAGCAACTGTTATGCAATCTTCCTGTCTTTGACCCAGAACCTTTCTATTCCTATTTTCTCCCTATGTCCTACTGAGGATGGGGGATAAATGAGCAGATGAATGGGCATTTAGCTGGTAGGTAGGAATAGCTCATCACACTCAGTTCTATTTCTCTTTAAAGAACAAAGGGGAAAAAAAAAAAAAGGTGTTATTACTCAGGGAAGTGAAAATGTACTGAAATTTCACAATATCTTGGTATAGTTAACCAATTTGGAGAATAAAGTTCAGATTTCATGCTGAGTACATTCCCACCATGGGGAACAGAGTGGAACTACTTCACAGAATTGTGCAATGGTTGGAAGAGCAACTGTGCTAAGTAGGTTTCCCTCAATCAGGTTGCACAAAAACTTGTTCAGGAGGTTTTTGAAAGTCTCCAGGGCAGGAAACTCCATGACCTCTCTGGGCAGCCTGCTCTAGTGCTCTGGCACCTTCAAAGCAAAAGAGGTTTGTCTTTATGTTTAAACAAAGCCTCCTGTGCTCTAATTTGTGCCCATTACATGTTGTCTTATCACTGGTTTCCACTGAAAAGAGGTTGGTCCCATCCTCTAGACCTCCACCATTTAGATTCTTATAAGCATTGATAAGATTCCCTCTCAGTCTTCCCCAGGCTAAAAAGCCAAAGGTCTCTCAGTATCTCCACATAGGAGAGATGTTCCAGTCCTCTAATTGTCCTTGTGGCTCTCCATTGGACTCTTTCTCATAGCTCCCTGTCTCTCTTGAACTGGGGAGACCAGAATTGGACACAATATTCCATGCGTGGTCTCATCAGGGCAGAGTTGAGAGGAAGGAGAATCTCCCTTGGCCTGATGGCCACATTCTTCTTTATGTGTCCCAGCATACCTCTGGCCTTCTTGTCTAGAATGTCACATTGTTTTCCCATGGAAAACTTATTGTCTGCCAGCACTCCCAGGGCCTTGTCCACAGAGCTGCTTTCCAGCAGGACAACCCCTAACCTGTACTGATGAGTGGTGCTGTTCTTCCCCATATGCAGGACTCTTCACTTGCCCTTGTTGAACTTCATAAGGCTCACCTCTGCCCAACTCTCTAGCTTGCCCAGGTCTCACTGAAGAGCAGTATAGCCTTCTGGTGTGTCAGTGACTCCTCTCAGTTTTGTACTATCAGCAGACTTGCTGAAAGTACACTGTATTCCTTCCTCCACATTGTTGATGAAGGTAGTGAACAAGACCGGATCCAGTACAGATCCCTGGGGAACACTACTAGCTACCAACTTGCAACTAGACCCTGCACCATTGATCAGAATCCTCTGTACTCTGTCATTCAGCTAGCTCTCCATTCCTTTTTTTCCCCTTCAATACATGGATCTAACACAGAATCCTTCTGTCTTCTTTTCTTCATAAAGTCTTAAAAATATGAGAGGATAATGAAAATGAAGAGGATTTAGTGCTCAACTGATAAGAGTATCAGCATCCCTAGCTCTGAGCAAAAGGGGTAGAAAGGTAATAACATCCTCAGCTTTTTGTTCACATTCCTTTGATTAGAAAATGTGGTCAGAAATTTTCATAATTATTTGATGCATAAATAAATAGTTTATGCCCTCTACTGTGAAAATTCAAGGTCTATCTTTCGAGCCAGCTCACATCTCTTCTTTGTGGGCCAGGTTGAGTGTTTGCACACAGTAACACAGTATAAATTATGCAGGGGTAATGATTCAAGAACTCAGGAAAGACTTTAAAAAACTTACTGTCTGCAAGGCACACCTGTGCTTCTTTACTTATTAATATGCATTTCTTTGTTTCTACATTTATATTTAGAACAGCAGAAAGGGCAGGTAGGGAGAAGATAGTTTTTGAAGATGCTACCTACAAAAGCCACAAAAGTAAGTGGAGAAAGATTTTTCAATAAGCATAAACCAAAACCTTCAAACCAAGAAATGCAAATCCAGAACTGGAAGTGGAAGTCTCTGCAGTTATATAGACTTTGGACTCCACTAAACAACTTGAGTGCTTCTTCTAAGGTAAGGGAATGATGAGATTTCTGCACCTGAAACACTTTAAGCCTGAAACAGATTTTTATGCATGAAGTGAAGGAATAGTGATTGTTGTAATTTGTAAGGAGAGGTTCGTGCTCCTCTCCTTGAGTGGTTATCAAAAACTTGGCAAATAGTTTATAGATGCTACTGATATGGGAGGTTAAAGTTGTCTTGCCTTAGAGCTCAGGAGCTTTTGTTAGTTTTTGATGAGTTAAGTCTGTTCACAGTGAGGAATTATGGAAATAAAGGGCAGGAAAAGTTTTTAAAAAGGGAGCACATTCCCTTTTGTACATATAAGTGTTCAGCCTGCCCAGAGATCTGCAGACTGTTGCAAGTGCCAGGTAAAATGTGTTGAACACAAGAGCCTGACTCTGCACTAATGTAACTGCTGGGCTGCTGAATTGCTCCTGCCTAAGAATACTCTTCTGGGCACTGTAAAAATTATAAATTATAACAGCAGCAGAAGCTCTACATATAAGGGGAACTCTGAGCTATGCACCACATTTGACATGCTGAGGGTGGCATATTATCATGGGTTGCTAAACACCCAGAGTTTCTGCCTACAGCTCTGCTTAGCTACTAGCCACATCAGTAAGGAAGCAGCAGCCTGGGGAATCTGAGGTCACAGGCTGCACTGAATGATATCCATATCTTGTCAATACACATCAGACTAAAATGCACTGACCAAAACGTCACTTCTAGTGAAATAAAATTAATTTCAGGAAAGGGTACAGTAATATTAAATATATGTATCTCCTTTATTCGAATACAGTTTACTGCCAAACTGGCAATACAATACAATACAATACAATACAATACAATACAATACAATACAATACACCAGGTTGAAAGAGACCTTCAAGATCATCGCATCCAACCCATCAACCAATCCAACCCACCTAAACAACTAAACCATGGCACCAAGCACCCCATCAAGTCTCCTCCAAAACACCTCCAATGAAGGTGACTCCACCACCTCCACGGGCAGCCCATTCCAATGGGCAATCACTCTCTCTGTATAGAACTTCTTCCTAACATCCAGCCTAAACCTCCCCTGGAGCAGCCTGAGACTGTGTCCTCTTGTTCTGGTGCTGGCTGCCTAGGAGAAGAGACCAACCTCTGCCTGGCTACAACCTCCCTTCAGGGAGTTGTAGAGAGCAATAAGGTCACCCCTCAGTCTCCTCTTCTCCAGGCTAAGCAACCCCAGCTCCCTCAGCCTCTCCTCATAGGGCTTGTGTTCCAAACCCCTCACCAACTTCGTTGCTCTGCTCTGGACACGTTCCAGCAAGACAACATCTTTCCTAAACTGAAACTGGACACAGTACTTGAGGTGCGGCCTGACCAGCACAGTGTACAGGGGCAGAATGACCTCCCTGCTCCTGCTGGCCATACTGTTCCTGATACAGGCCAGGATGCCATTGGCCTTCTTGGCTATCTGGGCACACTGCAGGCTCATGTTCAGCCTACCATCAACCAGCACCCCTAGGTGCTGGCAACCTCTGCCTGGCCGCTCTCCAGCCACTCTGACCCCAGCCTGTAGCACTGCATGGGGTTGTTGTGGCCAATGTGCAGAACCCGGCACTTGGATGTGTTCAATCTCATGCCGTTGGATTCTGCCCATCTGTCCGGCCTGTCGAGGTCCCTCTGGAGAGCCTCTCTTCCCTCCAGCAGATCAACTCCTGCCCCCAACTTGGTGTCGTCCGCAAATTTACTGTTGATGGACTCAATGCCCTCATCCAGATCATCAATAAAGATGCTGAAGAACATTGGCAAGAGTACTTTCCTCTGGTAATGACTCAAATTGTTTCAACTTCTTTGCTAGAAGCTCTGATTTCCCAAATATCCCTTAATTTAGAGTCTGTTTTCATTAAAAATAAAGAAATAATATATATACACACACATGTACATATGAGGCAGAAAAGATCTACCACATCTTCACATTAAAAATCTCAAATGCCAGTTCAATAACTGCAGACTTCAAACTCAAACCCAGGTTACTAACACTGGAAGTCCCTGCATTTACATTTTAAAGTTGCTTAAGAATCTTAAAAGTCTACTTGAAGCTTCCTAGATCTAGGGAGCACAGAACCAGTAAAGCTTTGGTTTGGATCTCAACTTTGAGGCTATGCAAAAAAAAAAAAAAAACCAAAATAAATTATTCTCTGAATTGCTCATTTGAGACTCATTCACCTGGCCTTTCATATCTTGTCTACTAGGTTGAGCTTCCTAAAAACTACTGGTGGAAGGTGTTGTATTCTCTTCTGCCCTTTAAAATTTTTACATGGGAATTTTCTGATTAGAGCATGCACCTATGCCCCTGGAAGACCCTGTCTGAGTTTTCACGCTGCAGTAGGGAGCTGAACCCATATCCCCAGAACCATCTGTTAACCAGTGGGCTATTTGGTATTCAGACCAGGTCTCCTCAAGTTCATCTATTTAAAAATGTTCCATTTCCATAAAATTTTTGCAATATTTATGGAGCAAGGATTGGAACTTCATTCTATCTCACTCTGGCTTACTAATTACCACCAGCCTATGACTAAATCAGCTTTTCATACTGAGGAGTCTGTTCCGCTTGCTCAGCATGTCTCAACACATCAAACTTATGGTCTTTATTAGGCATCCAAGTATCTAGAAATCTGATCATAAAACACCTGAGGTGGAATTTATGTGACCAAACATAGGCAGCTAAACTATCTTTATTGTCAGAAAGAAATAAACACTTTGAGTATAAGAATCCTACCTTTAGATGGCTGTCTATATTTGGTGAGAAGATTTTCACCCAAAAAGAACCTCTTTCTTCCACCTTGAGTTGTAAAGTGTACCTGGAGTGATCAGCTCAGCTGTGGATGACTGGTTTGCAGGCTATTGAGGACTACTTTTACTAGATCTGATATTAAGAACTGTAATATTTTTTCCTGAATTATTTGAACAGCTATAAAAATTGATCAAATTCTTTTTTGCTTTATGGGAGTAGATTTTCCTCTACGAGGTGGATGCAAGTTTCTTCAAGAATTTTGTCTTAGAAAAGAAATAAAGACAGAATGGAATGGAATGGAATGGAATGGAATGGAATGGAATGGAATGGAATGGAATAGAATAGAATAGAATAGAATAGAATAGAATAGAATAGAATAGAATAGAATAGAATAGAATAGAATAGAACAGACCAAGTTGGAAAAGACCTTTGAGATCATTGAGTCCAACCTATCATCCAGCACCATCTAATCAACAAAACCATGGCACCAAGTGCCCCATCCAGTCTCTTCCTAAACACTTCCAGTGATGGTGACTCCACCACCTCCCTGGGCAGCCCATTCCAATGGCTAACTACTCTCTCAGTGAAGAACTTTCTCCTCACCTTGAGCCCAAACCTTCCCAGGTGCAGCTTGAGACTGTGTCCTCCTGTTCTGGTGCTGGTTGCCTGGGAGAAGAGACCAACTCCCACGTGGCTGCAACCTCTCTTCATGTAGCTGTAGACAGCAATAAGTTGTCACAATTTTCCTTATCAAGATTGGTGTATTAATGTCTGAAATGTAATTTCTCCCTCTGTTTATGTGTCCCAGTTTTAGTACCAGAAAGGGGGCTGGAGGTGAGGATGACAGGGCTGGTGCATGTCAAAGGAGGTCAGGAACTGCCCTGTGGTGGACACAACTGGTTACAGATGGCTCCAGTACACCTGCTGCATGGCACAGCCAAGCCCCTTAGCCAAAATAATGGCTGTGCTAGTTTTAGGCTATGCCTTTAAAATATTTTCTCAGATCTTGAACAGAAAGTAGTAAAATGTAAATAAATTACTATTGGGTGTAAAATTGAAAATAATGATAGCTCTAAACAATCCCATTGGGAAAGGCAAAGGACTTAAACTACCTTGCAAAACGAACTTTCTCTCTTCTCCCTTCCTTGGGATTGGAGATACTACCTGGCTTCTGACCTTGGCTACATTGTTTTGGGTAAGTTCTAATGTCTCTCTGCTCTTTTCTCTTGTCCTTTTGTGTACACAAGGGGAAAAGTGGGGGCAGGGAGGAGAAGTTATTAGCTTCCCTGGTCTTTGGCCAGGGGGGTCCTTGTGCTGTTTATTAATTGTAAATATCTGTAAATATTGCATATTAGTACATTGCATTTCATTGTAGATTGCAGTTTTGCTTGTAAATACAGCATTCATTTCCTTCCAGCTGTGCTGGTCTGGCAAATGTAATGTTGGGGGGGAATTTTCAACCTACCATAATGGCAAATCAGGAAGAAAGAAAAGGTAAAATTCTGCACAGCATGACAAATAGTCCTCCAGACATAATGTTGAAAGTAAGAGGAGGTACTACAGGCACCAAAACAAAGATTTCTCTACAGCCAGTGTAGAAGACTATGGTGTAACATGCAGTCCCACTACAGCCCATGGATGACCTCAGGGGAGCAGAAATTCACACTGCCAACCATGGAAGACCCAGTGTAGGCCTTCCCAAGGTGGACATGCCCCAAACAAAGCTGCAACCCAAGGATCCCAGGCTGGAGCAGTTTTTCTGGAAGAATCAGCAGCTCATGAAAGACCCACACTAGATCAGTCCTAATGGAGAGGGCTGATGCTAGAGCAGGTCCTGAAGAGTTGCATCCTGTGGGAAGGACTCAGGCTGGAGTAGCTCATAGAAGACTGTATCCCATGGGAGGGACCCCATGCTGGAGCAGAGAAAGAACATGAGGAGGGAGAGGCAGAGGTAGTATTTTGAACTAACAGCAACCCTCATTCCTCATCCTTCTGTACTATTTGTGTTAGGGAGGAAAGCACAGAGGAGTTGAGAATGAAGCAGCAAGATCAAACCAGGAAAGAAGGGAGTAGGAGAAAGCTGCTTTAGGCTTTTGTCTTCTCTCCTTACCATCCTACTCTATTTTTAATTAGTAGCAAGTGAAATTAATTTTCCCTAATTTAAGTCTGTTCTGCCTGTAAGAATAATTGGTGATTGATCCCCTTGTCTCAACTCACAATCCTTTTCATCTTGCTTTGTCCCTATCCTGTTGAAGATGGGGAGTGAAAGACCAGGTGAGTGGATGGCTGGTAGCCAGCCAGAGTCAATTTACTACACCCTAAATAAACTGCAAGGAGAAGGAGCATCTTTCTGTATTCTCCCAACCAAAGTAACGAAATGTTTTTATTTAAAAGATGGAGTATGGAGAGATATATGAATATGTTTACACTTTCTGTTGAACATTACCTGGAATCTCTGCTATTGGGACAGAGTTGTCCATGCTGTTGTAGATGGTCAGGTGTTTGAAGAAGTGGCAGGTCAGCTATGAGTGACCATGTAAGAGCAGGAAAGACTTGGGCAGAAACATAAAGGCTCAAATCACCAAAGTATTTAGGGCAGAGATACGTTTTGTGGGTATTGTGTTTGTTTTGTTTTGTTGTGGTTTTCTTTTTCCCAAAGGATTATTAATAGCTTTCTGCTAACTGCAATACCATGACAATACCTTATAGGCATGATTGGATTCTGTGGTTGTAAGCAATCCTCCAAAAGTGCATTGGCAGCACTGATGAATATTTATTTATGAGAAATTATAATAAAAATATTAGTGAGCTAGACACTACAATTGGTATTTTCTTTTGAATTTTTGTTCAGTACTGTTTTTTCCCCATCATTTTCATAGAATCATAGAATCAATTTGCAAAAGACCTCAAGGATCATCAAGTCCAGCTTGTCATCCAAGACCTCATGACTACTAAACCATGGCACTAAGTGCCACGTCCAATCCCCTGTTCAACACCTCCCGGGACAGTGACTCCACCACCTCCCCAGGAAGCCAATTCCAATGGCTAACAACTCTTTCTGTGAAGAACTGCCTCCTCACCTCGAGTCTAAACTTCCCCTTGAGACTGTGTCCTCTTGCTCTGGTGCTGGTTGCCTGGGAGAAGAGACCAACCCCCTCCTGGCTACGACCTCCCTTCAGGCAGTTGTAGAGAGCAATAAGGTCTCCCCTGACCCTCCCCTTCTCCAGGCTAAACAAACCCAGCTTTCCCAGCCTCTCCTCATAGGGCTTGTGCTCAAGGCCTCTCACCAGCCTCATTGCCCTTCTCTGGACACATTCAAGAGTCTCAATGTCCTTCTTAAATTGAGGGGCTCAGAACTGGACACAGGACTCCAGGTGTGGCCTAGCCAGTGCTGAGTCCAGGGGAGAATGACTTCCCTGCTCCTGCTGACCACACTATTCTTGATGCATGCCAGGATGCCTTTGGCTTTCTTGGCTACCTGGGCATTAAAAAAAAAAAAAAAAAAAAAAAAAAAAAAAAAAAAAAAAAAAAGTAAAAAAAGAAATTGCAATTGAATGTGATTTTTTTTCTCCTTGTTTTTCTTCTCTACTTGTTTGAGAGCTGAGCTAAGAGGAAAATTCTATCTAAACACATTTACTCCTCCCAGAACTGAACTCCCAAACAATTGATAGATTAGCTGTTTAAACATAATTGCTAAGACTCCACATTTAAGTAGAAAGCTAAATGATTTAACACAAGTGTGAAAGAGGTCTGGTTCAGTGTTAAAATCCTTGCAGTCAGAGCTTCAGCTGGTGGAAACCAACAGCGTTGTGCTGGGTTCAGTGGAGCAATGACAGTTTTCACCATCTGAAGCTCTAATTCTTTATATTTACCTAAAGATTTACTTTAATGTGGCTGCTTTGTCATGCTCACTGGCACGTGTACTCTTGCCTAATGTGGGCACTGCAGCATGAAGTATGAGTTGTGCCATTCAGTGAAATGTTTAAATGAACCACCTGCAGCCCTTCACTAGTGAGCGGTGCAGGTGTAAGTGCTGAATCCCACAAGGAAGGCTGGCCAGCTTTTCCATCCCTCAGCAAGACAGGTTTTAATATGTAGGGTTTTCTGTGTAACCACTGGTGATATATTGTTTACACACTCACTGCTCAGTCAGTGCTTTCGATAATTCAAAACTGCAGACTGCTCTGGGGGTACTTGGAGCTGATGAAGGATGCAATATAAAACCAAATTCTCTTCTGTTTAGTTTGTGAAACTGAGTTATTCTTGACAGTGTGGAGGAAAATATTTTTGTATGTCTTTGGTCTGATTCTTGTGAGCAGTTTCTTTGCTGTTTCAAAGTAATTTAGCTCTGGGGAGGGAACAGAAGCAATGATCATCTGTCCAGGATAGGAATTAATAGGGCCAGTATTGATCAGCTACAGGTCTTTAGATAGAGCTCTGGTCAAATATAACATTTCTTCACATCTGGCTTTAATTTTTTTTCTGGAGAAGTCATGCCAGTTGCAGGAAGTTAGTCATCTAATTCTATCCATCACTAACAGGAAAAAAAAATGAGAGCAATAAAAAGAACAACTCAAAATCATCAAGATAACTAAAATTACTGTGGGCAAAAGTAAAACTTCTGGTTACATCAAAAAGTCAAAAGAGAAAGGTCTAGTACTTCCCAGCTACTAAGAAACATGTACTGTTTCCTTGACATCCTTTCTAAGAAGGAAAAAAAGGAAATCAAAGGACAAATTCCAAATCCATCCATTTAAAGTTATTGTAACAGGAAATAGAATAGAATAGAATAGAATAGAATAGAATAGAATAGAATAGAATAGAATAGAATAGAATAGAATAGAATAGAATAGAATAGAATAGAATAGAATAGAATAGAATAGACCAGGTTGGAAGAGACCTTCAAGATTATCACATCCAACCTATCATCCAACACCACATAATCAACTAAACCATGCAACCAAACACCCCATCAAGTCTCCTCCTGAACACCTCCAGTGATGGTGACTCCACCACCTCCTCAGGGAGCCCATTCCAATGGGCAATCACTCTCTCTGTGTAGAACTTCCTTATAACCTCCAGCCTAAACCTCCCCTGGTGCAGCTTGAGACTGTGTCTTCTTGTTCTGGTGTTTGTTGCCTGGGAGAAGAGACCAACCTCCGCCTGTCTACAACTTCCCTTCAGGGAGTTGTAGAGAGCAATAAGGTCATCCCTGAGTCTCCTTTTCTCCAGGCTAAGCAACCCCAGCTCCCTCAGCTTCTCCTCATAGGGCTTGTATTCCAAGCCCCTCACCAGCTTTGTTGCCCTTCACTGGACACGTTCCAGCAAGTCAACATCCTTCCTATGTAGGATATATGGGGTTGCACTGTTCCTCTGTCAAGCTCAATACTTTGTTTTAAGTAGTGGGAAATAAAAGATGCTCAGAGAATACAAAAATTCAGGATCTTTATATGGTTAAATTATTTTTAAAAAATCTTCTGCCAATATTTCACAACTAAAAGGGCAGAATTAGTTTAACAGATACATTACAAAGTGCAAACAAAAGATAGACTAGCATGTGCAGAGATGTTATCTATCTCTGATCTCATCTGAAGGCACAAGCAACTGAAAAAAAATGTTATGTCCTTATTTTAAACTTGCTTGAAGTCTCCTAGAAGAAGCACTGCTCTTCAGAATGGTTTCATCTCAGTTATCAGTAGATCAAGACAGGGATAACAGGGCTGTTGCCTTGTCTGGATAAGAAGCTGCTGGTAGAGTTTGTTTAGAGGAAAACTTCATAGCAGATTTCTATTTTGCTAGCACTATATTCAATTGTATGGAAAGATAAGGGAAACTGTTCTGAACTCAGCTCAAGCTGAAAAGTTTAGATACAAAATATAGGTGGAAAGATTTATAAATATCTTGCTCACCCTTTTACTTTCCTAGGGCTCAAGGAGGCAAAACTGGTTCTCAAGGGAAAAAAAATTAATAAATAAATAGGGAGTTGTCAAGCTTTTAAGCCAGAATCCACTAGCAGCTGAGGAAAACAGCATGTATATCCATGAGAATATGACTCTCGATATTCAACGTGAGCAATGCTATCAGTCAGCAAGAGAAGGGGGGGGGGAAAGTGTTATTGGCATAGTGACAAGTTAGAGTGTTTATACACAGAAACAATATTTTCTATGAAACACATACCAATATGTCATGCAAAACAAAGTAGTTAAATTCTATTTACCTACTTTTCTGATGGACTGTACTACCTGAAAGACATTAATATGTTTGAGGTAGTTACCAAGGCACTGTCTCGGTCCAGAGAGGGAAAGAGACTCGGGTTTTTTTGAATATTCCCATGTTGTGAACTGAGAGGCACAAACGAGGCCAAAAGATCAACAGCTAGACTATTTATTACATAAATAAAGTGGATGGATCAGAAGGGGAGAGAGAGAAAATAGAGACAGAGAGAAGACGAAGGGAATTCTATTACCAAACCCCTCACGCCCCCAAGACAGTTTGAGTCTGTGGAGGAAAGGTGATGCAGGAAATGTTTGGTCTGTAGAGAAATGGTGCTGCAGGAGATGTTGGGTTTGTAGAGAAACGGTGCTGAGGCTTTGGCTGTAGAAGGGATGTGGTCCTCTGAGCAACTTCTTCAGCTCCATGAGTTGCAGCAGGCGGAACTGAGGGCATGGAGAGAGGGTTTTCAGAGTCCAAGATCTGTTGTGTTGCCCCATGGTGATGTTACCAGCGTGTGGTGCCGTCTTCTTTCTTCTGCATTTTTTTCTCCAATTTTCTTCTCAGCCAGTAGTTGCTCCAGTCTTTTATACAGTTTTTTAGTCCTTAGGTAAGTGTCCAGGTATCATTCCCCAGTAAATCTTTCTGTGTATTCAGGTGAGGTTGGGCAGCCATCTGGATGGAGGGGAGAAGGCCTCCGCCTCCTCCTTCTCTGTCTAGCTACCCACACACTCATTACACATCAGGAAACAGGTGGGAATCCATTGTCTCATCATCCTCCCTTCCTGGGGTATCTGATGGCTGGAAATGATCCTGTCCTGAAGGCGTGATGGCTGGGCCCTTGGGCCATTGTTGTAGGACAGCTACAGTCCAGTGAGCAATGTTATCTTTGCACCTTCCAAGAGTCCTTCCAGTGGCTCTGCCCAATGCACATCAGCTACTGTCTGGGCAAGCAGCAAGTGATTTTATCTTTGTTGAGTCACACCAGGAGAGACAAGCTTTAGTCTCTCACAGGCAGTAAAATCCAAAACAGTAAGTCAAGTCACCCTCTTAATTTTATTTGGTTTAGGTGCTCAATCCAATCTCTTTGGACTTTTTCTAAATCAAAGGATAGACAATACTAGAAAATATTTTCTCATGGGAATATATCAGTAACATTACGATGTAAGAGGCTTTCTGGCTTCTTACAGACATGAGTTGATGTTGGTCAGAGTAGGTAACTGCTGAATGTCGGCCTTGAAGGTGCAAGCAGTGCATTAATGTTAGGCTTAAGGTGTTGGAAGAGGGAGATGGATGTTTTAAAAGATCTGAGGGCTGGGTGTTATCTAAAATTATATGTGAATTGCAGTTCTCATGCATCATCAAATGCCCAAACATGCAGGGAAAACTGCATACTGCTGGAGAGGGTGCAGGGTGGGAGGTGGTATGGGAATTACTCCCTTAGCAATTTTCTGGTTATCAAAAATCAAACAATCCTAGGCAGAAAGAATCAGCCCCTCCCTGCTTTCTTCCGAGAAAGCAAGTGATTGTAATAACTTTAGCTCTATTATGGCCTGCTTCTGATTGAGAATTTTTATAGCTGAATTCCAAATGTCTAGCGAAATACACCCAGGCCTACTAATAACAGTCACCAAGGATACGCAGAGATTTAATGCAGTGGTTGCAGAGCTGGGAGTAATGGCTGTCAGACTGAGCTAGTGGAGTTACAGTGCTTCATTAGCTCATTTAGAAGAGCTGTGATTTTAGAGTAGAAGGTATCTCAACTGTAATCACTTCCTAAATCTTTCCATCATATTGCCTTTTTCTTTTTTTCCCCTTTTTCTTTAATGCAGTAGGACTTATTAAAGACACAAAAGCAAAATGCAGAATGTTAACAGTTAAATGTATATTACATGTAAAAGGAAAATATTCATCTTCAATTCTATTTGAAAAAAATATTTCTGCATGTATGAAGAATCTGATTATTTCTGTATTTTATTGGTGCTTAGCTCTTACTGCAGCACTAAGGAAGTTCACTTGAATTCTTTGCATGCTAGTGGTAAGCAAAAAGGAATACAGGGAAAGCACCACAACTTTGCAAAACGCTGTGGCTTTCTTTCACAGATATTTTCACATTTTTTTCACTTTTGCTTGCAAAATTACCTTTTGGGACATTTGTCAGTTTGAACAGTATAAATAATTTGGTGAACCTCCAGTTCTGGGCCCCTCAATTTAAGAAGGACATTGAGACTCTTGAACGTGTCCAGAGAAGGGCAACGAGTCTGGTGAGAGGCCTCGAGCATAAGTCCTATGAGGAGAGGCTGAGGGAGCTGGGGTTGTTTAACCTGGAGAAGAGGAGGCTCAGGGGAGACCTTATTGCTCTCTACAACTACCTGAAGGGAGGTTGTAGACAGGATAGGGTTGGTCTCTTCTCCCAGGCGACCAGCACCTGAACAAGGGGACACAGTCTCAAATTGTGCCAGGGGAAATTTAGGCTTGAGATGAGGAGAAATTTCTTCACAGAGAGAGTTGTTAGCTGTTGGAATGTGCTGCCCAGGGAGGTGGTGGAGTCACCATCCCTGGAGGTGTTCAAGAAGGGATTGGACGTGGCACTTAGTGCCATGGTTTAGTAGTCATGAGGTGTTGGGTGATAGGTTGGACTTGATGAACTTTGAGGTCTCTTCCAACTGTATTGATTCTATGATTCTCTGTAGCTATAAAGGGTAATGTGTAGGAACATACTAACACAGAACTGTGCAAGTCAGATGATCTGTATAACAGAATGGTTATTTGCCACCTGGGCTTACAGGTATCAAGTGGAAAATCCTACAACAGGTTGTTCTAAATAGCTTTTAATTTTTATTAATAGCATTTCATTTTTCGAAGTAGACAGAAAAGTACAGAAGCATATTAAAAACACTGGTCTTGATCATCAAGAGAATAGGACTGCCTTTTTGTTATCTCCTGTACTAACAGCACAAAAGGTGGATTTGCTTTTTGTGTCTGGTGTGGTGATGTAGCAATACTAAGGACTTATGGTTAAAGTGATGTAAGCTTCTCCATCGGATCTACGAGCTTTCATTCTGGGTATGGGCGGAAGTTATCTTCACACCAGGGGCTGCTGCAGAAGTATAGCTTGCTTAGATCAAAATGAACAATAAGACAAAGGGAGAGAAAAGAGAAGGGAGTTTCAGAGTCTCAGTACAGTGTTTCCTGCATAAGGAAGATTTATGGGAAACAGCTTGTCCACCCTTGTCACTGGTCCCAGTCTAAGTGTCCCCAGACACATGAAAGAATACGGTAACGGATGGTATGTTTCATGCAGTGAAACAAAAAATATAGAAACAACAAATTGATAACATATATACAGTTTGTGTTGCATCTTTTCACTTACTTCCACTAATTAGTGTCGGGCAGAATTCAAAAAGTTTGGTTGTATGTGGAGGTCAATGCCATTCACTCGCTCACCAGACCTTCACCAGCTTCTTAGCATTCCCTCATCTATTGTCCTTTTCTGCTTTTCAATGCTTGCTCTACTCGAAAGACTTCTGCATTTACTTTCACAGTGATACAGCTTCTAAAGCACAAAGTGATACTGGGCTCAGAGAAAGAAGTTGTTTGTGTGATTTCAGGATAACTAGTACATGGTTATCTTACTGTCCTGTTGCTCTTCACATCACTAGATGCTAGCATCACAGTACTTTATTTACTGTGCAGTAAAACTGGGAATCACACAGATTAAAAACTATTGCTTTCAAGTCTTGATATCCCACTCATTTCCTGTCAGTCTGCTGATATAACCGATCCAGAAGGCACTTTTCATTAAGAGCAACAGTAAGAAAATATCTTAACGCTGGATTTGAATTTCCTTGGTAAACACTAGATAAGGTAACCTCCATTACATGCCACTCGGCAGGGAAAATACCCTGTGGCTGTGTCTTAGCAGATGTCTGGGGACGAATATCACTCATCTCTCTGGGAATCTTCTTATGTTAGCCTTCTTGGGACCACAGAAGAGATTAGGATTTAGAACAAAACACTTTTTCAATCTACTTTACAGGCAGGCTTTCACATAGGTCCTTCCAGACATTCCTTTATTCAGCTGTTGGCCGCTTTTAAGTCATTTTAAAAAGTAATGATGAGGATTTGTCTCTCCCCCCTTCTTATGGAGACTTTAAACAAAGCTTGAAAAGCCCTGATTTGAGTAAATAGATCAGGTTTAAAAATGCATAGCAAGAACAGACATTTAAATTGTGATCCTGAAGAAGTTATTTGTACAAAGAATATAAAGATAGTCAGAGAAGCCTCTACCAATGCCTTCTTGAGGACTTTTCAATCTAGGTCCCCATTTCTGCTGAAGTTAATTGAAAAGAGATTTCAGGACTTTGCTCCTATCTTTTCATTAGACACTACTAAATCCGGCATCCCTAGCTTGAGGGCCCTTCTCCATTATTTATAGATCTGGTAGCTTTGCAGAGACTGGATGAATGGACTTCCATAAGCATAACTCTTTCATTTCCACCACTCCTTTTCAAGCTGCATTATAAAACGCTATGTTTCAGAAAGGACACTCAAATAATGTGACAGATTCTCAGTGGAAGAAATGGAAAGTAATTCTATATTGTGTCCATGGGCCTTATTATCAAAGCCATGAATCATGTGTTTATTCTGTGCATAGGAAGTACACAAAAAAAGCACAGAATTATGAAACTTAAATGCTCATATTTTATACTTTGACATTCACAAGTGTAAAAAAACCAGTCCATGGTATGAAGTTCTGGAAAACAAAATCCTTCTTATTTTCAAAGAATTTTTGTCTGTGTTCTTAACCACTAAAACTGCCACTGCTATTTCAGTGCATTTTTTCAAGTTTCTAATCTTTTGAGTATATCATCTACCACTTCTGAGATACTGATAAGATGAAAGAACTTGCTTGATTTCAGAAATAGTTTCTATTGTATAGGACACATCTGATTGTGCTCTGCCCCTCTCATTCAGCAAAGGAAAGCTTGAAATTCTTTATAATGCATTGCAAACAATTAGAGTCATAGAATCAATAAGGTTGGAAAAGAGCTCAAAGATCATCAAGACCAACCTGTCACCCAGTACCTCATGACTACTAAACCATGGCTTCAAGTGCCACATCCAGTTCCTTTTTGAACACTTCAAGGAACCGTGACTCCACCACCTCCCTGGGCAGCACATTCCAATGACCAATCACTCTTTCTGGGAAGAACTTTCTCCTCACCTCCAGCCTAAACTTCCCCTGGTGCAGCTTGAGACTATGTCCTCTTGTTCTGGTGCTGGTTGCCTGGGAGAAGATACCAAACCCCACCTAGCTACAACCTCCCTTCAGGCAGTTGTAGGCAGCAATGAGGTCTCCCCTGAGCCTCCTTTTCTCCAGGCTAAAAAATCCCAGCTCCCTTAGCCTCTCCTCATAGGAGAGGCTAATATATTACTAGTGAGCTTTACTAACAAATTCCAGTTTTTATGAAAGCAAACCCCAAAAACCTGAAGATAAGTTTTTTGAAGCTATGGTGGTGATCATGTAATATCACATAATTTTTATTTGTTTTTCCTTCCAGTAATCCTCTTTATGGGGGAAAAAAAAAAAAAAAAAAAAAAGAAAAGAAAAAAAGGGGAAAAAAAAAAAAATCAAGGTTTTTGGTGATTCAAGGACATTGATTGTCAAACCAAACCATTCTTCCAAAGATCCGTAAACTAGGAGCAGTAGACTGTTGTGAGCTATTTTTCAGCCAAAAGGATTAGATTTGTCTCTTAGACGGGTCTGACATCTAATATAGATTTCCAATGGGTTGAGTTTTGCCAGTCATAGTTGTGACTTTGCAAAAAGATTTGCAGCTTTCTGAGGGTGGAGTATGTCCCCTGCTGGGGAAATAAAGCATGCACCTGAAGCCCTGGCACAGCAAATATGTATTACCTGTTCCTAGGAAGCCTTCCGCTGAGCTGTGGGAAGACACATATGTGGACAAATCTTCTGGGACAATTTCTGTTATTGTTACACAGCAAAGAGGCTTCTATGGTTATTTAGGGCATGTAAAAAAATAGGAGGTAAATAGAGCAAGAAAAAATGAAGCATTGCATCATAGCTAGTGACATGATTTAACCTTTTTGCGGGGGGGACATTCTAGGAAGAGATACTGTCTCAAAGACTTACACTGTGGTATGAATGCAGAAGCATGGGAAGACTGTAAAACAATTAAGCAAAAATGAGAAGCTGAACTTGTTAATGAAATCCCCTTTTTGTTTTTATTTTCATAAAAAAATACTAGCATTACTTATGTAAACAATACAAACTAAATCTGCTCTTTAGCTTTGTGTAAGATTTTCCACATTACTGAGGTTTAGGGAATATCACAACACCAAGCTGTGTGGTGCAGCAGACACTCTGGAGGGAAGGGATTCCATCCAGAGGAACCTTGACAGGCTGGAGAGGTGGGCACAAGACAACCTCATGAGCTTCAACAAGACCAAGTGCAAGGCCCTGCATCTGGGTCGAGGCAATCCCAGGCACAAATCCAGGCTGGGCAGTGACTGGCTGGAGAGCAGCCCTGAGGAGAGAGACTTGGGGGTGCTGGGGGACGAGAAGCTCAACATGAGCTCTCAATGTGCACTTGCAGCCTGGAAAGCCAATCAGATCCTGGGCTGCATCAGGAGAAGTGTGGCCAGCAGGTCAAGGGAGGGGATTCTCCCCCTCTACTCAGCCCTGGTGAGACCCCACCTGGAGTACTGCCTCCAGTTCTGCAGCCCCTATTACAAGAGGGATGTGGACGTGCTAGAACATGTCCAGAGAAGGGCCACGAGGATGATCAGAGGGCTGGAGCACCTCTCCTATGAGGACAGACTGAAGGAGTAAGGGTTGTTCAGTCTGGAGAAGAGAAGGCTCAGAGGTGACCTCATGGTGGCCTTCCAGTATCTGAAGGGGGCCTACAAGAAGGCTGGGGAGGGACTTCTCAGGCTCTCAGGTAGTGATAGGACTAGGGGGAATGGAATGAAGGAGGTGGGGAGATTCAGGCTAGATGTGAGGAGGAGGTTCTTCCCCATGAGAGTGGTGAAGCCCTGGAATGGGTTGTCCAGGGAGGTGGTTGAGGCCCCATCCCTGGAGGTGTTTAAGCCCAGGCTGGATGAGGCTCTGGCCAGCCTGATCTAGTGTGAGGTGTCCCTGCCCATGGCAGGGGGGTTGGAACTAGATGATCCTTTTGGTCCCTTCCAACCCTGACTGATACTATGATGACAGAGACATTAATCTGACAAAATATGCTCAAGAGACCCAAGATGCACTTGTAGAATTCTTTTTTGCTCTCTCACCCATACTTTCACAGAGCTCAGTGTAATTAACACACTTCATGGGATTTACGTAACATTTGTTGCTTCTGCATCAGAATGCAAATTTCAAAACTATATGGATCTGTACAGGAGACAGCAACAACTGTTCCCTGCGTAATAACTTGGGCACTGCCTCCCACTGCAAGAAAAAAAAGGGGATAAAAAGATGACAGATGAAGTATTACTCAGGTTTTATTAGGAAGTTAACATACGTTTTACAGCTGCTGCAAATGCAGAACCCAGATATGCCATAAAATTAATGAAGATTAAATGCTTTATTGTCAGCTTCAAAATTTTGTTAAAAGCTATATGAAATAATGAAATCTGCAGGCTCTGTGTGTGTGCATATATAAATGGGTATGTAATCAGCTAATAAAAAATCAACAGCATTTGTTAATTCTTAACCAGAAAAAATACATTAGAACAAAAGAGCAGGCAGTAATTACAGGTGAGCATGTGTGTGTGTTAGTGCCTGCTTACAGTACAGAAATACATTCAAACATTCAAATCAAGGATCTTCATACTTCAGTAACAGGTCAGTGTACAATAAATTCTCTATGAGGAGAGGCTGAGGGAGCTGGGGTTGCTTAGCCTGGAGAAGAGGAGGCTCAGGGCAGACCTTATTGCTCCCTACAACTACAAGGGAGGTTGTAGTCAGGTGGGGGCTGGTTTCTTCTCCCAGCCAACCAGCACCAGAACAAGAGGACACAGTCTCAAGCTGCACCAGGGGAGGTCTAGGCTGGATGTCAGGAAGAAATTCTTCATAGAAAGAGTCATTACCCATTGTAATGGGCTGCCCGGGGAGGTGGTGGAGTCACTATCACTGGAGGTGTTTAGGAAGAGACTGGATGGGATGCTTGGTGCCGTGGTTTAGTTGATTAGATAGTGTTGGATGACAGGCTGGACATGATGATCTCAAAGGACTCTTCCAACCTGGTCTATTCTATTCTATTCTATTCTATTCTATTCTATTCTATTCTATTCTATTCTATTCTATTCTATTCTATTCTATTCTATTCTATTCTATTCTATTCTATTCTATTCTATTCTATTCTATTCTATTCTATTCTATAAGAACAGATTAGAAGAAGTTTCCTGTCCCACATTCTATCTCAGAAGAGAACAGGATAATCCAAGACTGTATCATGAGAGGAGAGATCAGATGGTCTTGAGTGCCTATATTTTGCATCAGAAAATTGGAAAATTAAAAGTATGTTTCAGGCCACATGCAGCCTATTAGTAATGAAATAGTAAATTATATAAACAACTAATTAACCACTGCTACATTTCTCTAGTAACATAAGAGACAGGAAAAAATACCTAGATTTTAAACAACTTCTCCTTAATCACATTACAAAGCAAACAAATTTATAAAGGTGTAATGCATGCATAACATATAAGTGGAATAAATTAAGTGGGTTATACAGTACATATTAGTATATTAGCATTTCAGGTTTTCCTTGAGGTCATGGAATAATAGAATGCACTGGGTTGGAAGGGGCCTTTAATGATCATCTAGTCCAACTCCCCTGCACTAAGCAGGGGCATCCCCAAACAGATCAGGCTGCTCAGAGCCCCATCAAGCCTGACCTTGAACATCTTCAGGGATGTGGCCTCCACCACCTTCCTGGGCAATTTTTTCCAGTGTTCTACCACCCTCATAGTAAAGAACTTCTTCCTAATGTTCAATTTAAATCTACCCTTCTGTACTTTAAAACCAGTCCCCTGTCTTATTGCTACATGCCTTTGTAAATAGTCCCTCCACAACTTTCTTCTAGGTCCTGTTCAGGTACAGGAAGGATGCTATAAGGTCTCACCAGAGCCTTTTCTTCTCCAGGCTGAACAACCCCAACTCTTTCAGCATGTCTCTGTAGCAGAGGTGCTCCAGCCCCATTTTTGTGGCCCTCCTCTTGACCCGCTCCAGCAGGTCCAAGTCCTTCTTGTGTGTTCAAGAGCTGTATACAGTACTGCAGATGGCCATTTGATTTGCCTTGTCTGCAAGTGCAAATTCTTGGCTCATGTCCAGTATTCCCAAGTTCTTTTCTACAGGGCTGCTCTTAATCACATCATTCCCCAACATGTTTTGATAATGAGGATTGTCCTAACCCAAGTGCAGGACCTTGAACTCAGCCTTGTTGAAGCTCATGAGATTATCCTCAGCCCACTTCTTGAGCCTATTTAAGTCCCTATGGATGGCATCCTATCCTTGAGTCTTATCAACCACACTGCTCAGCTAAGTGTCATCTACAAACTTGCTGAAGGTGCCCTCAGTTCCACAGCCTATATAATAGGTGAAGATATTAAACAACATTGGTTCCAGTATGGACTCTTGAGGGATATCACTTGTCACCTGTCTCCATGTGGATATCTTGCCACTGACCACTAGCATCTGGATACAACCATCCAGACAATTCCTTATCTACTGAACAGTCTACCCATCAAATCCATATCTCTCCAAGTTTGGGAGAGGGATGCTGTGGGAGACAGTGTCAAAGGCATTGCAGAATTACAGACATGTCATCCATTGCTCTTGTCCACTGATGTAGTCCTTCAGCTGCATTATCAGCTGATTATAAGGAATAATCAGATTTATTCTTAGCTGCTCTTATTTTTTTCTCCTACAGATGAAATGCTGAATAAATAAATACATTTATACAACTACATTTTCCTTAATGCCTTTGTCATGGTCAGGACACTAAACTGAGAAAACTCTTCAGTTGTCAACATCACAGAATGGAAGATACAACTAATTTATCCCCTATGTCTCTCAGTTTTAACAAATCAGACCTGAAATGTTATTTGTTTTCACAATTAATTTAAGGTAGAATAGAATAGAATAGAATAGAATAGAATAGAATAGAATAGAATAGAATAGAATAGAATAGAATAGAATAGACCAGATTGGAAGAGACCTTTAAGATCATTGCATCCAACCTATCAACTAATCCAACCTACCTAATCAACTAAACCATGCAACCAAGCACCCCATCAAGTCTCCTCCTGAACACCTCCAATGAAGGTGACTCCACCACCTCCATGGGTAGCCAATTCCAATGGGCAATCACTCTCTCTGTATAGAACTTCTTCCTAACATCCAGCCTAAACCTCCCCTGACACAGCCTGAGACTGTGTCCTCTTGTTCTGGTGCTGGTTGCCTGGGAGAAGATGGTGAATCTACCACCTCCCCAGGCAGCCCATTCCAATGAACAATCACTTTCTCTGTGTAGAACTTCTTCCTAACATCCAGCCTAAACCTCCCCTGGCACAGCCTGAGACTGTGTCCTCTTGTTCTGGTGCTGGTTGCCTGGCAGAAGAGACCAACCTCTGCCTGGCTACAACCTCCCTTCAGGTAGTTGTAGACAGCAATAAGGTCACCCCTCAGTCTCCTCTTCTCCAGGCTAAGCAACCCCAGCTCCCTCAGCCTTTCCTCAGAGGGCTTGTGTTCCAAGCCCTTCACCAACTTTGTTGCCTTTCTCTGGACACGTTCCAGCAAGTCAACATCCTTCCTAAACTGAGGGGCCCAGAACTGGACACAGGACTCAAGGTGTGGCCTGACCAGTGCAGCGTATAAGGGTAGAATGACCTCCCTGCTCTTCCTGGCCACACTGTTCCTGATGCAGGCCAGGATGCCATTGGCCCTCTTGGCTGCCTGGGCACACTGCAGGCTCATGTTCAGCCTACCATTGACCAGTACCCCCGGTCCCTCTCTGCCTGGCCACTCTCCAGTCACTCTGACCCCAGCCTGTAACACTGCATGGGGTTGCTGTGGCCAATGTGCAGAACCCAGAAATCTCATGCTGTTGGATTCTGCCCATCTGTCCAGCCTGTCGAGGTCCCTCTGCAAAGCCTCTCTACCCTCCAGCAGATCAACACCTGCCCCCAGCTTGGTGTCATCTGCAAATTCACTCCTTTGTATTTGTATCTCAAAATGAATAAGAAAAGCTGAACTACTAAACTGGGTAAAACTGCATGAGAAATCAAATTCAAACCCTATTATTGTAAAGATTAACATAAAATAAAATAAAATAAAATAAAATAAAATAAAATAAAATAAAATAAAATAAAATAAAATAAAATAAAATAAAATAACCTAAACAAAGCAAACAACAAACAAAGAAAAAAAAAAACAACCCCAAACAGAAAATGTGGTAGATCCCTGAGTGCCACTGGTACTTCTAATTTCTAAGCTCTACCATATATTTACTAGTGCACATTTCTTGATCACAGGCAGATGCAGGCACTCAGATGGGCAGTGAAGCATCACCAGTGACAGGAACACAGAAACAAACAGGAAAGGAAGACTAAAGAAGACTCGAGATAGGGGTTGTCCTGACATGAGAGATATCACACATATGCATGTAAATTAAAATACTTGTTTCTTGATCTAGTCTGATTTTCATGTAATCAAACTAAAAGGAACACTCTCTTGTGCCTCTTTACTTACGCTTTATGCCAGGGAAGAGATTTCATCACAAACATTTCCTGGGTCCTTAGATTGCCTGCCTCTAACCTTCCCCTCACTCTGCCCTGAATGTTATCTAAATTATATCTGAATTCTCTATATCTGAAATTGTAGTAATTACTTAATCACACATGCACTTCAGCTTCTTGGCTACAGCTAGATTCATGCAGCACATTCCTAGTCCAATAATAAATACCTCATGTAAGTAGATTTTCAGGCCAAGGGTTGTGTTGTACTTCTATTCTGTGTATTAGTGGCATGCTATATCATGTGAATTCACCTACTGCTAGGCACTCAGGGTAGATAATTCTGAGAAATATAATTTAATTGTGCCACGCTTAAAAGATGATACCTAGGATTTAAAACCTAGCTATATCTTTACAACCTGAAATTCACTCCTGAAGCTCTGAAAGGCTCAGTTTTCATTTATACATTCAGATAGCTTCCTTACACCTGCTGCCCAGTAACTGGTGCCATAAACAATCCGTTCATAACTTATGTAACTAAACCAGTGATTTCTACAATCATAGTTTAATGCACTGTTTTGTCAAAACAACACTGTGTTACCTTTTCTGAAGTGCCCAGGCCACAGTAATAACTGTGTCCATATGAAAGAATTTTTAGTATTTGAGGGAGTGAGACCTTTACAAAACATGAAAATTTATGAAATAGAATAGCATAGCATAGCATAGCATAGCATAGCATAGCATAGATTAGACTAGACTAGAATAGAATAGAATAGAATAGAATAGAATAGAATAGAATAGAATAGAATAGAATAGAATAGAATAGAATAGAATTGACCAGGTTGGAAAAGACCTTTGAGATAATCGAGTCCAACCTATCACCCAACACCACCTAATCAACTAAACCATACACCCAAGCACCCCATCCAGTCTCTTCCTAAACACCTCCAGTGATGGTGACTCCACCACCTCCCTGGTGTGGCTTAAAATAGATGAGATTTTTTTTTTGTTTTCTTTAGAAAATGTCTGCTCTAAGCTCAGTTTGACACTCTTCTCAAATAGAATACCAGCACCTGAAGGATGGCCAAGGGATCAGGTCCAGCCAACATGGATTTAGGAAGGGCAGATCCTGCCTCTCCAACCTGATCTCCTTCTATGATCAGGTGACCTGCCGGGTGGATGTGGGGAAGGCTGTGGATGTAGTCTACTTGGACTTCAGCAAGGCTTTTGATACCATCCCCCACAGCAAACTCCTGGCCAAGATGTCAGCTTGTGGCTTGGATAGCAGCACTCTGTGGGGGGGGGTTAGGAACTGGCTGGCGGGCCAAGCCCAGACAGTGATGGTGAATGGTGCCACATCCAGCTGGCAGCCAGTCACTAGTGGTGTCCCCCAGGCATCAGTGTTGAGCCCACTCCTGTTCAATATCTTTATTGAGGATCTGGATGAGGGCATTGAGTCCATCATCAGCAAATTTGCAGGTGATACCAAGTTGGGGGCAGGTGTTGATCTGTTAGAGTGTAGGAGAGGTCTGCAAGGGGACATTGACAGGCTGGACAGATGGGCAGAGTCCACCAGGATGGCATTCAACAAATCCAAGTGCGGGGTGCTGCACTTTGACCACAACAACCCCATGCAGTGCTACAGGCTGGGGTTGAAGTGGCTGGAGAGCTGCCAAACAGAAAGGGACTGATTGACAGCTGGCTGAACATGAGCCAGCAGTGTGCCCAGGTGGCCAAGAAGGCCAATGGCATCCTGGCCTGCATCAAGAATAGTGTGGCCAGCAGGAACAGGGAAGTCATTCTGCCCATGGACTCAGCACTGCTTAGGCCACAACTTGAGTCCTGTGTCCAGTTCTGGGCCCCTCAATTTAAGAAGGACATTGAGACTCTTGAATGTGTCCAGAGAAAGGCAGTGAGGCTGGAGAAAGGAATTGAGCACAAGCCCTAGGAGGAGAGGCTGAGAGAGCTGGGTTTGTTTAGCCTGGAGAAGTGGAGGCTCAGGGAGACCTTATTGCTCTCTACAACTGCCCTGAAGGGTGGTTGTAGCCAGGAGGGGTTGGCATAGCTTCATTGGTTCCCCATGAGTGACCACACATCGTACTATTCTAGATTATTGGTCAAACTGCTACCAGGGTCCTGCTTTAGTTACATGGTGCAGGCATAGCACTATTTTGCTACACTGCTAGCCACTTCTGCACTTAATGCTGAGCATGGCCTACCACCATGTCAGGCTCTAGGCCTATACTGCCAGTTTGCTCACACTGCTTACTGCCATCATTGCCACAATCAATAAGGTTGGAAAAGACCTCAAAGATCATCAAATCCAACCTGTCACCCAAGACCTCATGACTACTAAACCATGGCACCAAGTGCCGCATCCAAACACCTCCAGGGATGGTGACTCCACCATGTCCCTGATCTCTACAGCTACCTGAAAGGAAGTTGTAGCAAGATGGGTGTTGATCTCTTTCTCTATTATCAAGTGATAGAATGAGATGAAGTGGCCTGAATTTGTGACATAGTTTAAACTGGATATTAGGAAAAATTTCTTCACTGAAAGAGTAGTCAGAAACATTATAAGAGGCTGCCCAGGGAGGTGATGGCCCTGGAGGTAGACATGGCACTTTGGGACATGGTTTAATGTGCATGGTGGTTTGATGGTTAGACGATCTCAGAGGTCTTTTCCCCCTGAAACAATTCTATCATTCCGTAGTTTTGAATTTTCCTTTCTAATGAACCCTCTGAAGTCTATCTTTATGTCAGTCCTAAAAATCCAATAGTGGGAATACAGCACTTTGCACAGCAGGATTTTTAGATGCATTCAAGATTGCTATAAATCTTTTTTTTTCCCCTCTTTTTTTTATTTTAATATGATAGTTGTTTAAAGACTCCTTGAAGTTCTTTGGAAGATTCTTCCTGGTATTTTCTGTGTAGTCGTCTTTTAAACTCGATGCAAAGCAATCAGTTTTTCTGGCATAAATGAATATATGACACTAGCATAAATCATTTGGAGATGACTGATGTATATGTGACAATGTCAAATATGTTATATTGAAAGACATGAATTTTCCCATTCAGGAAAACCTGGCTTGCTTGTTACCAGAAACTGCAGGCACTGTAGCAAGGATGTCTGAGTAACTCAAACCTATTCACCATTTCAGTGGTTGGGAATTGGGCACACATGTTTCACAGCAGGGTTCATATGATCTTCAGGTCCCTGGAATGATCTTGCCTTGCATATACCCCTTGGAAGTTTTAAATATTCCCTTTGAGTATCTCTCCTGAAAAACTGAAATCACTTCTCCCATATATAGACGTTGACTTTGATCCAGTTGAGCCCCATGCCATAACTTCCAAGATCCTTTTTCAGGGTCATCTTATCACTAGAGAATGAAACCTGCATTGGATTTCCAATCTGTGGAGACCAGCATGAAAAGCTGTAGCCTAAGAACCTGGTGAAAGTCTTGTGCTACTCAGGACATTCCATTAGAAGCAAATATAATCACTTATAACTAAATATTAACATCCTACCACCAACTCACTTGCCATAGCCTATCTTTGTACCATACTTGAGTACTGTGTCCAGTTACGGGCCCCTCAGTTTAGGAAAGATGTTGAGTTGCTGAAATATGTCCAGAGAAGGGCAACAAAGCTGATGAGGGGTTTGGAGCACAGGCCCTATGAGGAAAGGCTGAGGCATCTGGGGTTGCTTAGCCTGGAGAAGGCAGACCTTATTGCTCTCTACAACTACCTGAAGGGAGACTGTAGCCAGGTGGGGGCTGGTCTCTTCTCCCAGGCAACCAGCACAAGAGGACACAGTCTCAAGCTGTGCCAGGGGAGGTTTAGGCTGGATGTTAGGAAGAGTGATTGCCCATTGGAATGGGCTGCTCAGGGAGGTGGTGGAGTCACCATCACTGGATGCATTTAGGAAGAGACTCGATGGGTTGCTTGGTACCATAGTTTAGTTGATTAGATGGTGTTAGGTGATAGGTTGGACTGGATGATCTCACAGGTCTTTTTCAACCTGGTTAATTCTATTCTATTCTATTCTATTCTATTCTATTCTATTCTATTCTATTCTATTCTATTCTATTCTATTCTATTCTTCTGGAGAAATTATTCTCTGATTTTTTTAATTAATTTTTACAATTTTTTGTCATAAAAGAATGTCTTGGAAATTAACTGGATCACAAAGAGTTCAGGTTTTCCTCAGTGTACTTAATTCTATAAAGAAACAAAACCCCAAAAGATTCATCTTACACAAATGCATGATAAACTTCAACCAATTGGATGTACTTATCCCTGCCTAGCTGACATTATTCATTGTGTTAAGCTTGCATTTACCTTCTTATGTCACTTATGTCGCCTACGGCAAGCAAAGTTTTAAGATATGCTTTGTCAGGCAAAGAAACTAAAGCAAGTAATTGTTTCTAAAATATTTTCTGTTTAATTCTAGTTAAAACACTTCCCCCACACCCCAATTCATTGGCCTATGAAGAAGTAGAAATTGGCTTATTACTGTGCAGTATTTATAGGCATCAAGAGCATGACTGCTTATGCACAGTTGTTCAATACCTAAAGGGCAGAGGAATGATGTATCTGAGTTGTTTGTGGTTTCATAATGGTTATTGAATAATTCCTTAAGTTTGTCATATACTTGTTCAAGTCATGCTGTGAAACAAATAAGAACAGATCATATAAATGTTTGTATTTATATCCATGCTTACATTTGTGTTTATATTTATATTATGTACACTCACATTAACATTAGGATTTATATTAATATTTATATTGCAATTTAAAACATTTACATACTGTCTGAAGTCCAAATCAAAAGCTTTGCTGTAGAAAAGTGAATACTTCAAATAAGAAGCTTTGGACAGGCCAGGAAGACCAGTCATCCAGGGACTAAAGACCATCATCGGGGTGGACAGCCTGAGAGGACACTTCTCCAGACACTCATCAACGATGGACAACCAGAAGAGGCAACTCCCCTTCAGAGACTCATTCAGCGTTGGGCAAAACCTTATTGGACTCAGAGTCACATTACTCTAATTAAGACCCTGCTATAGACTTAGTGGTTGTTGTATGGTTGTATAACATTGTTTGAAAAATGTCTGTATACCTAAGTAAGCTGGTGCCTGCAATAGGGAGCACACATAAATGTGATTAAGTAATAATCATTCCCAGCTTATAAAATGTAGAATTGCCCAGTGCCATCAGGGTGGAATGTCTTGGAAGAGGCATTAACAAGCCAGCTAAACCTGTTTGAGCCACTGCCTTTTCTCCTCCCTCTCCGTTTGCAGGGTCCGGGTTTGAAGTTGAGGAGCCAATAGGCAGGCACCGTTAAGGCTGTCTGGAGGGGGTGGAAGCTGGAACCCTGTGGTGGAGTAGGAAGGTTCCCCCCCACACACAAAAGAATTCCACAGCTAACTCAGCCGGAGAAGCAGATGAAAGCTATATTTTACAAGCAGATATGGAATGCAATGAATATGTACAAAAATATACAATATTTACAATATATACAGAAATATACAGCAACAGGAAACCTTTCCCCAACCCCCCTGCGGCCAGGGGGTTCGGCCTTTTCCCCCCTTCTCCCTCCCTACCTCCCCTTTTTCCCAAAAGGGTTAGAGAGAGAGAGAAAGGAAGGTAATTAAAAGGGGAAAACTTTGTTAAAGCTCAAAGCGGATGCAAAAGTTAGTTTTCTCTTATCTGGTTAGCAAGAATCGTAGAGAGAAACGAGCCAGCTCACAGCACAGGGAGAAGAAGAAGACGACTACTGACTGCCTCCCCCCGACTGAAAGACTAAACAAAAAAAAACTACAACTGGGTTCCACCAATGAAATTGAATTAGCATATCTCTTGTTTTCATTCTAATATCAAAATATTCGCCCAGAGTGTTCAGAAAGTGTCTCTTTCTTAAAGGCACAGCCTAAACCGGTCACAAACCCGAGCCTCACATTTCAGAGAGGCAGCTGCACATGTCAGAGGCTATGAGAGAAGGCATGTGCAGTTTTGCTCACCATGCAACATTTTGAACTGACTGGTGGGATTTGAATAAGTGATCTGCCATTGGGCTGTTCAGTTTTCAAAAAGGGAATTTATAGGGGAAGATTTCAAGACCCCACATGTCCTTGCTTTCTCTTATCTCTTGTCTTCTCCCCCCTGTTCGTTGATGTGACTCAAGGCAGTGACGAGCACCTACTTTGTTCTCCTTTCTTCAGGGCAATTAGCTTCTAGCAGCTTAGTGTTTAGGCCTCCACCACAGCAGTGTGTGTCCCTCTCTCTCACTTCCTCTAATTTTGGATACTACCTTTTGGATTATTCCTGCCCTTTGGATTACAAACATGGACTCAGAGCATCGCTTCATTCAGCAAAGGTTTTGGTAATTGACAGCTTGATAGATCATTGAGTAACTTATGCTAATTTACCTGGTTATTTCTGAAGTTTATAACTTGTTTACCTGTTGGTTAGCTCCATTGTGAACCCAAGGTGGTCCATTCTTGCCAGCCAGGGCAGCATTCTTGTTTGTTTCATTCATATAAGAAGTTTCTGGTTTGTTCCTCTGTATTCCAAGTCCAGATTTTTCTAGACTGTTATTCCACTGTTTATTAACATCCTATAGTGTGTAATTAACCTATCATTGACTGGGCAAACAAACTGGAATCAAATTGGCTCAGAAAAATAGGTTTTTATATTTAATAAATCATATTCATACCTTATCATATTTCTGGCTTATCAATGTGATCAAAAACTATATCAAACCAATTATATGCAATTTGTTTAAATGAGTGGTGAATAGTTCTACATTAACAATTGTCTTAGTGCTAGTAAGTAGGAGGGTCTGAAGTGTGGTACTTTGAATGCTCCATTCATACTTGCCCTTCAGGAAGAACTAGATCTTTCATTGAACCCAGTGCTTTCAACCCAAAAGAATGGAACTCTTAGTCCACTGAGGACATGGGCAGAGGAAAATCACTTTAGCTAGTGAGATGGCTTCTACTACAGTCCATCTTCTTAATCACCTCCTTACTTCTTTAATTCTCGTTCCCCATCTTCTCTTCAGATAAACTTGTTAGGGAAAGCATTACAATCCTTCTTTACAGCAACCAACAGGAGAACTTATCCACTTGATGATAGCATTTGGAGCAAGGTCACGTGGTCATAGAAGGAGATTAGGTTAGTGAAGCAACACCTGCTTTTCATAAATCTTTTCTGATAGGCATGAGCATGTGAATGTCCTGTACGATGCATGTGATGACAGTCAAGATGATCTACTCTAAAACATTCTCTATCACTAAGATCAGAATAACTGGCTTGCTGTTGCCAAGATCGTCCTGTCCCAGTCAGTATGGTATTGATTTTTGCTGTCTGTGACTCCATATATTGGAGAAATGGCATTTCTCAACATTCTGGTGTCATGGGAGTAGAAAATTGAATAAGAGTGGCTCTTGAGGGTTAGATCAGAGGTCCAAACCCAGCCCTATCTTACTTTCTTTAAGTTGAATGTTGGTACTTATCAGTTTAAACTATACACAAAGCCAGCACATGCAGACTAGCATACTCCTCAGGATACTTCTTCAAATTTGTGTGGCTTAGAGAAATTCCTAAAGTAGAGCTTGTATCTCAATATTTTACAGCCCTTTATAAGTTTCCATTTATCTTCTTAATTTGTTCTTGAACTCCCTTCCACCTTTGGCATCCAAACTAACCTGTAACAATGAATCCCAAGGTTTAGTCATACGTTAAAAGAAAAATATTAAACCCATTACATTATAATTTCACCTAATGCTCTGATAATTACTTTGCTCTGTAAAGGACTTCCTTGTTCTGATTTTCTTTGCTGATAATCCCTAGGGTTTTGTGTTTGGTTGATTTGTTTGGTTCTGTTTGTCACTGAACATTGAACTGACATTTTCTTAGGTGTATCCAGTGTA
The DNA here is from genome assembly GCA_033816785.1 of Picus viridis. NCBI lineage: Eukaryota > Metazoa > Chordata > Aves > Piciformes > Picidae > Picus > Picus viridis. Next base: position 81,754,350 of record CM066566.1, on the reverse strand, counting down.
GCTCCAAGTATCTTTTCTGGGTTAAAAATATCTAATTTAGAGGTTTCATGGTTATAGACAGTGAAAATTTCCATTTATCATTTTCCTATATGCATAGCCTTGTATATGTTTCCTCTGCCTTTATATCAGCCAGCTAACTGTGCAAGGATCTTTTTGTAACCTTTCAAAAATGGTGGGACTTTTATTGCTAAAACTTATCTTTTTCTCCTACTGTTGTTTCCTGTCCTTTAGATATTTATTAATCCACTGTCTTTCAGGTAGATATAAATCCATAGATGGAAGTGTATTATCATAATCCATAACAGTTTACTTTATTTCAGCCATTTATGTAATACCTTATCAATACATTAATTTATCCTTTCTAGTGACTTTAAAAAATTAATTTTTATTCCTCATTTTATATTTATCTGTACACCTGTCTATGGCTTTAATTCTACTAATCTACCTGTAAAGGACCAGATATGCTACTTCTTAATTTTCTACTTCTTTCCCACATTTCCCCTCCTGAATTTGTCTGAGGGTCCTTTTAAGAAAAAATGACATAAAATTTAGTATCTTTTTCTTCTCATACAGAAGCTAACATAAACAATACTGTGAGAAAGATCTATGATCAAATGACAAGGTCATATTCGAGGTGTTTTTTTTAAGAACCCCTGAGTTTATACCATCTTGTCTCAGCAATTTGTTACTATTCATTTATCTATTTGGTCTAAAATCACTTCTATTGACACTTTAATTTAAGATAGCTACTCCAGGTCATCTTTAGCTAAGGAAACAGCCACTGTGGGAATCTTCCTAAACTCTTCAGTGGTGAGTATCAATTTGAAGAACTCATTTAATTTTTCTTCCGTGGTCTTATCTCCTTTGAGTTGTCCTATTACATCTCCATCATCTATCAGCTCTGAAGACTCTGGCAGACATTCTGTTTCTGATGGGTTGGGTTATTACTTTCATGCCTTTCACAAGCTTGTCCTCTAAACCTTTTTTTAGTCTTAGCTTGATTCAACACTAAACTTTTCAGAGCTCCTGATATTCATATCTTCCCTACACGGCTACAGATTTCACTTTGTCAATAAGATTTTTATTTGGAGACTTTCTTGATTCTGCTTTTTATCAGTACCATGATTTTACTTCTTGTCATGAGCTCCACAAAATTTCCATTACACATTTAAAAATGTCATCTTTTAAAATTCTACTTTTAATTTCTTTTTTCCTGTTTAGCACCACTCATTTTTCTAGAGGTCCCCTTCTTTCCATAAATAGGTGTCTCTGTGTGTGTGTGTGTGTGTGTGTATAATTTTATATCTTTTTTTTCCTTTCACTCCTATAGGGAAGAAGAATGTACATGTAGTGCAGTCAGGATTCTGAAATGACTCTCCAAAAATAAAAAATTCAGTAAGTTCTTATGGCCTAATCAGAACTATATAAAAAATAACTGCTCCAAGAGGCAATCATTATAGCATCTAAAATTGGTTTTAGAATGTGTCCCAAAATTACTTTTTGCCAATCTTCATGGGAATAATTGAGTTTTTCATTATTACTGAGTTTTCCGCCTTTGTAATCCTATTCAGATGATTAATAACACAACCTTCTTAGAGTATTCTTTCTATTTAGATATGACATTTTCAGATCAGAGTGAATATTTCTTGTTGATGCAGTTAATTTGTTTACCTTGTTTGGCTTCATTTACACTTACACCACTGAAAAACCTTGGGCCTCAAGTCAGGCTACGCAGAGAATACTGTGACCACACTGCTTAAAGCTAGCTACACATTTAAAAGGTTTACAGCTTGGCCAAAGGCTCTTCTGATCCTTGTCTTCTGGTCATGAGCCAGCAGTGTGCACAGGGGGCCAAGAAGGACAATGCCATCTTGGCCAGTAACAGGAATAGTGTGGCCAGCAGGAGCAGGGAGGTCATTCTGCCCCTGGACTTAGCACTGGTTAGGCCACACCTTGAGTCCTGTGTCCAGTTCTGGGCCCTCAGTTTAGGAAAGATGTTGACTTGCTGGAACGTGTCCAGAGAAGGGCAACAGAGCTGGTGAGGGGTTTGGAGCACAAGCCCTATGAGGAGAGGCTGAGAGAGCTGGGGTCGTTTAGCCTGGAGAAGAGGAGTCTTAGGGGAGACATTGCTGCCGTTTACAACTACCTGAAGGGTGGTTGTAGCCAGGTGCGAGTTGGTCTCTTCTCCCAGGTAACCACCAACAGAACAGGAGGACACAGTCTCAAGCTGTGCCAGGGAAGGTTTAGTCTGGATGTTAGGAAGAAATTCTTCACAGAAAGAGTGATTGGCCATTGGAATGGGCTGCCCAGGGAGGTGGTGGAGTCAGTGTTAAAACAGAGGCTGGATGAGGTACTTAGTGCCATTCTTTAGTTGATTAGATGGTGTTGTGTGATAGGTTGGGCTCGATGACCTCAAAGATCTTTTCCAACCTGGTTAATTCTGTATTTTATATCCTTTTTTTTTTCCCCTTTTTTATTCTCATATATGATTTTTCAGTTCAAAGCACTTCAGAGAAACAACGTGATGGCTATGTTGCATAACATCAGAATGGAGACTGAAAGACAACATAATGTGGATTGGACATGTCAGGATATTCCAGGAACATATGTACTCCCATACACTTGGATTTAAATTAAATCCAGATCCAATAGTTTGTTTCACTTGAAAAAAAACACTTGGCACATGAAGAGCAAATCAGCAAATCATTCAGGGAACCTGGGAGCTAGGATTTTCTGCAGAGTACATATGCCTCCATATCTCTATTACTCAGGTATAGGAACACCTACTCCTCAGTACAATCTGACCTATCAATTCTAATTTGTAATCTTATATTTCAGTATTTCACACAGTACATTCACATTACCTAGGGGTGCTGGTAGATGGTAGGCTGAACATGAGCCTGCAGTGTGCCCAGGCAGCCAGGAAGGCCAATGGCATCCTGGCCTGCATCAGGAACAGTGTGGTCAGCAGGAGCTGGGAGGTCATTCTGCCCCTATACACTGCACTGGGTAGGCCACACCTTTGAATCCTGTGTCCAGTTCTGGGCCCCTCAGTTTAGGAAAGATGTTGACTTGCTGGAACGTGTCCAGAGAAGGGCAAGGAAGTTGGTGAGGGGCTTGGAGCACAAGCCCTGTGAGGAGAGGCTGAGGGAGCTGGGGTTGCTTAGCCTGGAGAAGAGGATACTCACGGGAGACCTTATTGCTCTCTACAACTACCTGAAGGGGAGGTTGTAGACAGGCAGAGATTGGTCTCTTCTGCCAGGCAACCAGCATCAGAACAAGAGGACACAGTCTCAGGCTGTGCCAGGGGAGGTTTAGGCTGGATGTTAGGAAGAAGTTCTACACAGAGAGAATGATTGGCCATTGGAATGGGCTGCCCAGGGAGGTGGTGGAGTCACCATCACTGGAGGTGTTCAGCAGGAGACTTGATGGGGTGCTTGGTTGCATGGTTTATTTGTTTAGGTGGTGTTGGATGATAGGTTGGACACGATGATCTTGAAGGTCTCTTCCAACCTGGTCTGGTCTATTCTATTCTATTCTATTCTATTCTATTCTATTCTATTCTATTCTATTCTATTCTATTCTATTCTATTCTATTCTATTCTATTCTATTCTATTCTATTCTAGTCTATTCTATCTGTCAGCTTTTTTTATATGCCTCTTAGTTCTAAGCTTATGAGAAAAAAAACATGCATTTGATTAGGACCCAACTGCTCATTCTTAAGTTTTCTTGACTACTGACTAAATATGACTATGTAATCAGCATTCTTCAAAATTCCCTATCTATATGATGTCAATATATAGGCTCTCCAAAAAAAAGAGTCACACTTCCTCAAAGATCACCATATTGTACTGCAAATATTTTAATTAGTTCAATTCAATTCAGGGCATATGCTCAAAAGTTCACTTCAAACTCCCTGACTTTCCCATGTAGAGTCCATCAGAGTCCATCATATGGTTTGCTACCACAACTTGAATCCAGTGTTTAGAGATATTCTTGCAACAGGTCTCAAAGTGCTTTTTGTTATTTGCAAAATGGCAGTGTTTTCTCTTCACTATAGTTTGCCATATTAAAATGTATATTTTCAGCACTAAGGTGATCTTTAGTATGTGACTAAGAGTAGGATTGCTCCAATGGGAAACATCATCTGCTCATTAGCAATTGAAATTTCTCCCAGAGACATGAATAGCTACTTTGATGACATGCAGAAGCAACTACAAGAGTTTCAGATTATGGGTAGGTGTTGATTATGACCTAGAAATCCCTTAATGAGTTTTGTGCCTTGTTACCTGAGAAACAAACTTTTTCCTGTTGTGTTTTCACAAACAGAAAAAAGCTTAAGAGCTTTGGTTCATCATGCTAGGTTTACAGGGTAGTAAGACATTAGTGCCTAGCCTCCAGATGCACATACTGAAACATGCTTTCCAATTAATACACTAACTCTTAGATTTCCAATCTAGGTATTCAAAGAACACCAAGGAAATTAATTTTGTGCCTTTGTTGATGTTTAAGGAATTAACTAAGAGAGAGATCTAGAAAGGCTATCAGTAAAGATTAAGGTTCAATTTGTAGAATCATAGAATCATAGAATCATAGAATCAACAAAGCTGGAAAAGACCTCATGGATCATCAAGTCCAACCTGTCACCCAAAATGTCATGACTAATAGACCATGGCACCAAGGGTCAAGTCCAATCCCCTCTTGAACACCTCCAAGGCTGGTGACTCCACCACCTCCCTGGGCAGCACATTCCAATGGCTAACAACTCTCTCTGTGAAGAACTTTCTCTTCACCTTGAACCTAAACTTCCCCTAGCGCAGCTTGAGACTGTGTCCTCTCATTTTGTTTGTGGTTGCCTGGGAAAAGAGACCAACCCCCTCCTGGCTACAATCACCCTTCAGATAGTTGTAGAGAGCAGTAAGGTCTCCCTGAGCCTCCACAGGCTAAACAATCCCAGCTCTCTCAGCCTCTTCTCACAGGGCTTGTACTCAAAGCCTCTCACCAGCCTTGTTGCCCTTCTCTGGATATGTTCAAGTATCTTAATGCCCTTCTTAAATTGAGGGGCCCAGAACTGGACACAGTACTCAAGATGTGGCCTAACCAGTTTAGTTTCAAAAGGTCCTTGAGTGCAATCTCCATTTTGTTTGCTTGCTTTGTTCATTTTGGGATAATGTCTAAGCTGTGAGAAGTATATAAAAATACATGTTCAGATAATGTTTGAAAATGTATATAAATTTGGTTACTCATAGTGTCCAGGAAATTTGAATTAAGAAACATGAATCTAGTTATTATGTGGCAATAAATAAACTTATTATATCATAGAAGGAAATGATATAAACTCATTTTGGTTTTAAGTTCAAAAAAAATAAATATTTTCCCACTTTGGGAGCAAACACTCTCAAACCAAATTTTATTAGTGAGAGACGCTTTTGCTAAACAGCCTCCAATGAGAATGAGCATAGCACCAAGGATGTGGTAGCAGCCAACACATACATGCATTTCCTTGGGCTCAGTGAATGTTAAGAGTTTGTGGGATCAGCCTGTTTTTCCATTTCCTTTTCTTCAGTATGTATGTTTGGTTTTGCTTTCCAGAGCTTTGTTCTACACCTGAAAACAATACTGAGTGTGACAGAAAGATGAAAAAAAGCACATGCACGTGGAAAAAGCATCCATTGTCTTGTTAGCTGGATTGAGACAAAACTAATTTTGCAGTGATGTACACTAAAGAGACAATATCAGAACCTGCAGAACAACTTGCAGAAAAGCTCAAAACTTCTTCACTCACATCTGACTTCTCCACACTGCCTTGTCTACCAACTGTAACAAAGACACTTCTAAGACTGTGAAAATATTTGTGTGACCTATCATTAGATTACACTGTCATCTTCCTCTTACTAAAACTGTCTGAATGAGGACAGAAATGAATTTTCCTGTACTCTTTCATATAGCTGTTAAAAGGGGGTGCTGAAGATATATTGCTGTAGAGCTTAATAACTTAAAATTAATGACTGAAGTGAATTTAGATAGGAAAGTAATTGTAAATGTAGACTTACTGAAACTCACACTTTGAGCAGTGAGACAATATGCCACATTAAAACATATTAAGAGGTGCCCTGATAGCAGCCTTATAGCTAAGACTATAGAATAGAATAGAATAGAATAGAATAGAATAGAATAGAATAGAATAGAATAGAATAGAATAGAATAGAATAGAATAGACCGGGTTGGAAGAGACCTTTGACATCATTGTGTCCAACCCATCATGCAACACCATCTAATCAACTAAACCATGGCACCAAGTGCCCCATCAAGTCTCCTTCTGAACACCTCCAATGATGGCGACTCCACCACCACCCTGGGCAGCCCATTCCAATGGACAATCACTCTCTCTATGAAGAACTTCTTCCTAACATCCAGTCTAAACTTCCCCTGGCACAGCTTGAGACTGTGTCCTCTTGTTCTAGTGCTGGTTGCCTGGGAGAAGAGACCAGCACCCGCCTGTCTACAACCTCCCTTCAGGTAGTTGTTGAGAGCAATAAGGTCTCCCCTGAGCCTCCCCTTCTCCAGGCTAAGCAACCCCAGCTCCCTCAGCCTTTCCTCATAGGGCTTGTGTTCCAAACCCCTCACCAACTTTGTTGATCTTCTCTGGACATGTTGCAGCAAGTCAACATCTTTCCTAAACTGAGGGTCCCAGAACTGGACACTATAAGACAGTCTTAAACCAGACAAATTCCTTAGTGTTAGCAGTTCTAATATCTGTTTAGAATTTAAGCATCTGTATCTAACAAAAACTCATTAATACAGACTTTTCTTGCCTTTGTTGTACTGCATCTCCTCAAATAGCAGGTTCTTTAATAAAATGTGATGGAGAAGAACATCATTAGGAATCTAGCGTAGCTTATGGGTTTACTTCAGAAGTAGAGTAGAGTTTGGAACATATTAATATAAATACTTACTTCCTATGAGTCTCTAGGCTAGCCCATGGCATATATGAATTTGACTTTTTTTCATCCAGGTGGCAAAACAACTCTAGATTCACATAAAGACTATCCCAGCTGTGCCACAGAACATTAACAAAAGGGAATTAGAATAAACTGCTGATTAAGCAGTCATTGCTAATTAATCAGCATTTATGATTAACTTTCCAAAAATGTATGTACAGGTGCAGTTATTATTTATGTGGATACCTTCATACTTTGCAGCATTTCAATCTTTGTTATTTTTCCATTCTTTCCCGTCTCCTTTATCTTACTTCTACACACCATTTCCTTCATGCTTTTATTCTTTCCTTACTCTGCCTTCTACTCTTTTTCCCCCTCTCTCTTTTTCCTCTTTTTTCATTGTAAGGCCTTCTACTCTGTCATTCACAGAGCATTTTGTCTTCCACTATACCTTTTTTTATAGCTCAGAATAACATTGTCACTTAATCATCTCCACCCAAGCGCATGCACTCACAGTTTTTGCTCTCTTATCCACCAATATTTGCTCTAAATAAGTATAGCTAAAGGGACACTGTGAAAGTTAAAACATCTGCCCCCCTCTTCAATTGCTTTGCAATACAGGGAAAAAAGTATGACTTGTTGCTTTACCTTTCTCACAAAATGATTGCAAAGGTCTAGAATAACTGGAAGAAGAGAATACAAGATTTAACCATCTAACATAGATGTCTTGAGTAGCTGAAGACAACAGCATTATCTGGCCTACATATGCCAACATTTGTACTGTAGCAGAAATGCTCACAAATCAATTGTTAATTCAGAAATGATGGACTTTTAACATCAATGGGGCTCTAATTCTCCAACCTGTGAGAGAAGGATGATGATATTACTTCCTTAACCCAGCATGTCTGTTCAGATATCTGCTGCTTAGGTGGTAAATCATACTACCTTCTATCAGTATTTATTCAGGAAATAAACCTTCTGAAATCGCTGCTGCTCCTCAGGGGGTAATTATTGGCTGGTGTTTAAAATTCCTGTTATGTGTGAGTAGCCCTTTGAAAGTGTGTGGAGGTGATAAAACTATACTGAGGCCTTCCACAAACTTAGTGTTGCTTATTTTGTTTGATTTCTGTATTTAAAGGTGAAGTCTTTCCCTATGACAGTTTTTCTGACTATGGAAATTAGTTAACTTACATGTATACAATGGAGGACAAAAATATAGCATGATTGCATATAGTTTAAGTACATTTATATAATCAATGAGCTGGAGAAGAACTGGCTTGTTCGAATTCAGTAAAGTTATGCAATTAAAGTTATATAATTGGAGTCATTGATAAATTTATGTAGTTGAAGCTTTGTATATTCCATTTTGTCTGATATTTATTCTAATCTTCTCCTGTTGATTAAGGCCATCAGTTTTTATGTTATCTTTATTAATAGTGGAATAAATGCCCCCCATCATCCCAATATTTCTTTACATATTTCATAGCATATAGTTGGTTTTCCCTCTGGCCTTTTCTATTTTTACTTTCTTTCTTTTATTTAAGTGGAATCCAAAGCTGAATACATTACTTTGTGTAAAGCTTGATCAGCAGTTGACTAACTGAACATGAGCCTGCAGTGTGCCCAGGCAGCCAAGAAGGCCAATGGCATCCTGGCCTGTATCAGGAACAGTGTGGCCAGCAGGAGCTGGGAGGTCATTCTGCCCCTATACACTGCACTGGGTAGGCCACACCTTGAATCCTGTGTCCAGTTCTGGGCCCCTCAGTTTAGGAAAGATGTTGACTTGCTGGAACATGTCTAGTGAAGGGCAAGGAAATTGGTGAGGGGTTTGGAGCACAAGCCCTATGAGGAGAGGTTGAGGGAGCAGGGGTTGCTTAGCCTGCAGAAGACACAGCTCAGGGGAGACCTTATTGCTCTCTACAACTACCTGAAGGGAGGTTATAGCCAGGTGGGGGCTGGTCTCTTCTCCAAGGCAACCAGCACCAGAACAAGAGGACACAGTCTCAAGCTGCACCAGGGGAGGTTTAGACTGGATGTTAGGAAGAAATTCTTCACAGAGAGTGATTGCCCTTTGGAATGGACTGTCCGGGGATGTGGTGGAGTCACCATCACTGGAGGTGTTCAGGAGGAGACTTGATGGGGTGCTTGGTGCCATGGTTTAGTTGATTAGATGGTGTTGGATGATGGGTTGGACGCGATGATGTCAAAGGTCTCTTCCAACCTGGTCTGTTCTATGCTATGCTATGCTATGCTATGCTATGCTATGCTATGCTATGCTATGCTATGCTATGCTATCTAAGTATTTACTTATTTTACATACACTACTGCTTTGTGATATTCACAGGATTGCAATGTTATCAGATAGTTCACATACATTTAGTTAATCATGGGCCAGGCCTTCCTTTGTGCTGATAGTGTTGGCAAAAGATACAATTTTTAGTTATTTCTCTGAGTTTTCTTACTTACACAAACCAATTTAAAGTTGACATAGTTAATGATTAAAATTGTCCATTTGAGATTTTGTTTGTTTGTTTAACCCATTCCCATTCTTGGCAGCACTGATTTCATATTATAAACTCATTAAGTGGTGTTGTACTATGAATTCTTCCTCAGAAGATTCAGAGAGATGGGAATGATTATGAACAAGAGTTAAACCCTACTTGGTTACGTCCTAGGATCCACTTCAATGTGAAACTCATTGTTTCACATAAAGCCCTTTGAGTTTCTGATCCAACTCAGACTTTGCATGGAAGACTCTTGGGTGGGCAAATGAATTATCCTAACTGACCTAGTCCAAGGAAAATCAGATTTGCTTCTTCTATTGTTGATAATAATTCAAAAAGTGGGTAAAACTTTTGCAGAGTTATATGTTAATTTCTGTTTCATTATAAAAGCCTTCTGGCAGTATTTATTAGTATCCAAGGAGATTTAACTTGTTCTTCTGCTTTTTAGATTTGCATGCTTTCTACTTTCTTTTGCAAGCACACAGTAAAAATATTAAGCTGATGACCCTGAACAGACCTCTGTAGGCCACACTTGATACTTCTTCCTGACCTGACACTGAACCATTAAAAATTGCTCTGTGAATTGTTTTGGGGTTTTTTTTGCTTTGTTCAGGGTCTGTTTGCTTGTTTGTTATTTATTTTTTGTTGGTGGTGTTTTGGGGTTTTATTTTGGTAGTGGTGAGGGTTTTGTGTGTTTGTTTGTGGTTTATGTTTTGTTGTAACTTATTTGTTGTAACTGGATGAGGCTCTGGCCTGCCTAATCTAGTGTGGGGTGTCCCTGCCCATGACAGGGGGTTGGAACTAGATGATCCTTGTGGTCCCTTCCAACCCTGACTGATTCTATGATTCTATAATTCTATGATTTCCCCCCTTCTCTCTACATTGTATTTATTTAGCAGTGATTGCATTTAATCAACATTTATCTAGTTTCTTTACAAGAATGTCATGTGGAACTGTATCAAATTCTTTATTAAAATCAAGATGTAGTATGTCCACAGCATTTCCTTTATCCACTAAGCTTGTTATCCTATCAGTAAAAGAAATGAGGTTAGTTCAGCATGATTTGTTTTTGATGAGCCCATGTTGCCTACTATTTACAAGTTATTTTTCTCTAGGTGCTTTCAAATTATCTGCTTTATTAATTGTTCTAGCAATTTAGGAAGTATTGAGTTTATATGTATCACTCAGCAAGATTTTATCAAATGACATGAAGATAACTGCCCACCTTGAACATGTTGTAAACAGGGATTTCTGGAAATGCTCTGCTGCTTAATTCTATATCTAGATTAAGCTTTTATTTACTTTCAAAGTTAGATGATCTTAGACCAAAAGTATATTTTTTAATGATATGTAATAATGTAATTAAATAACATCTGTCACAGAACACTATGAGAAATCTCACTGTAATATCTTGACCACACCACACACAGTCCATGAGGACCTGCCTGATTGTCTGCTACTACTTCCTTGCCCTACCCTTTTGCTGAAGTTTTCTGCAACACCTGAGCTATGACCCACAGAAATTGCTATCAGATTTCAGAGTATTCATCAGGGAAATCACTGATTGTTTAAGGCTCAGCCTCAGCCTGAGGTGAATTGTGCCCTAGACTGCTCTACATCGATTATGAAGGGACCCAGCCTGACCTCGTCAGATATGAACATTTACCTTTGTTCTTTTTCAGAGTTTCCAGTTGCTTTGCTCAAAAGTTGAATGTACTTTCTCATGGGGAAATTTCTCCTGTGCTATTCAGACATGAGACAGAGAGTTAACTTTGTAGCTCTGTTTTTCTCCTTCACTGATTCTAAAACATTAGAAAACCAGATGTGTAACGGATGCACCCCTTGTTGGCAGTCAGATGGAATGCTGTAGTTTCTATCAGTAATCAAAAAAACCATTATTAAAGGGAACTGGGATTATTTCCTTAATTCTACAGTTATCAACTGCTTGATGAGATCTCTAGGTCCGGATTTAAGTAACATTTAATTAGCACTGTTGCAGAAAACTGAAACCTTTCTGAAGTAAATTAGGTTGCATCTATTCATGCTACCACTGATTTTGTCTTTGTCTAGATTTTCCTAGTACACTTACTCAAAGATGGTTTAAACTGTCAGAATTACAAGGAGTACTTCTGCACTATTAGTAAAATAAAGTGATGTTTTCAATCCTCCTACTAAATATTTCATAAGATTTGACAAACAAAACCTTGCTCTCTCTTTATCCAAATAATCCAAATAATCCTTTGCAAGAACTGCTGGAAAAGACTTAAGTGTTAAAAGCAGAGATCTTCAGTCTGTTGGCTTGCAAAGACTTTAAAAAGAAATATGAAAAAATAAAAGCCTACAATACTGTGCCCATTAGAAAATCAAGACATTGATTTAGTGTGGTAAAAAAAGCCTCAGAATCATGGAAGCAATGCCTGACAAGGTGAAGAAAAATTGAGGGCTTGAGGATGAAATACTCACAGAAAAACATATTTATATCCACTTTTTCCAAGCAAAAACAAGGCACATCTTTGTGTTTTGTTGATTTTTTTTTTTTGGCTATTTGTTGTTTTTCTTGGTTTGGTTTGGTTTGGTTTGGTTTGGTTTGGTTTGGTTTGGTTTGGTTTGGTGGGGGGATTTTGGGGTGGTGGTAGCAGTGCTTATGTCATTTGGTTTGTTTTCTTTTCTTCCCACATGTCCCAGAACAAATAGGATAGAATAGAATAGAATAGAATAGAATAGAATAGAATAGAATAGAATAGAATAGAATAGAATAGAATAGAATTTAACCAGGTTGGAAAAGATCTTCGAGATCATCAAGTCCAAGCTATCACCACACACCATCTAATCAACTAAACCATAGCACCAAGTGCCCCATCCAGTCTCTTCTTAAATGTCTCCAGTGATGGTGACTCCACCACCTCCCTGGGCAGCACATTCCAAAGGCCAATCACTCTTTCTGTGAAGAATTTCTTCCTAATATCCAGCCTGAACCTCCCCTGGTGCAGCTTGAGACTGCGTCCTCTTGTTCTGGTGGTGGTTGCCTTGGAGAAGAGACCAGTCCCCACCTGGCTACAACCACCCTTCAGATAGTTGTAGACAGCAAGAAGGTCTCCCCTGAGCTTCCTCTTGTCCAGGCTAACCAACCCTAGCTCCCTTAGCCACTCCTCATAGGGCTTGTACTTGAGACCTCTCAGCAGCCTTATTGTTCTTCTCTGGACACGTTCAAGAGTCTCAATGTCCTTCTTGAACTGAGGAGCCCAGAACTGGACACAGAACTCAAGGTGTGGCCTAAACAGTGCTGAGTCCATGGGCAGAATGACTTCCCTGCTCCTGCTGGCCACACTATTCTTGATGCAGGCCAGGATGCCATTGGCCTTCTTGGCCACCTGGGCACACTGCTGGCTCATGTTCAGCCTAGTATCAACCAGCACCCCCAGGTCCCTCTCTGCCTGGCTGCTCTCCAGCCACTCTGACCCCAGCCTGTAGCACTGCATGGGGTTGTTGTGGCCAATGTGTAGAACCTGGCACTTGGATATGTTAAACCTCATGCCTTTGGACTCTGCCCATCTGCCCAGCCTGTCAAAATCCCTCTGGAGAGCCCTTCTACCCTGTAACTGATCAGCACCTGCCCCCAGCTTGGTGTCATCTGCAAATTTACTGATGATGGACTCATCAGTAGAGAAGAGCAATGGTAGAGGAACTTCTCCATTAAATTTTAAGGTAGCTAATATCGACTGATAAGACTAAGCTTACTATACCCTGTTCTGATAATTTCTAAATTACAAAAAAATTCATATAGATTTTCTCCATATTGAGGAAATTTTTTTTGCCATTATTATATAGAAGATTTAGGCAGAAGATTTAATGTTCTTGTGTTGCATAAGAATTTCAGATTACTCGAAGTTTTTCAGCTCACCCAGGATGTATTCCATAAACTTATGTAACAGTGGGGCAACTGTGTCCATACTTACATGGAGAAATTATTTGTGGAGTTTGTTTTTCCTTCATCATATTTAGTATTTGGGGATCATTCAGGACTTTTAGCTCTTTTAACATGAAAAGCTAATAAAATATGAATGGCAAAAAGTGGGGTTTCAATGCAAATCCAGCATGAAAATATCACCTCAGAATTTTTCACCAGCAGATGTGAAAGTCAATTCTTCCCAGGCTTGTCTTTTCCCTTGTTTTACTTTTCCCCATTTGATTTGCTCCTGAGGACAGAAGAGAAGGAAGAAAAGGTCATGGCAGTTCTGTGTACATTCCCAATCAATCTGCTTCTCACACTCATCAAAGACCAGACAAGAATCCAGACACAAAGGTGTCATAAAACTACCTTTGCTTTCCATCAGTTCCTTTACCAAGACAAACTCCCTCTGAGATCTGAACTCAACTTGTGGAATGCCTTCTTCTATTTAATTTTTACTTCTATATGTAGTTTGTATGTGTTAAATTTCCTCTTCTCTCCACTAGCATATGTAAATATTTCACTTACTTATCAAGATTAAAAACAAACAAAACACAACAAACCCATGCTTACAATCTGCTTATTAGAAGACTTGATTCTCTTCTTTTCTACTTCATACTTGGCAACTTTCTTTACCACAAAAAGAGTATAAAATTCTACCAAATGAAAGTTAAGTTACTGGCAGAGTGTGTCTCCCAGGGAGCTGGGATTGTTTAGCCGGGAGAAGAGGAGGCTCAGGGAGACCTTATTGGTGTCTACAACTACCTGAAGGGTGATTGTAGACAGGATGGGGTTGGTCTCTTCTCCCAGGCAACCAGCACCAGAACAAGAGGACACAATCTCAAGCTGTGCCAGGGGAGGTTAAAGCTGGATATTAGGAAGAAATTCTTCATAGAGAGAGTGATTACCCATTGAAATGGGCTGCCCAGGGAGGTATTGGAGTCACTGTCCCTGGAGGTGTTCAGGAGGGGGTTGGATGTGGCACTTGGTGTCATGGCTTCATAGTCATGAGGTCTTGGATGACAGGTTGGACTCTATGATCTTTGAGGTATTTTCCAACCTTATTGATTCTATGATTCTATGTTCTATAACAGTTATCACTGCAGCTCTCCAAAGATTAAATGATTGTTTAGCAAGATTGCTTCCTGAAAAAAAGAAAATAAAAAAAATAGCATAGCAAGAAACTTAAAGAATTAGAAATAAAACATGAAAACCAAGAAAATACTAATCTAACATGAAGGAATGAAGGATGATTTAAATTTTATCTGCACTCTGTAAGGTTTCACTCCTTATTAGCTACTTGCGATCTACCATTCGAGATATCTGTTTTAAGTCTGATGAGTAGTCTCATAACCTCAACCAGCTTACAGCTTCTTCTGTATGTTGGTAGATGTCTAGATAGAATCACAGAATTAAACAGGTTGGAAAAGACCTTCAAGATCATCAAGTCCAACCTATCACCCAACACCATCTTATCAACTAAACCATATCACCAAGTGCCTCATACAGTCTTATTTTAAACACTTCCAGGGACGATGACTCCACCACCTCCCTGGGCAGCCCATTCCAATGGCCAATCACTCTTTCTCTGAAGAATTTCTTCCTAACATCCAGCCTAAATTGCAAAATTGTTTTAGAATCATAGAATCATCTAGGGACACCTCACACTAGATCAGGTTGCTTGGAGCCACATACAGGCTGTCCTTAAAAACCTCCAGGGATGAGGCTTCCACCACTTCCCTGGGAAAACTGTTCCAATGTCTCACCACCTTCATGGTGAAGAATTTCTTCCTGACATCCAATCTGAATCTATTTCGTTTTTCCATTCCCCCTGGTCCTTTCATTACCTGACACCTCCAAGTCCCTCACCTGCACCATTTCCCCCTTTTTCCCCTCAAGTCCCAGAGCACCTGGGCTCCGTTGGAGTCTCCTCCCACCCCAGGTGTGGCCACTCGGTCCTCCCAACCCACTCCCCTTTTTAATCCCCCCAGGAAAGACAGAAGCCCCAAGCTGAGCCCATCTGGGCTGAGGGATCCTCCTCTCATCGCTGGTGAGTGCCTGTGGTTCACACTGGGTGATGGTGGTGGTGACAACAAAGGCCGGGGGGCCTGGTGGCCCCCGGTTAGCTAGGACCATGACTGATGACCGCTCCAATATCATCCACGGGTGCTGGCTGGGTCTCCTTACTGGGGCTGAGCTCCTCTGCCATCTAATCAACTAAACACAGAAAGTCAGTTGAAGTCAGCAATGCATAAAATTTACCTATAGATATTGATGCATTTAAAATCCTTTAATGTATTCACTTTTCTGTAACTGTTTTAAGGCTATATGAAAAGATCTATTAGCAGAGAAGATCTGTTAGCAGAGAAGAAAGTGGTAGGGTGAAGTGTTGTGTGTTCCTGCATAAAAAGGAACTTAAAACACAATCTGATTTTGGCTGTAGGAACCTTCCAATACTCTGGAATGGAGTGAAGAGTGCACACACACTACATTAAATTGGCTTCCATGTCTTTTTGTGGTTGCTTATTAAATTATTATTTCTTTTATGTCAGTCTCTAAAATGGGCAGATTTAATTTGACAAAATGCAGACAGGTGTATGCAGTGAAAACTCTTCATGAAGTCTTTACAGTTAATGCAGAGAACTGTAAAGTTTTAAATCAGTCATAGAAGAACCCAAGTTAAAAGAGTCCTCCAAAGATCACTGGTGCAAAAGATCATGCCCAGATGCAATTTCTTTCATCTTAAACGAGATGCATAAAATAAGTCAGATGAATCACATGTCTTGCTCTCCACTGCAGTAGTGGATACTGACATAACTGGTACCTACACCCTTTGAGACCAGTACAGTTTTAATACTAAAAAGAATACTTTAAGTTTCCACAATTAACACCTCTCCAAATTTAAGTGAGAAGGCAATTTGTTACTTCTTTTTTTTTTTGTTCTTTAATGTTTAAGGAAAAAACAATGTTTAAAGCAACAATGGGTAACTATGATGAAATTTCTTAACAGAGGAAGTCCCCATGGCAATTTTTGAAGCATTAAAACTTCATTTTCTCTGTGAAAAGCCTATTTGAGTATTTTTAAATGCTATAATAAGTTTTCCCAACAGAATATGAAGCTTTTAAACCACACTAAAACATTAATGGGGGCTTTCTGTTCAGAGACATGAAGTCCAAACTTTAGATGGAAGAGTTTGATTCTCCATGGCCTTGTATGTTAAACCTTACTTACAGTTCCAGTGGAATACCTTTACAGTTTTTTGATAGAGTAATTGTATTTCATATATTCTTCAAGACCACTTCATACACACACAGGAAGCCAAAACAAACAAACAAACAATTGATTCACAGCTCAGACACAGGGTTTTTTTTGCTGTAGTCACATATTATTGTGTAGGTCACTATAAAATATTGCCAAGGATAAAAGTACCATTCTGCAGTCTTTGAAAAAATACAGAAGATATAGAGTATAAAACATTTTTGCTTCACTTTAATTTATGGTCTCAGAATCATAGAATGATCTGGGTTGGAAGGGACATCTGAAGGTCATCTACTCCAAACTCCCCTGCAGTCGTCTGGAGCATCCTCAACTAGATCAGGTTGCCCAGAGTCCAGTCGAGCCTCACTTTGAATATCTACAGGGATGGGGCCACAACCACCTACCCTGGCAATCTGTTCCAGTATTCCACCACCCTCATAGTAAAGAACCTGTTCCTAGCATCCCATCTACACCTGCTCTTCTCTAGTTTGAATCCATTGCTGCTTGTCATGTCACCACAGGCCTTTGTAAACAGTCTCTTTCCATCCTTCTTGCAGGCCCCCTTCAGGTACTGGAAGACTGCTATTAGATGTCCACAGAGCCGCCTCTTCTCCAGGCTGTACAACCTCAGCTCCCTCAGCCTGTCCTCATAGCACAAGTGCTCCAACTCCCTGATCATTTTCGTGGTGCTCCTCTGAACTCTCTCCATCAGGTCCATGTCTTTTCTATATTGAGGGTTCCAGACAAGTGAGGTCTTATCAGAGCAAAGTGGCAGAATCACCCCTCTGGATCTGCTGGCAATGAATCTTTTGACACAGCCCAGGATGTGATTGGCCTTCTGGGTTGCAAGTCCACACTGTCTTCTCAAGTCCAGGTCCTTGTCCATCAGTACCCCCAAGTCCTTTTCCACAGGGCTGCTTTGTAACACCTCCTCCTTGATAGTGAGGATTGTTCTGGCCCAGGTGCAGAACCCTGCACTTACTCTTGTTGAACCTCATGAGGCGCACCAGGGCCCGCTTGTCCAGATCTCTCTGGATGACATCCCATCCCTCTGGGGATCACTCAGCTTGGTGCCATCTGCAAACTTGCTGATGGTGCACTCAATCCCACTGTTTATGTTGCTGATTAAAATATTAAACAGCATAGGTCCCAGTACAGGTCCCTGAGTGACAGCTCTTGTCACTGCCCTCCATCTGGAATTCAAGCCATTGAGCACCACCCTCTGGATGCGACCATCCAGCCAATTCTTTATCTACTGAACAGTCTGCCCATCAAATCCATAACCCTCCAATTTAGTGAGCAGGAGGTTCTGTGGAACTGTGTCAAAGGCCCCATAGAAGTCCAGATAGATCACATCCATAGGTTGCCCCTCATCTACTGACATAGTCACTTTGTCATAGAAAGCCACAAGGTTAGTCAGGCAGGACCTGCCCCTAGTAAAGCCATGATGGCTGTCTTGAATCACTTCCCTGTCCTCCATATGCCTTAGAATGGTATCAAGGATGATCTGTTCCATGATGTTCCCAGGCACAGAGCTGAGGCTGGCAGGTTGGTAGTTCCCAGGGTCCTCCTTTCTAGCCCTTTTAAAAATGGGTGTGATGTTTTGTTTCAGTCACCAGGGTATTCATCCTACTGTCATGACTTCTAATTATGCCAGATTAGCTAAAGAATTGCACCAGAACTATGAAAAATATTATTTCATTAATCATCCCATTCTAGTTGCTGCCCTGCACTAGAATCTGTGTGGGAGAGAATCAACTATTCAACAATGTGTATCCTTTTTTTTACTGGTGGACCATTGTTTATAGTGGTCCTGAAAATGCTTCTAAGGGAGCCAATATATATGACTGGGAAGACCATTTCTGCATATCCTCTGTAGGAAATAATCTGCATCTCGTAAGTGATATGTTATCCAGAAGTCACAAAAGCTTGAAAACTCTTGCATGTAGTCAAGTTCAGTGTAGCTATGACTACTGGTACTGCTATGGACATGCTTAATCAGGCACAGTGCCTAATGTTGCAGCCTCAGGCTCTGTTTTGACACCTGCATACTGGCTATTAATAAAGCGAAATTAAGTGTTGAGAAGGATGAAGAGTACTTTGCTTACAAACACAAACATTCACTGTATGGTACCAGCAACAAGCATGATTCAATGTAAAAACCTGAAACTGAAATAACGTAAGGTTGGAAAATATAAACTTTTTGAATGAGAATAACCTTTTGATTCTAAATCATTTATGAAGCTAGTAGAATCATAGACTTATTAAATCATTTTGGTTATAAGAGACCTTTAATATCATCAAGTCTAACCATTAACCCAAAACTGCCAAGTCACCACTCAACCATGTGCCTAAGTACCACATCTGTCCTTCTTTCAAGTACATCCATGGATGATCACAGAATCACAGAATTGCCAAGGCTGGAAGAGACCTCAAGGATGATCAAGTCCAACCTGTCACCACAGACCTCATGATTAACCATGGCACCAAATGCCACATCCAACCCCCTCTTGAACGCCTCCAGGGATGGTGACTCAACCACCTCCACGGGCAGCCCATTCCAATGGCGAATGACTCTCTCAGTGAAGAATTTCCTCCTCACCTCGAGCCTAAACTTCCCCTGGCACAGCTTGAAACTGTGTCCCCTTGTTCTGGTGCTGGTTGCCTGGGAGAAGAGACCAACTCCCTCCTGGCTACAACCACCCTTCAGGTAGTTGTAGACAGCAATAAGGTCGCCCCTGAGCCTCCTCTTCTCCAGGCTAAACAATCCCAGCTCCCTCAGCCTCTCCTTATAGGGCTTGTGCTCAAGGCCTCTCACCAGCCTCGTTGCCCTTCTCTGGACATGCACCATTTCCCTGAGCAACCTGTTATTGTGTTTTACAGCCCTGCCAGTAAATAAATTTTTTGTAATACCCTACCTAAACCTTCCCTTGTGCAACCTGAGGATGTTTCCTCTTGCCCTACCACTTGTTACTTAAGAGAACAGACTGTAAGAACACGACAATCAACCTCCTTCCAGGTAGTTGTAGACAGCAATAAGGTCTCCCTTCAGCATCCTTTTCTCTAGATTAAATAAACCCTGTTTCCTCAGCTGCTTCTTCTAAGTTCTCTAGATCTTGTTTTCTAGATCTTTCATCAACTTGTTGCCTTTCCTTGGACATGCTCCAGCAACTCAATGTCTTTGTGTAGAAAAGGGCCCCAAACTGAACACAGTACTGCTACAGTACTGTTGTATACCAGCTAGATTTTCTATGTAGAAGCCAGAAGGTATAAGCTTAAAATCATTATTTGTCTGCTGCATTGAGTAATAGACTTCCATTACCTTCAAGACTATATGTACTACATTGCTCAACCAGAATGACAGGCTAGCATCATTAACAGGGAAAAGGTAACCAGCAAGACTGTAACCTGCCACTAGGTCAAGTAGGTTTTTTTTTGGGGTTTTGTTTTGCTTTGTTTTTAACATTTCCCATCTAAGTCATTTATCTTTCTGACCCCAAGGATATGAGGCTCCTCATGAAGACTGAGGAAAGCCAGTAGGGAATAAGGAATGGATCAGTAAGAAATAAATCCTTTATAAAAGAAGGTCTTTCTTGTTTCTTTTCATGTTAGGAAACTATGCAGATTGCTCACTCACTATAGTGAACAGGAGAATTCACATTGACTTTGGAAAGCATAACTTGGGCTCAAATTCTTTTATTTAAGAATAATAACAATTTTTAAAAAATCATTTATTTGCATGTCTGTTGTTTTCCAGTGGGTTAAAACTTTATTATGGAAAGTTTTGAAGATAGCTTCTTTCTATGAGACTGGAGGTACGTATGTGTATGTATACCAGCTAACTCTGCAGAGAGATATTTGGTTTTTCACCCCTTTAAATCAAAAGATATGAATAAAATGATCATTGAAAGAAACAACATTGTGCCAAAATAAAGCTGACATAGTAGAGAATCACAGTCTCTTGGACTTTAATGGATATCCACTTGCTCTGCTAATGAACTGTAAAATGTTATAATTACAATTTATGAGCCTTTCCCACCTTCTGATGACAAAAGAGAGCAAAGAGCAAAGCAGAATGAGGACATGGTCTAGTGAATAGCTTTCCTTTGTTCTCTAAACATCCCACAGTCTGAACACATGCCACACAATGGAA
Organism: Picus viridis; assembly: GCA_033816785.1. Taxonomy (NCBI): domain Eukaryota; kingdom Metazoa; phylum Chordata; class Aves; order Piciformes; family Picidae; genus Picus; species Picus viridis. Next base: position 81,733,543 of record CM066566.1, on the reverse strand, counting down.
AGTTCAGTGATTCTTGCTGGTTTGTGAACAGTGCATACCACTCCCTGATCAGTATCTAGTGAGCACTGTATTTTAAAATTACTACACAGTATTCAACTTTTTGTGTCCTGGGAGACAAATCTTTCATCACCTCTCGAGGTCATCTGAACAGGACATACTCCTGCTCAAAGCAACTACAGCATCAAAGTCAGGTCAGGTTTCTCTTGGTCTTGCCCAAATGAGTATTGAAAGGGGAAAGATATTACAGCCTCTGTGGGCAACCTATTCCATTGCTTAATCACCTTCACTGTGACAATTATATCCATTATATTCAGTCAAAATCTCCCTTGCAGCAACTTCTGACACTGAACTCTTTTCTTTTTTTTTTTTTTTTTTTTTTTTTTGTCTGTGCACCTTCAAAAGAGTCTTCCATTTTCACTATTCTATATTCACCCTTTAGTTGTTGAAGGGAGCAGCTGAGTTCCTCCTCTCTCTCTCTTTCTCTCACCAAGTGGTTTGCTTTGCACTTCTTCATCTTCCAAGTTGTATTCCTTTGCTCTAGCTCCTGGCCACCGTAGTACCTTCATGTGAGCTGTTTCATCACTCCTAGACTTACTCTGGTGAGTCCAAAATTGGACAGAATATTTCAGATGGGACCTCAGAAGGGTTGAGAAGAGAACAATGATGAATTCCTTCAACCTGTCAGCTGCCCTAACCAGAGTGTAGTTACCCTTTATCTCTAGAAGAACACATTGTTTATTTTGAGTTATTCTGTCATAAATGCAGGAATCTTCATTTGCTTTTGCTGAACTTCATGAGGTCTCTGTCAGCACATTTCTTCATCCTGTTAAGATCTATTTGAATCTTGGACCCTGGCTTACTGCTTCCTGTCAGCTCCTCTTAACTGGAATCTCTGGAGAACTCACAGAGATGCCTGGTTTTCTGTGGTTCCAGTGAAGATGTTAGTACCAGGCCCACAGGTGACCCCAGGGAATATCACTTGCTCCTTCAGTAGAATGCTGTAGACCTCTTTCACTGGAATATGAGTTAAAGATCTCTTTCAAGACTTGAAAATCCCTTTTTTTCCTTGCCACCTTGCCACACTGTAAAGTATTAGCTAAGTAGGGTAACAATGACTTATGTAACATTTTAAAAATGATGTTGCACCAGAGTTTTGTCTCAAGACGAGTAACCAAATTACCTCACAGTGATATGCCACCCATTCTGTCACAACCTATTCCATTTGCCTTGTTTATTGCTCAGAAAGTCACATTTCAAATCTCTTCACAAACTCTTCAGCTCAAAGATCACTTCTATTAATTTTTATAGTGATTTCCATAGAAAAAGAAAGGGAGTACTCTGAAGGAAATGTTGTGGCAGCACCAGTATATTGACAGATAATCTATTGATAGAAGTGCTGGGAGCCCTCAAATTCCTTATAGGATGGTTAAATGAATATTCATTAAGGGTGATTTTTCTCTCACACTTTGACATTTCCTTGCTTGATAAGTAGGCATCTGACCCAAGTGGGATGACTCGGTGGGATGACAAATAGGCAATTGGTCTTTGAACAAAAAAATCTCACAGGAATAAAAATGGACTGGCTGGATGAGTTGTTTCTGCTGGAGAGGAAAAAGGCTTCCTCCACTCCCCAGTTTCTAGGACAGAGGCAGAAATTATGAGATTTTTTCCTTTGAAAAACACTACCTGCTATATTTAACATTTTTTTCAGTTTTAAAGCCCTATTGTGTAAATAGGATTTCGAAGCAAGAGATCTGTGTCAAATTTATATGATGCATGCATTCCCACAGAAGTATGTTAAGAAATTAAAAGTAAGACTGTAATATACACTGTATAAGCTAAATTCAGCCAGTATACTGTTCTGACCATGGTTAGGTCAGTGGTGATAATGTCATCATGATCATTACTGTGATCTCAAGTATTTAATTACTGAGATTTGTTTATAACTGTTTCCCTGTGCACAGATAAATGATGGCTTAGGGTATTTGCTCAAATGATATAAAAAGAAATGGGCTTGGATACTGCCATTCATTTCTGGAAATAGCATTAGTTAGACAGTTGATTAGTGATTTTGCTGTTAGATATAGTACGCAGTTAAGAGAAACCCAAACTCACACAAAGATTCCTCTTTGCCAAGTAAGACAGGAACTGTAACAGATGGAATACAATGTGTAGGAACTTGTATATAACCTCTTAGATACATTACCAAAAGCTGAAGACTTCAAAATTGTCTACTGTGATGGGTCACACTCATCCTGAAAGCAGGGGGAGAGGGCTTGCGAGAGCCTTGCTCTCCTCAGAGAGGGTTTTCCCCCCTGGGAAACTGAGGTAGTCTGTTCCATTCCCCCTCCCTGTCCAGCAAGCCTATAACAAGGAAGACACTGCAGCCATTTGCTCTCTTTTACTTCTGCCTTGTGGGGACAAAAGGACTAAGAGAGTTGCTGCTGCTCCTCTGCCACATGGTAAGGCCTGGTCTTTTCTCCCTGATGCATCTCCAAAGGACTGTTGGCTTTCTATATACATTTTCCCTATCTATCCTTGTTCTTTACCCTTGTGAACTCTTCCTGTTATTGTTTTTTTTTATATATATATACACACATATATATATATAAAACAATATACATATATTATTTAAAGAAAATGTTTACCTCTCTACTTCCAAACCAACTCCAAACTATTTCTTGGTAGATTTACCTTCTCCTTTTTTTCTTATCCTCCTTTCTTTCCTTTTTTGTTAGAGGAGGGGGAAGCAGGGGAGGGATTCTCAGTCTTGCGCCCCCCCCCATCTGAGCTTTTAAATCCCAGTTAAGGCACAAACTACCACATCTACAAAAGCACTGATAGAGTTCAGTTGGCACTCTAGACTCTTTCAGTACTCATTCTGCACAGAGAATAGTGGTACCTTTTCCCTATAGCTAATGGTTTAAAAAAATGCATTATAAGGGAGAAGGACACAGTTCAGAAATCACTGACTGCAGAGAATAAGAAAACAGTAAAATCATTGAAAGGGGAGAGGAAATGTAGAACACAGTCATAGTGACCTAGTCATTAGAAAACCTTGACAAAAGTACAAAATGTAGAATTTTACTTCTATTATATATTGTTCAAATATATAATCAAGAACTGAAAAATCTGAAGTACTGAAGGCATTTCATCTATGTGGAATCATAGAGTTACCAAGGTTGGAAGAGACCTCGAAGATCATCGAGTCCAACCTGTAACCACAAACCTCACGACTACTAGACCATGGCACCAAGTGCCAAATCCAGTCCCCTCTTGAACGCCCCCAGGAACGGCGACTCCACCACCTCCGTGGGCAGCCCATTCCAATGCTTAACAGCTCTCTCTATGAAGAACTTTCTCCTCAACTCAAGTCTAAACTACCCCAGGTGCAGCTTGAGAATGTGTCCTCTTGTTCTGTTGCTTGTTGCCTGGGAGAAGAGACCAACCCCCACCTGGCTCCAAACACCCCTCAGGTAGTTGTAGACAGCAATAAGGTCACCCCTGAGCCTCATCTTCTCCAGGCTAAACAATCCCAGCTCCCTCAACTTCTCCTCATAGAGCTTGTGCTTGAGGCCTCTCACCAGCCTCATTGCCCTTCTCTGGACACATTCAAGTGTCTCAATGTCCTTCCTAAACTGAGGGGCCCAGAACTGGACACAGGACTCAAGGTGTGGCCTAACCAGTGCTGAGTCCAGGGGCAGAATGACTTCCCTGCTCTTGCTGGTCACACTATTGGTGATGCAGACTACTTATTATCAGCCTTGTCTTACTATATCTCATTTATGGTTCCTTTTTTTTTTTAATATTAAAAAAATGTTGTTGGACTTCCCTAAAAATAATGTCCTTGCAGGTTTCCTCTTTTAACATTTTATTTCTGAAGAGATTTTTAATGTGATGTTTTGATTTCGTTTGTTCCACAGTTTGACGACACATTATCAGTTACTGTTATGTGACAGATAAATCTATGGGTGAGAGATAAACTTTGGTGTGGCATGCAAATGGCAGGAGTTGATCTGCTGGAGGGAAGAGAGGCTCTCCAGAGGGACCTTGACAGGCCGGACAGATGGGCAGAGTCCAATGGCATGAGATTTAACACATCCAAGTGCTGGGTTCTGCACATTGGCCACAGCAACCCCATGCAGTGCTACAGGCTGGGGTCAGAGTGGCTGGAGAGCGGCCAGGCAGAGAGGGACCTGGGGGTGCTGGTTGATGGTAGGCTGAACATGAGCCTGCAGTGTACCCAGGCAACCAAGAGGGCCAATGTCATCCTGGCCTGCATCAGGAACAGTGGGTCCAGCAGGAGCAGGGAGGTCATTCTCCCCTGTACACTGCACTGGTTAGGCCACACCTTGAGTCCTGTGTCCAGTGCTGGGCCCCTCAGTTTAGGAAGGATGTTGACTTGCTGGAACATGTCCAGAAAATGGCAACAAGGTTGGTGAGGGATTTGGAACACAAGCCCTATGAGGAAAGGCTGAGGGAGCTGGGGTTGCTTAGCCTGGAGAAGAGGAGACTGAGGGGTGACCTTCTTGCTCTCAACAACTACCTGAAGGGAGGTTGTAGCCAGGCAGAGGTTGGCCTCTTCTCCCAGGCAGCCAGTACCAGAACAAGTGGACACAGTCTCAGGCTGCGCCAGGGCAGGTTTAGGCTGGATGTTAGGAAGAAGTTCTACACGGAGAGAGTGATTGCCCATTAGAATCGGCTACCTGTGGAAGTGGTGGAGTCACCTTCATTGGAGGTGTTCAGGAGGAGACTTGATGGGGTGCTTGGCTGCATAGTTTAGCTGTTGGGTGGGTTGGATTGGTTGATGGGTTGGACGCGATGATCTTGAAGGTCTCTTCCAACCTGGTGTATTGTATTGTATTTTTTCTTAATTAATCACAGAATCACCGAGGTTGGAAGGGACCTCAAAGATCATTAAGTCCAACCCATCACCACAGACCTCATGACTAAACCATGGTGCCAAGTGCCACATCCAATCCCCTCTTGAACACTTCCAAGGATGGTGACTCCACCACCTCCCTGGGCAGCACATTCCAATGGCTAATGACTTGTTTAACTCACAATAACCACTGGATCAAGTTTTCTGCTTTCTTTTGTTTTCTGCCCTTTTTGGTCCTGAAGTTATGTTATCCACTGTAACAGACTAAATCTTGTCTCTCCTGATGTAAATCAACAAAGATAAAATTTCTCCTTGCCCAGGCAATAGTTGCCAAGGGAGGGGATGGTGAGCAGATGCCACTGGATAATGACTCTCTGGAATGTGCATAGACAAGATCATCTCTACCCATCAGCTACCCTGGAAAGGGAGGATAGTGCAAAGGACAATGGATTCACCACCTGGACACATACCTAAAAAAAAACCTGTGACTGAAAAACTATATAAAAGACCTGAGCAATGCCTCCTCCTCAGAAGAAAAATGGAGAAGAAAATACAAGGATAGAAAAAGACAGACACAGAAGAAAAGACATCACCATGTAGCCTGGAAGCAGCAGACCGGGAGGAACCCTCTCCCCATGTCCTAAGTTCTGCCTGCTGAAACTCATGGAGCTGAAGAGGCTGCTCAGAGAAGGACTTGGACTTTGGGATCTCTCCCTCCCCTCCTCCAAAGGAGGACAGCACAATCAAGAAGAATGACATCTCCACACCAAAGTGGCAGCACCCTTCTTCCACAGGCCCAAAATATATTGGGGGTGTGGTAATTCCTTTCCTCTTTCACTCTTCTCCCTCTCTCTCTTTTTTCTCTTCCGTTCTGTTAATAAATAGCCTCTCTGTTGATATTTTGGCCTAATTTGTGCCTCTAATTTCATAACATGTGAATATTCAAAAGAATTGAGTCTCTTTACCTCTCCAGACCAAGACATCCGAGTGTTTGTCTGCATTACAGTTCTCATGTGCTTCTCTTAACTCTTTGGCTTAGATGCCATAGAATCATAGAATTAATAAGGTTGGAAAAGACCTCAGAGATCATCAAGTCCAACCTGCCACCCAACACCTCATGACAACTAAACCATGACATCCAAGCCTTTTGTGAACACCTCCAGGGATGGTGACTCCACCACCTCCCTGGGCAGCACATTCCAATGGCTAATGACTTGTTTAACTCACAATAACCACTGGATCAAGTTTTCTGCTTTCTTTTGTTTTCTGCCCTTTTTGGTCCTGAAGTTATGTTATCCACTGTAACAGACTAAATCTTGTCTCTCCTGATGTAAATCAACAAAGATAAAATTTCTCCTTGCCCAGGCAATAGTTGCCAAGGGAGGGGATGGTGAGCAGATGCCACTGGATAATGACTCTCTGGAATGTGCATAGACAAGATCATCTCTACCCATCAGCTACCCTGGAAAGGGAGGATAGTGCAAAGGACAATGGATTCACCACCTGGACACATACCTAAAAAAAAACCTGTGACTGAAAAACTATATAAAAGACCTGAGCAATGCCTCCTCCTCAGAAGAAAAATGGAGAAGAAAATACAAGGATAGAAAAAGACAGACACAGAAGAAAAGACATCACCATGTAGCCTGGAAGCAGCAGACCGGGAGGAACCCTCTCCCCATGTCCTAAGTTCTGCCTGCTGAAACTCATGGAGCTGAAGAGGCTGCTCAGAGAAGGACTTGGACTTTGGGATCTCTCCCTCCCCTCCTCCAAAGGAGGACAGCACAATCAAGAAGAATGACATCTCCACACCAAAGTGGCAGCACCCTTCTTCCACAGGCCCAAAATATATTGGGGGGTGTGGTAATTCCTTTCCTCTTTCACTCTTCTCCCTCTCTCTCTCTTTTTCTCTTCCGTTCTGTTAATAAATAGCCTCTCTGTTGATATTTTGGCCTAATTTGTGCCTCTAATTTCATAACATGTGAATATTCAAAAGAATTGAGTCTCTTTACCTCTCCAGACCAAGACATCCGAGTGTTTGTCTGCATTACAGTTCTCATGTGCTTCTCTTAACTCTTTGGCTTAGATGCCATAGAATCATAGAATTAATAAGGTTGGAAAAGACCTCAGAGATCATCAAGTCCAACCTGCCACCCAACACCTCATGACAACTAAACCATGACATCCAAGCCTTTTGTGAACACCTCCAGGGATGGTGACTCCACCTTGCTATCTGTATGCTTTATTTAGTATTGGATTATAGTGTACAGGAACATTAGTTCATACCACTCATATATGTGTCTGTGTTTCCCATCATGATGGAGTAAGTTGACCTATCATTAATCTTTTATTCAAAACATAGCTAAACTCTAGTATTCTAAATAAGAAAATTTAGCATCCAATTCTGATTTGCTTCTTCATTTGAATTAAAAAAAAAAAAATTAAAAAAAATAATTTCCAAACAATACTTGAATGTCCTGAAGAGAAAAACACTTTAAATGTCTTTTTAAATGTTCTCAATACAATACAATGTAATACAATACAATAAACCAGGTTGGAAGAGACCTTCAAGATCATCACATCCAACCCATCAACCAATCCAACTCACCTAAACAACTACATCATGGCACCAAACACCCCATCAAGTCTCCTCCTGAACACCTCCAATGATGGTGACTCCACCACCTCCCCGGGCAGCCCATTCCAATGGGCAATCACTCTCTCTGTATAGAACTTCTTCCTAACATCCAGTCTAAACCTCCCCTGGAGCAGCCTGAGACTGTGTCCTCTTGTTCTGGTACTGGCTGCCTGGGAGAAGAGACCAACCTCCACCGGTCTACAACCTCCCTTCAGGTTCTTGAATGTTTATGTTTCAGACCTTTAGTCTCAGTTAGTTCTCTTCCTTATTATTAACATTTTACGAAGAGTTAGAGCTCATACATTCATTGCTTCCAGGCATAGACATATTTCTTGTCTGGTAAGTAAATATTTTTTATTGCTATAGGTCCCTTAGTCTGGTTTTGTCCACTGGTGTTTTGTATCCTCTGGGTGGGGAAGGATCTCACCAGTTTAAGTGGTGTCACTATGTTTCATCTACCAACTGCTGTGCTACAAAATGAAAAGTATCCATGCTTGTAAAACTAAATTCGTTTCTTATTAAGGGCTGTTGTGCACTGAACGCTGCTATGACAATCTAGCCAATTCCATAAGCCATTTTAGAGTTCCCATGAGCTGGACACTTGGATATTTGAGAAGTGTCACAGTATAAACAATTCTAGTCAAGAGCCCTTATGACATATAATTACTGTAATAAATCGATATAGACAATTCTCTCTCCATGCTCAAGTTCTGATCTTTTTTAGCCCTTTTCAAAAATCATATGCTGTGCTTGCTGAGAAATCAGTTTATCAATGCTTCTAGAGACAAATAATTTCTTACTATTTTTTCACAAGCTTCTCATAGCTCAGATTGATTAGGTTATATATTTATTTTATTTCACTTATAAGGGGGAAAAAAAATAATCTCCCTTTGTCTTTCACTTTATCCACACCCTAAGCTTAAGATCAGAAGATTTCAGTTGGAACAAGCACCTCCCCTACTGATGAACCTATCTCAGAATGTTAAAATACTAAAACAAAACAAACAAGCCAATACATATTCTTTTTGTTTTGGTTCAGTTTTACTGAACCAAAGTCATGGTTGCAGGAGTTGTGCTTGAGAAAATAAACGCTATCGCCTCAACCCTCTTGCTACCTAACCAAGCCTCCTGGCTTTTGTCCTCACCCTAGTCACCTGGTGAGCTCTATGGAGACTCACCAGCGCTGAAAGGAGGATCCCTCAGCCCAGATTGGCTCAACTTGGGGCTTCAGCCTTTTGGGGGGGGGGGGGGATTAAAAAGGAAGTGGGCAGAGCGGGCAAAATGGCCACACCTGGGATGGGAGAAGACAGCCCACCCCACCCCTCACCCCCCCCAACAGAGCCCAGGTGCTCTGGGATTTGAGGGGAAAAATAGGGGAAATGGAACAAGTGGGGTGGAGTGGAAAAGGGGAAGATACGGTGGGAAAGGGGAGGTGGTGGTGAAAGGAGGGGAATGTAAACTAACTTTATTTTACATAAATGTTTCATAATGCACAACTGCTGTTTATGGTTTGCTTTGTCTTCATGCAAAAAGAACAAACCCATCAATACTTCATAAAATAAAGCACAATTCCAGGCTGCACCTTGAATATTTGGTTCAGTTTGGGGCCCCTCAATATCCAAGAAGTATATTGAGTTGCTTGAGTGTGTCCAAAGAAGGGCAGCAAATCTGGTGAAGGGTCTGGGGGCAGAGCTGGTGAGGAGCAGCTGAGGGAACTGGGGTTGTTCGTCCTGGAGAGAGGGAGACTAGAAAAGACCTCTTTGCTCCCCGCAGTTCCTTGAGGGGACATTGGAGTGAGGTGGGGGTTGGTCTCTTTTCTCTAGTATCAGGTGATTGAATGAGAGGAAATAGCCTGGAGTTGTGCCAGAGGAGGTTTGGGTTGAAGATTAGGAAAGAGTTCTTTGCTGCAGAACTGGTCAGACATTGGGGAGGCTGGCCAGGGAGGTGGTGGAGTCCCCATTCCTGGAGGTGTTCAATAAAGGTGTGACCATGGCACTTGAGGACATGGTTTAATGGCCATGGAGATGTTGGGTTGATGGTTGGACTGGATGATCTTGGAGGTCTTTTCCAACTGAAAGAATTCTATGATATTATGTTTCTATGATTTTCCCCTTCAGTGAAGAAGAGAAGAATAGAATAGAATAGAATAGAATAGAATAGAATAGAATAGAATAGAATAGAATAGAATAGAATAGAATAGAATAGAATAGAATAGAATAGATTAGAAACAGAATTAACCAGGTTGGAAAAGACCTTCCAGATCATTGTGTCCAACCTATCATCCAACACTATCTAATCAACTGAACCATGGCACCAAGCACCACACCAAGTCTCCTCCTAAACACCTCTAGTGATGTCAGCTCCACCAACTCCCTGGGCAGCCCATTCCAATGGCCAATCACCCTCTATATGAAGAATTTCTTCCTAACACCCAACCTAAACCTCCCCTGGCACAGCTTGAGAGTGTGTCCTCTTGTTCTGGTGCTGGTTGCTTGGGATAAGAGACCAACACCCTCCTGGCTACAACCTCCCTTCAGGCAGTTGTAGACAGCAAGAAGGTCTCCCTGAGCCTCTTCTTCTCCAGGCTAAACAATCCCATCTCCTTCAGTCTCTCCTTATAAGGCTTTGGCTATAAACCCCTCCCCAGCTTTGTTGCTCTTCTCTGGACACATTCCAGCAAGTCAACATCTTTCCTAAACTGAGGGGCCCAGAACTGGACACAGGACTCCAGGTGTGTTCTACCCAGTGCTGAGTACCGAAGGACAAAAGTTGTGAAATTAAATATTATTATAATAATGATAATAATAATTATGATAATAATAATATATTAATATTATTAAAAATTATACAGGAGTGTAGAAAATTACAAGCTTTCCTTATTGAGAGACCTTTTTTACTTTATGCAGCATGTATCAAACAGAAAGCTTTTCAGAATTACATATTTTTGTATCTCCAGCTTGCTGCTTCAAACTGATACCAGAATTCCAAAATGTAAGGTGTCTTTTCAATTTCACCTGCAGTGTGAGCAGCTTCATCTTTTTTATTCTGCAGTCAGAAATCCAGGTAATTGTATTTCTTTACCTTGTAGCTCTTTGTCATAATTAAGAACTAGAACTATTGACCCATCTTTGGAGAGGATAGCTGTTGCTCAAAATGAAAGGTAAGAAAAATTGTATTAACATATGAGCATTAGCTATACAATGAGTAATACATATTTTTCTGTCTCCCCTTGCAGCTTCATGGTAAAAGGTTTCTAAGGATTAGTGGTGGATTAGCCATGCTGAAAGTTAGAACATTTTTTCAGCTGAAAAATCCAAATAGCCACACAAAGAATGGATTATCCCCCCCCCCAGTCTAGACAGGAGAATCTGGTTGATGATGGTTTTCCTTAGAGGTCTAAGCACATTCCATGATGAAAATGATGATGTGGTATATTTAAAATAAATATATAAATAAAATATGAGCATATTATGATCCATTGTGTAGTGGTAAGTAACCAAACAGAAACATCCCCCATAGCAAACTCCTGGCAAAGCTGGCAGTCCATGACTTGGACAGGTACACTCTCCACTGGGTTAGGAACTGGCTGGAAGGCCAGGCCCAGGGAGTGTCGGTGAATGGTGCCACTTCCAATTGGCAGCCAATCACTAGTGGTGTTCCCCAGGGATCAGTGTTGGGCCCAATCTTGTTCAATAACTTTATTGATGATCTGGAAGAAGGGATTGAGTCCATCACCAGTAAATTTGCAGAGGAGAACAAGTTTGGAGCAGGTGTTGATCTGTTAGAGGGTAGGAGAGCTCTGCAGAGGGACCTTGACAGGTTGGACAGATGGTCAGAGTCCAACAGCATGAGATTTAATACATCTAGGTGCCAGGTACTACACGTTGGCCACAACAACCTCATGCAGCTGTGCAGGCTGGGTTTCTAGTGTCTGGAGTGCGGCCAGGCAGAAAGGGACCTATGGGTACTGGTGTACAGTAGGCTGAACGCAAGCCAGCATTGTGCCCAGGTGGCCAAGAGGGCCAATTGCATCCTGGCCAGCAGGAGTGGGGAAGTCATTCTGCCCCTGTACTCGGCACTGGTTAGGTCACACCTTGAATGCTGTGTCCAGTTCTTGGCTCCTCAATTCAAGAAAGATGTTGAGTTGCTGGAACATGTCTAGAGAAGGGCAACAAAGCTGGTGAGGGGTTTGGAGCACAAGCCTTATGAGGAGAGGCTGAAGGAGCTGGGATTGGCTCAGGGGAGACCTTATTGCTATCTACAGCTACCTGAAGGGTGGTTGTAGCCAGGTGGGGTTGGTCTCTTCTCCCAGGCAAGCAGCACTAGAACAAGAGAACACAGTCTCAAGCTGAGCCAGGGGTGATTTAGGGTGGATGTTAGGAAGAAGTTCTTCACAGAAGGAGTGATTTGCCATTGGAATGTGCTGCCTAGGGAGGTGGTGGTGTCACAATCCCTGGAAGTGTTTAAAATGAGACTGGATGAGGTATTTAGTGCCATGATTTAGTTGATTAAATGGTGTTGGGTGATTGGTTGAACTTGATGATCTTGAAGTCCTTTTCCAACCTGGTTAATTCTGTATTCTGTAATGTTTATCCCTTGTCCTTTCAAAATTAGATTGAGTGCAGCCTTTTCCAGGGTATCAGTGAAGTTAGCAAGATTCCTACTGACTTCCTTGGAAATAGGAAAAAAACTCTCAGTTCATGGATATGCTCCAGAAAGACGTCAAATTTTCCTGCAGGATCAACAACTAGAAGTTCACTGTTATGCTGCAACATCAAGTTCAACTCCAGATCTAACAAACAAAATTTTGTCTCCTTATGACTTGAGACATTCCTGTCATGAGTGAATATGTATGCTGCACAATGATTAGTTGTCTGACTCTTCCTTTGGAAGGGAAATACTCTTTTCAGTTTCACTTCTATACATTTAAGCCTTACACATATGAAAGAGACTGCCCTGTGGCAATGTGAAAAGCAGTCCTGTAGCTGTAGGCCAGTGCTTTAATAGTCTTTTATTACACTATATCTGACAGGCCAAGATGTGAGCTCTAGCAGCCAGAGGCTCAACACAAGGACTGGCCAAGAAGCTCATTTGTGATGTAAGAATAAAAACCATCTGATCTGTGCATCACTTTAAGTAACAGTGTAAGCCTTTTTAGGCTGCCTATAAATGATACAGCTTTACTTTTCAAATGGAGCAGAAGATTATAAAGTCTTTAGTCATATAGATATATTTTAGTTTATATAGACCTCAATTCTGAGTGCAAACCCCATGCAAAACTAAATCTGATGGTCACTGATGTTTGAAAAGCAGCTTATGAAAACAAACAAAAGCAACCTAGCTTCTAAAACTTCCAAATATCTTCATTACTCTATCTTTTCCAGAAATGCCAAGGAGGACTAGAAAGAACCACATTGTAGTTGGTCTTTTACTGGAAACCTGTCTAATCTAAGGATCAAAAAATAAAATCTTAAATAGGTCTAGATTTTAAAGTACACTTCCTAGGAATGTACAATCATTTTTGTAGCAACAAAAATCACTGGAAAAGAGTCCAGTGCATGGAACAAAGAAATAAAAAGACAACACCTATTTTGTACAAGAAATAATGCAAAGTGTCCATTTTCTTTCCTTTGAGTAATGAGATTTAGTGAGATCCCCAGTCTGAAAAAAACAATTAGCATTGATGAGCGTTTCTAGCTGTCTCTATTTTAGGAACTGAACCCGCAGGCAATAGCTGTTCTGTGAAATAGACGACTAGCTATCTAGTTTGGGTACATGGCCAGGCTCTTGACATGGGCTTAAGATGCACTCTGATCATATTCCACGTATCTGTTTCCAGGAAAAGCAGACCATGTAGGCTGAAGGAGAGAAGGCAATTGCATAGTTCTCTGAACTAGGACCGCAGAATGTACAATGTAGTGTCTTTATAGTGTAGTTAGTGTAGTCAGGAAATAACCCCTCTGGTGCAATGGGAATATTAAGTCAGCTTTCAAAGATAAAGATTTTTATTGTATCTGAGTATAGTATTGCTGAAAAGTCTCATGCAGCTTTTGTTTTGTTCACATCTTCCTATATTTCATGTAGTCCTCTTTTTACTCTTGAAATGAGGAGAAAGTTCTTCACAGAGAGAGTTGGTAGTCACTGGAATGGTCTGCCCAGGGAGGTGGTGGAGTCACCATCCCTGGAGGTGTTCAAGAGGGGATTGGACGTGGCACTCGGTGCCATGGTTTATTAGTCATGAGGTCTTGGGTGACAGGTTGGACTTGATGAGGTCTTTTCCAACCTAATTGATTCTATTATTCTATTCTATTCTATTCTATTCTATTCTATTCTATTCTATTCTTATTCTATTCTATGATTCTATGATTAATAACTTTGAGATTATCTTATTTAGGCAATGCATGCAATAAAAACATGAATATTTATTTTGAACTCAGGAGGTCTCATTTCAGTCATTGTTTAAAAAGGAAAAATCTTCCTTGGAAAATCCAAACCAAAAAAAAAACCTCCAAACAAATCAAAACCAACCAAGCAGAAAAACCCAAAACAAAAGCCAAAACAAACAAGCAAAAGACTTCTTGAGCAAAAAATATTTCCCTAATAAACCTTGAACACAACAGGACATTCTATCCCTTCAGACTGAAGATATTTCAATTACTAAATTCATTACTAATTTTATAATGATATTTCCTTCTGTAAAGTTTTATATGGATGGGGCACTTGGTGCCATGATTTAGTTGATTAGATAGTGTTGGATGATAGGTTGGACTCAATGATCCCAGAAGTCTTTTCCAACCAGGTTACTTCTATCCTATCCTATCCTATCCTATCCTATCCTATCCTATCCTATCCTATCCTATCCCTATCCTATCCTATCCTATCCTATCCTATTCCATTCTATTCCTATTTTATATGTTCTCTAGATTTTTGTCCTGGTTTTCTATGGGAAAGTTTTCTTCCTAGTACCAGTTACAGTGCTGTGTTTTGGATTTAGTATGGGAATAATGTAAATAAGAGGTTTAGTTGTACTTACACTCTAGTTGTTGCAAAATAATGCTTGTCCTAAGCCAAGGACTTTTCACTTTCCTGTGCTCTGATGGGAAGATGGTTTGCAAGAAGCTAGGAGGGAGTATAGCCAGAAGGGTAGACCTGCAGTAGCTGAAGGGATATTCCCTGCTATAGAACGTTGTGATGAGTGTATAAACTGGGCAGTCGCTGGTGAGGAATTAACTGAGTGTCAGTCAGTGGGTGGTGAGCAGTTAAATTGTGCATCACTTTTCTTTTCCTGGACTTTTATTTTTCTCTCCTTTTTGTTAGATTCCTTTTACTTATTAATATACATTTTTTAAATTTTATATCATTTATTAAACTGCTATTATCTCAACCCATAAGATTCAAGGTCTTTTTCAGATCTCCTCCTCATCCCATTGCAAGCAAGTGGCTGTGGCATGCTTAGTTGCTGTTTGATGTTAAATCATGACAACTTTCTCATTTCACTCATCAAGACTCTGTCTCAGTAAAGAAATCAACAGAAAGAAAGGGAAAAAAATCAATAAAACTAGAACTATAAAGATGCAAAACACTCAAAATTGTATCTTTCTCACTATAAAGATGTGGAAAAAAATAATTATAATATGGATGAAAGTTAAAAAGAGTAAAGATGTGGGAGTAGAATCTTAAAATGAGACAATAGAAACAAAAAGAAAGGCCAAACAAGAAAAGTAAATTATCATAATGAAAACTAAAATCTTCCCTTCATCTGTCTTAAAAATAGATACCAGTGTTTTGCAGATTAACTTCAGTTTTGTGATTACTGACTTACAAAGAAATAAATGTTGGTGAACTGAACTGTTCTCTTAGGGAGTATAGCTAAATCCATGGCATAGTGGAAACAGCTGCTGCCCATTATACTGTGCTTTTTAGTAATAAGTAGTAAGAAAGGTTGGGGAAAGGTGACCATTCAGCACTTACTATTATGAGGTAATAGCTCCAATGATGTTATCAAAATAATTAAAAGCATCATCATTCCTATTCTCTGTGAAGACACTTATTATTGTTTCCATCTCTCCCTGTAGTCCTAAAATATATTCACATATGGAGTAATAGTGGAAGTTACAGTAAAAGTAGAATAAATTGGAATTAAAGATTTTTTGCATTATCTACACAGCCTTAACCCAAACTGGGCAATTCAGTGTTCCCATACTATCTATTTAATTAAAAATATTACTCTTATTCTCATAAAAGGAACAGTAAATGTTGCTCTCAGTTATGGCTTTGACTGGAAAGGTTTTTCCTTATATTATTCATGAAAAACATGTGAATTTTCAACCTTGCATTTTTCGTCTTCTGATATGCAAGAAGAACCTAATATGATGATCAGAGGGCTGGAGCACCTCTCCTGTGAGGACAGACTGAAGGAGTTGGGGCTGTTCAGTCTGGAGAAGAGAAGGCTCCGAGGTGACCTCATTGTGGCCTTCCAGTATCTGAAGAGGGCCTACAAGAAGGCTGGGGAGGGACTTCTCAGGATAGCAGGTAGTGATAGGACTAGGGGGAATGGAATGAAGCTGGAGGTGGGGAGATTCAGGCTAGATGTAAGGAGGAAGTTCTTCACTGTGAGAGTGGTGAAACCCTAGAATGGGTTATCCAGGGAGGTGGTTGAGGCCCCATCCCTGGAAATGTTTAAGACCAGGCTGGACGAGGCTCTGGCCAGTCTGATCTAGTGTGGGGTGTCCCTGCCCATGGCAGGGGGTTGGAACTAGATGATCCTTGTGGTCCCTTCCAACCCTGACTGATACTATGATACTATGAATATGTCAGCATAATAACAAATATCCAAGTATCTTTTTGTCTTTCAAACTTCCATCAGAATAGGATAGGATAGGATAGGATAGGATAGGATAGGATAGGATAGGATAGGATAGGATAGGATGGGATGGGATGGGATGGGATAGAGTAGAATAGAGTAGAGTAGAGTAGAATAGAGTAGAGTAGAATAGAATAGAATAGAATAGAATAGAATAGAATAGAATAGAATAGAATAGAATAGAATAGACCAGACCAGGTTGGAAAAAACCTCCACGATCATCATCATCCAACTCTATCTAATCAAATCAGGGAGGTTTAGGCTGGATGTTAGGAAGAAATTCTTCATAGAGAGAGTGATTGGCCATTGGAATGGGCTGCCCGGGGAGGTGGTGGAGTCACCATCACTGGAGGTGTCTAGGAGACTTGATGGGGTGCTTGGTGCCATGGTTCAGTTGATTAGATGGTGTTGGGTGATAGGCTGGATGCAATGATCTCGAAGGTCTCTTTTAACCTGGTCTATTCTATTCTATTCTATTCTATTCTATTCTATTCTATTCTATTCTATTCTATTCTATTCTATTCTATTCTATTCCATTCCATTCCATTCCATTCCATTCCATTCCATTCCATTCCATTCCATTCCATTCCATTCCATTCCAGTAGTCTGGGTTTAACAAAAAAGTCAGTTATTTGTGTAAATTAATCAAGCTAGTTCAGGAAAACTTATTTCTTTTTGAGAAGCCAGCTGAGGTTCCTTATTCAATTTTATAACCCAGGTAATAATGTTTATATTTCTTACTTGAAATAGACATTTCCAATCACCCCAACAATTCATAATGGCTTTGAAGAAAAGCCTAGAAATGCCAGAGATTATTTCTAGGACTAACTGTTCAAATACATCCCCAGGTTTGATATTTTGCACACAGCACACAAAAGTGCTGAACCCATGAGGAAAGTGTTTTCCAAACCTATAAGGTGTTCTGGCAAATAAATGAGGTTCCTTGTACTAATACTTCCCTATAGATTCCTTTCTTTGGTTGGCATTTTTGCTATGGGGCATGTGGTGGAGTAGGAAGGTTCCCCCCACACACACAGAAGAATTCCACAGCTAACTCAGCCGGAGAAGCAGATGAAAGCTGTATTTTACAAGCAGATATGGAATGCAGTGAATATGTACAAAAATATACAATATTTACAATATATACAGAAATATACAGCAATGTATGTAATACAGGAAACCTTTCCCCAACCCCCCTGCGGCCAGGGGGTTCGGCCTGCCGCTCCCTTCTCCCTCCCTACCACCCCTTTTTCCCAAAAGGGTTAGAGAGAGAGAGAGAAAGGAAGGTAATTAAAAGGGGAAAACTTTGTTAAAGCTCAAAGCGAATGCAAAGTTAGTTTTCTTATCTGGTTAGCAAGAATCGTAGAGAGAAACGAGCCAGCTCACAGCACAGGGGGAAGAAGAAGACGACTACTGACTGACTCCCCCGACTGAAAGACTAAATAAAAAATTTACAGCCGGGTCCCACCAATGAAATTGGATTAGCATATCTCTTGTTTTCATTCTAATATTAAAATATTCGCCCAGAGTGTTCAGAAAGTGTCTCTTTCTTAAAGGCACAGCCTAAACCGGTCACAGGGCATTATGACCAGAAAGGAATTTTCCTGCTTAATTGTGCTTCACAATAAGATAAATACACATCTTATGGACTTCCCTCAGTTTAGAAGAGAATGTACCCTTTGCACCTAAAAGCAGACTGATGCTCTCATCTCATCAAACAGGCTTTAACACACCATACTCAGTGCAAGACAGAAGACAGAGGAATTTCTGTGCCTAGGCAAGAAGACTAGACAAATCCTAGATGCAGATTTTAGAACTGAGCTTTTGGTGATGCTAAAAAGTGGGTTTTTTTGCTTTTATTCAAGATTTGAGACTGTCAAATTTCTTTATAGATTTTAATGAATAGTAAAAATGTTATACTTGCTTGGGCAGATGGAAGAGAGAAAAACAAGGCATATGTTCATTCAGCCATCAATCCTTAAAAATCCTTTTAAACTGAAGCTGCAGTTTGTTTTAACTCTTTTCTCTGATAGATGGTTAGCATGGAAGCTGCCTCCTCTGGTTTGAATTGCTGCTAGGTCTAGACCCAAAACAACCCAAATAAACACAGCTGTCACCAAATAAAGAAATAAATAAACACTGGGAAAATTACATAACTTTTGGTCAAAATGCAACTTTTTGTACATTGGCTAAAACAAAGACTTAAACATACTGAGAATCACAGAATCACCAAGGTTGGAAGACACCTCAAAATAAGTCCAACCTGTCACCACAGACCTCATGATTAAACCATGGCACCAAGTGCCACGTCCAATCCCCTCTTGAACACCTCCAGGGATGGTGACTCCACCACGTCCCTGGGCAGCCCATTCCAATGGTGAATAGAATAGAATAGAATAGAATAGAATAGAATAGAATAGAATAGAATAGAATAGAATAGAATAGAATAGAATAGAGTAGAATAGAATAGAATAGAGTAGACCAGGTTGGAAGAGAACTTCAAGATCATTGCATCCAACCTATCATCCAACCCACCTAATCAATTAAACCATGCAACCAAGCACCCCATCATATCTCCTCCTGAACACCTCCAATGATGGTGACTCCACCACCTCCATGGGCAGCCCATTCCAATGGGCAATCACTCTCTCTGTGTAGAACTTCTTCCTAACCTCCAGCCTAAACCTCCCCTGGTGCAGCCTGAGACTGTGTCCTCTTGTTTTAGTGCTGGTTGCCTGGGAGAAGAGACCAACCTCCGCCTGCCTACAACCTCCATTAAGGTAGTTGTAGAAAGCAATAAAGTCACCTCTGAGTCTCCTCTTCTCTAGGCTAAGCAAGCCCAGCCCCCTCAGTCTGTCCTCATAGGGCTTGTGTTCCAAACCAAATTTGTTGCCCTTCTCTGGACACGTTCCAGCAAGTCAACATCCTTCTTAAACTGAGGGGCCCAGAACTGGACACAAGTAATGACTCTCTCAGTGAAGAACTTTCTCCTCACCTCGAGCCTAAACTTCCCCTGGTGCAGCCTGATACTGTGTCCTCATGTTCTGGTGCTGATTGCCTGGGAGAAGAGACCAAACCCCTTCTGGCTACAACCACCCTTCAGGTAGTTGTAGACAGCAATAAGGTCCCCCTGAGGCTCCTCTTCTCCAGGCTAAAGAAGATAGTGTCCTGGCTATATAAACTGCAGTATAACTGGTCTCCAGAAGCCTAGGAATGTGAGAAAGAAATGGAATGTTAACAGCATATATAGACTAGTTTACCAGATTATCATGTTAAAATGATCAGCCTGAACAGGAAGGCAAATAATTGTGGCATACTGGATCTCCTTCTTTTGGCATTCAAATGTTTATATGGGTATTGAATATACTGGGAATATAGAGAGTTATTTTAGACATGCTGGATTGCATTCTCTTCTCATGATGACATAGTCATAAACCTCAGGTATCAGTGAAGTGATTCCTAAAATCAATAGATTGTATTCCAGCCTGAAATGCTATGCAAACCAACAAATCTTAACTCACTTGTCACATTAAAATGTATGCATGATAAATCAATAAATATAAATGCCCTGAGCGAGAAATAGTTGTTCTAGACTTATTTTACAGCTCATAACAGTATTAGGTGCCTCATTCCCCACAGGGAAGGAATTCTATTATCTGCCTGTAACCTGAAAAAAGATAAGTAGAGTTTTCAAATTTGTATAGGAAATATTTATTTTTCATATATTAAATTTATAACTTAAAAATGTTTGAAGCAATAAAGGAACAAGTCTTCTGTAAACAATAATAAGAAAAAAAGTTGATAATGAAAAGCTAGACTGTGAGAGTGTAGCTAGCCCAAAATTCTCTATAATCAAACAATTAAGTAACTGCTATTTGAAAGGTCAATATGAAAGCACTACCATTTAATGAGAAACAAGAATGTAGTTTTATTTCTCATCGTATCCAAGCTAACTATGGAAATAAAATGTTCTTCCCCAAATCCTTGTTCTGATTAAAAGGGAAAACACCATATAAATGTTGCCACGAATTTGCTGTTAGTATAGCTGAGGTCTTCACTTTGCAGTCAAAATACAAGTGATAATTAACAGCCCAATTAAAATGGATGCTAACAATTCTAGACCAAATCATCTAGTCACTCCCTCAGGAATGATCAACGAAAGCATTATACATTACATTCCTTCTATCTACCTGCCTTCTCTGGAACTCTTCCCATTGTTTATCTGCGTCAACAGTGTTAGCTTTTGTAAATCAATTGTAAAGAAGAATTATCACAGTATCAGAGTATCACAGTATCACCAAGGTTGGAAGAGACCTCAAAGATCATCGAGTCCAACCTGTCACCACAGACCTCACGACTAGACCATGGCACCAAGTGCCATGTCCAATCCCCTCTTGAACACCTCCAGGTACGGTGACTCCACCACCTCCCGGGCAGCCCATTCCAATGGCGAATCACTCTCTCGGTGAAGAACTTCCTCCTCACCTCGAGCCTAAACTTCCCCTGTTGCAGCTTGAGACTGCGTCCTCTTGTTCTGGTGCTGGTTGCTAGAGAGAATAGGCCAACCCCTTCCTGGCTACAACCACCCTTCAGGTAGTTGTAGAGATCAATAAGGTCGTGCCTGAGCCTCCTCTTCTCCTGGCTAAACAATCCCAGTTCCCTCAGCCTCTCCTCATAGGGCTTGTGCTCAAGGCCTCTCACCAGCCTTGTTGCCCTTCTCTGGACACGTTCAAGTGTCTCAATGTCCTTCTTAAACTGAGGGGCCCAGAGGCCACCACCATAGTGTCCAGGATGCATGAAGACTGATAGTTTAGAACTATTTTTTCTCAGTCTTAAGGTCTGCTTAGGGCTGTTTTCATAAATTTACTCAATGCTGGTATCTTTTCCTCAGCTCACAGCTGAAGTTTGAAGATTGCCCACTTAAGGTATAAAAATAAATATTACTGTTATACTCAAAAAGGATATAGATATTTTTATGCACCATGAGACAGCACAAATAAATATCCTGTTAGAATGTGAAATACATATATGTATATATATATAAAGATAATTGATCCTTTTTTTCTTTTCAAGTAAAGGGTCATTGCTTCTTGTACAGTGACTGCCTAGGTTTTTCAGATCTCTGTAATAGGTAGCATGTATAAACAAAAATGTTAATTAGTAATCAAGTTGTCACTTGGCCATTAGACATTTGCTGTAACAGCTAAAACCAGCTTAGGCCAAGACAAACCCAAATAACTGCTGAGACCTTGTAGTGTCAGGTCAATACAGCTCCTGTATTTTTACTGGTAACTGCACAAGTCACATTTACTGGGCTGCAGGTATATCCACAAGAAGAAAAATGAATGCTGTCCTTTTTCTTTAAATAATTCTTATGCAGCCAAGAAAATTCAGCCTTGAAAGTTTCTTTTACTTCCATCCATCCATAAAGCTTTTATCTTACCACCTGTTCATAAAAATCAAAGATTCATCTGTCTCTGTAATTCTTGGAGTACTGGATAGGGTTCTATGGCATCCCAAACTATGTACACTCCTCCATTCCTAGTGTTAAATTCAGCAAGGCAAGAAGTAGATAAAGTTTTGAATGTGCCGTCAAAATGCATGAGGAATTAGAAAATGGCCAACATAACTCTTTTTACAATATCATATCTATAAATTCATGGCTGTCATCTGTTACAAACCCTCTGCTCAAGCAAGGCCATTTAGAACAGGTGGTCAAACAAGAGTGTTCAAATGATTTTTGAAGATCTCCAAGGATGGAGACCTCTACAGGGAACTTATGGCAGTACTCAGTCAATCTTCACAGTAAAAAAAGTCTTTTCTGATGTTCAGATGGAGACTTCTGCATGTCAGTTTGCACCCATTGCATCATGTCCTGTCACTAGTGTCTTGGTCTGGAGAGAGAAAGAGACTCAGTTCTTTTGAATATTCCTGTGGGTTCAAGGAGAACTTATGGCTCTCTCAACTACCTGAAAGGCAGTTGTAGCCAGGTGGATATCAGTCTCTTCTTCCAGGCAACCAATGACAGAATGAGAGGACAGTCTCAAGGGGAAGTTTAGGCTGGATGTTAGGAAGACATTCTTCACAGAAAGAGTGACTGGACATTGGAATGGGCTGCCCAGGGAGGTGGTGGAGTCACCATCACTGGAGGTGATAGTAGGAAGAGACTGGATGGGGCACTTTGTGCCACGGTTTAGTTGATTAGATAGTGTTGGATGATAGGTTGGACACAATGATCTCAAAGGTCTCTTCCAACCTGGTTAATTCTATTCTATTCTATTCTATTCTATTCTATTCTATTCTATTCTATTCTATTCTATTCTATTCTATTCTCTATGACATATATGTGGACATGGCACTTAGGGATATGGTTTGATGGCCATGGTGATGTTATGTTGACCATTGGACTCAATGATCTTAGAGGTCTTTTCCAATCAAAACAATTCTGTGTTTCTATGCATGAAGGCAAAGGGTTGCTGCACTGGGCTGGAGTTCTGAGGATCCCAACAGTAATAAAATATTTTTATACACAGTCTGTTTCTTACCTGTATCAGTGCCACATTTTTTAGTAGGTGACAGATAGAAAAAAAAAAAAAACACATTCAATTATGTTTATATATGTTTCTGATTCTAACAGGCTATTTAATCATTCTGTCTTATTATGTATGAAAGCATGCATTTCCTTTTTGTGTACAGCAGTAGTAATTATCCTTATAACTTAATGAAGTGATGAAGAACAGGTGGCTGAAGGGCTAGGTAAAGCGAAATTACCCTGAGTTTGTTCATAGAATCATAGAATCATAGAATCACAGAATCAGTCAGGGTTGGAAGGGACCACAAGGATCATCTAGTTCCAACACCCCTGCCATGGGCAGGGACACCCTACACTAGATCACGCTGGCCAGAGCCTCAGCCAGCCTGGTCTTAAACACCTCCAGGGATGGGGCCTCAACCACCTCCCTGGATAACCCATTCCAGGGTTTCACCACTCTCATGGTGAAGAACTTCTTCCTCACATCTAGCCTGAATCTCCCCATTTCCAGCTTCAATCCGTTCCCCCTAGTCCTATCACTACCTGAGATCCTGAGAAGTCCCTCCCCAGCCTTCCTGTAGGCCCCCTTCAGATACTGGAAGGGCACAATGAGGTCACCTGGGAGCCTTCTCTTCTCCAGACCGAACAGCCCCAACTCCTTCAGTCTGTCCTCATAGGAGAGGTACTCCAGCCCTCTGATCATCCTCGTGGCCCTTCTCTGGACACGCTCCAGCATGTCCACATCCCTCCTGTAATAGGGGCTCCAGAACTGGAGAATCATAGAATCATAGAATCATAGAATCATTGAATCAGTCAGGGTTGGAAGGGACCACAAGGATCATCTAGTTCCAACCCCCCTGCCATGGGCAGGGACACCCCACACTAGATCAGGATGGCCAGAGCCTCATCCAGCCTGGTCTTAAACACCTCCAGGGATGGGGCCTCAACCACCTCCCTGTATAACCCATTCCATGGCTTCACCACTCTCATGGTGAAGAACTTCTTCCTCACATCTAGCCTGAATCTCCCCACCTCCAGCTTCATTCCATTCCCCCTAGTCCTATCACTACCTGAGATCCTGAGAAGTCCCTCCCCAGCCTTCCTGTAGGCCCCCTTCTGAACTTACATCGGTTTACACAGTGTTGCTTTGGTCTGTTACTTTGGAATGAATGGATGGGGTATCTTTACCTTGAATCATCCCAAATAAAACTGACTACTTGCTTTTTTCTTTCTTCATTATCTAGAGGCCTGGATCTCAACACAGGGAACCAACCAACCAAACAAACAAAAAGCTGTGATTTTGAATTACAGTCAAAATCGTTGTGTACATTTATTGTTGTGTAAATGTATTGCAGGAGGAGGGCAGACTACAGCCTAATTTGGGTACAGTGCTTCTCAGGAGAAGTATCTGCCTATATTGATTTGGAAACCATGCAAGAACAACTCTAGAAACAACCATTTTAAAAACAAATCTGCTACTACTGCAATTTCATCTGGAGTAGAGACATGAAGTACTTTTAACGTTTAGATGAAGCTTGTAAGATAGCAGACAGCCTCATTTCCATAGCAGCCAAATTTTATGAAGCCCTAAGCCAATTATTTAATTAGCTAATTCGCTTAGTCACAAATAATTTGCATGTAGCTCTAAATGTCAAATTTGGAAACACTGGGGAGAATTAGGCCTAGTGGAAAGTATATTATAGAAACCAGAATTCCTTTACAAGGTTTTTCAAGGAAGTCTCAACAGGATTGAGGGATGAAGATCTGTTTGTATTGACAATTGTGTTGAGGAAAGAAGAGAAAACAGCAGCATAAATCTTGATAGATAATAGGTGATGATCTTATATAGATATTCTATATCTCAAATATATCAATGTTTTTATATACTTTTAATATTTCATTTTAACTCAATCATTTCTGGGCTTATGCATGTGCATGAGACAGACTCATCCACCTTCCCATTGATATTAATAAAGGGAGTTTTAGTCCTTTGGAAGTAAAAGAATGCCAGCATTTTCCTTTAGCCCATATTCTTCCTATGAGTTTATTCTGTTGCAATCTCCAGAGCTGATTTTTTTCAAAATTAACAGCCCTTCTGATCATTAAACCTTTCTGCCTGCATAGTGTGATACCTTCACAGAATCACAGAATCACCAAGGTTGGAAGAGACCTCAAAGATCATCGAGTCCAGCCTGTCCACAGACCTCATGACTAAACCATGGCACCAAGTGTCATGTCCAATCCCCTCTTGAACACCTCCAGCAATGGTGACTCCACCACCTCCACGGGCAGCCCATTCCAATGGCCAATCACCCTCTCAATGAAGAATTTCTTCCTAACATCCAGTCTAACAATCCCCTGATGCAGCTTGAGACTGTGTCCTCTTGTTCTGGTGCTGGTTGCCTGGGAGAAGAGATCAACACCCTCCTGGCTACAACCACCCTTCAGGTAGTTGTAGACAGCAAGGTCTCCCCTGAGCCTCTTCTCCAGGCTAAGCAACCCCAGCTCCCTCAGCCTCTCCTCAGAGGGCTTGCACTCCAAACCATTCACCAGCTTTGTTGCCCTTCTCTGGATATGTTCCAGCAAGTGAACATCTTTCCTAAACTGAGAGGCCCAAAACTGGACACAGGACTGAATATGTGGCCTAACCAGTTTGGTGTACAGGGGGAGAATGACCTCCCTCCTTAGAATTACTATCACACTTTATTTTTCCCTTAGCACCTGCAATGCTACTCTGTCCCCACAAGTACTTTCAGTTTTCTCTGTGAAATCTACAGTCAGTGAATTTTCAGGTTGAAAAAAAAAATCCTACTCACAAGAAGCAAGACTGAGGTAAATCAGAGTTCTCAACACTCAGCATTTCTTAAAGTCACCATTTTGGATGGTATGAAAACCTGACATCTGAATACTGAGTGATTGCACAAAGATAAGTGGAGGCTTTTGTTCCTAGTGCTTTTTTCTTTCCTATATGTGCATCTCTTTGTGACCAGTTAACTTCACAGGTACAGTCAGGGAAGTATGATTTGAGGTCTTCATTGACAAAGGATCTCATACACTAGGGAAAGTTCTGTGAAAAATTAAATATGAGCAAACTGCGTTTGCATTTGAAAATGGCCAACAGAAACACAGCACTGTGGAGAAAGCAGAAGAGATTTTTTTGTTGCTATTTTCATAGTGTCATAGTATCAGTCAGGGTTGGAAGGGACCATGAGGATCATCTAGTTCCAACCCCACTGCCATGGGCAGGGACACCCCGCACTAAGTCAGACTGGCCAGAGTCTCATCCAGCCTGGTCTTAAACACCTCCAGGGACCAACCACCTCCCTGCACAACCCATTCCAGGGCTTCACCACTCTCATGGTGAAGAACTTCTTCCTCACATCCAGTCTGAATCTCCCCACCTCCAGCTTCATTCCATTCCCCCTAGTCCTATCACTACCTGAGAGCCTGAGTTAAGTCCCTCCCCAGCCTTCTTTTAAGCCCCCTTCAGACACTGGAAGGCCACAATTAGGTCACCACAGAGCCTTCTTTTCTCCAGACTGAACAGCCCCAACTCTTTCAGTCTGTCCTCATAGGAGAGGTGCTCCAGCCCTCTGATCATCCTCGTGGCCCTTCCAGCCCTCTGATCATCCTTGCGGCCCTTTTCTGTGCATTCAAAACAGTACAAGTAATCCAACTGCATGGACACACACGCACACACATAAACCAGGCTACCTCAGCTAGTCATGCAATGATTTATCTTGTAATTTCCTCCATCTTTCACACAAACACACACATTCACACATGTGCACACAGAAATATTGTTCTTCAGTTGTTACCCCAGATATTCTTGGATTCTGCTTCACAAATACAGAAAACAGGCTACAAAGTAATTTTTATTAGCTCTCTTCTCTGTCTTACTATGTTTATCTCTTCTAGAGACAAAAGGAGAATGAAAAAAAAGCTAATTTGAGAAAGTTAAAAATAATATCAATAAATAAAGGTTTATCATAAAAAAAACCCCAAAACACTCAAGGCCAAACAAAGCAGATGCCCAGCAATCTCTAATCTCTCATTCAACCCTTATATAAATGCTAAAGGTAATATTGGCTCTGAGAACATAGATGTTTATCCCCAGGCCATCAGCAATAAAGCTGGCTTCATGTAGCATGATAAGTAAATGCAGATACATATTAAAGGTATTATTGGTTTACTAACTTATTTCCTTCGTGTGGTAGGCAAAAGCTTCCATCTGTTGTTGTACAATATTAATCTCCCCTTGTTTAATCTCCTTACTGTTTAATTTTCTTTTCTTTTTCTATATTTTGAAGACCAATTTTCATTTTTTTAATCATTTACTGCAACACTATTTTTTTCAACATTGTCTGCATTGTTTTCTTGTAGTATCCTCATTTATGTATGTCTAAAGACAGGGAAAGAATGAGCCATAAATAAAACAAACCACAACCTGAATACAACATAGGTGTTCTGTAGTTGAAAAAAGGACAAGACGCTGACCCCAGGGATTTATCAGAAATATCCATCGTAGAATTTAACAAAAATAAGTAATTTTCTGGATACAATACTTTGTCTGATACAACATAAATGGTCTATAATTGAATTCTCCAGCTGAAAATCAATGGTGTGTTTTTTGTTTGCTTGGGTTTCAGTTTGGGTAGGGTTTGTCCGGAGTAGAGTAGAGTAAGGTAGAGTAGAGTGGAGTAGAATAGAATAGAATAGAATAGAATAGAATAGAATAGAATGGAATGGAATGGAATGGAATGGAATGGAATGGAATGGAATGGAATGGAATGGAATAGACCAAGTTGGAAGAGACGTTCAAGATCATCAAGTCCAACCTATCACCCAACACTATCTGATCAACTAAACCATGGCACCAAGAACCCCATCAAGTCTCTTCCTAAACTTCTCCAGTGATGGTGACTCCACCACCTCCCTGGGCAGCCCATTCCAATGGCCAATCACTCTTTCTGTGAAGAACTTCCTAACATCCAGCCTCAACCTCCCCTGGATGTGGTGGGGTAGGAAGGTTCCCCACACACACAAAAGAATCCACAGCTAACTCAGCCAGAGAAGCATCTTGAGACTGTTTCTTCTTGTTTGGTTCTGGTTGCCTGGGAGAAGATACCAACCCCCACATGCTGGCTACAGTCTCCCTTCAGGTACTTGTAGACAGCAATAAGGTCTCCTCTGAGCCTCCTGTTCTCCAGGCTAAGCAACCCCAGCTCCCTCAACCTCTCTTCATAGGGCTTGTGTTGTGTTGTCTCTGGACATGTTTCAGCAACTCAATGTCTATCCTAAACTGAGAGGCCCAGTTTGTTTGCTTACAATACAATACAATACAATACAATACAATACAATACAATACAATACAATACACTTCAATACAATACACCAAGTTGGAAGAGACCTTCAGGATCATCGTGTCCAACCCATCAACCAATCCAACCCACCCAACAACTAAACCATGCAGCCAAGCACCCCATCAAGTCTTCTCCTGAACACCTCCAATGAAGGTGACTCCACCACCTCCACGGATAGCCAATTCCAATGGGCAATCACTCTCTCTGTGTAGAACTTCTTCCTAACATCCAGCCTAAATCTGCCCTGGCGCAGCCTAAGACTGTGTCCTCTTGTTCTGGTACTGGCTGCCTGGGAGAAGAGGTCAACCTCTGCCTGGCTACAACCTCCCTTCAGGTAGTTGTAGAGAGCAATAAGGTCACCCCTCAGTCTCCACTTCTCCAGACTAAGCAACCCCAGCTCCCTCAGCCTTTCCTCATAGTGCTTGGTTTGGTTTATTTCATATTTTTTTAAACACAATTTGGCTTTAATTGGGCTGCCATTTTATGTGGTACATACAGACCAAGTAATTACCTTTTGTTTTGCTTGGATTTTAATCTTGGGCACCTGTGAAAAATCGAAGTATGGCATTATCACAGTTTATTAGAGTTTGGAATGGCCTCAAGAGATCATTGGGTCCAAAACCCCTGCCAAAGAAGGACCATTTAGGGTAGGCTGCACAGGATGCATCCACATGCATTTTGAAAGTCTTCTGAGAAGGAAACCCCATAACCTCCCTGGGCAGCCTGTTCCAGCACTCTGTCACCCTCACAGTAATGAAGTTTCTCCTCCTCTTGAGGTGCAATCTTCTGTGGTAAAGTTTGACATATATGAATACTTCTTTCCATACAAATAGAAATTACTTGCAATTTAACATATTGCATAAAAAATATTTTTCTTATTAATTTATCTCCTTGATTGGAAGAAGAACAACAATTTTATGGCCATCTGCACCTCAAGGTTCAAATTTTTCTTTATAATCACAGGTAGACTTCACGTATCTTCCAATCCATGTTTGATAAAAAGTCCACAATGGCATTCTCAAAGTTATGGGACACAGCAAAAAACCTTTCTTTGTTTTCCAACTATGATAGATCTATCAGGTGACTAAAGAGTTTTTTTCACAATGGTTTCAGAAGATGGCAGAAATATGACACTGGCAAGAATGCACTCTTTTATTGGTGTTGTGGTGTTTTTTTTTCTTCACTCTGCTATTGAGCTCCTTTGATAGCTCTAATTAGTTCTGGTGGCAAATTGCACTGTGATGTTTTCATGTTTTTCTGTTTTATTTTTAGCATTATTTTGTGATTCTTTATTTCTCCTTTCCTTGACTTAACTTCTTTTCCAGTAAAACAAACAAAACAACAAAAGGAAAAATGATGAGTATTTTTTAAAGTTCTGTATTATTAATTAGGTAGAGTCATAAAGCAGGTGGACAAGTACTTAAACCCTGTATTGCCTTCATTAAGATCCATAAAATAAGATAAATATATAGTCAAGGTCTATTTTACATCACAGAGTCACAGAAACTTTCAGGTTGGAAAAGACCTCGGGATCACAAAGTCCAACTGATAGCCCTACTCTACAACATTCATAGAATCATAGAATCAACAAGGTTGGAAAAGACCTCAAAGATCAAATCCAGCCTGTCACCCAACACCTCCTGACTACTAGACCATGGCACCAAGTGCCACGTCCAATCCCCTCTCAAACACCTCCAGGGACAGTGACTCCACCACCTCCCTGGGCAGCACATTCCAATGGCTAACAACTCTCTCAGTGAAGAACTTTCTGCTCACCTTGAGCCTAAACCTCCCCTGGCACAGATCTGGTTGCCTGGGAGAAGAGACCAACCCCCTCCTGGCTACAACCTCCCTTCAGATAGCTGTAGAGAGCAATAACGTCTCCCCTGAGCCTCCTCTTCTCCAGGCTAAACAACCCCAGCTCCCTCAGCCTCTCCTCTTAGGGCTTGTGCTTGAGGCCTCTCACCAGCCTTGCTGCCCTTCTCTGGCCACGTCCAAGAGTCTCAATGTCCTTCTTAAATTGAGGGGCCCAGAACTGGACACAGGACTCAAGGTGTGGTCTAACCAGTGCTGAGTGCAGGGGCGGAATGACTTCCCTGCTCCTGCTGGCCACACTACTCACCCTTAAACCATATCCCCAAGCACCATATCCAAATGACCTCTAAACACATACAGGGCTGGTGACTCAACCACCTCCCTGGGCAGCACATTCCAACGCCTGCCCACTCTCTCCATGAAATTTTGTTTCCTAATGTCCAGTCTAAACCTTCCCAGTCACAGCTTGAGGCCATTCCCTCTTGTTACAGTATCACAGTATCACCAAGGTTGGAAGAGACCTCGAAGTTCATCGAGTCCAACCTGTCACCACAGACCCCACGATTAGACCATGGCACCAAGTGTCACGTCCAATCCCCTCTTGAACGCCTCCAGAGACGATGACTCCACCACCTCCCCGGGCAGCCCATTCCAATGGCGAATCACTCTCTCGGTGAAGAACTTTCTCCTCACCTCGAGCCTAAACTTCCCCTGGTGCAGCTTGAGACTGTGTCCCATTGTTCTGGTGCTGGTTGCTAGAGAGAATAGGCCAACCCCTTCCTGGCTACAGCCACCCTTCAGGTAGTTGTAGAGAGCAATGAGGTCGCCCCTGAGCCTCCTCTTCTCCAGGCTACACAACCCCAGCTCCCTCAGCCTCTCCTCATAGGGCTTGTGCTCAAGGCCTCTCACCATCATTCCACCATATCACAATAGACCATCACTTACTACCTGTGAGAAGAGACCAGCACCAGCCTTTCCACAATGTCCTTTTAGGTAGTTGTAGAGATTGATGAAGTCTCCTCTCAGCCTCCTCTTTTTCAAACTAAACAGCACCAGCTCCCTCAGTCACTTCTCATAAGATTTATTCTCCAGTCCCTTCACCAGCTTTGCTGCCCTCTGCACTTGCTCCAGCACCTCCAGTGTAAACATGGAGGATTTTCACAGAAATGAGACATTAACTCAGAATTTGTTATAGCTGAGTAAGATTTGGTGCAAATATCATGGCATGTGTCATACTTCTTTCTAAGCTGCAGTAAGAGTACAATACCTTAGGTGAAAAAGACTATAAATTCTGTATGTAGGCTGCATGTTTTTATAATATATTCTGTATTAGTACAAGATAATCAGTAAGTAAGGACATAATTGGTATTTGGTCCCTTCAAGGATTATGTTTGTAGTAGGTAGTAGGCATGTTTGTTTAAGCAGATGGAGCTTCATAATTGTGGTTGTCATAAATAAAATTGCATATTAGAACTTGCAATACTCAAGAGCTGAATCAGAGGAATATTGTTGTTTTAGCATTTGTGATATATTGAAATAAATTTTCCTATCAGAATACCAAGGGAGAAGTTGTTTATATACCTCAGCAGAACATATATCACTGAACTGTGAATTTTCTGAAATTTGCATGGCAGAACTTCACCATTTCTTTCTGTATTATGAAATCACAGATAACAACCTATGGGGATGTGAAGGCCCCAGGGAGGTTGGAAAAGGACTGTGGATTATCAATGCAAAATCATTGAGCTTTAGCTTAAATTCTCATCTTGTTCTATGCACTCACATTAGAGCATCTTCTTTGTCACCTCAGGCCTCTGAATCTGTCAAATTATAAAACAAAATCATTAAAAGAAACCAGCTCCATTAGCAGAGTAGTAATACATCAGGATTAATACAGTGAGGAGTGATAAAGTTCAAAGGACAGAGCCTGAGACTGGCCCCACAGTTACCATGCCAATGCAATAGCTCTCTGCATTGTCATAAAGTAATCATTCCCAGCAAAGGTGTGTAGTGAATTCTGGTAAATATTCACAGGAGAGATATGGGTGAATTGCCCAGGAAATCTATTTGAATTCCATATTCATGCAGACATTTTGAAAGGTATAATCAAAAGGAAATTGTCCTACTGCATGGGGTAGTGAATATCAAAATGAAACGGGTAATAAAAAGAATCTCACAAACATAAAGGCGCTGTCAGCCTTTTCTGATGTGGGAAGGATGGGAAGTTTAGAAATATGTAAACATATTAAGGTCACCCTTTTACTCTACCTGAAACAGATTCAGACAAGTTTATTTCAGAATAAAAGTAGAATGTCTTGTGTTAAAGGTATTCTCATCTTACTCACGGTAGTTTCCCTGAAGCTGTAATAAATACAACTTTCTGTTTCCTTAGTCATCTTCTCAGGAATGAATACAAGCCTTTAGAGGACAGGATGAGCAAATATGTACGAAAACAATAATTTGACAGCCTCACATTTTGTAAGGTGCTTTAATTAACTTCATAGAATGGGATTCATCTCACATACCTTCAGACATCTAAAAGGAATTCTCTCTGTTTATTTTAGTCATCTCTCTGCCCTATTTTTGGAAGAGAAACACCTACTTGACCCTTCTGTAGCAAGCACCTAAAATAACCCCTGAAGATGCCAGCATCTCTCCACTGACTATATAGGAGGTTCCTTTGACTACCATCTTAGATTTCCAGGACTTAATAATGCCTAAAATTACATTAAATTAATGACATTAATTATTTCTTTGTATAGTTTATTTCCCCCCAAACCAAGTAAACCCTGAAATATCCATCTAGTAATTACAGTATCACAGAATAGCTGGTTGGAAGAGACCTTCAAGATCATACAATCCAACCCTCAACCCAGCACTGCAAGGACATGCCATTTAAACACCCACCGGAATGAAGACTCCACCACTGCCCTGGACAGACTGTTCCAATGTTTGACAACCTTTTTAGTGACAAAATATTTCCTAGTATCCTGCCTAAACCTCTCCTGGTACAGCATGCATCCTTTTTCTCTAGTCCTGTCACTTGCCACCAGGGAGAAGAGGCTGGCCCCCTCCTCTCTCCAACTTCTTTTCAGGGAATTGCAGAGAACAATGAGCTCTCACCTCAGCCTCCTCTTCTGGATGTTAGGAAGAAGTTCTTCCCAGAAAGAGTGATTGGCCATTGGAATGGGCTGCCCAGGGAGGTGGTGGAGTCACCATCACTGGAGGTGTTTCAGAAGAGACTGAATGGGGCTCTTGGTGCCATGGTTTAGCTGATTAGATAGTGTTGGATGATAGGTTGGACTCGATGGTCTCAAAAGTCTTTTCCAACCTGGTTAATTCTAATTCTAAAATTCTAATTCTAATTCTAATTCTAATTCTAATTCTAATTCTATTGCCTCGTTTCATCCCTATAAGGTAGGCATAGGAGAACATGATGCCAGAAAATGAGCAGTCACCTTTTACTTGCTCTTTGCACAGGTGTACATGAGATTGTGGAACAGACAACTCTGACTGTGATACAAAGTATTTGCTTTCTCTAAGATCCCTTCTAGGCACAGTATTTGTTTGTTTGATTGTTTTTGTTAACAGTGATATTCTATTTTCTATGTTTAATTTGAACCAATCTTAGCTGTTGCTGTCATCAAAGTGCAAAACCCTGTAGAATGGCTCAAGGACTCTACTGTGTTTAGGGCATAGTTCTGTACTTGCTATGATAGCCATGTCTGATGTACCTATCCTACTAGTTATAAATCTTAGTAAGTTTAAAGTGGACCTGAAAATTTGTAGTTATTCTAGAGGAACCCCATGAGGAGCTTAGCCTCACACAGCTGCTCTCTTGCTATACAGTGGGATGACACAGAGAATCAAAAGGGCAAAAGTGAAAAAAATTTGCAGGTTTCCATCCCCCAACCTCAGTGGAAGAGTTTGTGTGAGGCTTTTTGGTGATACCTAAGGAGGGAGGTGAGGCAAGCTGAGATCAAAATGGTTAGAACAACTGTCAATTTATTAATCACACATTCATGCAGGCAAGGTGATTACCTAGCATTTTCCAGAGAAAGAGAAGAGTGGAGAGGGAAGTGAGGTAAAATCAGTGGTAAGAGGAAAAAAGTATCACCACTCTGAGTCCCAGTGGCATTCTGTGTGGTCAATGTCTACTTTGTGGTGGGTGTACACCCACACTTCATGGTGCTGCCTTTTATTTCTGAATTCACTCTCATTTCCCACCTGGGAATGATTGGTAGAGGCAGTCCCATAGCAAGGTGGATTACACACTGCTTGCACAATTGCACAGGTACATTGGGACCCCAGTTTAGCTGAGTTATCCCTAGGGCATCTGCAGTGGTCTCAGAATGGTGAGCACCTCCCATGTTCCAGGTAACCACTGAGTACAAAAAGATCTTTGAGATCATCAAGTTCAGTCTATCACCCAACACCATCTAATCAACTAAACCATGATACTAAGTGCCTCATCCAGTTTCTTCTTAAACACTTCCAGGGAGGGTGACTCCACCACCTCCCTGGGCAGCCAATTCCAATGGCAAATTACTCTTTCTGTGAAGAATTTCTTCCTAACATCCAGCCTAAACCTCCCCTGGTGCAGTTTGAGACTGTGTTCTCTGTCACAGGTTGCCTGGGAAAAAAGACTGCTTCATCTCTGTTTACATATGCTCAGTTGTGAAGGTGGCAGCCACCATCTTGAGTTGGCACAGGTATAGACACCCAAGTGGTGTCTGAATCACAGCATCCTTTTCCAGGAACAGGCTGTCACAGTTGCTTGAATACAAAGAAAAAGGGAGCAGAGAAGCGCCCTCTGAGACAAATGTCTATGAAAATTCAGCTTCCACCCAGGTTCAGATAAAGACAATTGTATAGCTAAAGCAAAAGTGATGTATACAAGCAAAGTTAAAGAAGGGATTTATTCACTACTTCCCATTCGCAGGCAGGTGTTTTTCAGAAAGCAGGTCTCCATCCTCTGTAATGCTTACTTGTGAAGAAAAATGTCATAGCAGCAAATGTGTGTCATGACACCCATTCCTCCTTCTCCCAGCTTTTGTTGCTGAGCACATCATGCGGTTCATTATATCCTTTTGGCCAGCTGGAGTCAAACACGTGAGCTGTGTCCTCTCCCAGCTTCTTCTGTAGCCCCAGCTTACTCACTGGCAGGGCAGAGTGAGCCTTGACACTGTAAACACTGCTCAGCAATAACTAAACCAGCAGTGGTACCAACATTTTTTCCTATCAAAATTCCAAGACATAGCCCTATACAAGCTACTGTGAAGAAAATTACACCTCTCACAGGCAAAACTAGTACAGCAATGAATTAACTTAAAGCTTGTGCTGCAAAAGGTCATGAGCTCCTAATACAAATTAAGTTTTACACCAGAGCAATCTTAAAACTCTTGCAATTTGCAAAGCAGGTGGAATCAAGTAGCAGCATAGAATTGTTTACTCTACTGAGTAGGTTCCAAATAAATACAAGTTCCACTGAACATAGAAACTTATATTTCTATTGTTTTTAATCACAAAAGAAGAATGTCATCAGACTGTACAAGCCAAAGTTACTAAGCAAATATGTAACAAGCAACGTGTCCAGAGAAGGGCAACAAAGCTGGTGAGGGGTTTGGAACACAAGCCCTATGAGGAAAGGCTGAGGGAGCTGGGGTTGCTTAGCCTGGAGAAGAGGAGACTGAGGGGTGACCTTATTGCTCTCAACAACTACCTGAAGGGAGGTTGTAGCCAGGCAGAGGTTGGCCTCTTCTCCCAGGCAGCCAGTACCAGAACAAGAGGACACAGTCTCAGACTGCGCCAGGGCAGGTTTAGGCTGGATGTTAGGAAGAAGTTCTACATGGAGAGAGTGATTGTCCATTAGAATCGGCTACCTGTGGAAGTGGTGGAGTCACCTTCATTGGAGGTGTTCAGGAGGAGACTTGATGGGGTGCTTGGCTGCATAGTTTAGCTGTTGGGTGGGTTGGATTGGTTGATGGGTTGGACGCGATGATCTTGAAGGTCTCTTCCAACCTGGTGTATTGTATTGTATTGTATTGTATTGTATTGTATTGTATTGTATTATTGTATTATTGTATTGTATTGTATTATTGCTGACATAAATAAACCCTGTATTGAAACTTAAGAAATTAAGTACGATGCAGGAACCAAACGTATGTGATGCTTTTCTTTGTTTAAAGAACAAATCCACAGTTGCCTGTCTGTGTGTGAAATAAATCTCCTTCGACTTGCTTGGGCTTGCATGACAAAGTTTGCCTAGGTGGTTGTAGGATGTTTGCCTACAGATATATTGTTTCCTAATGTCTGATTTATTACCCTTTCAAGTGAGTTTGACTTTGAAGATGCTATCGTGGAGAGCATAAAGTGTACATTATTCAGAAACACAAAGATGCTTCCCTGTTTTTGCACAGGTTAAATAGCTAAAATCTGCCAAAAGTGTGCTCATATCTGATGTAATTCCTTTGCTTCTTTTCTGTCAGTGGCTTTGTATTTTGCACAGTTTGGGCCTAAGAGTTTCAGATATATTTTTAAGTTACAGTTTTCTGAAGACATTTCATATTTTAGAAGGTAACTAGCACTTTCCACAGCTGTCTCAGCAAAGGAAAAAAAGTGCTGAGAAAGCAGAGATTCATTTTCATTTCAAGAAGTAGTCACCCGAGGTCAAGACTGAGGAACGTTGTCTTGAAGTCTGCAGATACATTGCAGGTTCTGTACCTATTCTGCAGATATTAAAGTCTATTATTTCCAGAATTTTCTCAGTCATTGTTTGCATGACCAATAAATTCCTGCTTTCCTGTAAGCTTCAAACTTTCATATGTGTGAAAAACAGTCTTGAATATTATGGCAAAAATATTTTAATGCCATGTCATATTACTAATTGACAGTGAAGCCATTAAAATAATGACAGGCTTCTGAGTAATCTTGGTTGAAACAACCAATTTTACATTATCATGTCCTCTCCATATACCCACTGAAAATTGTTCTGTGGACAGACATGTAGATGTTCCCTGATATGGCATCTCCACATACCCACTGAAAATATCTTAAGGAATTAAGGAGGTTTGCCATAAATCACAATCGATGCTTCTTCTCCTCTAAAATTCTTTGTTCATTTATCATGCTAAGGGAGTCACAATATGAAGAAGATTTTTCTGAAACAAACCCACTGAGTACTGCAAGAAAAGTGGCATAAACTCCTTTATAAAGCCTTAATGGAAAACATAAAGGCTTAAATACATCCTTCACATACAGTTCAGACAGGAATTGTGTAGAATCATTGCTCTCTACAACTACCTGAAAGGTGCTTGTAGCCAGGAAGAGGTTGGTCTCTTCTTTCTAGTAACCAGCACCAGAACAAGAGGACACAGTCTCAAGTTGTGCCAGGGGAAGTTTAGGCTTGAGGTGAGGAGGACGTTCTTCATGGAGAGAGTCATTCGTCACTGGAATGGTCTGCCCAGGGAGGTGGTGGAGTCACCATCCCTGGAGGTGTTCAAGAGGGCATTGGACGTGGCACTTGGTGCCATGGTTTAATCATGAGGTCTGTGGTGACAGGTTGGACTTGATGATCTTTGAGGTCTCTTCCAACCTTGGTGATACTGTGATACTGTGATGTATTCTGTATTTAAAGAAATGAGTGAAGTAATTTGGGGAAGGTGTTTAAAATACTATAATAAATAGTGTCATCTTTTGGAAACTATTGGGATGTTGGAATATCATACCTAAGCCTGAGGTAAATAGTCCAAAAGACAGATCCAAAAAGATAGCACAGTGTGCACCTAAAACCTATGGAAGTTTTCGATATACATTGTGAACTTCATGGTTCAGTTGTATTACATTCCTATGATACTTTAATCTGATATAGACATATACATATCATGCAGAGAGGGACCAGCTGTAGCTCTTAAGAGCTGAGGGCCCCTTTGAGAGAGAGAAGAAAGAAGCACAGGCCTTGAGCAAAGTGCCTGGAGGCATTATGCCTTTGAAAGCAATTTCTTTAACATTCAGAGGAATTATTGCCATGGAGGAGTTAAAGGTCAACATATTATCTAAGATGCCATATCAGGGAAAATCTACATGTCTGTCTACCACCTACCTGCACATTTGATACTGCAGAATGACTAATGTAAAGCAAAGGCAAAAAATGAATTGAAATAAAATGAAAAGAAATCTGTGAGTAACATTCAAGAACAATCCATTGTGTATTGAACATAAAATGTTGTCTTTGCTCATACTTGCAATAAGTTTTGACTTTCAGGCTTTGGTGCAATTAACTTGGATCTTACATTAACAAGTACTGTCATTCATAATGTTAACATAACTAAGAAAATCCTGTTTGCCATTCTCCATGCCTTTGGCAAACATTCGAACAAACATACAAATTCATTTTCATGATAGATGGAGCAAAGTAACAGGGAAGTCACTATTTCTCTTGCCAAGCCCTTAAAAGCCAAGCAAAAAAAAACATTTCATATTTTAGGTTTTTATTTGGGTGTTTTTACCTGTTTCTCACACCTTTTAAACATTTTAATGACTTCAGTCTTCCTACTGCTTGTTAGCGCTGTATAATATGTGCCCCACTCCAGGCACAATATGATACATGAAACAAGTTTCTAACATTTTTTAAGCAGATAAAGGTTCATTTTTTGGAAATGCTGACATAATTGTATGTGGTGACAATGATGATGACAGTGATGAAGGTATCAGGCCCTATAATCCCACTACTTCCCCATATTTTTTTGGTGGAGATCCTAGAAGTTTATTGAGTTGAAGCTACGCACTTGAATCTGCGGTTCTCTGAGTGTTGCTACAGCAGATTGTTATGGAAACATGCAGGGTTTGAGAGATTTCTTTCTTTACAAGACTATTTCATCCAAGTGCCAGGTTCTGCACATTGGCCACAGCAACCCCAGGCAGTGCAGCAGGCTGGGGTTAGAGTGGCTGGAGAGCGGCCAGGCAGAGAGGGACCTGGGGGTACTGGTTGATGGTAGGCTGAACATGAGCCTGCAGTGTGCCCAGGCAGCCAAGAGGGCCAGTGGCATCCTGGCCTGCATCAGGAACAGTATGGCCAGTAGGAGCAGGGAGGTCATTCTCCCCCTATACGCTGCACTGGTTAGGCCACACCTTGAATACTGTGTCCAGTTCTGGGCCCCTCAGTTTAGGAAGGATGTTGACTTGCTGGAATGTGTCCAGAGAAGGGCAACAAAGCTGGGGAGGGGTTTGGAACACAAGCCCTATGAGGAGAGGCTGAGGGAGCTGGGGTTGCTTAGCCTGGAGAAGAGGAGACTGAAGGGTGACCTTATTGCTCTCTACAGCTCCCTGAAGGGAGGTTGTGGACAGGCAGAGGTTGGTCTCTTCTCCCAGGCAGCCAGCACCAGAACAAGAGGACACAGTCTCAAGCCGCACCAGGGCAGGTTTAGGCTGGATGTTAGGAAGAAGTTCTATACAGAGAGAGTGATTGCCCATTGGAAGGTTCTGCCCGTGGAGGTGGTGGGTTCACCTTCATTGGAGGTGTTCAGGAGGAGACTTGATGGGGTGCTTGGTTGCATGATTTAGTTGATTAGGTGGGTTGGATTGGTTGATAGGTTGGACGCGATTATCTTGAAGGTCTATTCTATTCTATTCTATTCTATTCTATTCTATTCTATTCTATTCTATTCTATTCTATTCTATTAACGTGCAAGGTTTTCTTGGCAATGAATGAATTAACTAAGTTGTATTTCTTTACAAACACCATAGTGTTACCTTTATTAAATGTACAAAATTCCATGCTTAGACATCTACTGACACAACTCCTTTTTGACTCAAAATCCAGACCAGTGCAGAGAAACAGTTGGAATGCTTGGACAGTATTAAATATCTAATTGTAAGTGAGATACTGTTAATATTTGATGACACTAGCTGTAACACTAATTCTGTCTTTTTGAGTTACACAACACTGTGATATCATCATCATAATGACAACTGTAAAACAAAAGGAAATCAAGCATTTCTGCAGCACAGTTCATACTGAGGTCACCAGGAGATGCCCCATCCTTATGAAGATAAAGGGCTAAAAATAACAGTCTCTTGGGGATTTCAGATACTTTGACTAGATATGGAAAAAGAAAAGGTGAATATTTTATACACTGATGACCGACTCCTCACCATGCTATTTTTGAAGTTTCTAATAAGATTCCTGAATATGCTTAGATCTGCATTTCACCTAATGTAAGTAGATCTCAGTTGCTCTGTTTTCAAGAGAAGCAGGCAAGGCTGGTTTTATTTAAGTATTATGTTTTGGTATATCAGGTACTGTGAAAAAAAGCCCATCATCCAACCCTGAGTGATTCTATGATTCTGTGTTTTCCCTCTAGGCCTTACACACCTACAGTGAAAGTATGACATATCTGTTAACATGAAAGAAGGAAATTCTTGTCTAGAATTTTCCGTGTAGTTTTCACCGTTATGATGGTCAACAGACTAGAATAAAATTGCAATGAGATTTAAGTCAGACTACATCTCAGTAGTAAAGACACCAACATGTTACAAACATGGTTTTGAAATTTGAAGTCTGTGTCTGTATTTATTTTGCCTGTAAATTTAAGCCTACCATTCAGAATCACAGTATCACCTAGGTCACCACAGACCTCATGACCAAACCATGGCACCAAGTCCAATCCCCTCTTGAACACCTACAGGGATGGAGACTCCACCACCTCCCTGGGCAGCCCATTCCAATGGCGAACGACTCTCTCTGTGAAGAACTTTCTCCTCACCTGGAGCCTAAGCTTCCCCTAGCGCAGCTTGAGACTGTGTCCTCTTGTTCTGGTGAAATTCAACTAATTTTCTTTTACTTTTGAACCTAGTGACTTTACTATACCTGTTAATTTCAACTTGAATCAGCATTAAGAGTTGACTATATTTGGCTTTTAAACTGTTCCTTAGTTTCAAACTTACCAGGGTTTAATAGATTCTGACCTTTTTTTCCCCTTACATGCCGTACAGAGATGAAACAGCAAATAGAAAAAGTTGTGATGACAAATCATTTTTTTCTTTAATTTTGTGCATGAGGCACTTCTGAAGATGACAAATGCCATCTTTAATTTGACTTGCACAAAAAGCAACACATTGTTCACAGCAATTTCTTGTTTAGGATGCTGTATGTCACAAACTGACATTTAGCCTAACAAGTTTGCTCCCATAATTTGCATTTGACTAAAAAGTTTT
Organism: Picus viridis; assembly: GCA_033816785.1. Lineage (NCBI taxonomy): Eukaryota > Metazoa > Chordata > Aves > Piciformes > Picidae > Picus > Picus viridis. The sequence goes on along the minus strand of CM066566.1, from coordinate 81,692,236 downwards.
CTTCCAAATGGCCATGCGGTTTCAATAGAATAGAATAGAATAGAATAGAATAGAATAGAATAGGACTTAGAATAGAATAGAATAGAATAGAATAGAATAGAATAGAATAGAATAGAATAGAAGTAGAATGGAATGGAATGGAATGGAATGGAATGGAATGGAATAGAATAGAATAGAATAGAATAGAATAGAATAGAATAGAATAGAATAGAATAGAATAGACCAGGTTGGAAGAGACCTTTGAGATCACCAAGTCCAACCTATTGATGATGCCATGATTAGGATGACACGGCAAAAAAATGTGCTCATCCTTTTGCTATTTTAACAATAGTTTTGTTTAAAAATGAACAATAAAAATGTAATCAAAACAACTCTCCATTTCCTTTGTGATAAATTAAGCAGATTAAACTCTTCAGAGATATATTTTTTTTCTGCTTCCCAGCAAATGTTCTTTATAGTTGCCTTACGCCCAGCATTTTCCCACTGCACTCACATATTTCAGGTTTAATTATGTATTGATTTCAAAAGAAAGTATAATAATGGTAGTAATAATAATAATAATAACAACAATAAAACAAATTAAAGAAAAAAAAACCCATGAGCTTCAAAATCTGTAGAGTGCCACTTGTGACATCTCCTTTTAATGATGACTTCCCACTGACAGCCACTTTTAGCTTATTCCTCATTCTGTTGAGCTTGAAGTTTGCAGAGTGCCTGGTGGCCTCTTCTGGCTCTGAAATCTGTATATTCCTGAAAATTGAGGTTGACTTACTTTTTCTGAAGGACATTGTGGACCAGAAAGGATTCTCTTCAATACATCCATAATAGATAATGTGTTTAATAAAGAAAATAATAATAGTAACATTACACCCCACTACTTTCACTCAGACAACACTGGGGTCTGAAAAAAGTTATTTAGCCTTCTACACAGAAGTGGTCAGATTTGTTCCTGATATTTTTCACTTTCTTCCACATTTATCTAAAATAGAAACCTGTATCAACTGTTCTGGGGTGCTGAAAGGGATGCCTAATCTTAACCAAGGTCGCTGAGTTCAATTTAAGAGTACTGGGACAGATATAAGACCCTGGGGGAGGAAGAATTAAATGATCAGATCATCCTTTCTGACCTCAAACTCTATGACATTTTTCATGCACCTCATTTTCACTAGCATGTGGGAAAAAGAAGGCAATTCATCTTTCTGGAAGGAAATCATGGCAAACCTCTTTTTGTTTTTCACTTGTAGTCATCTGAATTCTCAATATGTTTTCTCATCTTTCTATACTCTCATTTCTGTACTGTTCATGCTAGGGCTTTGGTAGCCAATTGGGGTCTGCATTTCTTGAGAGTATATAAAACTAACATTGTTTTGTGGCAAAACACTCATGCAAAGCAAGATGAATGGGATGTCAGGTTTTTTGTATCATGAGATCTCCATTTAGTGACCCAGATGAGAACTGAGAGAACCTGTCATGGAGGTGAGACATACCAGATATGGCTTTAAATGGGCCTCCAAATCTCATATAGTTTTGAAGCTACTGCTAGAACACTGAATTTGTCATAAAAGACTTGTCAGTTCAGAGTTCATTAAGGTAAAAGATGAGAGTGTTTTATCTGGACACTCTTGAGCCCTCCTATTGTAGGATCAGGGACTAGTTACAGACCTTGAAAGAAAAAAAAAGAAAAAAAGTGCTTTTGCAGTGTTTTCTTCTAGCTTTCTTTTGGGTTAAACCTCTGTGGAATAGCTCCTCCTGGTATATAAGTATTTCTTGTTTGTCTTTTTTGGCTTCTTTGTTAAACTTGGAGGTGTGTGTGTGTGATGTCAATTCAAAGTCTCTTGAGAGTTGGCTTAGACTTGAGGTGAGGTGTTAAACTTCACAAGACTGAATTGGAACGCTTAAGGTGAGAGACAGGGTTTTAATCACTTGCACTGTGGCTGCCACACTTGAAACTTTGTGACCTCAGCTGAGTTTTCTTTTACTCAGTCTAAAATCAATAAAAGTATTCATGACTGGAGAAATGACTTGTGTTTAACTTTGGCTCCAAAGTTGGGATGCATCAAAAAGTGTATCTCTCAGATGTGCAGTTTACAAACTGTGACTGTGTAACTCTGAATTTTACTATTTTGAATTCCGTGTTTTGTAAATAATTCAGAACTGCAGCACCATGCTTGACAGAACACTTAATCCTCCTGCTTCACAGTCATTTTTTCTTCGCATCACCAAGGTCTGATCTATTACTAAGTTTACTGATGCATCCTGACATTTTTGTCATATAGTAAAAATAACAAATATACAATAAAATGAAACAACAATGACAATAATCTCCCAGTATTTGGCTGGATCCCCTACAGTCTTCCAAAGATTTTAATTTAGTATGCTTATTGTAATGCTAAAACAATTTGTATAAATTGCTCAAAAAATTGCAATAATTAATATAAAATATATCAATTATGAAATCATATAGAAGCTACAAAACAAAGTAGTTTGATTTTACTAGTGTCTCAGTCTGGAGAGGGAAAGAGACTCAGTTCTTTTGAATATTCCCATGTTACAAAATTAGAGGCACAAACGAGGCCAAAATATCAACAACTAGACTATTTGTTGCACAAATAAAGTGGATGGATCAGAAGGGGAGAGAGAGAAAATAGAGAGGGAGAGAGAGAAGAGGGAGAGAGAAGAGGAAAAGAATTCTATTACCACACCCCTCACCCCCAAGACAGTTTGAGTCTGTGGCAGAAAGGTGCTGCAGCTTTGGATGTAGAGGAGATGTTGGGTCTGTAGAGGAAGGGTGCAACAGCTTTGGCTGTAGAAGAGATGTTGTCCTTGTTGGCTGTGTTGTCCTCTGAGCAGCCTCTTCAGCTCCATGAGTTGTAGCAGGCAGAACTTAGAACATGGAGAGAGGGTTCTTCCAGGCTACATGGTGATGTCTCTGTCCTGGTATTCTCTCTGTTTTCCTTCAGAGTAGCATTGCCCCGCTTTTTTCCTTCTGTCGTGTTTTCCTTCTCAGCAGCATTGTCCAGATATTTTCCTTCCGTGTTTTCCTTCTCCTGTGTTTTCCTTCTTCCAAGCCAGTAGTTGCTCAAATCTTTTATACAGTTTTTAGGTATGTATATTCCAGAGCGTATCGATAGCAGTGGTCTCTGCCCATTTCCAGGACAGCTGCAGTCTGGTGAGCAATCTTTATGCACCTTCCCGAGAGTTGTTCCAATAGCACATCAGCTATTGTCTGGGCCAGCAGCAAAGGTGATTTTATCTCTGCTGAGTCACATCAAGATTTAGTCTCTCACAACTAGGCAACATTTTTTTTTAATTTTCTTAAATAGACTCCTGGTTAGCACAATCACTGAGTTCTTTATAGCATCTTCATGCAAAACAGATAATGTTATCAAAACTATGTTGAGAACTGGCTTGCTTAAAACTTCAGCTGGTCATATGTCCACTGTAATAAAATGTATTTTTTCCTTACATTGTATGTGTGTCTTGATGTAGCCCAGTGAATTATTCAATATGGCACATGAATAAACTCCTGATTGTGTTGCACATGACTCTGTTGCAAGGACCCCAAGTGTATGTGACAGTGACATTTAGAGTCTTTCACTCAGTTTTGTGTATGTGACTATCAAGAGTTTGGAAGCAGAAAGGAATAAGATATGACTGAAAAAAAAAATAACATCACAATCCTGACAAGGATCCTTGCCCTGCAATTGTATCTCTTCTTATGTTTTAAAAGAGTTTATCAACAGTTGCATGACTGTCATATGCTCCAGGTTTGTTTATGTCCTTCTGTTAAGCAGAAAAGTAAGTTGTAGGTATATATCGGTATAGAAAAAAGGTGGGGGGAAAAAAAATCTTCAGCATTTTCAAGGCCTAATAATGTGAACTAAAAGGATATATATGACTCATTATATAGTAAATCTAGGGAACTGAGTGATTCAGAAGCTGGACTAAGATAATGTAGATGCAGTGCTGGGCAAATCTGGTGTCAGAAAATAATTTCCCACAGAAAATTAATCCACGTCCAGCAATATTTCTTCAAGTAGCTATTACTAAGGAGCACTAAATACAACAGCTGATGGTTTGAGTTTGATCCAGTATAACAAGATTAAAGGGCAAGTGAAAAGTACTCCACTTATGTATGAACCATCAGCTGCACAAATATAAGATGAGAAATAACCAGCCAAATGAGGATGATCTGGGAATTATAGCGGATTGCTAACTAAGCACAAGTGAACTGTGTCATGTTGTTACAAAGAAAGCAAATATCAGACCACTATGTATGAGCAGAGGATCCTCTGTAAAACACATCCAATAATCCTTCTGCTTACTCAGTGCTGCTCAAGTGTTAGCTGAAATAATGTGTCCAGCAATATTCCCAGAAAGTTAGAAGCAGCACAGCCAGAGAAGCAAATGTGGGCACTGAGCTGTAGTTCAGATATACAAAAATACCCCAGCTTTTAGCAATAAGGGTAGTTAAACATTAGGATAGATTTCTTAAGGATCCTGGAAACATCCTGTCTCTGGAAACATTTAAAATGAGCAATTATCAATCAGGATTGGCATACCGGTAGCTAATCCCACTTTGGACTGATGAATGGCTTGAATGACCTCTCACATTTTCTTCTAGCAACATTTTCTATGACTAATCACTCCCTTAATGTCCCCTTATCCTAGATGGGTAAAGAAAATGGGTGTATAATATCTCACTAGATTTGGAGTTAGACACACACACACAAAAATTATTCTTCCTTCCAAAGAGCTTTAGTAAGACTTTTGAATGTAAAATCTTCTATTTTACTCTGAATGAAAGCAAGTTTTGTTCTTCCCTTTATCAGAAAACAAACATACTTTCCAAAATTAGGTTAATCATGAGGCAAACTGAATTTTTATCAAGTCAATTTAGTTTATTTTGGGTTTTGTTTGTATGCTTCTATTTAATACAACTACCTACAAGTACAACTGCCTGAAGGGAGATTGTAGACAGGTGGGGGTTGGTCTCTTCTCCCAGGCAACCAGCATCAGAACAAGAGGACACGGTCTCAAGCTGCACCAGGAGAGGTTTAGACTGGATGTTAGGAGAAAGTTCTTCATAAAAAGAGTGATTGGCCGTTGGAATGTGCTGCCCAGGGAGGTGGTGGAGTCACCATTCCTGGAGGTATTCAAAAAGGGATTGGACATGGCACATGGTGCCATGGTTTAGTAGTCATGAGGTGTTGAGTGACAGGTTGGGCTTGATGATCTCTGAGGTCTTTTCCAACCTTATTGATTCTGTGATTCTATTTTGTCCCTGAAGTACAGAAATCTACTCATAAGCTTCTGCCATACCTTTCACTGAACGGCAAAAAGGTTCACTTTCACAAATTTTACTGATGTTTCATTTGTTTTATCACACCAACTATGCAAGCAAAATCTTGTAAGAAGTTTTAATGTGAAAAAGGCAAGTATTCACCTGCTTCATGCAATTTAGCAATTAATGGAATCAGGAGAAAGATCAAAGTAGGCTTCCTGACTATCTTTTTTTCTTACAATTTGTTGTGCAGATTTTGTTTCTGAAGTAGCTTGAACTGTAGGAATCAAGCCTTCATGTCAAAAGTGGATGTCTTTCTAAAAGATATCATCAGTAAGTTTGCAGACAACACCAAGCTGGGGGCAGGAGTTGATCTGCTGGAGGGCAGAGAGGCTTTGCAGAGGGACCTCGACAGGCTGGACAGATAGGCAGAATCCAACAGCATGAGATTTAACACATCCAAGTGCCGGGTTCTGCACATTAGCCACAGCAACCCCATGCAGTGCTACAGGCTGGGGTCAGAGTGGCTGGAGAGCGGTCAGGCAGAAAGGGACCTGGGGGTACTGGTTGATGGTAGGCTGAACATGAGCCTGCAGTGTGCCCAGGCAGCCAAGAAGGCCAGTGGCATCCTGGCTTGCATCAGGAACAGTGTGGCCAGCAGGAGCAGGGAGGTCATTCTACCCCTGTACACTGCACTGGTTAGGCCACACCTTGAATACTGTGTCCAGTTCTGGGCCCCTCAGTTTAGGAAGGATGTTGAGTTGCTGGAACGTGTCAGGAGAAGGGCACCAAAGCTGGTAAGGGGTTTGGAGAACAGGCCCTATGAGGAGAGATTGAGGGAGCTGGGGTTGCTTAGCCTGGAGGAGACTGAGGGGTGACCTTCTTGCTCTCTACAACTAACTGAAGGGAGGTTGTAGCCAGGCAGCCAGTACCAGAACAAAAGGACACAGTCTCAGGCTGTGCCAGGGGAGGTTTAGACTGGATGTTAGGAAGAAGTTCTATACAGAGAGAGTGATTGGCCATTGGAATCGGCTACCCGTGGAGGTGGTGGGGTCACCTTCATTGGAGGTGTACAGGAGGAGACTTGATGGGGTGCTTGGTGCCATGGTCTAGTTGATTAGGTGGGTTGGATTGGTTGATAGGTTGGATGCAATGATCTTGAAGGTCTCTTTCAACCTGGTGTATCGTATTATTGTATTATTATTGTATATTTTGTCTCTCAAGCAGAAGATATGATCTTCTTGGACACCACTGTGGCAACTGGTAGGTTGGCCAGCTCAGTAGGATTTCTGAGAAAAATATAAGGTGGAAACTGGAAATTATGCTTTCTGACTGAATGATTTGGACTCATTAATAAGAAAACAAAGGAAAAATTTACTGGTGGTGCATGAATTAGAAAATAAAACACAAGAATAAATGACATAGTAGTATTTCTACCACTGTGTTTGTTCTACTGTGTGGTCATGGTACAAATTTGTATACCATGTTAAGGTAGCAGATATAAGTGGAGAGAACACAGGGAGCAGAAACACACTCTAAGAGTTGACCATTAAAGTCACAATTAGAAGTATAACCTTACCTTTTAACAACAGAGGCATTAACAACACAGCAAATTGCCCTCTCAACACATTGCTGTTTAAAGAGTTTATTTGAAACACTCCTCAGCTGACATGCTTGGAAATGCCTTCTTTTAGCAACAGGAGAGCGTTACATAGATCTGGAAAAGCAGTTTGTGACTATGTCTGTATTACTGAATCTGGGAGTGTTTTTAAGCTAGTGTTTGCAGGTACACTACAGCTCTTTCCCTCCCTTTCAGAAATACCCATTCAATTCTAGCCTTGATGGAAAGAAAACTTACAGACCAGACACAGGGTCAGCTTTAAGAATACCTCAGAGTTCTCATTGAAGCACTTCCCAGCAGCCCATGGAACATTAAGTTCTAACCTCTGCAATTGTAAGCAACTCTATCATTCAATTTTATCCCAAATTTAGGAAGATACAGCTTGGAAAAAAAATGTTCTTACTCATCTATGTTCTAATGACTCACAACTGAAATAGTGAAGCATTCAGATATTAAGGATCTCCTTGTAATTTATGAACAAAAGTTATTAACAATGTATATCTTTTTATCATCTTGAATTTTATTCTTTTCCTAAATCAGAACTTCTTTCCACTTCCATTTTACTAGTCTGACGTCTTCTTCAGCACACAAAAAAAGCTTTTCCAAGCCCTTGATCATATTAATAATCAGTCTGAAATAATATTTCTTGAACACAACTAGAACTGCATTATGGTATTTTGGACAGATACCACTAGTGCCTTGTAAAATGCATTAAAACTTTACCTTTTCTGCTACAAACTTTCTTCCTGATAATTGCAAATACAATACAATACACCAGGTTGAGAGACCTTCAAGATCATCGCGTCCAACCCATCAACCAATCCAACCCACCTAAACAACTAAACCATGCAGCCAAGCAATCCATCAAGTCTCCTCCTGAGCACCTCCCATGAAGGTGACTCCACCACCCCTGAATCTCCTCTTCTCCAGGCTAAGCAACCCCAGCTCCCTCAGTCTTTCCTCATAGGGAGGAAAGATTGAGGGGAAATAACCCAAGTGATGTTGAATAGTATTTTCTCCAGTTTTTATTTTCCACTTGATTGAATACCTTCCATACAGACTATGCATGCTAAGAACATGAGGATCAGTGTATGACTATGTAGTTCTAGCAATCAATTGGGAAAATTTAATAAGAAAATAAACAGACCAAGTTGATTAAAAAAACCCTTAAAGCTCTGGTGTTATAAAAATATTTCAGAGGAATGTCTCCATTTCTTGCAGCCCCGCTGTAAGGCTAATCACATCCTGGACTGCATCAAAAGGAATGTAGCCAGCAGGTCAAGGGATGTAATGCCTCACACCTTGTGCTGAGCACAAGGACGGGAACAGGTTGCAATGGGTCCAGAGGAAGACCACATAAATCATCTGAATGATGGAATATCTCTGCTGAAATGTTGAGGTTGTTCAGTCTGGAAAAAGAAGATTCTGGTTAGACTTTATGGAGACCTTTCAGTCCTTAAAGGAGGCCTATAAAAAAGATTGGGAAAGTCTTTTTAGCAGGGCCTTTTGCAACATTGCAAGAGGTAATGGGTTTAAGTTAAAAGAGGGAAGAGTTTAACTAGATATAAGGAAGAAATATTTTTATAGTAAGAGTGCTGAAACAGTAGAACAGGTTTCCCAGAGAGCTGGTAGATTCCTTGTCCCTGGAAATATTCAAGGTCAGATTGGATGAGGCTTTGAGAAACCTGATCTAGTTAAAGATGTCCCTGCTCAGTGCAGGGGTGTTGAACTGGATAACCTTTAAAGATCCCTTCCAATACAAAACATTGTGGTTCTAAATAATCCTTTACTATAATTACAAAAAAACCCAAACAAACACACCCCAACAAAACAAAACAAAACAAAACCAAAAAACAAACCCCAAACAAAAAAAAAAAAAACATGGGGAAGAAAAAAAGTGAGGTTAAATTACAACTCAAAAGTGCAGCATTCCATACTTAAGGAATTAAGGTATGGCTTAAGTAAAATGTTGCAATACCTGTAAGAGACTTATTACTAAGTAAACTACTCCTGCCATTAACTGTTAACCATTTTCTTTGTAATGTGCACCCATAATACTCCTTTGAAGGGTGTAGTTTAGGACTGAATTGCAGGAAAGGGACCTTGAATGACCTTTCATCTAATTTTCACAGTGGAGTTCATTAGTACAGCATAGAAATAACAACGGAAAGATGTCTTGTTACACAACCATTTTCAAATCCATTTTAGAGGTAATTTTTGGCACAATCACTAAGTCAGAAATCTTCAGTCCCATTGGGTGAAGGAATAGTTTTCCTCAAAAGCAACAGAACTGAGCAAGAGAATTCACACAATCAAATGTTGTGACACTAGCCTTCCTGAATTATCAAAGAATCTCAAAGACACAACTTTGCAAGTATGGAAAGGGGCCATGTGTGAGCACAGCACAGTGATGGTAACAGAAATGTTCTTGAGGACACAGTCTCAGACTGTGCCAGGGGAAGTTTAGGCTCAAGGTGAGGAGAAAGTTCTTCACAGAGAGTTTTTGGCCATTAAAATGGGCTGCCCAGGGGGTGGTGGAATCATCATCCCTGGAGGTGTTCAAGCAGGGATTGGACATGGCACTTGGTGCCATGGTTTAGTAGTCATGAGGTCTTGGGTAGCAGGTTGGACTTGATGATCTTTGAGGTGTTTTCCAACCTTATTGATTCTATCACTGCAAACCAAGCTGCAGTGTTGCTAAACAAAATGCAGCCATATGAATATGGCTTAGTGGCTGTGCTGCATAAATCTGAACTGAGCAGAGGATTTAATCTCTTATATTCGCATATAATGCTACTTTCCTCAGATTTTAAGCAGAGCACAAGGTTTTGGTGTTATACCTTGGTGTATCTCATTCAAGAAGGCTATTGGGTCTGAAATTGGCTTATAGCTTAGGTGTGTGTTAAGGATAATGAGGGATGCAAAGACAAAGTAAGATGATATCTGATAAAGCTGCTTCTTCATAAAATCTACCTCCAAAGATCAGAGACCTTAATGGATTTTCTGTTATTTTCAACAAGGTTCAGAACAGATGTCAAATGAATCAAAATTATAAGGAGAAAAAGCTTCATAATGCTGTTTCTGTGGTTTTTTGTGTTTCTTTGCAAAGCCAGATCCATCACATATGACATTTTGTCATTGCATGGTTGTGTGAAGGCAAGCCATACCCAAACTAGAGGTTACATAAAGCAATGATCAATCACTCAAGACATCTGGGTCTGGTATTCAGATAAATCTGGACAAACAGTATGGCTAAAATAGCATGAGAAACGATTTTCTTGCATTATTTCTGTGTTCTGTGCTTTTCATGCATGATAAGATTTGGATTTTTTCCAAACCATTTACTCAGACCTACTTTCTAACTGTGTACTTTTAATACCCCTGAAATGAATTTTTCTTGTGATCTCTTGGAGAAACTGAAGCTGCAGTGGAAAAGTGAACAAAAATGTTGGCAGACAGTTCGGTAACTGCAGATGGAAAAGATCATTTAGGAAGAACTCAGATGATTAAGCCATTGATTAAAAATAAATTGTGCTCTCAAAGTAAATTCACATAAACGATATGAAGGGACAGCAAGCCGAAACACTCCTAAGACACTTAACTATACACCTTGATGACTGACAAAACAGAATGCTTCATTATTCAATATGTTGTCAAAAGCAGAATTTATTTTTCTTAGTTTAAATGTGTTCTAAGCCCTTTTTTTTTTTCCTTCCTGTGTCAAAACAAAACATGAATATTTGCGTTAGTGATAATATAATTTATTTTCAGCATTGAAATCACTGAATTGAAACCAGTTAGTTTGTTGTAAACCCCAGAATACAGATGATAAATTATTATACACTACATGAGGTATTACATACTACTCTTTCTTCACTAATGCCTGTGAGGTTTCCTTTTCCTTCCATTGGAGGACTCTTGCAAAATGGTTCTGCGTCCATCTCTTCTCAGACTGCACAAAACTCTATACCTCTATGGAACCTCTATACCTCTGTGGAACTTCTATACCTCTATGGAACCTCCATACTTCTATGGAACATATCCAGAGAAGGGCAACAAAGCTGGTAAGGGGTTTGGAGAGCAGGCCCTATGAGGAGAGATTGAGGGATGTGGGGTTGCTTAGCATGGGGAGGAGGAGGCTCAGGGGAGACCTTATTGCTGTCTACAACTACCTGAAGGGAGGTTGTAGCCAGGTGGGGGCTGGTCTCTTCTTCCAGGCAACCAGTACCAGAACAACAGGACACAGTGTCAGGCTGCGCCAGGGGAGGTTTAGGCTGGATGTTAGGAAGAAGTTCTTCCTAGAAAGAGTGATTGCCCATTGAAATGGGCTGCCCAGGGAGGTGGTGGAATCACCATCACTGGAGGTGTTTAGGAAGAGACCGGATGGGGCACTTTGTGCCATGGTTTAGTTGATTAGATAGTGCTGGATGATAGGTTGGACACAATGATCTCAAAGGTCTTTTCCAACCTGCTCTATTCTATTCTATTCTATTCTATTCTATTCTATTCTATTCTATTCTATTCTATTCTATTCTATTCTATTCTATTCCATTTTATACCTTGCCCTCTCTTTGCAGGGCAAGTGCTGCAGCCTGTATTGTTGTAAAGACCAGTGTTGCTACAGTTTATTAATATATTCCTCTTTTGCATACTCAGAAAGAAAACTGTTTCCTATTCAAACCACATTGCCATACATCAAACATTTATTTTTTTGGTAACAATTCCTTTCTGCAAGGTTGTTGGGCAGGCTTAGTTTATGAATGTGCTACCACATGCAGACAGATAAATGTTTAGGAAAATTATTTCTTACAGAAGAAGCAGATTTTTCCAGCAGGTTTAACAAAACTTCCACAAAGGAGCCGCAGTGTTTTGCAGGAAATCAGTGTTGCCCCTGAATTCTTCTCCTGGGGCATCATGGTTTAGTATTCATGAGATCTTGAGTGACAGGTTGGACCTGATGTTCCTTGAGGTCTTTTCAAACCTTATTGATTCTATGATTCTATGATCATCCACAGAAATGGAGATCCATTAGATCATTGTCCCCCCTGCCTGACAGAGAAGAGTTGCTGCAACTGAAAGCTAATGTCAAAACTATCTCACTTATTAATCTCCTTAACTTGGCATCTCAAAAAACCCCAAAACAAACAAACAAACAAAACAACAACACAAAGGCAAGGTTTTCCATGATCCTGTGCATTAATACTTTAATTGCAATTCGAGGATGCCTGAAATAATGAACAGACTGAGATTCTGATTCTAAAAAGGAGAAAACTGATGTTACTAAATTCATAGACAAGATAGTTACTAAGTAAATAATGCCATGAACAGACTGGGACAAAGTTGTCCTGATGGTAATTTAGTTTATTCCTGAAAAATAAACTATTATTTTTCCTTCTTTTATTCCCCACCCCCTCCAGAATTGCTTTTGGAATCCAATATAAAATGTGGGAAAACAATCTCAGAAATCTGATATTGAAAACACTATTTTTTTCAAGGGTATATGTAAAACCTGGTGCAAGTAATCATTTTAAATATGTAAAATATCAGGTATGTGGACTGAAATATTTTCCTGATTTAACATTCAAATTGCATACTATCATTACTCTTAGTAATTATGATGAAAAAGATGATGATGCATTTCAGTTTATAATAAAAGTAATCACACTCCCAAAATTAATACTTAATGAATAATTAATTTAAAACCCAAGAAAATTTGTAAACAAACAAAAAAAATACAGTAAAATATCATTTTTACAACATAACCCAAGGAAAGGGAAATACCAATGAAATTTGCAGTGACTAGTTATCTCAAGAGCAAATAATAATAGGATAAAATAAAATGCACCTCAAACACAAATCAATGAAAGCAATGATTTATCTGAGGTGTTGGGATTTGGTTTAGGTATTGTCAAATCTTCATTTAGAAACAACGTGGACATACATACACAGCCTCTCCATTTGCTCTCTGAACCTTCCCTCAATTTCTTTTCCTCAGGCTTTTTATATTCAACTGCTTCCTGCCTATCTTGAGAGGAAAATCTTCAAGCTAGCCCCAGCAGTCTTAGATTTTCTGAGTTTGTTTTCTTCTCCACCTTACAAGGCTATAATTGCTGTGTCCCAGAACACTTCACTCTTGTCAATCATAATGAAAGATGTGCTGCCACCTGATAACTGCTCACCTAGTAATAAGCAGGTGCAAAATATTTGGCACTGTGTAAGTACCAGGGCAGTCATCTTCAGATACAGACTGAGGACTTTGCTAATGAAGATGACATACTAAAGAGACAGCTAGATAATGAGGTTTATGAATAAATCCACAAAGAAAGCAGCTAGAATCTATGAATGGGTGAACCATGAGTGTTGTGCATGAGTGGAAAAGATAAAGCAAAAATTAATTTCTATGATGTGGTTACTTAGGTACTTAATATCCATGTTGAGGAGTGCAGTATTTTGAACTAGTAAAACAGTTTTTTAAATGAGAGGAAGAGACAGTACCACAGAAAGGACAAATCAGATACAGAATCTGAACTACTGTGGTGAGCAAGATGTGAATGGCAGCAGCTGTACTCTAAAGGTGACTCTCTGTCCCTGCTGACTATACCCAGAGCCTAGAAAATAAGCTTAGGTACACTTAAAATGGCTAATGTTACCAAGATTATTCCCTCTTAGTTAATTCCATTTAAAAGTTTGTTGATACAGATGTCACAGTGATTAGATCAAATTCTAAATAATGGACAAATACATTAAAACTACAAGTCAGCATCATCATCATGTATAGACTGATAGGGGACAGATTCTTTTGAAAACATACCATCATAGAATGGTCTGGGTTGAAAGGGACATCTAAAGGTTATCTAGTCCAATGCCTTCTGCAGTAAGCAAGGGCATCTTCAACTAGATCAGGTTGCCCAGAGCCCTGTCAAGCCTCACCTTGAATATCTCTGGAGATGGGGCCTCAATTACTTTGCTGGACCACTGTGGTGGGTTGAAAATTCCCCCCAACATTAGATTTTGCCAAACCAGCTCATTTTGAAGCAAATGGAGCTGAATTTACAGGCAATACTATAATCTACAATGGAATGTGATGAATGTGTATGAAATACACAGTATTTACAATATTTATAGGTATTTACTGTTGACAAACAGCAGAAGAACACCACCGGCCAAAGAGCAGGGGAGTTGCAACAGCTTCTCCCTTCCCTGCTTCCTTCCCTACCTCCTTGTACACAAAAGGACAAGAGAAAAGAAGAGCAGAGAAATTGTTGTTAATGCCAGTCACAACAAAGCAGTGTAGCCAAAGTTAGTAAAGCCAGGAGAAGCATCAGCCAGAGCCGAAGAAGAGAAAGACTGTTTTGCAAACTAAATCTTATAGTAGCTACATCTCCAAAGGGATTGTTTAGAACTATCATTATTTTCCTATGTACACCCAATGGTGATTTATTTGCATTCTACTGCTTGCTGTTCAAGATCTGTGGAAAAATTTTAAAGGCATAGCTTAAAACTACCACAGCAACATATTCCAGTGTTCCACTACCCTCACAGTAAAGAATTTGTTCCTAACATCCAATTTCATTCTACTCCTCTCTAGTTAGAAGCCATGGTCCCTCACCCTATCACTATAAGCCTTTGTAAACAGTCTCTCCAGACTTCTTGCAAGTCCACTTCAGGTACTGGAAAGGTGCTATTAGGTCTCCCCAGAGCCTTCTCTTCTCCAGACTGAACAACCTCAGCTCCATCAGCCTGTCTTTCTGGCAGAGGTGCTCCAACCCTCTGAACTTTTTTGTGGCCCTCCTCTGAACCTGCTCCCTCAGGTCTGTGTCCCTCTTGTATTGAGGACTCCAGACCTGGATGCAGTGCTCCCAGTGAGGTTTCACCAGGGCAGAGTAACTTTGTTTTAGTTCTGTCTTTTAATTGCTCTTCAGCCAAGTATTGATTTCAGATAAATACTGTGATTTCTCAGAAACACTGGGGCTCATTTTTTACATAGCACCGGTGCTCTGTCACCTGCATAACACTGGCACTTCAGTTCTTTTTAGTCATTACCTCTCCCAACAGCTTTTCAGAGCAATTGAATAGAGACAGAGTTTTAGGGGACTCTGAAGCTTTTGTCTTGGAGATGAAAACAGTAAAAGCCTAGATTGTTCCTTAAACTCTGAATCTGGTAACAGAAGAAACAGAAGAAACTTTTCTCACCCGTAGCTTATGAATGTTTTCTTTGTCAGATGCATGACCCAGACACTGCCTCACATTCTGAGTGGCAGGTGATAAGTGTCAGGACCAAAAGCTATGCATTTTTTTTTCCAGAGAGATAAAATTGAAAATGAGTCCTTAAGGCTCCACTAAAAATAGTTTGTCTTTAGGATGAGTGGTTTATAAGGATTTAGTTTAAATTTAATTAGCATATGAAGAAATCATCAAAACAGGATGATGAGGACATTTTACTATTACCCTTTTTTTAAAATAATATAAAACCAAGGCAACCAAATCAACCAACCAAACAAACCACAAAACAAATACCAAAAAAAAAAACCCACCAAAAAAAAAAACCCCAAACAAATAAAAGCAACCAACAAACCAACCAACCAAATAAAAACCCTCCAACAAAACAAGCGAAAATCCCAAACAATATCTGATTGGTGGTATTAAGTAGGCAGTCTGTCCTTTTTTTGTGCAAAAGTGCTAGGAGTCAGCTAAAAAGTTATCCTGGAGGATACTGGGAATGCAAACATGTAAGGATGAAGACAAATATTGTATTTTCTGGCATTAAAATACTAGCTAATCTAGATTCTGTGTTTGTGTCTTCTGTTAGAGGACAATTTAACAAATGCACTCACCCACTTCCCAATGATACAATACAATACAATATACCAGGTTGAAAGAGACCTTCAAGATCATCGCGTCCAACCCATCAACCAATCCAACCCACCTAAACAACTAAACCATGGCACCAAGCACAATGATGATGGGAAGCAACTTTTCATAAGATTTATAAACTTTATTTAAATATCAACCAACCACACATGAATACAAGAAAGAAGCAGCGAGGGAAATCTTCTGCTTTTATGTTTCTGAAGGAAATAATCTGTTTCAAATAATTCTCATAATTGCAGGTAGCATGAAAAAAATACAAGACTAGTTTTTAATTGTAATTTCTTCTTGATGCATACAAAAAAAATTGTATAGGTTCATTGTGATTGCAAAGGCACTGAAGAGGACTCAGTTAAACTGAATCAACCTTTAGTGGCCATGCTGTTTTCAGATGTGACTTGGCAGGTCCTGATTTTGCATGTCTACTGGTTATACCTGTCTTCACTGCAATCTACCATACAGTGGAGACAGGCTGTCAAGTGTCTTTCACTTTTTTACTTTCCTGTGATTAAAGCCCACTGTCTTCCTCAGCATGTACAGATGGTGTGGTATTTTGATATGTTGAACTGATGACTAAAATAACAAAAGGTTACAAGGACAGGTAAAGACGAAGAAGATGCAAAAGGTACTATTTACTTTTCATGAGTAATAATAAAGGTGGTTGATCATGGTGGCCAAAAGAGAATGCAAAGTGGGATTACAGCCCCCACAGGTCATGGCATCAGAATTACAAGGCTTGCTCCTGCCTGGTGGCTGCAAGTAAGAAGCAGAGTTTTCATGAATAAAACCAAAAGAAAATGGTATTTCGAGAACACCTGCTGGACTCTAACCATATTAGCACTTTAATATCTTGATTCATGGGTAAAGCTCAGCTACATCTTTGTTTCATATGAGAGATTTAACATCAGGTTTCACATACTTATCGACCACTTATTTCTGTACAATAAAAATCTGGAGAAGTGGATTGGTTGGTAGCCACTAAAAATTTCCAAGGGTCTCTGGCATGTCCAATAGGTAAACTCACAGGTGTGTCTGGAAGGTTGTGCTTCTAGAAAAGCAGCAACTCCATATGGTGTTGGACTAATTAAAACTGTCTTGATTCCATACTCTTTCTACCATCTGCCTCCTGAATGCTTGATTATGCCTTAAGGAAACATTACTCTCTGGATCACTCAGTCTTAAGCAAAGTAAACTCCTTATATCTCCTTCTTGGCCATCTGGCACTCTTCCCCATTTTCTTTGCAGGGTCACAAGACAACTTCATCAATCCTTACTTTTTCTGCTCATTCTGCCCCATTATCATGTAAAATGCCCCATTATCATGAGTATCTTAACACTGAGATCTGTTAATTGCGTTTATGCAGGGTGGAGAAAGGAGCCCTGTAAAAGCTGATTTAGGGAAAGCATTTCCCAGTGATACCTGGAAATCATGAAGAATATAGAACTAGCTAGCAATCTCTGCCATGTATAACTTCCAGTCATGAAATTTTACCACTTTACCCAAAAAGACTGAGATCAAACACTTTCAGGATGATGTCAGTCAAGGTGGTCCACATGAAATGGAACTGACCTGAAACAATTAATGAGAGGAAATACAGGAAAATATGTGACATTTGTGTATATCATTGTCTTGTTTTCCCATAGAAAATGAAATGAGATTTAAAAAAAAAAAAAAAAAGAGAACTATAAAAGAAATCAGAGTGTGTGGAAATGGGGCAAGCAATCCAAAATGAAAAAAATACATTTGAAATAATGAAATTACAATGAATTCTTTTATTTTGTTCTTGCAATTATGTAGAAGTCTTTCTAAAATGATGTTTGCCCCAAACAGTGAAATCTTCTCAAACATTTCCATTTTTATGAAAGAGAAATTCTCATGAAAATCTTGCAGCAGTATACTTTTAACCAGTTCTTAAAGCAATCATAAGTGCCTAAGCCACTAATACTGCTGCAGAAAACTTGCAAGTAAGAGAATGGTAATTCCCAGTTGAAAATCTCCATACATTTTGATGCAGATAGCATAATCATGGACATGTCAAAGACAAAGGTCAAAGCCCTTCATTTCATTATGGCTACTAGGAGCATATATTTTGGATGAATGAATGTGATGGGTTAATGCCCATCCTGAAAACAAGGGGTGGAGGGCTCGTGAGTGTTTTACCCTCCCTGCAGGGCATTTTCCCCCTGGGAAACTGAATCTGTTCCACTCCCCCTCCCTGCCCAGCTAGGGTATTAAAGGGAGGACATTGCAGCCATTATCTCTTTTTAGCTCCTGCCTTCCTAGATGAGAGCTACAGCAGTTGCCTTCCTGCTTTCTCTGCCACGTGGTCAGGCCTGATCCTTCTCCCTGCTGCCTCCACACCTCTTCAGAGAGACTGGTATTGTACTCTTGGGTGGTTTTTTTTTCCCTCCCATCCATCTTTGTTCCTTGCCCTTCTGAACCTTACCTGTTATTGTTATATATATATATATTGTTTAAAGAAAACTCTTAACCTCTCTACTTCCAAGCTGACTCTTTTTCCTCTCTGTTGGGAGGGAGGGAGTGGGGAGCGGGGGACGGATTCTCAGCCTTGCCCCCATCTGAGCTCTTAAGTCCCAGTTAAGGCTCAAACCACCACAATGAAGCAGGTCATTTTCAACCTGAGTTGTCTACAGGCACTATGGATAAGCCAACAGCAACATCAAAACGCTTCACATTATGCTTAGGAGGACTCCAGCTGTGATGTCTCTATACAAGTGGTTTATTAAATGATGCAGTCATATGACAAGCAGAAACAGACATTGAATTAATGCATCGGTTTCAGAATGGGTATGGTACATGAAAAATTTAAATGAGAAATGGAAAGTAAAACGTGAAGGAAAATGAGGATAATTATGTCATATGACCAAAAGAATTGGAAAGGATGTAGCTTCAGCAACGCAGCCTCTGAAATAAAAACAGTTTATGATTTCTTGCCCATTTAGTCTACTGAACATAAAATCCTTAAGATATGAGATGAACTGAAGAGCTACTGGTAATAACCAGAGGACTTGAATAGTAACAAATTCAATCTAAAGAAACAGACTATTACTTAAGTGATTTGCAAGTGTGCTTTGAACAAAAAGTATATAGGAGAAAAAGATTCAGGAAAAGAACTGCTACTGATGAAAGAGATAGATTGCCTCACAGTAGTGATGCCCAGTATTTGAAAAAACCCCAGTGAATTAGACAGGAAAAGCAGGGTGCTTTACTGAAGTGCCAGCCAGCATCATTATAACTAATTATACCAAAGCCACAATACTATTTGAAATAAATATAAATGATAAAGATCATAAATCCTAGAAGTAAAAAATGTATATGGAATGCAAAAGAAAACTGATGAACAAGGCAGCGGAAATAAAACCATTTTCTTTTCCATTTCACACAAATAAATAAATTTGTTTTCTTGCGTCCTTTTTTTTTTTTTTGAGTTACAATGCTCTAAAATAAGTCATGTAAACAGATAAATAGGCTCAGAAACATAAGCAGTTGTTCAAGGAGAGTAAGAATATCACACACTAAGGCATACAGTACCAGATTTTGTCTGGGTGATGTAAAAAGTACATTAGACGAGAAACGCTTATCTGTGACTTCAAGAAAAGATAAAAGCACAAGAGGAACCAAAAAAAAACCAACCCCAACGCACAAACCCCATGCACAGCAAACCACAAGAAACAAACAAACAAACATTTCCAATTCTTGTTGAAGTGATGGTTCAAGAAAATAATTGTCCTTTTCAAGGAGATATCGAACCAAAAGACAGGACTGCACAGAGATAAAATGGTATCTCCCACGTTAGAAAAATATAGAACAGAGTATCTTGGTAGATCACAGACAGAAAAAAAAAGCCTAACAAACACTGGCAAAATAACAACAGCAACAACAACAACAATAATAATAAAAAAGACCATTAACCAAAACAAATGCAATAAAATACTATCAAAAAGAAAGCTGTGGGATATATTTATAATTACCAAGTATTAGTGGCAAACACAAGATACTGATAGGCATTAATACTATACAGAAAGACATTTATAGCAACAACTCATATTTCATATAGAATAGAATAGAATAGAATAGAATAGAATAGAATAGAATAGAATAGAATAGAATAGAATAGAATAGAATAGAACAAACCAGGTTGGAAGAGACCTTCAAGATCATCGTGTCCAACCTATCATCCAACACCACCTAATCAATTAAACCATGCAACCAAGCACCCTATCAAGTCTCCTCCTGAACACCTCCAGCGACAGCGACTCCACCACCTCCTCAGGCAGTCCATTCCAATGGGCAATCACTCTCTCTGTATAGAACTTCCTCCTAACCTCCATCGTAAACCTCCTCTGGCGCAGCCTGAGACTGTGTCCTCTTGTTCTGGTGCTGGTTGCCTGGGAGAAGAGACCAACCTCTGCCTGTGTACAACCTCCCTTCAGGTAGTTGTAGAGAGCAATAAGGTCACCCCTGAGTCTCCTCCTCTCCAGGCTAAGCAACCCCAGCTCCTTCCTTCTATAGATGTGATCTTAAAACATTTTATTAAAACACAATTTGGAAAGATCCAAGATCCAAAAATTATAGAGAATAATCAGTGACATATTGGGAGATAACAATTAGAGAGACTGTTGGTACATAGATTTTTCTTTTAAGTGATATTGTAGTTTACTAAAGGGTGTGTGGAAGCAAAAGTGTTTCTTCAAAGATATGTTCACCCCTAAGAATTCAGATTATCATAACTGAGTAGGGCTAACTATTATTTGCCATGTAAAACTATTAACACGTGAGCCTGTATTTTCCTAGTCCTGTTCTAATAGAGTTCCTACATTTCAGGCTTCACAAAAACTAACCTCTGACAGGCAGCCATTTTCAGACAAGAGAAGTTTGGGTGCTGGGTTTATTAAACATTATTGGTACCAAAATGAACTCTTGAGAAATCTGACTGAATGAGACAACATTTCAGGAGAATAAAATGTCTCCGACAGCATTTCAGAATTCTAGCTGAATGAGTTTGCAAATATGTCCTCCCTCATTTTTACTCAGCAGGATAAACAAAAAACTGTAGATCACTATCAGCTGCACATTCAGTCAGGCTAGCAGCGACTTTAAAAGCACAGAAAGCACAGATGTATTTCACATGCGGTTTAGAGTTTTGCTAAGGTAGAGTTGCAAAAAAAACCCGTAGCTTTAATTAGAAGATACATGCATTTTCAAATGTACATCTGCAGAGCTCATTTTTCAGCATAGTCTTTGCTGAAGTCCAAACTTTGACTTTGTTATTTGAAATCTGAAGATAAGACAGCAAGCCAAACCAGAGAAATAGGGACTGAGATAACAAGATTATGACCTAGAAATAGTACTCAAACCTGTCAAGGACAAAAAATCTGTAGATTGTTTCTCTGGACAATGACTTTATAATGTAAGACATAAATTTTCTGGAGCAGTGAACAGAAATAGCCACAGAGATGACTACAATTAAAATTAAAACCCACTTCATTTGTGAGACCTATTTTCATTAATGATGGAATTTTTTCCTAGTTGCATTTATTTTTCTGCTACCTCCCTTTGGGATCTGGAGTGTCCAAGAGCTCTTGTCTTGCCCAATGTGCTTTATTTTCTGAGTGCTGCATGCTTGCAAGGGTTTCCATTGGTCTATTAGGCTGGATGACAGGAAGAAGTTCTTCATAGAAAAAGTGATTGGCCATTGGAATGGGCTGCCCAGGGAGGTGGTGGAGTCACCATCACTGGAGGTGTTTAGGAAGAGATTTGATGGGGTGCTCAGTGCCATGGTTTAGTTGATTAGATGGTGTTGGATGATAGGCTGGACTTGATGATCTCAAAGGTCTCTTCCAACCTGGTTAATTCTATCCTATCCTATCCTATCCTATCCTATCCTATCCTATCCTATCCTATCCTATCCTATCCTATCCTATCCTATCCTATCCTACCCTATCCTATCCTATCCTATCCTATCCTATCCTATCCTATCCTATCCTATCCTATCCTATCCTAGTCTACTACAATCTAAACAAACCCTTCAAAAACAGCTGCATTTTTTCAATGTCACATATCTCATCTTAAGCAGATCACTATTCTCTTAAAACCTGGATGGCTTAACCAGACTCATAATCTTTCCTTTCTAAATTATCTCAACTTTCCTTTAAAGTTTTCGTCCTACTACCTTCTGTCATCCAGAACCTGAAGTCTCCTTTGATGCTCTCCCTCCCCCTCTACATTTTTATATCACAACCAAGCCCTTTCATGCCTTGCTGAATATATCTACCCACACATATATTTCTAGCTTTTTTTCTGAAATTCGTCAGTCAAAATAACTCCTCCACATCAGGCTTAAGAAAACATATTTTGCAGTGTTCCTTTAACACTAATATCTGTAGTTTGCATGCTTTTAAGTGTATATATATCTTCATTTAAATGTATATATACATACACATTTGTATAGATGTGTGTGTGTGTGTGTGTGTGTATGTATATATATATATATATATATATATGCACATATAGAATCATAGAATGAATCAAATCCAATCCCCTGCAGTGGGCAGGTATAATTATAACGAGATTAGGTTGCTCAGGGCATCACCAAGTTTGACCTTGAATGTCTCCAGGGATGGGGCCTCCACCTCATCTCTGGGCAACCTGTTTCAGTGTTACACCACCCTCATTGTGAAGAACTTCCTCCTAACACTAATCTACCTTGTTAAAGTAATTGTTCCTCTTGCTATCATTTCATGCCCTTCCAAACAGTTCCTCCCCAGCCTTCCTTTAAGTCCCATTCAGATATTGAAATGCTGCTATAAGGTCTCCCCCAGCCTTCTCTTCTCCAGGCTGAATGAGCCCAACTCTATCAGCTTGTCCCTGTAGGAGAGGTGCTCCAGATCTCTGATAATCTTCATGGCCCTCCTCACAACTGACTCCAGCAGGTCCATTCCCTTCTTGTGTTGGAGGCCCCAAAGCTGGACATGGTACTCCAGGTGAGGTCTTACTAGAGCAGAGTAGAGTGGTAAAATCACCAATATCTCATCCACCAGAACCCCAAGTCATTTTCTGCAGGGCTGCTCTCAATCTCATCTCCCCCAGTATTGATAAGGAGGATTGCTCCAACCTGAATGCATGAGTATTCCAATGAAAGAATACAAATAATATCAAAGAAGGAGGAGACAATTTGTTCCACATGTAACTGCCATATTGGCTGCAAATTTGCCTGCAACAATTCTATCCCTTTTACTTGCTTAATCTGCTTAATCTTAGAGTTTACATTGTATTTCATTCTTCCATATCATTTAAGTTTCTTTCCATTGTATTTAATGTCTTCTAGTGCAGAAAGCAGGCCTTTGTTATAAAACTTCTAGAAAACTCGCAGCTGTTACAGGCTGCAAGATACACCTGAACTTGAAGTCTCTGTTTATTGGAAATTCTCTCTAATAAAAAAAATAACAATGAAGTAGTATAAGAGAAAAGAGTACCATGTCTACTCTGAAGTTAGCTCTTCAGAAAAAATGGAATGAAGAACCAGGAAACTTCTATGGAGCTGAGATGATTCACAGGGAACTGTTTATTCACTTTTAATCTCCAGTTGTTGAACTTTTTTCACGACGCAGCAAATATTCTTTTTCCTGTTTTCTAAACTGTCTGCTGACTCTTATATCAAATCATAGTTGTTTGATTTCATGTGTTGGTTTTTGTTTGGGTTTTTTTTTTTTTTAATTTTTGTCAACATTCAGTTGCATTCAATGTTCTTAAAAAACCCTCCAACATCTTAGAGTACAAATGCAGAAGAAATTTCAGGTGAATCAGAAAAATTAGATATCAATTGTGTATCTCAATCCAATTCATGTGGGAACACTAACTACAACTTTAGTAGCATTCAGAAGTAAACAGAAATTAAATAACAGCAAACAGGATAATTACCTATTACAATATCCTTTCACATGGCTGAAATCCTCTCTTCTTCTTAAAAGACATGAAATTAGTAATAACAGCTGGTTTGGATGCAGCCCTGTTGATGTCCCATTATTGTGAATGGGGTCTGGCTTCCTGCCAGATCCTGACGTGGCTGCAAGCTGTTTCAAGTGCCAACTAGTATTGAATCCATCAATCAAAATATGTTTCTGCTATCACCACTGTGGTATTTTGTGAAATATCAAAACAAGATGCTGTACTTGCATCTTCTGTAGCATGAGATGTAGTCTATCTCCAGGTGCAGAGCCACATCCTTTCGAGTGTAGTGCCCATGGGTATGCTAACATCAGGACCATTCTTTGGAGGCTAACACTCCACTAGGTAATTTGGAATCTTATCAAAGGACCATTGAAGTCAAAGGAAATATTCCCATTGATCTCAGAGGGCTTTGATCAGGCCCATGGTGAGCGTATACTTTATCAGACTTTTAGTACTCTTGCAACATGCGCAGCCAAACTTAATCTTCTGAGTAAAAAGATCTTGAAAGCTGAAGAAGTCCAGCTGACCAGAGTCAGAAATTGGGAAGGACTTTGCAAGTGGAATTTGGCACTTGGAAGTCTTTCAAATTGCCAAAGTTCACCCTTTAGGAGACCAGGAATACTTAAATTGTCTTTGCCTAGTTGCTGTTGATGTTTTAAATCTGTCAGTTCTAGTGTTTCTGCTGGTAAGGTCCCCAGGGCACATAAATTATTCCTATGGCATCAAGCTGTGATACAAAGCCATCTTCTGTTTTCAAGGTGATTTTGCTAGTTCACACCTGAAACCCACTGATGTTAATGAAATAGATGTTTTCTACCAAATACAGATATTTGTTTTAATGTGTCTTCATACCATAAGTAACTCTTCCCCAACGGTTTTCTGCACAAAATCATGTGCAAATCAGGAGTGAAAAGTCTCCTCTATTGGAGAATTTTCATATCTGGGTCTTCCCACTGTCACTGTTTAAAACCCTGCCATTTAACTACAGAGGGATTTAAATGTCATCCAATATTTACAGTTTCTGTTTAGTTCTAATTATTGCATTACTGTGAAGAATGGACAAAGGCAGTCCTTTCCTTACCATGCTTTGCATAGGACGTACTCTTCATCTCCTGGCCATCCCAAGGTGATTTTCCTCCCGGCACAATAGAATTTGCTTGTGAGAATCCTCTGTCCCTTGAAAGTATTTCAGGAAACATCTATCTCAGATTGCTGATCTCTGCGAATCTCTTTTCAAAGAAGAAATGACGTGTGTGGGAAGTTAGGAATTTGGCAGTAAGGTGTGAGGAAAATACTGCAGCAGATGTCAGTGTTGTGGGTTTACGTTGTGTTTACCTCGGAGCTTGCCTCAGCTCTTGATCTTTTAAAGCTCCACTCTTTGTGAAAGCTCCCAAATAGTAAGTTCCAGAGCTACGAATGTTAGACTTATGTGACCCACTGCAGACCCAGAAAAGATGCTTGGTCTCCTAATGAATGTGTTTAATATTGCTTTTATAACCAAAATTATTTCAGAATCTCACTGATAGCAGACTTCTCTGGAAACAGAAGTGGGAATTTATGCCTCTAGCTGGAGTAGACTTTAATCTTTTTTTAATGAAGTGACCTAATAAGGAAAATCTAAGTGAATACTAGAAATTTGCTGGTAAGATACAATTACACTGTCTCACTTACTGAGGCATTTTGCAAGGTAGAGCCCACAGACTCAGCAATCTAGTGTTATTGTTGGAGTCTCTAAAGTGGAAACAAACTCATATGTTTTTATGCCTGCACTTCTGAAAGACAATATTTTAGTTTTTCTACAAGATTGCATGTCTATAATGAGCTATTGTCTTCTTGCTGCAAAATATAGTGTCTTGCAGAACAAAAATCAGTGGCCCTGTACACAACTCCACTATGTTTGAATACTAATAAAGTACTTAGGAATATGTGTATTAAGGTCAGTGTTATAGAGTTGCCATAAAAATAGAGAAAACTGTGGAGCAAAGTAAGCTCTGTGCATTTCTCTTGTTATTAGAAGCAAAGCCTTAATTTCTACAACAGATCATTGTTCAAATGATGTGGTTAGCTATGGACACAAACAACTGTGATTTTTGAACTATTTTTGCTAGTCTTTTAATCAAACGGATGAAGGAGAAACATCTCAAAAGCATCAAAATTACTTAGGGGCCTAGAGGAGACACTTTGAAAGTTGTTTGTGCATATTTAGCATCTGAGGTCCCTAAAATGATGAACAAGCATCACACAGAACTTAAAAGTAGGAATTAAATAGAATGGAACGGAATAGAATAGAATGGAACGGAATAGAATAGAATGGAATGGAGTAGAATAGAATAGAATAGAATAGAATAGAATAGAATAGAATAGAATAGAATAGAATAGAATAGAATAGAATAGAATAGAATAGAATAGAATAGAATTAACCAGGTTGCAAAAGACCTTCGAGATCATCAAGTCCAACCTATCACTCAACACTATCTAATCAACTAAACTATGGCACCAAGTGCCCCATCCAGACTCTTCTTAAACACCTCCAGTGATGGTGACTCCACCACCTCCCTGGGCAGCCCATTCCAATGGCCAATTACTGAAAGTGCCCTAGACCCAACCAAGAAGCCTGAGACTAACCAGATCACTGTGGCTACAACATATGTGTCGTGGTCTCACAGTTTACTCTGGTATATTTTGAAGTGTTACCTGTAGCATCTTCTCTCTAAACTTAAAGTTGTGTCTGTGTGTGGAAAGCTTTGAAGACCTATTTTTTTTGTGAAATAACTCTTAGTTCAAATTTCTGTAGTTGGTGAAATTGTGACAAGGGCTGTCTTTAGGAGGTTAAAGTAAAAACACAAAGTTTTCAAAAGGGCCAGCAGTGCAGGAAAAAAAAGATTAAAAGAAGGTTGTGATTTGGAGAACAAGCTTTAAAATTTAATATCTTTATCTATGATCTGGATAAGGGAATTGAGCGATGCCTCAGTGAGTTTGCAGATGACACCAAATTCCGTGGAAGTGTTGATCTGTTGAAGGTAGAAAGGCTCTGAAAATGGATCTGAACAGGCTGGATCAATGAGCCAAGGTCAGTTGTATGAGGTTTAACAAGGCCAGGTGCCGGGTCCTGCACTTGGGTCACAACAATGCCATGCAACACTACAGGGTTTGGGGCAGAGTGGCTGGAAGGCTGCCCAACAGAAAAGAGCCTGGGGATGCTGGTTGACAGCCATCTGAACATAAGCCAGCAGTGTGGCCAGGTGACCAAGAAGATAAATAGCATCCTGGCCTGTACCAGGTATAGTGCAGCCAGGCCTTGTATTTGGCACTCATGAGTCTGCCCCTCAAATACTGTGTTCAGTTCTGGGCCCCTCACTACAAGAAATTAAGTTACTGGATCATGTCCAGAGAGGGGCAACAAAATTGGGGAAGGCTCTGGAGAATAAGTCTTGTGAGGAGCAGCTTAGGGAACTGGGATTGTTTAGCCTGGAGAAGAGGAAGCTGAGGGCAGACCTCATTGCTCTCTGTAACTACCTGAAAGGAAGTTGTAGTGAGGTGAGTGTTGTTCTCTTGTCCATGGTATCACTTGACAGAGTGAGAGGAAATGGTCCAAAACTGTGCTAGGGGAGATTTAAGTTGGATATTAGGAATAATTTATTTTCTGAAAGAGTGATTAAAAGCACTGGAATAGGCTTCCCAGGTGGCAAAGTCACCTGGAGGCATCAAAAAACTGAGTAGACATGGTATTTTGGGACATGGATTAATGGTCATGGGGGTGTTTGGTTGACAGTTGGACTCAGTGATCTTAGAGATCTTAGATATCTTTGAGATCTGAAATGTCTTTTCCAACCAACATAATTATGATTCAATGATCTGTTATGATAGAAGAGAGATTTAATTGTTCTGCTTTCTCAGTCCCCTGTTGTGGTTTTGGTTTGGTTTGGTTTGGTTTGGTTTGGTTTGGTTTGGTTTGGTTTGGTTTGGTTTGGTTTGGTTTGGTTTGGTTTGGTTTGGTTTGGTTTGGTTTTTTCCCCATGCTTTTATGACTCAGTATCTTTTCTTAAGCTTAGTTTCTGTGTGGTTGTGGGTGGGGGTTTTGTACACAGATCATGGGATTAGAATATTTGGAAATCTGTGATAAAATCAGGGGTCTGTGATAAGACTGTGGAACACCATCTGCCTGTTCCTTACCATGGTATTATGAGTTTAGCCAGTTGGGTCTGATGGTGAGTGATCGATACCATGCTGATGTCATGCCAGTTTGAAAATTAAAGTGCTGGCTAGGACAAAGCATCATGGGGCTTATAGTTTGGATTGTAACATGAAAGGCTTCCTGCTTCTAGTTGCTGCTCTTGTTTTCTCTTTTGGGGGTGTTGGTCTTTTCTCCTGGTCTGGCTGCAGGCTTGGGTGGTGAGGGGCATCATTTTGTCACTGGTTTCTGCTGCTGCTTCTGCTTTTGAGATGCTTTTCTGTGAAACAGGCTAAGATAATTGTACATTGTATTACTTCCATTAAATGCTCTTTATCTCAACTCAGGGCTTTTTCATGTTATTTTACAGTATCACAGTACATTAGAGGTTGGAAGGGACCTCCAGACATCATCAAGTCCAACCCCCTGCCACAGCAGGATCACTTAGGGTAGTCTGCACAGGAATGCATCCAGGTGGGTTTTGAAAGTCTCCAGAGAAGGAGACTCCACAACCTCTCTGGGCAGCCTGTTCCAGTGCTCTGTGACCCTCACTGTAAAGAGGTTTCTCCTCATGTTGAGGTGAAATCTTTTGTGTTCAAGATTGAACCTGTTAACCTGTGTACCACCAAAAAGAGCTTGGCCCCTTCCACTTGACACCCACCCCTCAGGTATTTATAGACATTGATGCGATTCCCTCTCAGTTTTCTCTTCTCAAGACTAAACATCCCAGGGCTCTCAGTTCCCTCCTGCTTTGCATGTGGGGAGCTTGTTTGTCAGAGAGGGCTATCTTAAACCAGGACAGTCTATTTTGGAAGCTAATGTGGGGCCCAAAAAGCAGTTGAGATAATGGAGAACTGAGGTATTATTATTGTTGTTGTTGTTGTTGTTATTATTATTACTATTATTATTGTCTTAAAATGTTCACCATATTGATGAATTTGCTTTCTGGGAGTGGTTGAGGCCAGTGTGCTGGGCCCCATCTCAGGTTGCATCACATGATTTGTGTGTGGGGGTCTTGGTTGTAAGAGTGGGCTGTCTTAAACTACAACATGTGGAAACATGGGGTAGACAGCTGTGTTGCTATAGCCATGGTGATTTTAGTGGGAGTACCTGGTGGCTGGAAAACAAGAACAAGCATGTTCCATACTGGTAATGCTGTACTCACTTCTTACCTGAAGGAATACACTTGTTGTGTACAGGGGAAAATTGGTTCTTGTAACAGTAGAAGTACATCTGTAAAAAATCTATGACTCGCTGCATACCACTGGAAAATCTGCAGATATAGTTTGTGAGTATTCCAGTGGCAGAGATTGTTTTGTACACATCCTGATTTCGGTGCCATTTGAGCTTTGAGGTTTTTGTTGTTTTGCTGTTTGTCTTGGTGGGGTTGGGTAGGGGGAATGGGCTATATTGATGCCATACAAACTGAAGGGCATAAAGTATTTGCCCGAGTGGTTAGCTGCACTCAATCTGATGTAGAAATTGCTATCCACTTTACAATCAACATTTCATCCATGATTCTTGTATTGAATTTGTGGTAAGAAATTGTGTACATTCAGTTCTGATGACCATTGTGAACAGAACACCGACTTCTCCTTCCACTGCTTCTGTAAAAAGAGATGCTAACAGTCAGACATGCTTCCATAAAATCCCATTGTTCCAGCACAGAAAACTTCATGCCATATAGATGGACTTCTGATTCTCTGCCACAGTGGATGAGACACAGCAGTGTATTCATTATCTATAGAGTCTAATCCATAAATACAAAACAGAACAGAAATTAATTTATCCCTGAAGTATTCACAACTTGTTTAATGTTAGACTGTGTTATTTACCTGTTTATGCGTGATTATGTCATTCTTTACTTCTACAGCTCAGTGACATTTTGGGAGGAGGATATGTGTCTTTAAAAATTCTTTTAATGGATCATGCATGGGAGTATGAGGGCCTCCTGAGGGAGTGAGAATCTGTGTGTAGGATTATTCTTTTCTGAAGAAAAATACTACATCTCATCCAGAAAACTGGCAGCTAATTTTACTGCCATCCACATCTGCAATCATTTTAGACTATACCTATTCTTTCCTCAGATTAGTGCATTCAGCATCAATGAATTCTAAGGAGACAATGACGTACCACGGTGAAATCCAGGGCTGAGGTGGCAGCAGGGCATTTTTCCAAGAAAGCAATCAATGGAAGACAGAGCTCTCAGCAATACTAAGGTTAAGTCACTGATTCAAATACCAGAACTATCTATTTAGGTGCTTAGCCTTAAAATGTTTTGTGTATGTCACAACTGTACATTAGCCAAAACGTTTAATCAGCTACAAAGTTATGAAGAAAAATTAATTCTCATTCATTACTCTCTAAAAAAAAAAATACAGAAATTCTCTGACATTTTAAAGCTGATGAAAAGTTTGAACTATTTATTTGCACAGTAGTTCTATATACCACTGCACTGCAGATGTCCATTACATTACAGAAATTATGTCATTTTTAAGGCTGAGCATTGAGAGAGACCATGCAACTTAATAATAACTTAGTATCATAGTATCAGTATCAGTCTGGGTTGGAAGGGACCACAAGGATCATCTAGTTCCAACCCCCTGACATGGGCAGGGACACCCCACACTAGATCAGGCTGGCCAGAGCCTCAGCCAGCCTGGTCTTAAATACCTCCAGGGATGGGGCCTCAACCACCTCCCTGGACAACCCATTCCAGGGCTCCACCACTCTCATGGTGAAGAACCTCCTCCTCACCTCCAGCCTGAATCTCCCCATGTCCAGCTTCATTCCATTCCCCCTAGTGCTATCACTACCTGATAGCCTGAGAAGTCCCTCCAAGCCTTCCTGTAGGCCCCCTTCAGATACTGGAAGGCCTCAATTAGGTCACCTGGGAGCCTTCTCTTCTCCAGACTGAACAGCCCCAACTCCTTCAGTCTGTCCTCATAGGAGAGGTGCTCCAGATAACTATGTTGAACTAACATAATTTAGTTTGGTCATTGAGTTTGTCTTTTGAGCTGAGAAACACAAGTTTCTGAAAATCAACAGATCTACAAATGCATATCAAGGTTCTCACATGTTTTTCTTTTTTGTCACCACAGATGGTGTAGTTCACCTCATTGGAACTTTAATTTAAATCTCTGAAAGTGATAAAGTCAATATTGAATTCAGGCACTCATTTGCGTCACACAAATTGAGGTTATTTTTAAAGACAGATATAGTTTCTTCTCAAATAAAAAGTGAAAATGAGAAACTAACAATTGAAAACAGAAACAGCATCAGGAGCAATTGAGTAATCTATTTCTACATGCCACAAATGGCTCCTTACCTTCTGCCTTGTGTCCACAGATTCACAAAGCGAATCATGATATTTCTCATTAAATTTTATCAAAGTAACACTGAAAACAGCACTTGAGATGTTCTGGATGGAGAAAAAATAAAAAGGTACTTTCTGCAGTCCTCAAAACTGGACACTTTATAAAGGCAATCTTTTCTGGCAAGAAAGCTCCCCACCCTGGTGTCCAGGTGGGGGGTCCAGAGATTATTAGCTGCTATTGACCTTCCAGATAGGCAATGATGACCTAGAAAACAGAAAACTGAGAGCAGACTCCCAGCCACTAGTGGTGTCCCACAGGGCTCAGTACTCTTCAATATACTTAATGATGACCTGGATGAGGGGATTAAGTGTGCCCTCAGTAAGTTTGCAGATCACACCAAGCTGGGTGGCTGTGTCAATCTGATAAATGGTAGAGAATCTTTACAATGCGATCTGGACATGTTAGATCAATGGGCCAAGGCTAATTGTATGAAGTTCACAACAAGGAAGAGTGCCAGGTCCTGTGCCTGAGTCACAACCACCCCATAGTAAGCTACAGATTTGCATGTGTGCAGTTGGAAAGCTGCAGCTTGGAGAGGGATCTAGGGATTGATAATTGGTTGAACATGAGTCAGCAGTGTGCCCAGGTGGCCAAGAAAGCCATTAGCATCCTGGGTTGTATTGGAAATGGTATGGCCAGCAGGTACAGGGAGGTACTCAGCACTGGTGAGGCCACACCTCTAGTATTGTGTTCAGTTCTGGGCCCCTTGCTATAGGAAGGACATTGAGGTCCAGAGAAGGAGGAGTCTTGAGGCTTGTGAAGGGCCCAGTGCACATGACTTACAAGGAGCATCTGAGGGAGCTGGGACTGTGCACTCTGGAGAAGAGGAGTCCGAAGGGAGACCTCATCGCTCTCTGCAACTACATGCTTGATGACAAGCAACAGCACTAAAGGAAATTGTTGCAAGCTGCACCAGGGGAGGTTTAGGCTGGATATTAGGAAATCCTTCTTCACTGAAAGGGTTATCAAATATTGGAACGGTCTGGCAGAGTTACCATCCCTGGGGTTGTTCAAGTGTCATGTGTGACCTGGTGTTTTGGGACATGGTTAATTGACGACACTTCAGAGCTAGGTTGAGGGTTGGACTGAATGATCTTTGAGGTCTCATCCAACCAGATATATTCTGTGATTCTGTGAAGTCTGCAGTGATAACACAAAATTACGTGAGCAGATGTGTAAAATCCATCTGTATTATGTAAATCTCCTACATTCTTCTTTAGCTCCCAGCTTGGGGCACAGTTATGTTTTTCTTTTTCTTGATTTTAAAGTGAACCTGATGAATCACTATTTCTTCACCTCCTCTTCTCATTTCTATTCCACACTGATACCTTAGCTGCATTGCCACATAACTGTTAGTAGGGACGTGCTGTGAGGAAGCTTAGGAGCTCATTCACGTAAAAAAAAAAACCCAAACAACCAAAAAAAAACCAAACCAACCAAAGAACAAACCAACCAAAGAAACCCCCAAAACATTAAATATATTTGCATTTGTGTGTTTGGTTGATTAGATGGCGTTGGATGATGTGTTGGACGTGATCATCTTGAAGGTCTCTTCCAACCTGGTCTGGTCTATTCTATTCTAGTCCTGTTCTATTCCATTCCATTCCATTCCATTCCATTCCATTCCATTCCATTCTATTCTTCCATTCCATTCCATTCTATTCCATTCTATTCTATTCTATTCTATTCTATTCTATTCTATTCTATTCTAGGTCAACCAAACAGCCAGTTTTGCCAGCAGAGCTAAGAGAGTGGTAGGTACACACATGTGATGAAGGGTAAGCTATAGAGAAGACAGGGTGGGGGAGGGAAATCTTGAGCAAATCTTGTTTCTAGATGGTCTGGAAATTAAAACCCTGGTGTGGAATTTTAGCTGAGACTGGTACAGGACATTATACTCTTTTTTTTTCAGATCATTTTACCAAAATTCACATATCCACAGAGCATACAAAAGCTTTTGAACATTTTTAATGGTTCCAAATACGTTCTGGGGGAAAAAAAAAAGACTAATATAAGGATTATTAAATATTAAAATGGAATTATTTCAACTACAAACCTATGCTAAGGTTACAGACAGAAGCCTGGAACAAAAAAAAGAGAACTGTTATGCCTTTTTGTAAGATAAAAACTGAATGAAGACAGCATTTCCTGCAAGTAATACAAAATAAATTAAACATTTCTGAACATTGTGGGAAATTTTAAAAGATTTATTGCTCCTGTAGCTTTCTTCTTTTTATTGATGCTATAGCTGTTCACCTATAATCTTCAGCAACATAACAGCTGTATCTAAACATGCCACCATATGTCTATGGAAGTTCACATGTAGAACTCTTCATAAAATGAGCAGTGATATCATGTCTCTTTGATTTCCCAGCATTCAAAGATTTGGTATCTGAATTTTTTCAAACCACTTCAGAATGCTGTTGAGCACACAAACACTTTTGAGTGTCCTGCATTTCAGCCTTTGGGTTAGTAGCTGATTTTTCTCCTCAGATCCTCCAAAAGTCTGTAGTCCACATCCAAAGTTATAGAGGCTTGGAGATCAGCACTGATAATATCTTTGCCTTGGCTGCCTGAGAGTTTGTCATTCTGTAGGATACTATCTTTCTAAGCCAAGCTTAGTCAGGTATCTGCGTGCACTATGGTATCTATAGAGACTTTCACATCAATAAGTTAAGCTCCTGAAACAACCTCCCTGACATCAATAAGTTAAGCTCCTGAGAAAAAGTCTGACTTTGAAGCACAGTTTTAAATCTGTTACTTTAAATTGCTTAAGTTCTGGAGCTGGCAAGCATGCCCCTCCATAGGTAACATGCAGTATATCAACATTCAGCACTCTGGACTGACAGAAGTCCCACTCCTGAGAGACCCCAGTCACGCTTTATGCAGCATACAACAAGCACCAGGATCCAGATGGCTGGCACTTCAGCATACTCTACCCAGCTTCGTCACCTGTGTGAGCAAAAGCATTTTGCTGACTTAGGTACAGAGAACATAGGGCTGCTCTAATGTGCTTCTATTCCTCTTTCACTGCACCAGATTTTCATGGATATTCAGGGAGGACTGAATGGGAATACACTGAAAAATACCTTGTTCACAATGAAAACTCCAGATATGACATCAGAAACTACAGGCAAGCTTATCCAGTACCAGTTTAACTAATGGCTAAAATACATTGTTTCTTTCCCTTCTCTAGGTAAAATATCAAATTCAACAGTGGAAACTGTAGATGTTATGAGAATGTGTAAATAATGTAGAAGTAGTACAGTGATAGAAGAATGAACAGATATTTTAATAATATCTTTATCTACATCCTTTAACTTCTTTATTCCTAATTTCTCTAGCAGCTTTGCTGCTACTTTTCACAATTTCTTGGTTTGCTTCACTTTGTCAAATATCTGAATAGAAGAAGGGTGTGGTTTGATGGCCTAATTGGCTCCATTTTAATTCCACTTGATTCCTGGTATTTGGCTATACAGTAATATTAAATATACTCCCTAATCCTTTGGAGCCTTCTGCATCTGTATTTGCTAAGATATTCACCCAATAGTCCAAATATTAATGGCACAAATAGTGACACTTCATGTTATATTATCAATTGAAGACCTGTACAGCCACAATTTAGATCTCAGCTACAAGAATGCAAAATATAAAGCAAAACATAACATCCCTCCAAAAAATATCAATATATTATATTTCAAATTATATACCAAAGGCTTATTATCAAAAATCATAGCAGCTACTTAGGAAATAGATATTAAATTTTCAAGGGAAATGGTTTATTAATTTAAGATGAATGTCCTGGCCTGACCAAATTGCTGAGCTTGATTTATACTTAAGGATAATTTCTATTTAAACACTTTGCTTTAAAACTAAAAGATGATGTTTGAGGTCCTGCCCTGTAAGACCCACATAATCTGCTTTACTATTAGCATAGCACAGAATAGCACAGCATAGAATAGCATAGCATGGAATGGAATGGAATGGAATGGAATGGAATGGAATGGAATGGAATGGAATAGAATTAACCAGGTTGCAAAAGATCTTCGAGATCATCAAGTCCAACCTATCATCCAACACTATCTAATCAACTAAACCATGGCACCAAGCACCCCATCCAGTCTCTTCCTAAACACCTCCAGTGATGGTGACTCCACCACCTCCCTGGGCAGCCCATTCCAATGGCAAATCACTCTTTCTGTGAAGAACTTCTTCCTAACATCCAGCCTAAACCTCCCCTGGTGCAGCTTGAGACTGTGTCCTCTTGTTCTGGTGCTGGTTGCCTGGGAGAAGGGACCAACCCCCACGTGGCTGCAACCTCCCTTCAGGTAGTTGTAGACAGCAAGAAGGTCTCCCCTGAGTCTCCTCTTCTCCAGGCTAAGCAATCCCAGCTCCCTCAGCCTCTCCTCATAGGGCTTGTGCTCCAAATCCCTCCCCAACTTTCTTGCCCTTCTTGGGACATGTTCCAGCAAGTCAACATCCTTCCTAAACTGAAGGGCCCAGAAATGGACACAGGACTCAAGGTGTGGCCTAACCAGTGCAGTGTACAGAAAGAGAATGACTTCCCTGCTCCTGCTGACCATGCTATTCCTGATGAAGCCAGGATGCCATTTGCCTTCTTGGCCACCTGGGCACACTGCTGGCTCATGTTCAGTCTACTATCAACCAGTACCCCCAGATCTCTTTCTGCTTGGCTGCTCTCCAGCCACTCTGGCCCCAGCCTGGGTTGCTGCTTCCTGGTAAGGGAGTTTCAGAACTATTAGTTGGGAATTGAGAATTCTGGGGTTTAGTTTCATCCATTTTGCAGGAATCATGTCTGCTCCAATTTATGCACATCTTCATTTTTCTCATCTATCTTTTAAGTTAGACGATTTAACTGGATATTCTAAATAGATTCCAATAATGATGGGCATATCCCACTCTAATATGATTGGGATCATAGAGTCCTAGAATTGCCTATATTGGGAAAGACCTTTAAGATCATTGAATCCAACCCTGTCAAGCCCTTGACTATATTCTTAAGTACTACGTGTACACAACTTCTAAACTTTGATTAGATAGTGTTGGATGATAGGTTGGACTCAATGATCTCAAAGGTCTCTTCCAACCTGGTTGAAGCTATTCTATTCTATTCTATTCTATTCTATTCTATTCTATTCTATTCTATTCTATTCTATTCTATTCTATTCTGTTCTGTTCTGTTCTGTTCTGTTCTGTTCTACTCTGTTCTACTCCTATTCTATTCTATTCTATTCTATTCTATTCTATTCTATTCTATTCTATTCTATTCTATTCTATTCTGCTCTATTCTATCCTAATACCTCCAGAGATGGGGAAACCACCACTGCCATGGGGAGCATGTTCCAATACCTGATAAGCTTTTCAGTAAAGAAATTCTTCCTAATAACCAGCCAAAGCGTCCCTTGGAGGCCATTTCCTCTTGTCCTATCACTTGTTACTTGATTAAACAAACTGACCTACAGCCCTCTACAACCTCTTTTCATGTACTTGTAGAAAGTAATTGCCCTCTGAAAGTGCTTCTTCTCCTGTCTGTAATAAATAAGTTCTGACAGATTGATTCTGTAACTTTGACACCCAAACTGAAGACTCCAATTTAAGTGATATTACTACATTACTCAAAAAAAAATTCTTTACTGAGGGAAACCAAATTCCAGCTTAGGCAAGACATCTGAAATATTTGAATCTAAAACTTGCAGATAAGAGTACATATTGTAATATATTTGTGGCCTAGCTTTCCATTTACAAATGTTTTTCTCCCAGCTCTATTTTTCTTATTTAAGATTATTATTTACACATACCATATATGTGAGTATTATTTATATGTATACTCCTTGTGTTTGTATTATCTAGATTATTGGTAATTGTATTATTTTCTGCTCAACACCATCTGTCTGTCAGTATCCATCTGCTGTCTCTTATTTTAGGCTTAGACTGGAAGCTTGTCAATCTGCCCCTGTACTCAGCACTGGTTAGGCCATGCCTTGAGTCCTGTGTCCAGTTCTGGACCACTCAATTCAAGAAAGATGTTGAGCTGCTCGAACATGGCCAGAGGAGGGCAACAAGGCTGGGGAGGAGGTCTGGAGCACAAGTAGAGGAGAGGCTGAGGGAGTTGGGATTGTTTAGCCTGGAGAAGAAGAGGCTCAGAGGAGACCTTATTGTCGCCTACAAGTATCTGAAGGGTGGTTGTAGCCAGGTGGGGACTGGTCTCTTCTTCCAGTCAACCAGCACCAGAACCAGAGGACACAGTCTCAAGATGCACCAGGGGAGGTTTAGGCTGGGTGTTAGGAAGAAATTCTTCACAGAAAGAGAGACTGGCCATTGGCATGGGCTGCCCAGAGAGGTGGTGGAGTCACCATCACTGGAGGTGTTTAGGAAGAGACTTGATGGGGTGCTTGGTGCCACGGTTTAGTTGATTAGATGGTGTTGGATGATAGCTTGTACCTGATGATCTTGAAGATCTTTTCCAACCTGGTTAATTCTGTATTCTGTATCATTCATCTTTTATCTTTTTTTCTTTCTCTCCCCTGACTCATCACAAGTTACTCTTGGATACTCCTGTGCCACTGGAAATGATGGCATACAAATGAAGAATAAAACAATAATTAATGCTCCAGTGAGGTAGGGTAACAATACAGACAGATGGAAGAGTATAGGAACACAATGAGATGAAGTTAATCAGCATGGTAGATATTGTATTAAAATAAAAGCAGACATGGGGAATAAAAAAGTCATTATAGGAAACTTCTTTGAGTGAGGGGCATGCCTCAGCAATAAGAAAAAGGTGCTTACTCAAAATTTCAGTGAGTTAGGGAGTGGACTTGAGATAAGAGACAGAAGCAAGAACATTATAGAAAACAGTAAAGGTCATGGAAAGCTTCTAAATTGTAAAAAAATAACTTAATTTGATGCCAAAAAGGAGCACAAAGAAAATAATGCAAAGCTGAACTGAAAGATAACCACAACCGTGAGATATGAAAATTGTATTTCCAGCAAAACTTCAAATGGTTGTGAATAGGCCAAACCAACAGGAACTGCAGTCAGAGAGGTGGAAGGTACAGTCACTAAAACAGGAGACAAAAGTACCTGGAAATGCTTTGGACATTTAACTGTGTTCTTAATACACAGAATGAACTGTAACTGCTGAAATAGCAGACAAATGCAAACAATAAGCAAGATAAGCTTCTTGAAATTCTCCATTGTTGGTGACATTCAAGTATTGGTAATAGAAGGCAGTAATTATTTGAGAGCAATTCTGCTCTAAATGCAGGATTTTGTTGCAGAAGTACACAGTGAGACACACAGTCCATGAGCATCGCCAACAGCCTGATAATCATGTCTTGATTCTAATTCTTTCATGGGCAGACCAGAAGGAAGTGTCAGCCTGAATTTCTCAGATTATTTTATATATAACAGTATCTTCAGTAAT
The DNA here is from genome assembly GCA_033816785.1 of Picus viridis. NCBI lineage: Eukaryota > Metazoa > Chordata > Aves > Piciformes > Picidae > Picus > Picus viridis. The sequence goes on along the minus strand of CM066566.1, from coordinate 81,653,496 downwards.
CAATAAGATTTTCCATCATTGCTATGCATTATTTAAATATATGAATTGTTTTGAGCAGGAGCAAGGAAGTCATTGTGCTCCTGGACTCAGCACTGGTCAGGCCACACCTTGAGTACCGTGTCTGGTTCTGGGCCCCTCAGTCTAGGAAAAATGTTGAGTTGCTGGAACGTGTCCAGAGAAGGGCAACAAAGCTGGGGAGGGTTTTGGAGTATGAGCCCTATGAGGAGAGGCTAAGGGAGCTGGGGTTGCTTAGCCTGGAGAGGATGAGGCTCAGGAGAGACCATATTGTTGTTTACAACTACCTAAAGGGAGGTTGCAGCCAGGTGGGGATTGGTCTCTTCTCCCAGGCAACCAGCACCAGAACAAGAGGACACAGTCTCAAGCTGCACCAGGGGAGGGTTAGGCTACATTTTAGGAAGAAGTTCTTCCAAGAAGGAGTGATTGCCCATTGGAATGTGCTGCCTAGTTAGGTGGTGGAGTTACCATCACTGGAGGTGTTTAGGAAGAGACTTGATGCTTGGTGCCATGGTTTAGTTTATTAGATGGTGCTGGATGATAGGTTGGACTCGATGATCTCAAAGTTCTTTTCCGACCTGGTCTATTCTATTCTAGTCTAGTCTAGTCTAGTCTATCTGATTCGATTCTATTCAATTCGATTCTATTCTAAAGACAGAAACAGAGTAAAAAGTTGGACAGAGAATTGGTGAATAATAGAGCTTCATTGATGAAGAATACAGCTTCACTGTACTTGATACATCTGTTCTTTCTCACTACATTTATTTATGATAGATGACGTAGGAAAATTGTTTCTGCAGGTCTTAGATTCACTTATTCATGACTCCATTGTTCACGTTCAGTTCCCTCCCAGAATAACTGCATCTGCAAAGGACAGAGTTCAGAGTAAGTTTACAGTACTTACATCTAGAAATATTCATTAAACAAAAAATGGTTACCTTCCACACATTCCAACTAGTTACTCATAATCCTGAAAACATTTTTTTTTAGCTGAAATATATATGGATTCCTAATGAAAAATGTAGCCAAGTGTACCCTAAAGGGACTGAACTAAGGAAAAGATGTTGATTTGTATGTATAATTCATAACAAAATAACTTCCCATACACATTTAAAAACAAAGGATACAAAGTTATGGGCTGACTATATTGAATCCATCTTCAGGACAAGTTATCTCTGGTCTGTATATAACAGAATCATAGAATTGCTGAGGTTACAAGGGATCTCTGGAGGTCATCTGTTTCAAATCCCATGTTAAAGCAAGGTAACTTTAAACAGGGTGCTCAGGACAATGTCCAGATACATTTTAAAGATCTCCAAGGGCAGAGACTCCACAACCCCCAATAGGAAACCTATGTCAGTACTCAATGCTTCTCAGTAAAAAGTCTTTCCTGATGTTCATATGGAACCTCCTGCATGTCAGTTTGCATCCTCTGCATCTTGTCATGTGGCTAGGCACCACTGAAAAGAGTTTGGTTCCATTCCGTTTGCACGATCATTTGAGGTTTTTATGTACATTAATAAGATCCCCAAACAGCCTTCTCTGTAGGCTAAACAGTCCTCACATGAGGTATGCCCCAGCCCCTTAATCACCTTCATGGTCCTACATTGGACTTTATCCGCTATGTTTATGTCTCTCTTGCACCGAGTATCCCAAAGCTGACCACAAAACCCCAGCTGTGGCCTTCCAGTGCTGATCAGACAGAGAAAATCACTTCCCCTGAATGTACTGGCAAGACTGTAATGCAGTCAAGAATACCATTAGACTTCTTTGCGTCCAAGGCACATTTTTGACTCACGTTCAAGGTGGTGTCCATCTGGATCCACAGGTAATTTTCTGCCATACTGCTTTCTGGCTGTATAGCTCTGCATGATGCAGTTCCTTGCTACTTGCTGACTGATACCTAAGAGGGGATCTTCAGGATTCCTTAATATTTAACTATTTTGATCTTGAGTGACTTGATCTTCAGGGTGTGTCATGTTAAGGATAAGATAATGTTTGCCTGTCTCAGAGTCCAGGACTCTTACTGGAACTATTTGTCAAAATTAACATTTGCCTCTCTTTTCCAGTGTTCCAGTAAGAACTTCCACTGACACACAGCTTCAGAAAGTTAAAATGATCAAATGGTTTAATTGTTCAAAGTTACAGATGCAACAGATTCAGGACTGCCAACCATAAACGCACAAACTACCTTCCAGAAATCTGCTGGATTGCTTGTATTCTTCTCTGATGTCCCTCCAGCAGATAACAGGGTGATTCAAGTCCATCATGAGGACAACAGCCTGTGAATGTTAGGCTGTTTTCTACCAGATTCTTTGTTTGTAGGCACATCAGACTCCTCTTCAGTTTTGAGGATGGTGGGCAGAAATTTTGCAATTCATGATAAAAGTCACAAGCTTCCATTCTTCCTCTTTCCAGAATTTTCACTTACATTAAACTGAAGGGGGTAGACTCTGCCCACATCTGTTCTACTGATAGAGTGTGAGGCTCTTCATGATGCTGAGTCTCAGAGAATATCCTATTTCCCCTTCATCTTTTCCCATTCTCATTTCTTCCCTTAGGTTCTCCGCTTGACAGTACAACTACTTTAAGACAATTCACCTCCTGCAGGCCAGAAGTGCATCTTTCCCACCCTCTGAGACCGGTCGGAAGCATTCCCTTCAGCCCAAAACTTGTAGGGCTGCATCTGCTGCCTGAGGCTCTGTCTATGCTGAAGCCTCAACCCTTGCAGGGACAGCTGCTCCAACATCTACTGAGGAAACTGCCCTATGGCACGTTACCACCATGTATGAGACTATTACAACAGCACAATTTCACTTGATATCCCCTCTGACTCTGCCTTCTTTTTCCCTTTCTGTGCAAACCGTGATTTCTGTTGGCTGCTTCTGTTAGCTGTGCTCACAGCATATTAAACCTATGTCTTCCAAATTTGAAGGTATCGAGGGATGCTCTTGCTCCAAGCATAACTCAGAATGTAATTTTGTATTCTTGGAAACCTTTAAGAAACCCTTGCTGCTTAGCTTCACATAGGACTTTTCCTGTTTCCATTACTAAACCTTGTAAAAGGAAAAAAAAAATCCCTTCTTTGTGACTGTGTGTCTGAAAGTCCACTGAGGAGGTGTTCAATTACTTTAGTGCTTAGAACATGGATAAGAGTGGGTTTTCACACCTATGTATCATTAAGTTAGCAGGAAAGATGAGAATTCTCTCATATTAATCTTTTTGCCCTTCTCTGGAAAATCCTATCTAAAGAAATGTGCAAAGGAAAATGTCAAATAGAAATTTTGTTAAGGTGGAATTAAAGGAGAGGATACATGAAAAAAAAAAAAAACTGCTAGTAAAAGGAACAGTAAAGCATAAAAGAGGATACTAAGGATAGTAAAAGAAGTGGAAATTAAGGCAAAATAAAATGTCTTAAGAAAATGGCTTATGATTAAGCCTACAAGAAAGAGAAACATCTGGAATGTTAAACAGACTTGTGACCCAAATTAAATTATCCTTACTTCTGTAAATTTATGACTCTCACTTTCTTTGCTGCCAAATACAATGTAAAGCATGCTCACTGAAAAATACATATTGTATGAAGTCTTAATTCAGTTTTACATGTAGGGATATTTTTCTCTATGTAGCTAATAAGGCATACAGTTAAATTTCTTCAGCTGAACAATTCATGACACTCATGAATTCTTCTGTGCTACAAGACAACAACTTCTAGATCTCTTTCTTACAACTGAATGTTCATTATGTGAGTGATCTCCAGTTTTAGTGATGAAGGCTTAGCTGTGTGATGGTTGTAAAACTTTTGTGTGTATCACTGGGGTCCCTTTGACTCCCCTCAGCCCTCTGTTTGGAGCATGCTGATGGAGAGAGCCCTTTGTTTCCTCCACTGCAGAGAAGAGCAGTTCTCCGGATGACTTACACAGCTGTTGCCAAAAGCAAGGTTAAGGAGGGAGAAAGAATTTTGGAGATATGGCTGTGGAGACATATCTTCATCCTTCTGAGCAAAAGCATTTTCATTCCTCCTCACTTCACTCCCCAAAAGTCATAATAGAAGAGATGTTCTGCAGCATTGCATCAGATTTGTTTGGATTTTTTTACTTTTAAGTTTTCCTTCTGAGCACACATCTCAGCTCCCACTCAATTTTAAGACCCTGTTTAATGTATGTACCAGACAACTAAAAGATAGGGATGGGGCATACAGAATATGGGAAAGGAAGAACGCATTGAAAACATTGTTTAGGTGGCTCTGTGTATTGCCAATCAGGTTCTACTTGTTACCTTAAGGTAAGGGCTTACGATCTGAGGGATAAACCTGGGCCATTATTATGAATGTAGGCAATGATGGTGAATGGAAGTGTAAACTTAAACTCTCAGTTAGGCTCTGGGTATCTCTGTGTCAGTTAGGTTTGTTATTTCCTTTATGTCTTCAACACAGTTACAATTGATTCACCTTCCATTTCTGCTTTCATAAAGTAATCTAACATGCCCTATGATTCACCATGGAACCTGGGGGCTAACTTCATACATGAGATTTACTGCAGCACAGAAACTCATTGCTGTAGGAGAGTAACTCAATCGCTGTCATAAAATGCCCTTATCACATCAGGGGAAATAGTATTAATATAATTGATGTCTTCCTGTTGATTATAGAATAATGATTGTTGCAATGTATTATCTAACACTTATCAAACCTGAACAAACTGATCTTGTAATTTTATTTCCTATTGTTTTATTAGTAAGAACAGCATGAAATCCGCAGTTTTCCTCAGGTGCAGAAACTGAAAGAAGACAGTGTGAAGGTAAAATCTAGAGATGAGTTGTGGCACATAGTGCAAGCTAAAATCTAAAGCAACAGAGATTAAGAATCACTGATAACTTGTAGGGAAGAATTATGTAATTGGTGGTACAAACCCCTTAAAAATACTATTTGGTTTTTGTTCTTTCTTCCACTCAAAGCACATTGTCTGGCTTGTGGATGCATACTAAAAGAACATATGTACTAAACTGCATAAAAATAAGGAATGTACTTGTGTGTGCATGCTTATATTTAATATTAAATCATAATCTAAATATATCTAAATGCATTCCTCATATATTTATAAATTTATGTAAATTTACATTATAAATATGTGCATTTATGTCCTATATAATAAAAAGATCATATTATGTCTTTTGGATACTTGTTTATAATCCATGTTTAAGCTGGATGTTAGGAAGAAGTTCTTCACAGAAAGAGTAATTGGCCATTGGAATGGTCTGCCCAGGGAGGTGGTGGAGTCACCATCACTGAAGGTGTTTAGGAAGAGACTTGGTCCCATGGTTGAGTTGATTACATAGTGTTGGATGATAGGTAGGACTTGATTATCTCAAAGGTCTCTTCCAACCTGGTCTATTCTATTCTATTCTATTCTATTCTATTCTATTCTATTCTATTCTATTCTATTCTATTCTATTCTATTCCTATCCTATCCTATCCTATCCTATCCTATCCTATCCTATCCTATCCTATCCTATCCTATCCTATAATAAATAAAGTTTAGTTTGATAGCACTGATGAATCTGAGCATGACCTTGCTGGACTAAGGACTGCACACTATAAAAAGAGAAGAACCCCTCTTGAAGGGCTTATCTCACAAGTTAAGGCACATAAAGGAAAGTGGTAGCAAGCTAATAAGAATTTTTGAAGGAAAAAAAACACCAAATGAAATGGTGTGTGGTGTGTCCTTATTTACTTTTCACATAGTAACCTCACCGCCCACTCTCCTTTGTCTTGCTGCCTCACCAAGTCCGCAGCACAGATATGATTTATGACAAGTTCTCTCCTGTTTTACTACTAGCCATGGAGAAACCCTGACTCTTTTTGAACATAGGGTGCTCTAAAAAAAAGTAAAAAAATAAGTAACTTACTATATTTGCCCTATACTAAGTTCCCAGATCTTTCTGCCCCCCAACAATAGGAGAATTTCTCTAGCTCCCTTACAGTACTCTTATATGCAATTTCAGGGGGCTTTGTATCTATGTGTTTGATCACAGAGTATTATTATTCTGCTCAAATGGTAAACCTACAAACCACATGATCCCAGTATATTTTGCTATAAAACAGATTTATTAAATACAGACTCTCCTCTTTTCATTACTAGACATTTAGCCTGTGAAGCAGTCCTTGAAAGGGAAGAGAAAACACATGACAACTAGTAATTTGCAAGAACTGGCTCTGCTTCAGTGAACAATAGCATTAGCTGAGATGGTCTAAAAGTCCAATAGTGAGCTCATAGGTCAGACAATACCAGACCTCCTTCAAATAAGAGAATAGCTTTTCTCAGACACTTCGTGTTTCTGTAAAAGTCTGTGTCATCTTGCTCAAATAAGTAGAGAGAAGAAAGGAAATATAGAGAACGAGGAACCTGTGGAAAAATGAAATAGAAGAAAAAGGAATTTAAATCTCTCTGTACCTAATTATAAAAAGAAAAAGACTGATGTCTCCAGTTTAAGTAAATCATTAGTAATTTTCTGCACTAAGAGAAACAGCTGAGTTCACCGAGTTGTGAGAAAGATTTAAGATCATAAGTGCCTAAGTGCAATGTAAGATATAGTGGGAAATACTCTTAAAAGGCAAATGCAGTGACAAGATCTCCTTATTGCATTTAATAGATAATAAATGGGATTCCTCTGAGTTAATCTTTTTTAGGCAAAAGACAAGGAATTTTTTTTTTCAGAATACTTGAGCAAGGAGAGATAACAACTAGAAGAATGGTAGTTTAAATTATTCTGCAATATATGACATGAATATAATTAAATGCTGTGGAAGGTTCACCACACAGATATTGTGTGTATGTAACACAAAGGCCAAGGGTCATTTAACATTAAAACTAGGAAATGATGAGTCAGACAGCCTTGACATGTGTCACTACTAATGAAAATGTAGCTGATAAACATTTCCTAATTCCAGATTATAGAATAGAATAGAATAGAATAGAATAGAATAGAATAGAATAGAATAGAATAGAATAGAATAGAATAGAATAGAATAGAATAAACCAGGTTGGAAGAGACCTTCGAGATCATCGCATCCAACCCATCATCCAACACCACCTAATCAACTAAACAAATTTACTGACGATGGACTCAATCCCCTCATCCAGATCATCAATAAAGATATTAAACAGGATGGGGCTCATCCAGATGAGCTACAAGACTTTCAAACTGTAAGAAGACAGACCATTAACAACTGCCTGGAAAATGCTGGTTGTTCACAATGTGTTCTTTTTTGCATATATTAAGCACTATTAGAGTTTACACAGTTTGAGGAAAACAATCACAAAACCAACAAACAAACAAACCCAGCTACATATATAGATGAAATATATTTTTTGCTTAATGCTTGTTGTATAATAGGTTTCTTTTCACTTAAGGTTATGAATATGTGCACATAATAAAATTTAAGTTCTACAATTCATGTATTCATGTATAATTTTAATTAGTACATTTCACCGCTGTATTAGAGGGGGGTTTGTGTGTGCTAAATAGAAACAGAAGGCTTCAGGAATTTTCTGGTGCACTGAAGTCAAAATACTGTGATTGATCATTATATTTTAGTTTAGTTGATTAGATAGTGTTGGATGATAGGTTGGACTCGATGATCTCAGAGGTCTTTTCCAACCTGGTCTATTCTATTCTATTCCATTCCATTCCATTCCATTTCATTCCATTCCATTCCATTCCATTCCATTCCATTCCATTCCATTCCATTCCATTCCATTCCATTCCATTCCATTCCTATTTTTAAGTGTCATTTCATACTGACTCCAGAAATTGTGAAATTTCCACTTGTGAAATTAAACTTATAAATCTGCACAGTTTACATTTTGGATCATGTAGCATACATTCTGACTCAATTTGTTTCATTGCCTATAACTTAATCTAATTTTCAATGTGTCAGTTTTATGTGTATATCTTTTTTTCACCATTATATCTGAAAGTAGTAGAAAACAATTAATTGTACAGTTAGGAAATTTTCCTCCAAATTTAAAGTAGACTTTAATCCTAGTTGAAGTAATATTGGAAGAGCAAATTCAAGGAGTTGTCAGGGAGTATTCTTATTTTAGGTCAGCCCATCATGAATTAATCCAAATGTGTGATTAAATTCATAGTTAGTAATAGCTTACACAAATATAAAACATAGAGTTTATTAGGATACATTGAAATACAGAATTGCATACAGGTTCATGTTCACATAAAGATAAATATTTAGCTGAATTGTATAAATCAATTTCACAATTATCTTTACTATCTCACCTGTTTTGCTCCTCATCTCTCATCAAACCCAATTATTATTTCAACAGTCTTAATCCTTAAATTGCTTCAAACTGATTCTTCGACTATTGTTGTTGTTAAATTGCCATTAAAATGTTTCTTCCTTCGCCTTACAGATTTGACATTTCTTCTTTGAAGCATTTGGGCTAGAAGCCAAGGCTGTAGAAATATCAGTACCAGAGCAGTAACAAGTATTTATACACAAAAGCACTGTGATTTTAAAGCTGATTACTACATTTTTCCAGAGATATAGGAATGGGAGCTTCCTTTCTTGGAATGAGAAATTCCCATTTTCTCACTGGAGTGCCCAGCTCTGATTTTAAATTCCAAAAAGACAAAGGCAAGCAGATGTTTAAAACTATTATGTCTCCTTTATGAACAAAAATGGGCTTCATAACAGGAATTATTTTTTGTAAACACCATTTATCATAGTTTACTCCCCAACAAGTGAACAATTATCTTCAATGCAAAATATATTTATTCAAAGATCCCACCATGAAATCACATGATATTCATCTTTTACAGCCTCTGGGTCTTTATAGACTAAAATATCTGGTTAGATGACTTTATGTAATATTGCCACACAATCTGATCAGATATTTTTGTTTGCTTGTTTGTTTTCTCTTCAACTAGGATTTAAGTCTACTTTAAATTTGGAGGGAAATTAGAACTAGATGATCCTTGTGGTCTCTTCCAACCCTGACTGATTCTAAGATTCCATGATTCTATGATTCTTCAGAATACTTGGGCTCTAGACATGATGATTGGGATTGTGGGAAAACCAATTTTTCACCGAAACTGAACACTTTCATTGGTGATAACTTTCAATAAGCAGATAATTCAATGTTTGTGTAGGGATGCTTGTGGCAAAACATTTTAATCAGCTCTCATCATTGTTCAGGTTTTTTTTACTGGAGGTTTCAGTAGTGACCATGTATCTTGGAAACAGGGGAGAACTTCAGTCTCTTGAAGCCTGACAAAAGACAGCTGCAGTTCTCCAGAAGCGATTGTGTGCTATTTGTTTCTGCCACCGATACTTTGATTTCATTTTGCTATGAAAAAAATATTTTGCATGAAAAACATACAGATGTGTATGTTGCTGTAAAGCAGGTAGAATTTATTGTATATCTGAGTTAATGTTGGTACAGTAAATAGACAATTTGCTTTTCTTAACTTTCTCAGCCAAGTCAGACTACTTTACATTACATTAACATAACTTTTCATGTTTAATATCCTTGCGGGGGAGGCTGAATGAAAAGAACGAAAAATTGCCCATGCTTAATAATATTAGCATTTAAGTTGTCCCACTAGACTTTAAAATTTGCACCTCATTAAAGCAAAGAATGTGCTTGAAGGGCATATTGCAAGGAGGGAGGAATAGAGGCAGAAAAGCGCACAGGTAAATGGGTAAGGTAAATGAGGTAAATGAGGTAAGACAGCTGAATTGTGCTCTTTAGAGTCTGATTTTTTTAATAAATATTTGTTCTGCTTGTTTGTATCCATAAATCAAGAATGAGCATTGAAACAGAGCCTAAAACTCTGTTAAAAAACAACACTATTTAAGCTCCTAGTTTAAGCATTATTGGTTGAGTGATGGTTTCAAGCATGGATGAATTAATGGAGCATCAGTATGTTTATTAATAGTTTGAGGGTTCTATCTTAGTTCAGAGATTAATAAAATAAACTATATTTGATATTTAACTGAAGCAACTTTAATTCCCTGTGGTAATTAATCTGAATGGTTTTATCAGGACTCACTCTTAAAACCATGGTAGCACTTGTTTCCACAACATCTTCACAGACAAACAGGCAGACAGCACCTGAAAGCCTGATCATTTCTAAGGAGAAATTTGAATACAGTTTTGAATACAAGGAAAGAAAAAAGTAATAGACTAGAGATGTGCTTTGTTGGGTTGTTTTAGTTTGTTTTTTTGTGGTTTTGGTTGGGTTTTTTGAGATGTGTACTAGAATTTCTTGCCTAGGCATAGAAATCTCAGGTACCCTAGTGTATCTGAGATGCTCACATCAGACTATCAGCTGGAATCAAGCCTTGACCTCAGGAAGTGGCAAGAAATACAAACTGGCATTGGATTCCTCTGTGTAACCACACAAAGCCTTAGTATCTTCCAGTAAAGCCAGTTAAATTTTGCAAAGTCTGTCATTAAGTCTCCACATCATCAAGGATTCATCCTTGTGCCTGTTATGGGTTGGATCAGCTTGTATCGCCCTCAATAATTTGTTTTGGAAATCTGCCCCAAAGAGCAAATTCAGCACACTCAGAAGTTGGAAATAAAAATGGAATTGTATTTTAAAAAGAGGCTAAATACAAAAAGTACAAAAAAATAAATGTGTGTAAGTTATATTCTCATATATATATGTGCAGCTTAACGACATCACAGCCCTCCCTCCCCAACCCCGCCCCAGTACCTTAATTTAGCTTTCTCTCCCCTCTTGGGGATAAAAGGGTCTAGAAGGCTATACAACCACACACGCTCCCTCTCCACCCCCTGTACCTTACAGAAGTCAAAACACAGAAGCCACAAGGTCAGAGGGAGAATAGCAAAAGCCTGAAGCCCACACAGGAGCAGCAAGAGAGAGATAGCAGGCTTGCTCTGCAAGATCTAAGTTATTCTTCAGACCAGTTGAGTGAGATAGATTTATCTTCTATTATAATATGAACTTTGAGGAGTCTACCCTCCTCAGACTGTCTGAATCCTCTGGAAAATTCTGCTTACAACTAGTATCTATCTCTAAACTGTAACAGTGCCTAAGGTAGGTGTGAACCAATTGTCAGACGAGCAGGGCTCATTCAAGGCAAAGTCTCAATAATGTATAGTCTGGCTGTACATCACTGTGCCTGTACAGAATTGTCTTCTGCTTTCTCCATTCATTCAGTAAATATGCACTCCAGTCAAGTGATTTGGATGGCTAATACATCATTCCTTTTATAACTTATGCATCAGTCATTCCCTAAAGCACCCTAAGCTTTTGACTCCTTGCTAACTATGCTAGTAATTTATCTATCTGCTACATCCTTGTTACAGGAAGGGAATAGGCAAACGGAGAACCAGCTGGCATATTGTCCTCCTATTCCAAATGGACAGAGTGAAGATAAATACATAGCCGTTAATACTACTTCTAACCCTGAGATATGGTTCAAGGCCAAGTTTTCATGCACTAATTGTGCTGTTTCAGAAAAAGCTTACCTCCTGGAAGCCACTTTCTGTTCATTGGAGAGGCTAAATAAACACAGTCTGTATGATTTGGCTCCCTAGATTAAATTATCTCTTTTGGATGCTTTGACTGCTCAACCAATCCAGCTTTTTCAAAAGAAAATAAACATGACAGTATGAGTTGTGTTTGGATAGAGAAAAGTGTCCACTTCAGAATGAAATTCTTGAAAAATCAAAGTTGAAAGCAAGCTTGGTCCTGTATAAATTGTCTAATTTGTGGTGGCTATTTGAGAAAAACAGCTGCTTGAACACCCTCCTCTCAACACCACCATGTAAGAGGATGGATGGATGTGAAAAATTATAAAGAAACCCTGACATTTGATACCAGGGGAAGAAAAAAGGATACCAGAAGGAGGAATGGATTTAATTTCTTTTCACTGATGGATTGGGTAACCTTTAAGTTGTTGTTTTTTTTCCTGACTTCATAGTGAGTAAATAGAGAGGATTTTTACAGATCTGCTAAACTGGAGAGCTGGGGATATAGGTTTTCTGCAAGTCATTGTTTGTGAGTATTCACTTCTAATTCATGCACTTTCTCAGATTCTAGTATTATTATGATGATTATAATGTTAGATGTGTTGTATTTATAGTGCTGCTAGGAGAGCTTCCCTAGCAGTACTTCCTAATTCCCAAGATGGGCTGAGGTGTACTGCCAGAAGTTCATTCTGCTTCACAGGTGACCATTGTTTAAGTTACTTATCCGTGGTTTTGCCAGGTAATAATAGGAGGTTGGAACTGGGCAAGGGGGTCAGCCATGCTGTGGATAAGTAGATCTCAAGGGAAATTCTATTACTGGTCTACACAGATTATTTTATGTTGGGAATATTTCCTGCCAGTTCAGAGCCAGGCCCAAAAATACTTTTAGAGATAAAGAATGTGTACAGTAGCTCTTACAGCTTTTGAATCATTTTTGCAGTTCAGTTTACACAGCAGCATAGGAGCAGGTGACAGGCTGATTTAAAACAAAATATATACAAGTGAAAGGACTCAATGCATTGATGGTACTTTAATCATGACCCACACAGTGCATGCATCTCTCATGTTCTCTTTCATGACATTTTTGGTAAACTAAATACTTTTCTTCTGTTTAAGATGCATCAGAACTTCCTATTAAATTTTTATGTGACTCATAGATAACTGAATAATCGATTCCCTCTTGGTTGGAATTATTACTAGAAGAAATATCAAAATAAGCATTTTCAGTTAAGATATTCAATATGATTTAAAAAGTTACCTCACAGAATCACAGAATGGTGGTAGTTGGAAGGGACATCTGAAGATCCAATGCTCCTGCCAGAGCAAAATTGCCTAAAGAAGATAGAATAGAATAGAATAGAATAGAATAGAATAGAATAGAATAGAATAGAATAGAATAGAATAGAATAGACCAGACCAGACCAGACCAGACCAGGTTGGAAGAGACCTTCGAGATCATCATGTCCAACCTATCATCCAACCCACCTAATCAACTAAACCATGCAACCAAGAACCCTATGAGTCTCCTTCTAAACACTTCCAATGATGGTGACTCCACCACCTCCCAGGGCAGCCCATTCCAATGGGCAATCACTCTCTGTAGAATTTTTCCTAACATCCAGCCTAAACCTGCCCTGGTGCAGTTTGAGACTGTGTCCTCTTTTCTGGTGCTGGTTGCCTGAGAGATGAGACCAACCTCTGCCTGTCTACAACCTTCAGGTAGTTATAGAGAGCAATAAGGTCACCCCTGAGCTTCCTTTTCTCCAGACTAAGCAACCCCAGCTCCCTCAGCCTCTCCTCATGGGGCTTGTGTTCCAAACCCTTTACCAACTCTGTTGCCCTTCTCTGGACATGTTCCAGCAAGTCAACATCCTTCCTAAACTGAGGGGCCCAGAACTGGACACAGTACACACATAGATCACATAGGAACACATCCAGGAGGGCCTTGAGAGTCTCCAGATGCAGACTCCACTACCTCTCTAGGCATTCTGTTGCAGTGCTCTGTCGCTGTCAAAGTAAAGAAGTTTCTTCTCATGTTAAATGGAACTTCCTGTTTTCAATTTTGTGTCCATTACCTTTGGTTCTGTCACTGGGTACTACTGAGAAGAGTCTGGCCCCATCTTCTCAACACCCACCCTTTAGACATTTGGGAGTATTAAAAAGATGCCTCCTCAGCCTCCTCTTCTCTAAAGTAAACAGACCACGAGTCTCAGGTATTAGGACACATGCCACCTATTCATATGCCCTCATTTCCAGAACTAAATATCCTGGCAAAAAATTAAAGCACCCAAGTCACTTCCATGGTTAAACTTAAGGGACTTTTTTTTGCCTGAAATGATGGGCATATTTAAATCTTGGGAGCGAAATGAACTTCCTTCTCAAGGGCTGATATGAAATAACTGAGTTCCCTGCAGTTATATAAAATCTATTTAGTACTAACATATCAGACAGAAAAATGTATTATGAAAGTAATTCTTATTATACTTTTTCTCCTTGGCTTTCTAGTAACTGATCTGATTAAACCAACCTTCTGCAGGCAATCTTTTGCCATTTCTTACTGTATTTGGTTCAAATCCTACCTTCGTATTTTATCTGTGTAGCGACACGAGGGCCACAGATCTAGATCTGTACAGACAAACAGGCAAAAGTGGATTATTATCCAGTAGGACCGAGTGAATGCCTATAGTTTGACATTTTTAGCAATATCCTATTGGTTAATTTTTAGGGGAATTTAAAAAGCAAAACTATTTTGGGTAATGACAAGGACTGAGCTTTATTTCCTGTAGTGAATCAGGATAAGACTATCCTGTAGTAATTCAGGATAAGTCTATAGACAAACAATAGATAATATTTCTGTTAGGAGGAAATGGGGCAAAAAAGGCAGCATTAAAGGCAATTGCTGCACAGAAATTATAGACACACACAAATTTAAAAAGTAACAAATATAAAGGAACTGGTAAAAATCAAGTCTTATGTTATCAAAGAAACCCTAACTACAGTATCTGAAGTGAGCTCAGCTTTCATCCAGACAGTCCCTGCAGGTAGAAGGAAATATTCCAATCACTCTCTTTCAAAGGGAGTGTACAAAGAGATAGGATTCCCTTCCTGGTGTTTCCAAGGCAAGCCCTTTGCTTCTCACACATAGAAAGAAAAGCAGCTCTATGACCCCTAATGAGTTATGCATTATTACATATGCTTACTCAAATGATCTGGATGAGGGCATTGAGTCCATCATCAGTAAATTTGCAGATGACACCAAGCTGGGGGCAGGAGTTGATCTGCTGGAGGGCAGAGAGGCTTTGCAGAGACCTCGACAGGCTGGACAGATGGGCAGAGTCCAATGGCATGAGATTTAACACATCCAAGTGCCGGGTTCTGCACATTGGCCACAACAACCCCAGGCAGCGCTACAGGCTGGGGTCAGAGTGGCTGGAGAGCGGCCAGGCTGAGAGGGACCTGGGGGTACTGGTTGATTGTAGGCTGAACATGAGCCAGCAGTGTGCCCAGGCAGCCAAGAGGGCCAACCGCATCCTGGCCTGCATTAGGAATAGTATGGCCAGCAGGAGCAGGGAGCTGCACCAGGGGAAGTTTAGGCTCGAGGTGAGGAGAAAGTTCTTCACTGAGAGAGTGATTCGTCATTGGAATGGGCTGCCCGGGAGGTGGTTGAGTCTCCATTCCTGGAGGCGTTCAGGAGGGGACTGGATGTGGCACTTGGTGCCATGGTCTAGTTGTGAGGTTGTGGTTACAGGTTGGACTCAATGATCTTCAAGGTCTCTTCCAACCTTGGTAATTCTATTCTATTCTATTCTAAATAAATACAGTCCCTACCTTTAAATGACTCTGCAGAATTACTTTGTTATATCTTCTTTCTTGGACTTTCTTTAGACTGCATGTTAGGAAGAAGTTCTATACAGAGAGAGTGATTGCCCATTGGAATGGACTGCCTGGGGAGGTGGTGGAGTCACCATCACTGGAGGTGCTCAGAAGGAGACCTGATGGGGTGCTTGGCTGCATGGTTTAGTTGTTTAAGTGGGTTGGATTGGTTGATAGGTTGGACGCAATGATCTTGAAGGTCTCTTCCAACCTGGTGTATTGTATTGTAAATTCTTTAAATTCTTCTTTCTAATTATTTTTTTCACTTGAAAAACATTAATTTTACCCATGGACTTTTGATCTATGTATACTCAAGCATCATCCTCTCCAAATCAATGGAAATCTTCTACAACATAAGAAATACGAGAGCAGAATCTCTGGTTGATTAGTTTTCTAATTACTCAAAAAAACCTTCTGAACTCAGACTCTATCACTGTTGTGATCTCTGATGTGCTGGAAGTTAATCTCTGAAAACAAATTGTCATTACAAAAAAATGCATGCAGAAAAAAACCCATTGAGTGCTTTGTTCTTTTAGCGTGTTTTGCCATGGTTGATGTATCTTTTTAGAATGATCTGCCTCAGAATTATCAGGGGAAGCAATCCTCCCCCTAGCTGATCGCTGTATAGGTGGTCCTTTCATGATTTTTTGTCTGACACAGTTTCCATTTTTCCACCATGTTCTTACTGTGTAGAGAGAAAGGGTTTTACAGATCAGGAAAAAAGTTTCAATGACAAGTACAAAAGACTAACAAGAGGAAAAAAATCCTGCGTATAACAATCTAAAGAAACCCCTGATAGCATAATGTCCGCAGTGGTGTCAGCTTCAAAACCTCCTCCATTGTGATGAAAGGAAAAAGCCAATTAGACAAGTCATCCCAAAGCAATGTCAAAAGCCTACAAATTACAGCAGTTATAAAACCCGATCCCCACTGACTTCTACAAACATGTAAATTAATGCCATTGAAAAGCAATGTAATCAGGTTTCATTTATCATTATAATATCTTCCTGTATTAAAATATCTGCTGAGACCTGATAGCAATCTATGTACATTATGAGCAGTTTACTTAAAGAAGTAACAACTGCTACTGGAGAAGGATCAGGGGTGACCTCATTGCCCTCTACAACTACCTGAAAGGTGGTTGTAGACAGGAAGGGGTTGGTCTCTTCTCCCAGGTAACCACCACCAGAACAAGGGGACACAGTCTCAAGCTGTGCCAGGGGAGGTTTAGACTCGAGGTGAGGAAGAAGTTCTTCACTGAGCGAGTCATTCGTCATTGGAATGGGCTGCCCGGGAGGTGGTGGAGTTGCCGTCCCTGGAGGTGTTCAAGGGGAGATTGGACATGGCACTTGGTGCCATGGTCTAGTTGTGAGGTCTGTTGGGACAGGTTGGACTTGATGATCCTTGGGGTCTCTTCCAACCTTGGCGATACTGTGATACTCGAGCAGCTCCAAACCCAACTTCTCTAATTGTCCTAAAAGTAAGCAGGGGAAACTAAAATTCAAGAAGTGACCTATTGCACTATTTGCTTAGGCTAAAACAGAATCTACAGCATTCGTTTCCAAGGTGTGTGGGATAGACTAAAGAGCAAGTAGCTTTGCTTTTCCAAAATTACAACGGGCTTTGAATCTCACCTGAATCTGACTTCATACAGGAAACACATGAAAGGGGCCAGACTCTTCTCAGTAGTAGCCAGTGACAGAAACAGAGGTAATAGACACAAAATTGAACAGAGGAAATTCCATTTAACATGAGAAGAAACTTCTTTACTTTAACAGTAACAGAGCACTGCAACAGACTGCCCAGAGAGGTAGTGAAGTCTGCATTTGGAGACTCTCAAGGCCCTCCTGGATATGTTCCTATGTGATCTTCTTTAGGCAGTCTTGATCTGGCAGGTGCATTGGACTCAGCGATCTTCAGAGGTCCCTTCCAACCACCACCATTCTGTGATTCTGTGAGATAACTTCTTTAATCATATCAAATATCTTAACTGAAAATGTTTATTTTGATATTTCTTCTAGTAATAATGCCAACCAAGAGGGAATCGATTATTCAGTTATTTATGAGTCACATAAAAATTTAATAGGAAGTTCTGGTGTATTTTAAATAGACTAAAAGTATTTAATTTACCAAAAATGTCATGAAAGAGAACATGATGTTTTCTGTTTTAGCCTAAGCAAATAGTGCAATAGGTCACTTCTTGAATTTTAGTTTCCCCTGCTTACTTTTAGGACAATTAGAGAAGTTGGGTTTGGAGCTGCTCGAGTAGCAGTTTTTAACTTCTTGAAATAAACTGCTCATGATGTACATAGAAAGCTCACAGATACTGTGCTTCAAATATTTCTGAGGCCAGAAAAGATAAATTAAAGATTACTCTACATGCCAGTATGGGCACACTCTTGCACTATGCTAAGACCATTACTTCCAATTGTAGTCAATGATTACGCTCTTTCTCGGCCATTCATAATAGATAAAGAAGTCGTGGTTGGCATTTTTGTATGTAACAATCTCTAAGTCTTCGGAGCTCTCTGTAGGAGAAACAATGTTATGCTGTTTCAACACTATTTCAAAATAACTGTTGAAATAAAAGCCTGAAGTATCTGAAAGGATTCAAAAAGACTGAGCTGTCAGAGTCTTTACTGTGCTTTTGTGCTAATTCTCTACTTCCCGGTGTTTAGGTTTCAGAAGCAGACAATACTTTCCAACTGCAAGTGAAAAGCAAGGAGTAAAGGAGAGGGGAAAGAAGAATTACTCATTTTAGGTCTCTCTCCACTAGATTTTGATTACTTACTAGTACACAAAGCAAGATCTGTCTCATCTTTGTCTTCTGAAGCTACCTTTTTTTCCCCCTTACCAAGCAGTTGGATCTGCACACTTTTATTCTGTGGAAATCATTGGTAGAAAAGATATACAGCTTAACTTCCAGGGCTCTGTCAGATAAGCACACAACGTAGCTCATCCATGCTTCTTAGAGATTTCCACCCTGTAAGTTTCCACCTGTGCCAAAGCCTCTGTTTCTGCAGTTTGCTGAGTGGCATGTTAAGGCAGACTCATTTTCCCTGATAAATCAAGCTTGAACGCTGTATCAGAAACTGAAATATTTGATATGCCAGAGCAGAAAGCAGTAGGAGGGACAGCTGGGTGCAATTCCACTGTTGGCAAACCTGGATTTGCCAGTCATCTTTGAGAGTATTAGTCAAAATTATAATTAGTACATTATTCAAAACTATATATGCATCTCAAGATAAGATCTCGTAAGAGGTGTGTGAGAGAGAGATTAACGACGCTTTATATATACATAAATCATTGACAATTTGATTTCTAAAAGCTGTATCCTGCAAACACAGGAGATTCAAAAAGCTGTAGAGATTTATTTTGAAGACAGCTAAGACATCTGGGATTCATCTTATGCTGCTACTTTAAAACTATTTGGTTGGAAACATGTTTTCCTGAGCATTATTTGGTCTGTTT
The DNA here is from genome assembly GCA_033816785.1 of Picus viridis. Classification (NCBI taxonomy): domain Eukaryota; kingdom Metazoa; phylum Chordata; class Aves; order Piciformes; family Picidae; genus Picus; species Picus viridis. The sequence continues at coordinate 81,634,615 of CM066566.1, read as the reverse complement.
TAATCCAGTACCAGTTGGTGCAAGGTAAACTGGGGTCAAACTGGTGATTTCAGCTTTTGCTACTCCAAATTCAAACTTCCCTTGCAGATTTGGTAGTCAAAATTGTATCTTACTGTAGCTTTCTCAGGATTATCTGATTGGAGTTTTAAGCCTTGGCACAAATACTGTCTGAGAGCAGTGAAGAGATGGAACATATGCTTCCAAATATACCTTAGAAATAGAACACGTTAAGAGGCCATAATTACTCACAGTCAGAAATCCTTGCCTCTGGGGAAAATAGGCTTTCTGAATCTCATTCAGTGACAACTATTGACAAGCTCTGTGCCACGCTATGTTTTTTCTCACACAGTTTTGTCTAGGAGGTAGAATAGCGTATCATATCAAGGACAGCTTGGATAATGTGGTTCGGGAAGGAAAATCTTTCATTAAGTTCCTGGTAAATGAAACAAATGCAATGTGCATCACCTTGTAGACAGCTTAGTCAGCCTCTGTCAGTGCACCTGGTGTTCTCTCCCACCCCTTTAAAACATAGTTAATAATAAAAGTAGGAGCATACACTATGGATGACATTTGTATTGCTTCTTGTGTGAGATGAACAGTAGGGCAAGGCTTTCTAATTCCTCCTTTTGGCCTGCCCCTTGATATCCTTGCACAATCTCTTCTACCTTCCATACTCAGTTTGTCTCTTTGAAAAGCATCCTGCTAGTCAGGACTCACATCTGGTGCATGCAGAGACAGCATAGGGAGTAAGGAGGAGAGAGCATAGGGAGTAAGGAGGAGAGGGCAAAGGCCCCTCAGATGTAAGGTGGGAAATGATCTTGGTTCCCAATGTGTAAAGTGGGAAAACGTGCTGGAATATGAAGCTTTCTGAAAGACATTTCCCACATTTTAGCAGTGCTAGACTAAGACTTGGCTTCTCTTCATGGGTATTTTTAAGTGGAATAAATTGGATATCACTGCTTTGTTAACAGAACGAAGCACCCCAAGACATACATGTTAGTTTTGAGCAAGTGTCTTCATTTTTCTTTGCTTGTTTTAACTTGTTTTCCTTGTCTAGTCCATTGCAAGTTCTAGACATCACATATGTGTGTGTATATGTATGGGTTCCTCACAGTATCAGTGTGCAGTCCTTAATGGCATTTCTACAAATGGGTTAAAATCAAATAATTTCTGACAGTTTATCTCTTAGGGTCTTTTTCAATTTCATCCTTAATCATAGAAATATTGAGTAGTTCAGGTTGGAAGGGACCTTTAAAGGTCATCTAGTCCAACCACCTCTGCAGTGAGATGGGACAAATTCATTTTGCTTGTACTAAGCTGCCAAGTGGTCCAAGAATGAAGAGTGTCTGATTTGATTTTATTTTATTTTATTTTATTTTATTTTATTTTATTTTATTTTATTTTATTTTATTTTATTTTATTTTATAGAATAGAATAGAATAGAATAGAATAGAATAGAATAGAATAGAATAGAATAGAATAGAATAGAATAGAATAAACCAGATTGGAAGAGACCTTCAAGATCATCACGTCCAACCCATCATCCAACACCATCTAATCAACTAAACCATGGCACCAAGCACCCCATCAAGTCTCCTCGTAAACACCTCCGGTGATGATGACTCTACCACCTCCCCAGGCAGCCCATTCTTTTACTTTGTCCAGCAGAGATGGACTTGGTTTTAACTTCCTTGTTCCCAGGTGCCAGCCTAATCTCACTCCATGTATGAGAGGATCTCTGAGCCAAAAAGAACTGTTTTTCCACATAACTATATATATGGCTATATAAAAACTTGTTAAAATTTGCTACCTCCATCAGCCTGGGAGTATTCTTGGCAGTGTGTCAGCTGTGAGCAAAGCCACCTTGACATGGATGAATTAAGCCACTTTCTCTAATCCAGTATTTTGCATTTTGCTTGTTGGGGCAACTTCCTAATATACAGAATGTGTTTTTCATTAAGGCCCAAGGATTTTGATTTTATTTTTTTCACAAATCATTTTAACATCTTACTCATTAGCAGAGCCATGTATCATTAATGGCTGGGTTTTTTTTAAAGATAAAGAAATATCAGCAAATCCTATGCAATCTGGAAAAGCTTCATTATTGAGTCATGGTTGTAAGTACTCAGTAAGATGACATGTAAAATGTCTTTAAGTATTTTATAATATTCGTCTGAAAATCCATCTGATCTTGGTCCCTGCCTTAAGCTCAAAGATAAAACTTCTCCTGATCATGGAATCATAAAATCATAGAATCAGTCAGGGTTGGAAGGGACCACAAGGATCATCTAGTTCCAACCCCGCTGCCATGGGCAGGGACACCCTACACTAGATCAGGCTGGCCAGAGCCTCATCCAGCCTGGGCTTAAACACCTCCAGGGACGGAGCCTCAACTATCTCCCTGGACAACCCATCCCAGGGCTTCACCACTCTCACGGTGAAGAACTTCCTCCTCATGTCCAGCCTGAATCTCCCCACCTCCAGCTTCATTCCATTCCCCCTAGTCCTATCACTACCTGATATCCTAAGAAGTCCCTCCCTTCTTGTAGTCCCCTTCAGATACTGGAAGGCCACAATAAGGTCACCTGATTCTGATATGCAAATGCCTACATGTAAATTGTGTTTTGATCAGTTTGTGTGGGTATGAATTTGTGAGCAAGACAGGCTGACAAAGAAGAGATTTAAGGGCACACTATACAAATGTGTGTCATACATGTGTACCTGTACTTCAAGATGTACAGTACTAGCACAATTCTGATTCAAAATACAAGGATCAGGAATTTTGGCTCGTATTGCTAGCTATCCATTCTTCCCAATCTGTGCCTCTCTATATGAAACAGATGGTTTGATATTTTGCAGCGATATAGTAAGCATTCCCTCATCGCAAGCCAAATCTGCCATCGGCAAATTCATTCCTGCTGTAAATTATAACTCAGTTGTCAAATTAAGAATGTGACGCTATAAGAGACCTTGTTGCACTAAGCAATAATTTACTCATCCCTGTGTTTGAGTCGTACTAATTTTTGTTGTGTCCTTCAGACAGATGGCTTTTTTTCATGCTGTGAGTTTAAGAGAACTACTTCTCTACTCTCATTTCTTCTTTGTCACTAAGTAGATTTACTCCTCTCTGGGTTTCTCTAGGCATGTTTGCTCAACATCACTGAGAGTGACATCATTCTGCCCTTGGAGTTAAGAAAAAACACTATATTTCTACTTCATAAAAAGAGAAAAAAAAAAGAGAGAAATAAACCATCCTGCTGAGATATACACTGCCCCTGTACACTGCACTGGTTAGAACACACCTGGAGTCCTGTGTCCAGTTCTGGGCCCCTCAGTTTAGGAAAGATGTTGAGTTGCTGGAAGGTATCCAGAGAAGGGCATGCTGGTGGACGAGAAGCTCGACATGAGCTCTCAATGTGCGCTTGCAGCCCGGAAAGCCAATCAGATCCTGGGCTGCATCAGGAGAAGTGTGACCAGCAGGTCAAGGGAGGTGCTTCTCCCCCTCTACTCAGCTCTGGTGAGACCCCACCTGGAGTATTACGTCCAGTTCTGGAGCCCCTATTACAGGAGGGATGTGGACATGCTGGAGCGTGTCCAGAGAAGGGCCACGAGGATGATCAGAGGGCTGGAGCACCTCTCCTATGAGGACAGACTGAAGGAGTTGGGGCTGTTCAGTCTGGAGAAGAGAAGGCTCTGAGGTGACCTCATGGTGGCCTTCCAGTATCTGAAGGGGGCCTACAGGAAGGCTGGGGAGGGACTTCTCAGGATCTCAGGTAGTGATAGGACTAGGGGGAATGGAATGAAGCTGGAAATGGGGAGATTCAGGCTAGATGTGAGGAAGAAGTTCTTCCCCATGAGAGTGGTGAAGCCCTGGAATGGGTTGTCCAGGGAGGTGGTTGAGGCCCAGTCCCTGGAGGTGTTTAAGCCCAGGCTGGACGAGGCTCTGGCCAGCCTGATCTAGTGTAGGGTGTCCCTGCCCATGGCAGGGGGTTGGAACTAGATGATCCTTGTGGTCCCTTCCAACCCTGACTGATTCTATGATTCTATGAACAAAGTCGGCGAGGATTTGGAACACAAGCCCTATGAGGAGAGGCTGAGGGAGCTGGGGTTGCTTCACCTGGAGAAGGGGAGGTTCAGGGGAGACCTTATTGCTCTATACAACTAACTGAAGGGGTTATTTTGATGGTGATGAAGATTTTTTGCTGATAAACTCTTCAAAGAGTTCCAAGCCACTTTGCAGTTTTAATGTTGGAATTCCCACTACATTTAGAAGTAATAGAACATAGGCATAAATTTTGTTTTAGACATGTAGTAAGAACCTCTGATGAAGTCCTGCTTTCAAAGAGGATTTGGTCTTAAGGGGTTATTGCTCATGGTTCCTGATTTAAAAAAAAAAAAAAAACAAAACACAAAAAGATGGAAAATATACAAATATTAACATTTCTAGAATGTACTCTCCATAAATTCAAATATCTCCAAGACACCTGTATTTATCTACAATGGAAAGGGTCTAGCTTGGACTTGGATTATACTGTGCCAGAGAATACAAAAAAAAAAAGGGTAAAGAGTTTTCAAACTCATCTAGGAACAAACATTACCTCATACCATAAAATCATTGGCATCATTTTGTGATAGAACCATATTTGAAGTTTGGCTTGCATTTTTATTTCTGCTATGACCTTTCATCCTCCAGCCATTTTTCACCATGACTAGTTACTATTCCCCTACCAAACAGGATCAGCCTTCTCCCCTCTATCTTAAGAGGCTGTTCATATCAGATCTCACTCACAAAAGGCAATATGGATGTTAGTTTCTCTACCTCACTCTCTTAAACACCTACTCAAAAGACTACATTCTCAAGCACCCATATGGTATATCACATAGAATACTAGCCCTCAGTTACCCACTATAAAATCTCCCTGCTTGTAAGCTGCAATAGATACACACATTACAGCAGAAGAAAAACCACTGCCAAACATACAAAGAAGGTATGTCTTATGATTCACAAGTCTCAGGGAATTCTACTATTAAGTGTGATGCAGCCCTTACAGTTTGTACACAGTCAGTGTGCTTCAGAAGGGGTGGAGAGAGGCCAGGCGGAGAGGGACCTGACAGTGCTGGTTGATGGTAGGCTGAACATGAGCCAACAGTGTGCCCAGGTGGCCAAGAAGGCCAATGGCATCTTGGCCTGCATCAGGAACAGTGTGGCCAGCAGGAGCAGGAAGGTCATTCTGCCCCTGTACACTGCACTGGTTAGGCCACACCTTGAGTTCTGTGTCCAGTTCTGGGCCCCTCAGTTTAGGAAAGATGTTGACTTGCTGGAACATGTCCAGAGAAGGGCAACAGAGTTGGTGAGGGGTCTGGAGCACAAGCCCTGTGAGGAGAGGCTGAGGGAGCTGGGGTTGCTTAGCCTGGAGAAGAGAGGTCTCAGGGGAGACCTTGCTCTCTACAACTACCAGAAGGGAGGTTGCAGCCAGGTGGGGGTTGGCCTCTTCTCCCAGGCAACCAGCAGCAGAACAAGAGGACACAGTCTCAGGCTGCACCAGGGGAGGTTCAGACTGGATGTTAGGTGGAAATTCTTCATAGAGAGAGTGATTTGCCGTTGGAATGGGCTGCCCGGGGATGTGGTGGAGTCACCATCATTGGAGGTCTTTAGGAGGAGACTTGATGGGGTCCTTGGTTGCATGTTTTAGTTGATTAGATAGTGTTGGATGATGGCTTGGACATGATTATCTTGAAGGTCTTTTCCAACCTGGTCTGGTCTGGTCCATTCCATTCCATTCCATTCCATTCCATTCCATTCCATTCCATTCCATTCCATTCCATTTCACTCCACTCCACTCCACTCCACTCCACTCCACTCCACTCCACTCCATTCTTCCATTCCATTCTTCCATTCCATTCCATTCCATTCCATTCCATTCCATTCCATTCCATTCCATTCTAACGTTGGTGTAAATATGTGATTCTACAAGAGCTGTTTCCAAAGTCAAAGGACAGTGTCTGGCTTTCTTTTTAAGCAACTGTAACTTGAAATAAATACTGTACAAAAACAGCATACTGTGAGGTGTGTTTATAGTGTGTAAGACAGAGGAGGACGAATAGCACCTTAAAACCATGGACATAGAAAGGAAACCACAGTACCAGATAGCTAAACCAGACTTAGCCTGGAGAAGAGAAGGACCAGGGGTGACCTCATTGCCCTCTACAACTACCTGAAGGGTGGTTGTGGACAGGAGGGGGTTGGTCTCTTCTCCCAGGCAACCAGCACCAGAACAAGGGGACACAGTCTCAAGCTGTGCCAGGGGAGGTTTAGACTCGAGGTGAGGAAGAAGTTCTTCACTGAGCGAGTCATTCGTCATTGGAATGGGCTGCCCGGGAGGTGGTGGAGTCGCCGTCCCTGGAGGTGTTCAAGAGGAGACTGGACATGGCACTTGGTGCCGTGGTCTAGTTGTGAGGTCTGTTGGGACGGGTTGGACTTGATGATCCTTGGGGTCTCTTCCAACCTTGGTTATACTGTGATACTGTGTGATACAGGCCAAGCAGCTCCAGCTTATAGTGTGAATTAGTTGTGGATAATGAGTGGAATTTGTTGCCACAAAATAGGCAGAAACAGACGAGGTGATGGACAGACAAAACCAGCTCCAGATTGTGAGTTTCCTCATTTATCTGAAACACTCTCATAAGACAGAGTGGATGATCATTTAAAAGATTTGTCATTCTATTGACAACTGAGGAAACCTAGATGACCTTCTTAGGCTCAATTTTAGTTTTTAATAGCTATGTAAATAACATAAATCCTATTTAGTTGTAAATTAACTGTCTGGATTCCTTCTGCTACACAGAATGTAAACATTTCAGCATGTTTGAAACAGGAACTGTTGACAGTGAGTTCAATAGGACACTTCAGAAGTTCAAATTTACTTTGCCTTCCAAATTCAGGCATGGAAAGAGCTACTCCTAAAAAGTAAAACACAACATGGAAAGCATGATTTTGTTTTCCAACTTTCTTTTCATGTTGACAATAAGTAGCAGATGTAATGTGCCGATTATGCTCTACAAAGATTGGCAGCGAGAGTGTAGTTTGAAGCTGTACAAAATGGCCTCCATCCCACCTAATTTCAGTGCATTTTCTCCTATTACATGAAGCCAACCTTCTAAAGGGAATGCTGACATTGTCCATATAGGAAAAAAGATGCATTTGAAGGCATCTCCCCAGAGGGTGTGGGTTTGCCTATTTTTGAGGTATTTATAGCTTCAGGGAAACAAATAGCATCATCCACATTTGTTAGAGGAACATCAAACTGTATAGCCCTTGGCTTCTGAAGTAGAAACTCTTTAGCCTTGGCTTTAGCAAAGACTATAAAATTGGATGTTGATTCCTAAGTAGCTCATTTCTGTTCAAATGTACCTATCACTGTGACAAGCTCTAGCACTCACACTGAAGTGTAACAATAAAGAGCAAACAAACCTAAAGACCTTGGTGTCTGCCAGAGGTAGATGAAATATGTCAAACATCTACTCATTAAAAGACTTCTCCAAAATTCTGCCGTGTCCATAAGAACTGGAAACAAAATATCCTCATTTTCCTCTAAATTAGAAAAGGCTGCTCTTTTCCCTCCTCCCTGTCTTAAATATAACAGCATCATGGCACATGATTTTTGCAGTGCATAGATTATGCCCTGTCTCATTTACTGCATCTGATCTTCTGAGAAGCTCATGTGATTTTCAGCTTTGTCCAAGCATTTTTTGGAAAGTGTCTAATTTTGTCTTAAATGGAAATGTAATTTCTTACTTCACTTATACAACCATTCACTTTAGCCATTCCTTCCCTAATTTTACAGATTAGTTCTTCTGATCTCCTTATTATTACACTTGTCATTCAAAATGAACAGAGGAGGGAAAGAGTTGGAACTATGACTCCCTGATGAATTCCACGTGTGATTATGGAAATCAGGGATGTGATGTTCATCTTGAAGTGCCTCCACAGCAAAAATAGAAGTAATTTCTAGAGCAATAAAGTATTTAAGTCAGGAAATAGTATGACAATGAGAGGCATATACTTTTCCTATTATCTACACATTCTACTATAGCACCTAAAAACCCCAGTCACAGCAAAAGCAAAGAGTGTTTGGGGGATGGGAAAGCCAGAAAAACCCAAACACTGTCAGCAGGCACTTACTTGGTGCCGTGGTTTAGTTGATTAGATGGTGTTGGATGATGGGTTGGATGTGATGATCGCAAAGGTCTCTTCTAACCTGGTTAATTCAATTCAATTCAATTCAATTCATTCTTCATTCTATTCTATTCTATTCTATTCTATTCTATTCTATTCTATTCTATTCTATTCCATTCCATTCCATTCCATTCCATTCCATTCCATTCCATTCCATTTTCTTTCTTACTTAGTTCATGCAATTGTATATAATTTTCACTATTGATTCTACTTATTTTCAAGTTATTATGCATTTGATAGATTCCATTTATGCCACAACAGGATTTTGCACCAAATGCAATATGGCTGACTCTCCAAACAGTAAGACACCTTAACACCATAGTAAGTTACATCAAGATGGACAGTTTAGTTCTCAAAGCAAGAAGAATTCAGAAAACCTATCTGTTTTCCCCATGTCTTTTGAGATGGGAAGTTCAGTTCATCTGGATAGAAGGTCTTAATTCTTTCCATGGTATTTGAAGACCAAAAGGATATCTGTCAATAACAAATCCATTTTGCATTCTTCAGTGAGAAGAAAAGCTTTGATTTCTGCAGTAAACTAATTCACTGAGAGAAGGAATTTGTCTGTTTGTTTTATTTTATTTAGCTTTCTAATCTTAGGATCTCACTGAGGTATATGCACACATGCACAAAATTACATCTAGAACTTAACCTGGCCATTGCTATAAGGGATAACAAAAAGGTTTTTACAAACATGTGAACAACAAGAGCAACAAAATCCTAGGAGAATGTTCACCCTCTATTGTATGCAGGAGGGGACATTGTTGCAAAGGATGAGGAAAAGGCTGAGGTATTTAATGCCTTCTTTGCCTCAGCCTTTAAAGGTCAGCCGAGCTATGCTCAGGGTGTTCAGTGTCCTGATAGGTCCTTGGAAGTTGTGGTCCTTTTATACCCTTTTGGCAGGGGAAGGTGGTCTCCCAGGCAACCAGCACCAGAACAAGTGGACACAGTCTCAAGCTGCACCAGGGGAGGTTTAGGCTGGATGTTAGCAAGAAGTTCTTCATAGAAAGAGTGATTTGCTGTTGGAATGTGCTGCCCAGGGAGGTGGTGGAGTCACCATCACTGAAGGTGTTTAGGAAGAGACTGGATGGGGTGTTTGGTGTCATGGTTTAGTTGATTAGATAGTGTTGGATGATAGGTTGGACTCGATGATCTCAAAGGTCTCTTCCAACCTGGTTAATTCTATTCTATTCTATTCTATATCTCTCCAAGTCACAGAGAGGTTTGCATGAGTGACATGTCACTGAGAGGTGCCACTGCCACATGTATTGTTTTTGAGACAATAGAGGATTGGGCAATCACAAAGGTCGCTAAGACAAAGATGCCCAAGACCACCACATCGCCCACCAGTCCTTCTCTGTCTGTAAACAGCAGGTCCGGCAAGGCACCTCCCATGGTAGGCTCATTTGCCTTCCACACACTCCAGGAACCTCTTGGACTGTTTCTTCTCTGCTGTGCTGCATTTCCAAGAGCTGTCAGGTAAATTGAGGTCCCCCATGAGAACAAGGGCTGGTGATCCAAAGAATTCTGACAATATCTTGTAGAATGCTTCATCTGTATCCTCATTCTTTTTGGGTGGTCTGTAACATCCCTGTATCCCAACAGGGTATTTGCCTTGTTTGCCTTCCCTCTAATCTTTACCCATGAGCGCTTGACCTTAATGTCACAGAGTTCTACACAATCAAAACTCTTCTTAACACACAGTGCCGCTCCACCACCTCTCCTAACTTGCTTATCCAAATAGCTATGTGTCTAGGGCTTTGAGTATAGATTTTCTCTAGCCCATTTCTTCTTTGAATGGGTATTTCCAAATCATTAAATATAAATCCTGACCTTAAAAATTACTGGAAGTGATCTGCTTAGTGCTGTGGGAATTGAGGCCCAGAAAAAACAGGAAGAATAGTAGCTTTAATCTTCTATTCAGGAAAGGCAAAAAATCAATGCTGGATCCAGCTTTATGATAATGAATGTGCAAGTACATGGTCATAACACTCATAGCAAAACGAAGTTGCATGGAGATGCAGAGATCTCTTCTGACTCCAGTTCAGAAATAAATTCTAGGTCAATAATACTACCAACCATAGCTCTTTAGCCACTTGGACCATAAAATTTCTTAATGTTTAAATTTTACTGCCTACCACTGTGGAAAAAAATAAAAATAAAAGGCAGTTATCTAGATAGAAGTGTTTTATAATAAGCAATAGAAAAAAAAAAGATAAAAGCATGGTGAGGCCAAGTGCATAGAAACTTTAGAAAAAGATTACTTGTGGTAACATTCAATCTGAACTATTTCCTTCTAATTTACAATTTGTGACATCCTTGACTTTTACACTGACCCCGTTCACTTCTGGGACAATGTACCTGTGTAGCCTCTTCCTTATGAATTTCCACAAGAAGACATACCAATCCATAAATGTCAATGGTGCCATCTCCAGCTGGAGGCCAGTCACCAGTGGCATCCCCCAGGGATCAGTGCTGGGCCCCATCCTCTTCAGTGTCTTCACTGACGATCTGGATGAGGGGATTGAGACAGTCATCAGCAAATTTGCAGATGACACCAAGTTGGGAGCAGATGTTGGTCAGTTAGAGGGTGGGAGGGCCCTGCAAAGGGACCTCAATCGACTGGACAGATGGGCGGAGTCCAATGGGATGGCATTCAACAAATCCAAGTGCCGGGTGCTGCACTTTGGCCACAACAACCCCATGCAGAGCTACAGGCTAGGGTCACAGTGGCTGGAGAGCGGCCAAACAGAGAGGGACCTGGGGGTGCTGATCGACATCCGCCTGAACATGAGCCAGCAGTGTGCCCAGGTGACCAAGAAGGCCAATGGCATCCTGGCCTGCATTAGGAATAGTGTGGCCAGCAGGAGCAGGGAGGTCATTGTGCCCCTGTACTCTGTTTTGGTTAGGCCACACCTTGAGTCCTGTGTCCAGTTCTGGGCCCCTCAGTTTAGGAAGGGCATCGAGACACTTGAACGTGGCCAGAGAAGGGCAACAAGGCTGGTGAGAAGCCTTGAGCACAAGCCCTATGAGGAGAGGCTGAGGAAGCTGGGATTGTTTAGCCTGGAGAAGAGTAGGCTCAGGGGCGACCTCATTGCTCTCTACAACCACCTGAAGGGCGGTTGTGGCCAGGAAGGGTTTGGCCTATTCTCTCTAGCAACCAGCACCAGAACAAGGGGACACAGTCTCAAGCTGTGCCAGGGGAGGTTTAGGCTCGAGGTGAGGAGAAAGTTCTTCACCGAGAGAGTGATTCGCCATTGAAATGGGCTGCCCGGGAAGGTGGTGGAGTCACCATCCCTGGAGGTGTTCAAGAGGGGATTGGACGTGGCACTTGGTGCCATGGTCTAATCGTGGGGTCTGGGGTGACAGGTTAGACTTGATGATCTTCGAGGTCTCTTCCAACCTTGGCGATACTGTGATATTGTGATAAACACATCTATCTTAAAGACATGGTTAATCAGGCTGCAAATAGAATGAAAATTTACAAAGGGTTGTTTGCTTCGGAATGACTTGACATGGACATTATGAAGAACTGTATTTCCTGAGCTCCAATCACATACTAGTGAAGATTACTACATGTAGACATGGCAGAACCAGGCTTTATTAGCCACCAGTAACACAAAAAGCTCAGCAACACAGATGATAGGGGTGGGCAAGACAAACAGAACATACCTATGCCATCAGAAGTTCACTATTACTCCATGTGAAAACTACTTTGGAACATGTCAAGGCTGCAAATCCATTTTTACCTGCTGAATAAACATAGCTGTGTTCACATTTTCAAAACCAGGCTCATCAATGTGAGGAAGTTTTGTGAACAAGCAGCTATCAGAAAAACAAATTTGTTAAATTAAATGATCTTGATTGGCCACTGAAATGGGCTTCCTAGGGAAGTGGTGGAGTTACCTTCACCGAACGTGTAAGAGGAGACTGGATGAGGCACTTGGTGCCATAGTTTAGTTGATTAGATGGTGCTGGGTGATAGGTTGGACTTGATGATCTCGAAGGTTTTTTCCAACCTGGTCTATTCTATTCTATTCTATTCTATTCTATTCTATTCTATTCTATTCTATTCTATTCTATTCTATTCTATTCTATTCTATATTCTATTATATATGAGATATATAGATATATATAGTATCTTAGTAAACCAGTAACACAGATGAAACATTGAAGTTCAAAGGATATTTTAGTTGCAAATCATTACAAAGAAAATTGACTACTCAGGTACAAGGTTTTTTACAGGCACATACCTGGATTCAATGAAACTTCAATCAGTCACTAAGCTATCACACATGACTTCTCTTGTTTTGGAATTCTTTTTTTCTTTTGTTATGCAAATAAGGTAGATAAATCAAATATGGAGCTTTTGTAATCTCAGAGGGACACCAGACACAAAGTGCACCTCTGTAAATTTCTCAGTCTTCTTGCATTAATAAGGAATGCCAGTGTGTTGCATACTGTGTAAAAATATCAACAAAAAAAACCATGCTGTTGGGCTAGGGAATGAACACTCCATGGATGCTTCACAGGATCACAGGATGTTAGGGGTTGGAAGTGACCTCTAAATATTATTGAGTACAACCCCCCTGCCAGAGCAGGACCATACAATCTGGCACAGGTCACACAGGAATGCATCCAATCAATCTTGAAAGTCTCCAGAGAAAGAGACTCCACAACCTTTCTGAGGAGCCTGTTCAATGCTCTGTAATCCAATTGGCCTTAATCTATGTGCAATACTTGAAAACAGTCTTCTACCCAGTTTGACAGACTAACCACAGGAAAGGAGAATGCTGTGTTATTGCTCTTCCATATAGAAATGCTCATCCTAAAAATTAATAAAATAAATAAAGTAAAAATTAGACATTTAAAAGTGTTGGTGTTTGGATTGCACTTCTCCTATGAGGACAGATTGAAGGAGTTGGGGCTGTTCAGTCTGGAGAAGAGAAGGCTCCGAGGTGACCTCATTGTGGCCTTCCAGTGTCTGAAGGGGTCTACAAGAAGGCTGGGGAGGGACTTCTCAGGCTCTCAGGTAGTGATAGGACTAGGGGGAATGGAATGAAGCTGGAGGTGGGGACATTCAGTCTAGATGTGAGGAGGAAGTTCTTCACCATGAGAGTGGTGAAGGCCTGGAATGGTTTATCCAGGGAGGTGGTTGAGGCCCCATCCCTGGAGGTGTTTAAGGCTAGGCTGGATGAGGCTGTGGCCAGCCTGATCTCGTATGGGGTGTCCCTGCCCATGGCAGGGGGGTTGGAACTAGATGATCCTTGTGGTACCTTCCAACCCTGACTGATACTATGATACTATGGATCACTTTTTCACCATAAACTTCTTCTGGTCAGAAATACAAGGCACTGCTTCAAGAAAGTGGAAAACCTAAACAACTGAATCACTACTCTGTCCTGCTACGGTGGACAGTTGAAGAATGGCAAGGAAATCAGAAATTCAGTACAGACCTTATTCATTCCTTAGGAAATGATGAGGAAAGTACTTAAATCTGTACTTGACCTTTAGCAGTGTTTGAGTGTTTGACTCACTGAGTGTAATTAATGCATGTGCATATTTCACAAGTACATATTTCAAAGGCAATCCTAAATAGGAATATTTTCATCTAATGAGTATTGCTACAGCCTTGAAGATTGAGGCATATGAATGAAGCAAGGTTTTCAGGGAAAGATGAGACAATTGAGGAAAATCAGTCTTTGGATATAGAAACCTCCTCCACTTTGGGAAAAACTGAAAGATTATCTACTTTGTCTAACTGTATGCATTACCTTTTTATAAGAGAGATTGTATCTCTATGAAGTATTCTGAATGGGACTTTGGCATTTCATTGCATTCTGAACTGCAACTCCCTACAACTAAAGCATTCATAATCCAGAAATATCTACCTCTTTTGTACACAATCATTTATACCAAAATAATGTTTGTCCTTCAAGAACAAGTACATCTGGAGCTCCTGTGATTGTTTCTCCCCTGACATGGTTGAAAGGCCATTGCACTTTGTAAAGAAGATTAGAGTTTAGTCATGTGTATTGCATTAAAGTTTTAGTGTTATTCAACAGCAATGCTGGTAGTTCTGGTTTCTACTCCCACTTGTGCACTGAGCTATGCAGCTAGCTGCATTTTTATTGTTACAGCAAATTCCACTATGATTTCCCACCTCCCAATTCAATCTCAGTATGTTTTGTTTTGATTTGGTTTGGGTTTTTTGTTTGTTTAGGTTTGTTTGTAGGTTTGGCTTCGGCTTGTTGGTTTTTTTACAGCAGTAATCATAGTTAGAGAACTTAAATGAAAGAACAAATTATTATGAGGCTTCTAGGGAAATCTTTAGAATAGCTTTTTATAACCTTCATCTTAATATCATAAATTAATGTATTGATGCCTTAAACAGTTAAACAACACTGGACACGCAGCTTTTGAGAAACATCAGTGCAAAACTGTTAAAACGACCCCAAAAAAATTACTGTGGATACATAATTGAAACAATTACAGTGTCACAATGTGGATTATAGTGTAAAAGCCTCTCCTCTTTGAATAGCATACTTCAAAGCTTAGGAATCTCTTCAATGAACTTTGGGAAGCTTTTAATCCTTTTGGGTTGTTTTTCCTTATCTTCCCCCCGCCCTTTTTTTCCTACTCTTTAAAAATATGTAGGCATAGTTCTACAATATACAGATATTGATTATTAGTGGTTGTTGTTCAGTATATCAGTTTGAATGTGGCTAGTATATATATCATAGAAAAATACCCATTCAGTTTAGCTTTAAATGATGAATTACATTTATTGCACCTTGATTTCAACAGTTATTTACCTAGCATGCACATAAAGTCAGAGAAAACAAAGAAGTACTTGTGGTACTCCTCATATAATGAAACCACCTCCTTTTTTTCATCTTAATATTCCTCATTTTATAACCTTCATTTCCTTGGTATGCATAATCACAGAGTTTCATGAATTCTACAAATGATGGGCCCCTCAGTTTAGGAAGGACGTTGACTTGCTGGAGCGTGTCCAGAGAAGGGCAACAAAGCTGGTGAGGGGCTTGGAACACAAGCCCTATGAGGCGAGACTGAGGGAGCTGGGCTTGCTTAGCCTGGAGAGGAGGAGACTCAGGGGTGACCTTATTGCTCTCTACAACTACCTTAAGGGAGGTTGTAGACAGGCAGAGGTTGGTCTCTTCTCCCAGGCAACCAGCACCAGAACAAGAGGACACAGTCTCAGGCTGTGCCAGGGAGGTTTAGGCTGGACTTTAGGAGGAAGTTTTACACAGAGAGAGTGATTGCCCATTGGAATGTGGTGCCCAGGGAGGTGGTGGAGTTGCCGTCACTGGAGGTGTTCAGGAGGAGGCTTGATAGGGTGCTTGGTTGCATGGTTTATTTGATTAGGTGGTGTTGGATGATAGGTTGGACACAATGATCTTGAAGGTCTCTTCCAACCTGGTCTGGTCTGGTCTGGTCTATTCTATTCTATTCTATTCTATTCTATTCTATTCTATTCTATTCTATTCTATTCTATTCTATTCTATTCCATTCCATTCCATTCCATTCCATCCTATCCTATCCTATCCTATCCTATCCTATCCTATCCTATCCTATCCTATCCTATCCTATCCTATCCTATCCTAATCTTTGCTTTTTGATACTTCACTTCTTCCCTTCTCCCCTACTAAAATACAAAGTGAGTTCAGAAAAGGCTTGTAAAATATAGTGCCTATCTGAAAGTACTAACCTCAGAGAGCTAGGAACATGTGCCAACACAAGAACACTGGAAAAGCTGCTCTGAAATAATAGCATTGATAAGTATAAATTCAAATGTGTATAAAGCACCCAAACTCCATCAGTCATAAATCAGGAGAGCAAATAATGAATTATTTAATGTTGCCACAGGAGACTACAATCTTAACCAATAATTAATTATAGGTATGCAAGTAACTGGCTCAGAAAAGCCCCAGCCTGTACATTTATTTTCCAATATTTTGTTAACTGGGCTTTTTATCTGCAAAACCATGGGATGGCATGAAGCCAGACCCACCACAAATTTGGACAGAATGCCTTGTTTGTTTGTTTTTTTTTCCAGTTCTACAAAAGGTGAACTGAAGCATACTCAGTTTTAGAAAGCTGTAGGAGTCATGTTGTGGTGTTGCAGGCAAACACAGCATTCTTAGTTAAGGCATTCTTCTAGTCTCTACCCCCTTAAATGTGATCTCCTATTGCTGTGTCCATGCTGCTAAATACAAGAAGGCCAGAGATCAATCACTGGTTTCAGGGGACCACAGGAAAGCCAGGGAGGGAGCTGACAGTTCAGTGGTGCAGGTAACCAGGCGTGTACTGCTGTGTTTTTTTTTTTTCCCTGTCTTTCTTTGCGGGTGCTCTCTGAGTCACAGAGTCAAACAGAGAGTGGGTAAAAGCAGAGCTGCCTCTAATCTTGAAAGCAGCAATAAAAACATACCCAGCTTAACATTTTTCACCAGACTACCATTGCTGAAAAAACCCTAAACAAAATACTCTTGTAAACAAAGGCAATCTCCCTAGGTTCCTATTGCTATCTTCTTCTCTGTATGTCGAGATCAGTCTCCCATACACTGAGCAGCACTTCCAACACCAATTTACTGCTTTCTGAATGACTTTATTCACTAGAATACATAGCAACATTTAACCCTGAAAATCTATCAACACTCAAGAAAACAGGAAATGAAGTTTTGAATGAAGGGAGGTCTCATTATTTTCTAATGATTCCCTATATTTTGCATGGAAGTTGTTTATACCTAAATCAAATACACTGGAGGTGTGCTTTTCATCTCATAGAACTTCAGACATTTCCAGTTAAATATTTGCATTCATGCTTGTAGTGGGTTGAAAGGCTGATCCTTCCTTGCCTCCTACCAGGGCAGAAAAAAATGAGACCCAGACAAATGGATTGCAGAAGTGGTGGAAAGTTTAAATGGAAAAACAGTGAATGTTTTACAGAGAACCACAAGTACAGTGACAAAAGAGATCCCAAAGAACACCCAGAAGCATCCCAACACTCCCCTCTCCCCACCTCAGGGTATACCCAAAAACCCCAGGGCTCTTTCTTCCCCCTGCTCCACTGTTAGGCTAATCTCAGCTGGCCAGATGTAAGATTGCCCTTCCCCCTTTTCCTCTTTGGCATTAAGCCTAACCAGGCCAAAAAAGGCCTTGAGATAACTTCTCCTCCATTACCAGACAGGGAGCCCCTCCCATGAGGGTAGCAAGGGAAGAAAGAGAAAGTATAGGACTTTGCAGGTAGATTTATAGGGAGCAGGACATTATGGGATGAAATACTCAGCTTCCTGTGTCCATCCACTGGGCTGGACCCTCGGGACACCGGGGATGTGTCTTATGTGGCCACAGTAGGGAGGCACCCAGCCCAAACTGCTTCAGTGCTGTATAAGAATAATCCCTCTATGACCACAGGTAGTTCTAGGACACAATTAAATCATATTTAAGTAGCTGTTTACCACAGGAAAAATATTTATGCTCTTTCTAGAATTAATGGGAAGAAGAAGACCCTCCTCTTTAGAATTTACTTTCATCTGCCACACAACAAGAAATTTAGGTCATCATCTAGCCATGGCATTTTGTAGGCTGGAAGGGACTTACAGAGGTTTTCAGTCCAACTTCCTTCTCAAAGTAGTTCCAAATACAAAAGTCCACTCGTGGCTAGGTCTGCCTGATTCCACAGCCTCTCTAAGCAACCAGTTATATGCAGTAATGAGAAGAAATCCTAATAAGTTCTTCACAGAAGGAGTGATTTACCATTGGAATGGGCTGCCCAGGGAGGTGGTAGAGTCACCATCATTGGAGGTGTTCAGGAAGAGACTTGATGGGGTGCTTGGTGCCATGGTTTAGTTGGTTAGATAGTGTTGGATGATAGGTTGGATTTGATGATCTCAAAGGTCTTTCCCAACCTGGTTAATTTGGCAATTCTGTATATACATGGGTTAAAAAAATAAAATGAAATTGTATATTTAGTTTAAATTGTTTCCTGTGTTCCAACACGAGTCCATTACCACTTATCCTCCCACTACTCACCTCTGAAAAGAGTCAGGCTCCATCTTTACAACATTCTCTAGGTACCCACAGACAGAATAGCATTCTTTTCTTAAGGCTCACACTGACCTCTCACTGGTTTTCTTCTTATCCCATGTGCTTCAGCTCTTTGACCTTGGAGTTTCTCCAGAAGAATTACTCCAGTATATAAATTGTTGAGAGGCTTGCATCTGGGCACAGTACTCCAGAGGTGGTATCCTAAATGCTGAATAGAGGTATCCATCTCCTTTACATTTTGACTATAGTACTCTTGCTAATACTGTCTAGTATGTGGTGGGTCATCTTTGCTGAAAGGGCAGACAGCTGACTCAGGGTCAGCTTGTGGCTCACCAGGATGCCAAAGCAAGAAAGCAAACCTATCTCATTGATCTGAATATGTGTTACTACATAAGGCCATTCCATCTTAAATGGAAATTGAAAATGAGTCTTCATACAAATCTAAAACAAAAACTGAGGTGTGTGAGCTGAGACAACTAAGTTAATTGGATTAGCTTCATCCATGGATACAATATCTGCCAGAGCCCATTCTGGTATTTCTACAGACCAGTAATATTGGTTTCAGAGAGCAGTACAGTCATATCCCCAGTCTAATACCCATTTAACATTTTCATCTCACCAGATCTAACAAAACATGCTGTGAATATTGAATGAGTTTCACTAACAGGAATTCCATGCATGTGCTGTACCCTATGCAGTGTGATATACTGCACAAAGAGTACCCCTTTGAAAATTTTCGTACTTACACCATTATGAAACATTTTAATTTGATATGCAATTGCTCTCCACAACTACCTAAAAGGAGGTTGTAGACAGGTGGGGGTTGGCCTCTTCTCCCAGGCAACCAGCACCAGAACAAGAGGACACAGTCTCAAGCTGCAACAGGGGAAGTTTAGGCTCAAGGTGAGGAGAAAGTTATTTACAGAAAGAGTTACTTGCCATAGGAATGTGCTGCCTAGGGAGGTGGTGCAGTCACCATTCCTAGAGGTGTTCAAAAAGGATTGGACGTGGCACTTGAAGCCATGGTTTAGTTAGTCATGAGGTGTTGGGTGATAGGTTGGACTTGATCTCTGAGGTCTTTTCTAACCTTATTGATTCTATGATTCTATAACAGAGACTTTGGGAACACAGGCTTGGGATAATAGCAGAGACATCAAGGGCATAAAACAACGCCCAAAAGGCTACTGAAAGAGTATGCAGCCTTGTGAATGGGTAGAATCAGTTTTAAAGCATAAGAAAGAAGGAGCAGGTACACTGCATAGGTGAAACAAACTATACAAACTGAAAATAAGAAATAGGTAATAGGAAAATAGAAAAGACTCATAGGAATTCCAGGGTAAGGATGTTAAACAGCACTGCTTATTTGCAGTTGGTGTCTCTCTCTAGGGTAGATAAAGAGCACACTTTTAGCTTTCCTGTTCAACACATCTTGCTTCTGCAACTGGGAAATCACACATTAATTTTGCCATTGGGTTAAGCATGTTAGAATTTTAAACAGCAATTTGTGTTTGAGCTTGTTCTTGCACATGCATGCTTTCTGCTCCCACCTTCCCATATAAGAGGGTAGCTGCTACTTCAGCATGAGTCAGTCAGCTCATACGGTAGATGCTTGACATGTATAGACTGCAACATACTGGAATATTCCATAGTTCATCTCATGGTAGTGCATTCTACTGTTAAAAATTACTGTAAAAAAATACTTTAAAAAATTACTATGATTACACTACTGAGCTGCTGAAAACACGCCTGTCAATATAGCAATGGAATGGAATGGAATGGGAATGGAATGGAATGGAATGGAATAGAATAGAATAGAATAGAATAGAATAGAATAGAATAGAATAGAATAGAATAGAATAGAATAGAATAGAATGGAATGGAATAGAATGGAATGGAATGGAATGGAATGGAATGGAATGGAATGGAATGGAATGGAAGACTAGAAAAAAACAGATTAGAAGAAATCATCATGTCAAACCTATCATCCAACACTAATCAGCTAAACCATGGCACCAAACACCCCATCAAGTCTCTCCCTAAACACCTCCAGTGATGGCAACTCCACCACCTCCCCAGGTAGCCCATTCCAATGGGCAATCACTCTCTCTATGAAGAATTTCTTCCTCCCCTGGTGCAGCTTGAGACTGTGTCCTCTTGTTCTGCTGCTGGTTGCCTGGAAGAAGGGACCAGCCTCTTTCTGACATTATTGGGGAACCTGAATACTCTGTTGATGTGATTGAATTTGCTCTTAGTTACCTTTTTAAGAACACCTACATTCTAAACAGAAACAGATTTATAACACAAATAGATGGACAGAGATGAAGAGATGTGGGTTTAGATTTTAACTGAGGTGATCTGTAGTAGACAAAAAAATCAAAACAAAACTTAAACCTGGTAAATTAAGGTTTTTTTTTTAAAATGTATTTGGTTTCTAAAATACTTTTGAAGCAAGAATGAAGGTTTAAGAGAGTGAATCAAAATCTGAATACCTCTAGGTAGCTGACACTGCTTAATAATGCTCATTTCAGGTAAGGGGACTTGGACAAGGACTTTTTTCTATATTTATATTATGAGAAAGTCCACGGAAGAGATCTCTTCTTGTCTGGGCTTAAGCATCTCCTTAATTAGACTCTAAAAGTGAGGCATTCCTATATCTGATTTGGTAGGTGCACACCAAGGACAAAACAAGGGAAATCTAGCCATGATCTAAAGACACTAACCTCAGATACCTCAACTGGAAAAAAAAAGAAAGAAAAAAGGCTTAAACAGAATTCAGAGAAAAATCATTTTCCTGTCTGTTTAGTTTTTCCTTAATGGAGGACACCTTTCATTTCTGATGTAGGAGTTTAGAGTAGGCAGCTACCCTTTGTATTAATTGTTGTGTAAATCTCCTTTCAGTTAATGCCATAAAACCATCGGACCACCTTTGTGAAAGAGGAACTGGTAAAAACTGAGCTAACAGTTTAATATATGTAAATCTTTATTTAAAGTTGTCTTCCAGGTTTTCTGAAATCCTTGTTTCCCCAGAATATTCCTTCCCTCTTCCTCCCTTTACTTTTAATTCATGGTTGCCTGAAGATTTCCATAGGGCTTATTCATAACTCCGCTGGCTTTCAACTTCCCCTTGATATTGAAATGCCTAAATGGTGAGTTTATAATATACGATTTGGATTCTCTTTCTTAAACAGAGAGAAAAGTTTAAAAGAGTAAAGCTTAAAGGAAAGCACAGCTGCAGTGGGTATTACTGAAACCCTGAGTACTTTGTCATTTTAAAATCATCCTCCAATTGTTACACATCCATGATAAAATCTGACGCTCTGCTGTCCTATTTATTGCGCAACTGAATTGTTGACATCATTCTTATTACTGGTGGTGTTACTGAGCAAAAGAATCACAGTAATCTGTAACAAATATGATAAACTCTCCAGAGTGTGATAAATAAACATAGTCATCCTCTGAGTAAGGAAGGAAAAAGTGATAGGAAGAGAGGTAGCTAGAAATGTGAGCCATGACAGTGGGAGTGCTGCAGGCTGTTATTCATATTTTTTATCTTTCACGTGCATTTGGCATTTAAAGGTGAGAACGATCGAGGTATGTGAGATGAAAATAGATTAGCAGAGGTTAGCAGTGCCTTCCTCGTGTGTTTAAATTTCCTCCTCCCCAATCTGTCCTTACAGATGTATGGATGTTAGCTCTCATGCTAGTTTGGAGGGCTCTGTGAGGGAAGAGTCAGGATTACCCTCATCCGTTGTTAAGCAACAGTTGTTAAGCAACGATGCATAATAAAGCTGCTCTGCTGCAGAAATATGGTACACTAGACATACTGGCTGTTATTAAACAGCTTCTTAATACTGGAAAGAGCATCAGGATTGATTCTGTGCTTTGCTTGGGTTTGGGATATTTCTAATGAATTGGCACACTCTTGTTATAACAGTGAAGTCACTGACAGGAGACTCAGGGCCCAAAGTTTACCATGTAATAAACAGGTAGGCAATGACTTTGTAATAGAGCATGTTTTGATTTTGTGGGATTTTTAACCAACATAAATTAATTTTTCGTGTTACTCAGATTTGTTAGGTCTCCCAGGTTTTTAATATGTTGGGTAACTCCCTCCAATTCCATTTTCTGGCTAGGAGACAAGAAAAGTTGATAATTTTGGAAATTCACATTTAATAAAAATGGATCATAGCCAAGCCGATGGGATATAGGGATATAGGATAGTCTTTTTTTTTCCCCTTTTCTTTTGTTTCTTTATTTTTTTTTAATTAAGTCTTCTGTGTCTAACCTCTTTTCTCCCACTTTGAGGATTCTGGCTAATGATAGACTATTATGGAGAAAATTCAGTAAACACTCTCTACCAATTCACACTGCATATAAATAAGCCATTTCAATCCATAAATCAACTTATTATAAATGATTTTGTATGCAGCATGCAGAAATAGTTCACAGGGAAAATACACTGCAGGATATTTTAGAGCAACCTACTCAATAGCATTCAGGTTGTTCAAGATTAAAATTAAAACAATAAACTTTACTCTGGATGTGTCTTCATTACCAAAGCCCTGGATCATTTACTTTAACAATGTCAACCTGCTCTCACTATCACATTCAATTTAATTAGGAAAGGAAGTAATATGCAAGAGCACACCTTGTGGTGTTCCATTACCTGGGAGGAAAGTGCTATCAACTTCCAGAAATAAAAGGCATCCCTGCCCTCTCCTCTTCCTGCTTTCTTCTGTGTCGTGGGAACTATATAGAAGAATGGGAAGAGGGAAACTATGACATGTCAGAAAACCACCTGAGAATGGAGCCTTTAGAAGTGGAGGTATGTAGGGGAAATAAAGGGAGCTCAAGCTGTGCTTGGCTCTGCCCACTGTAGGTTTAGTGAGAATTCAATGTTGGCATCTGTGAGAATGAAAATGGGCCTCAGCTCATGTTCTTCTCCTTTATGACTGAGGGAAGAAAAGACAAAGAGGTTCCTTCCTTTGTCTCTAAGACTGGTTCTGCAGTGTCATTGATGCATGCTGTCTTTTCACCTTCCAGTGGTCTGCAATCTATGATGCAGAGGCTGTATATGGAACCAGAAGTCAGATCTCTGACAATATCTAGCTCTTGGTTAAGTTTTTTTGTTTGTTTGTTTGTTTGCTTGGCTTTTGTTTTGGTTTTAGTTATCATTTAGAGAAGAGAGTAAATTACTAAATAGTCGGTGAAATTGACATAGCTTAAAACAAAGACCCTCAGTTTAAAAAAGAAACAACAACAAAAAAAAGAAACAAAAATCATAAATTGTTTCAGTTAAGCATAAGAGGCTGTCCATCCTACAATCATTTCCCCTCTCTCTGTGTAGATCAAGAATGTGGTCCTTACTCAACTTCTATTTTGTCCTTATTCCTACAATGTTTCTGCTGACTCTGACTTGATCAAGTGAGGAAAACCTGAGTCAGGAATTGGCTGCAAATTAGGGAAGATGAGGCAGACACTTCCTAGTTTAATGGCTAAAAGCACAACAATAAATCTCTGTGCTTCCCCATTTAGAGAGCTAATCAGTACATTTACACAGCTGGTGTTAGCTTTGTGCGGATGAGTTTTTTGTTGGTTGTGGTTTATTTTGCATTTAGCTGTAATGAAAAAGGTGTACATGTGCATATTTGTCTTAAATACTTCACAAATCTAATGGTAGCTATTGTGCCTACCAAGTGCCTTCACTGCACTAAATCAGTGGCATCCAGCAGTAAACTTTGCAGTCAAACATTATTGTATTTTAACAGATCTCTGTCCTCATCTCCTGTTCTGGAATCGGACATGGGAATCCCATAAGAGCTTTTATAGGATATCTACACCAGCCCAAAATCTTTCAAGACCGAGGGACAGTACAACTGTCATGCTGGATTAGAATCAAGGTCTATCTAGTTCAGTAGGCAGAACCAAAAGGAGGTCAGCAGATGTGAGATAATATAGTAATACATAGTCTCCTTTTGAACATTAAACTGACAGATAAGCCTCAGTTAGAGGGTAAGCAAGTTTTAGGTCAGCTCTATTTCACAAGAGTTCATTGAAGTTACTGTTGCTTGGCCAAGCATTTGAGGTGAATGGATATTTAACTTAGTTGAGTGATATCTTGAGGGGGAGGGAAAGAAAAAAAGGGGTGGGGAGGGGAACCCCAAACTGTACTCGTGTTAAGCTGATATGAAAAGTTTAAGAAACATGATCCAAAATAAAGGCAAGCAAATCAGAATCTGTTTAAACCCTAACTGATCAGTCAACCCAGATCTACATATTGTCTTTTAAACTACAATAATACATTCCACACTGCCACTAAAATAAACAACAACCTCCCCTCCTCCCCCAACCCCCCCCCCCCCCAAACAAAAACCCCCAGTCCCAATTCACTGGTGTGACCACTGGAGATTTCTTTTAACTCTTTTTATCATCGGTGATTGCTTCTGCACCTGTGTTAACAGAGACCTCACTTCATTTTTCAGCTTTCCTGAGGCTATCATTCTCAGCCTTTGTTACACTTCTGTAGTCCAGCAATAAAAATAACCTCAAGAAAGGTGGAAAAGACAGATCCTTCTCATAGTTATGACAAATGGGAAAGCCACCCCCTAGTTCCGTAGCCTCTGTGAGATGGAGCTGCCAAAGAGAATTTACACACATGGAAGCACAGAAAACAAATTAACGATAGATAAACCTATGCCATCAAGGTAAGCTATTAGTGGAAGCTCTTTACATGAACCTCTGAAAATGTCCCCTGCTGTGTTAATCTCATTTATCCCACACAGTTTGTTCAGCTCCAGAAATAGTCATGCCAAAAAAAGGTTGGCTGGGATAGGACCAGGAATGACCTCATTAGCATTTAGAATCATCACCACACAATGGAGGTGATAATCAGAAGCAGAAGGAAGAAAAGGAACAAGGTATAAAAGGGGGGAACCCATACCAACAAACAATCAGCATTGTGCTATTGGACTTTGGTAGATCCCTGTTGTCAAATGAGTTTAATTTGTAAAAATCAATGTTTTTAGTTAAACTCCATCCCATGTTGTCCTATCATTTAATTCATTTACACAGCATTTTCTTTTTCTTTAGTAAAGAGAGAAGCATATATTTGTGCTCAAGATTTGTTACTGGTGTAAGGTAGGGTGGGGTGGGTGGTGGTGGTGTGTGTTTGTTTTTCTGTCTGTACATCTTGAGCTGTAAAGCTCAAATTCTTAGTGAATATTTTAGCCAATATTCTTCATCTGTAAAGGGAAATATGTCTGATAATGATTGGGAAGATCTTGTTTCAGGGGTTCTCATTAAGAAACAGCCTTTTCCAGGAGCTGCTGTTAAGGGCATTGCATACTCCAGTCAGCTCCCAAACATAAATTCCAAGTGTTGCCATAGAGCTGTCTGCACTTCCCCATCTCCTTATTTATTTTGTTTTCACCTATGCATAGGTACACATACTACCAAATTATGGGAGCTCATGAGCTCTGTCTTTTGCAGCACTGAAGGACTCAGACTATCACATGGCTCCTCAGGGTCTTAGTGGCTCTTCTATCTCCCCTCTCCTTTGCATCTCATACAGCTGGATGGTTGTGCTTAGGATGCCCAACCTCACTTTTTTCCATTCCTTCCTTCTTCGAATCCCTACTGATGGGCATGACCACTTATCACATTTTCTGCTGACTGACTAAGGAGGCTGCCATTAGCAGATATTCTTCTGCATTTTCTTGTGAAGTACTTTCTTACTTCTGAGAATGAGGGAATTATCAGTTTCAGATGCTAAGGGAGAGGCACTAAACAAAAATAGAGTGTAAGTGATTTTAAGGAACTGCTAGGCATTTTATGAAAGTTTCAAATATAATCAAATAATTGTACTTGATTGTACAACTGAACCTGTGCTTTGACAGCCCAAACTGAGATGTATTTGTTTTTCAAAATCTTATTTTGATTTTAAGATGTTGTTTACAATCCACAATAATTTCTGTCATAGTCACCAGTGTCCAAACAACAGGAGAGCAGCCAGGCAGAAAGAGACCTGGGGGTACTGGTCGATAGTAGGCTGAACATGAGCCTACAGTGTGCCCAGGTGGCCAAGAAGGCCAATGGCATCCTGGCCTGCATCAGGAATAGTGTGGCCAGAAGGAGCAGGGAAGTCCTTCTGCCCCTGGACTCCACGCTGGTGAAGCTACACCTTGAGTCCTATGTCTAGTTCTGGGCCCCTCAGTTTAGGAAAGATACTGAGTTGCTGGAACATGTCCAGAGAAGGGCATCAAAGCTGGGGAGGGGTTTGGAGCACAAGCCCTATGAGGAGAGGCTGAGGGAGCTGGGGTTGCTTAGCCTGGAGAAGTGGAGGCTCAGGGGAGACCTTATTCTCTCTACAACTGCCTGAAGAGAGGTTGTAGCCAGCAGGTGGGGGCTGGTCTCTTCTTCCAGGCAAGTAGCACCAGAACAAGAGGACACAGTCTCAAGCTGCACCAGGGGAGGTTTAGGCTGGATGTTAAGTAGAAATTCATCACAGAAAGAGTGATTTGCCCATTGGAATGGGCTGCCCAGGGAGGTGGTGGAATCACCATCACTGGAGGTGTTCAGGAAGAGACTGGATGGTTTATTTGATTAGATAGTGTTGGATGATAGGTTGGAATCGATGATCTCAAAGGTCTTTTCCAACCTGGTTTGGTCTATTCTATTCTATTCTATTCTATTCTATTCTATTCTATTCTATTCTATTCTATTCTATTCTATTCTATTCTATTTCCCATGGTACTTTTAAAAATATTTGGGATATTTTCCTTTTCACTTCATGAAGCTACAACAATTCCAGAAACATCTTAGAGCATTTGAACAAAGTCAGCTCTGAAATGCAGAATCACACATGGTGACTACACTTAGGAGCATAGTATGCAATTCCATACAAATAATTTAAAACCCCCAAACAACACAAGCTATCAGCTGCCTGCTTTTGTTATCTAGATCAGAAATTTGCTTTTCCTTTTTATTTTAATTTAAAAAATGGCAAATTCTGTCATGAATTCTGCGTTCATATGACAGTTCGGTGAGCCTTAGGGAACATCCCGCTTTAGATGTGCTTCCATCCAATGGAAATTAATTGACCCATATTCCTAAGAAGTTCTTGCTTTACATGAGAACACACATGCTCTGCAAAAAAATGAATGTTACATAATATGCTCCTTTCAACTTTGTATCATACAGACTTGTCTGAATTGTTCTTACCCTGTTTCTTTCGCTTTCAGTGATTTCATTAGTGCCAAGGGGTTTTTTAATTCTGTTAAATGATTTTTATTCTTACATTTAAAACTAATCATTCACCTATGAATTTGGAACATTTTCTTTTGAAAACTGAATATAATTTCCATGTATTTTCATCACATTTTGGTCATTTTCTCCTGTGACATTCTGGCAAACAGAAATAATTCAAAGAACTCCTTTGCAACTAATATCATCTTTGGTCTTTGATTTTCAACTTCTCATTTTCTCTTTACTGAACTCCTCAGATCAATCTGTGTTTTACCTGTCAGCATCCTCTTCTTACAGGGCCTGCTGCATATATAGATTCCAGTAATACTCATGTTCCACCATTTGTGACTCCTCCTTCTTGTTTTGAAGAAGAAAAAACACTTCCTTCATACTATCTCCCCTGGTTTAGTCCTCCTTTCTATAATTAATTTTAAAATGTAATTTTCAGTATTTTCTCTAACAAATCTGCTCCCTTACAGATCATCTGCTACTAATCTTTCTACTTCTTAGCACAGATACAACTCAGCTAGGCTAGTCTGCCTTCCTCCAGTTCTACCTATTTGAAACTCATTCCTTTCTCAGCAGAGTTGACTCTCCAGCTCTTCAGGCCATGGTTCAAATCACAAGTTGATATTGGTGGAAGAAAACCTTATAACCTCAGTCATCTCAATATTTATGTCTTTAAACTGTTAGAAAAGTGCATAATGTATCTGAAGACTCTGTTTTGTTTTGGTTTTTTTTTAATGTGATGGAGACAAACCATTCTAAAATTCAAGAAAAAATGTTCCAAAAAATGTGAAGTAGATGCTAAGTCTTAGAACTGTTCATGTTTCATCACACTAGAAAAGTGCATTTAAGATTGCCTTTCATTGGCTATATATTTTGCACTAATGCCACAGAGCAGAACATTATAATGCATTGCAATTTGCACTAGCTCTCTAGGGCTACAGCATCAATAAATTAGCTGGTATCTACACAGTCAATATTTCTTAGTAAGTTCCTGAACAAAGGGATTAGTAAGACTTTTAACCACCATATCCACAATTGTGTTTTAATTCCACAGCACTATTTGCAAGAGTAGCAGTTTTAGTCCTGGTGGACTGGCCAAATTCCGATTGAGGATTTGCATTTTGCATACCTACTTTGCCCCTGCAGTTCAATTTGATATGTTTTGGCTCATCACTTCCTGCCTTAATACATTGTAGCTCAATGCCAAGTATTGTTCAACAGCTGCTGTACTTCCCCTGAGAGGATTTCAGCAATGTGTGACAAATTCCTACAGATATATTGAAATAAAAGGTCCTGTAGTAGATTGTATAGAATGTCTGAGAACTCAAATGGGACTTTCATCTCCCTAGTGCCTCATTTTCACAGCTTTCTTAGGAAGGAAGAAGGAATTATCTACATATTAAGATAAGATGGAACTGAGGGACATAGGTATCAAGGGAAAGCCTTGTATAATGCAGGGAAGCAATGAAAAAATAAAAATAATTAAAATCTTACCCACTATAAAGCAAAGAATTGAAGAACCATTAACAGATAAAGATCTGTAAGGGCTTTCTTGCCACTCCCATAAAGACATTTCCTTTAGATAATATACAATACAACAAACCAGGTTGGAAGAGACCTTCAAGATCATCGTGTCCAACCCATCAACCAATCCAACCCACCTAAACAACTAAACCATGGCACCAAGCACCCCATCAAGTCTCCTCCTGAACACCTCCAATGATGGTGACTCCACCACCTCCCTGGGCAGCCGATTCCAATGGGCAATCACTCTCCCTGTGTAGAACTTCTTCCTAACATCCAGTCTAAACTTCCCCTGGTGCAGCTTGAGATTGTGTCCTCTTGTTCTGGTGCTGGTTGCCTGGGAGAAGAGGCCAACCCCCACCTGGCTACACCCTCCCTTCAGGTAGTTGTAGACAGCAATAAGGTCTCCCCTGAGTCTCCTCTTCTCCAGGCTAAGCAACCCCAGCTCCCTCAGCCTCTCCTCACAGGGCTTGTGTTCCAAACCCCTCACCAACTTCGTCACCCTTTTCTGGACACATTCCAGAAAGTCAACATCCTTCCTAAACTGAGGGGTCCAGAACTGGACACAGTACTCAAGGTGTGGCCTAACCAGTGCAGTGTACAGGGGTGGAATGACCGTCCTGCTCCTGCTGGCCATGTATCTTCAGAGGATTTAAAACAGATGGATGGAACCTAAGAACCAACCATGGTGTAACTGAAAGGTAAAAAATCATGCCTTATCTTCAAGTATTATGTTGCTTCATTTTAATAACAATGTTACTAAAAATAATTGTTATTCATTAAGAACTCCATTCAAATTTTAGTTACCTTGTCCTCAGGCTTAATAGAACTAGCAAAAATCAAAACCTAGTAGATAATATAAATGTGATTGAAATCGTAATCAAGATAAAACTCATGGAACACCATCTTACGATACATTTCCTGTGCTTCCTTACAGCGTGAAAGAGAATAGAGCATACCACTAGCACGAAAAGCAAGCACAATAACTAAAAGCTGCAACAAGAAATGGATATCCATATGTGGAGTTCCTTCAGCACCTGTAAAATGGTATCTTATTCAGTTTTATTTTCTAAAATTTTAATATCCAAACAAAGATCTTGTAGGTTGTTGCATGTTACATGACAGTAGATGTTTATATGAGCACAAGCTTAAGGTGAAGCAAATAAAAAGTAAGGGAAAGCACTAGGACCACAGCTCATGACTGTGTTCCTTGTGGAACTCGAGACACTGGCCTCATAACCGTATTCTTACACCCCAATGAAGTCTCTGGGATGTAAGGTAAAGATTAATGCTGTAGTTATGTCCAACAGTATTAGATAAAAGTTGTTTCTTGATGGGTTCATGACTCCTAAGAATGAAAGCTGAAACAGGAATAAAATGATGACTGATAGACATATCAGATTGGCATAGGGGTTGAAAACAGCTCTTGCTGTTGTAACTGGGTGCTAACCTCCTGTGCCATCTTCTGACAGAAGATTTGAGTAACTTTTTCAGTCCCTATGGCAACTTTCAGTCAGTGAGGTCCTAAACATCTGTGTATATCTTTCCTTGTTCTTGTTTGTACATTCATCCATGCAACGTTACACATTTAGATTGCAGAATGAAGTCATAAACTCTGCTCTGTAGTGGAGCAGTTGCTTCATTTACCTCGTATCTGGGGCTAAACTATGGCAGATGAGAACCTCATCCCAGCATGGAAGGAGAATCAGGAAAAAGAGAGAAGACTCTCAGGTTGAAATTAAGATGGATTTAATAGCCAAATTAACATCAATGTCAATACAAGATAGAATAGAGTAGAGTAGAGTAGAGTAGAGTAGAGTAGAGTAGAGTAGAGTAGAGTAGAGTAGAGTAGAATAGAATAGAATAGAATAGAATAGAATAGAATAGAATAGAATAGAATAGAATAGAATAGAATAGAATAGAATAGACCAGGTTGGAAGAGACCTTCGAGATCATCATGTCCAACACCATCTATACATAGATGCATAAAGCTGCATTCAGCCCAGCAGAAATGCAGCAGTCACACTACCAGGAAGACACTTTTCAAGAGCAGAAGAAAGATTAAAAAAGTAAGGAAAAGCCCTAGCAAAAAAATCTAAAAAGATATCCCACTCCCCTCAGCAGGCTTCCTCCTTTACACTGTGTGATGTTTATGACATGGGATACACCTCTGAGCAAACTCAAGTCAGCTGTCCTGGCTGAGAATTGTCTGCAGCCAATGGCTGTGCTGTGATTCTGTCCCAGCAACACCACGACACTTTCCCATGATATAGAATAGAATAGAATAGAATAGAATAGAATAGAATAGAATAGAATAGAATAGAATAGAATAGAATAGAATAGAATAGAATTAACCAGCTTGGAAGAGATCTTTGAGATCATCGAGTCCAACATATCATCCAACACTATCTAATCGACTAAACCATGGCAACAAGTGCCCCATCCATTCCAAGGGTCAATCACTCTTTCTGTGAAGAACTTCTTCCTAACATCCAGCCTAAACCTCCCCTGGTGCAGCTTGAGACTGTGTCCTTTTGTTTTGGTGCTGGTTGCCTG
Source organism: Picus viridis (assembly GCA_033816785.1). Taxonomy (NCBI): domain Eukaryota; kingdom Metazoa; phylum Chordata; class Aves; order Piciformes; family Picidae; genus Picus; species Picus viridis. Next base: position 81,602,976 of record CM066566.1, on the reverse strand, counting down.
GGAGAAGAGACCAACCCCCACCTGGCTGCAACCTCCCTTTACGTAGTTGTAGACAGCAAGAATGTCTCCCCTGAGCCTCCTTTTCTCCAGGCCCCCAGCTCCCTCAGCCTCTCCTCATAGGGCTTGTGCTCTAAACCCCTCACCAGCTTTGTTGCCCTTCTCTGGGCACGGTCCAGCAACTCAACATCTTTCCTAAACCGTGGGGCCCAGAACTGGACACAGGACTCAAGATGTGGCCTAATCAGTCTAGGGCAGAATGACTTCCCTGCTCCTGCTGGCCACACTGTTTCTGATGCAGGCCAGGATGCCATTGGCCTTCTTGGCCACCTGAGCACACTGCTGCCTCATATTCAGCCTACTATCGACCAGTACCCCCAGGTCCCTTTCTGCCTGGCACTGTTGAGAGGAAAATATGCTCCATAAATATCCCACTGATCTATCAGTAGTGGTCACAGCCCTTTGATCAGGAATGTAAGGCACCAAGAAGTATTTATGTCATTTGCAGGTTAAGTGCAAGGCAAGTTGACTCAGACTTGCAGAAAGTATTAGTAACTAACATTGCAGACAAGGGATATTTAACAGGCTTTAAACATTGAATTATTTTGAATTATTAATGACTTAAAGAATATTATGCACTTTAGAAACTTTAAGAAAACGTGTTTAGTTCCTCATTAATTTGATGCTCTCCAAATACATATATATAAAATCCAAAAACAGTGCAAAATGAAACAGTGGAAATTAGATCAAAGATAATTTTGACTACATGGAATTGCATCTTTTAAAAAATATGCCTTTAACCTGGAAAATAGTACAGCAAAAGGCAAAATGAAAGAAAAAATAAGAAAATGCTTGCCTGCACTAAAGATGTTTAAAATTACATAGATAACATTTCCTGTATTCTGGGGATTATCAGTGTTCCGTTTTCACATGAGGATTGCTGGCTAGATGTCATGTGTGTGACAAAAATTCTGGGATCGAAAAGGCAATCCCACCATCTCTGTTCTGGTGAGGTGAAAGTTCTTCACAGAGAGAGTTGTTAGCCATTGGAATGTGCTGCCCAGGGAGGTGGTGGAGTCACCATCCCTGGAGGTGTTCAAGAGGGGATTGGATATGACACTTAGTGCCATAGTTTAGTAGTCATGAAGTCTTGGGTGACAGGTTGGACCTGATGATCTTTGAGGTCTTTTCCAACCTGATTGATTCTATCATTCTATGATTCATCTAAGGGCATACATTTAACAGTGCATATTTTATATCTATATCTGCCACATCATCTCCCTTTTCTCCCTATTTTTCACCAAGCTATAAAACACATTGAAAACATGAACAAAGGGAATTCTGCTAATAGTGAGTCCAGGTCAGTAGTAAACTAACTCTATTTTCACTTGTTTCTTCAAATTATTAACTGTCTCCAATGCTATTATTGCATTTCTGCTAGTTTCTGTGCACTTAAATTTTATACCAAGAAAGCCTCCTTAGTGTCTGCCTCTCTTGGAAAATTTCAAACTCAGAAATTTGAATGGGCTTCAGTTTTCCTAAGATCCCCTAACTTTAATTAGTATTCCATGAGCCAAATAGATGAGTCTCTCATAAGAGGACAGTGAAGTAAAATAGTAGTGCTCCTAAATGAAAATGCATTTCTTTGATCCTAAAGTCTACTGAACAATGGAATATCTTCTTTGTGTTTTTCTCTTGGAGTTTAACAGGAATTAGACTGAACAAGTGGAAAAAAAAACAAACATATTATCCTGTAGTAAACCTTCATGGCTATTACACAATATTTTAAATTAGGAAAGGAATAGAATAGAATAGAATAGAATAGAATAGAATAGAATAGAATAGAATAGAATAGAATAGAATAGAATAGAATAGAATAGAATAGAATAGAATAGACCAGGCCAGACCAGACCAGGTTGGAAGAGACCTTCAAGATCATTGTGTCCAACGTATCAACCAATCCAACCCACCTAATCAACTATACCATGGCACCAAGCACCCCATCAAGTCTCCTCCTGAACACCTCCAATGAGGGTTAGTTCTGTTGATTAACTAAACCAAGATACTCAGTCTTCAGGTAACATTTTAATTCTGTTTTCTGTAAGAGTACATCTTTTCTGTGTCTGCTTGCAGGGAATATCATAGTCTTGAGGAAATGAAGGTTTGTTAAAAGGCTCCCATTAATTCAGTCTGATTACCACTGCATCTTATAATCAGCTTCATATTTTACTATGAATAACATACAATTTCAGAGCCTGAAAAGCAGCATTTGGGTTGTACATCTTTATCAACATCAATCCAAGCTACAAGTTACTTATTAAACAGTACAATTTGGTTTAAATGCATCTAACAAAATGTGAATTTTGTCATTTCTGTATTCTAGCTAATTTGACTGTCAGATAAACTACCACTTGGAGAATTTGTAAATATTTGAAAAATGGAGGGGTTTTCATTGTGTCCTAAACCTTCCATTATAAACACAGTCTGTGAATTAGCCAGAATGTGGACGGTCTCTCCTTTTCTCCCTATCTTCTTACATATCTAAATAGAGTGCTTTAATGTATATCATCTGTAGGATAATACTTTAAAGCTACTGTGCAACTTTAAGAGGCTGTTAGACACTGATTTCCCATAGACTTCAATCAGCTCTTTGAAATTGTAGTGTTTGTGACAGAATAAACTCCATTAACTTGTTTTATTAGTACTGTGCGCAGTCAGGAGGAGCAATGCTGCAGAACATGATGAAATGACTAACAGTCTTCATCAGTGCACAGCAGAATGTTTTTTCCTTACACAGAATATATAATTATTGCTCACATAAACAGGCAGGGTTTGTTCTTTGTTTTTTTCTGGGTTTTGGTTTTTTGAGGGTTGTTTTTTTTCCTATATTTCTCAGGTAATACTGGGAAATTTAAGACTCTTATTCATGAAAGGAATGGAAAATAAATTACACTTCTCTCTTGCCCCCTTTCAGTCAATTTGTTTCCATGCTGCTGCTGTAATTTTTGCCTGTGTACTAGAAAATGATTCATCAAACACAAAAACAGTTCTAATTCAATTGGCTACTATAATGACAGAGCAGTTTGACAGAGCCAAAGGAACTTGAGAAAGGAAAGATTTACTGACCAGTTGACTCCCAAAGGCCTATTAGTCAGATTTTGACAGATTGTACACGAGGTAAGCTGGCAAGGAGAGTCAATGAAAGCAGAATGAATCCAGCAGAAGAAAGCGTGGTTTACCTTATGTAAGTAAATACAAGACAGATACCACAGAGTCACTGTATATTTCACAAGCAGGTATTCCATACTGCAGATGGCACAGCTGCCAGTACTTATCTGACGAGAGAGGTATTATTTTCCAGAATAACTCTTACAGCATTAAGCACTTCAGAAATATAAATGACTTTTCCTCTTCTCCTTTGCCTCCATTTTCTGTTGGCTTTTTGCTTTTCACAGTTAAGATGAAAGTCAGATTCTGAGATGACTAGCTGCATGGGACTCCCCGTATAAACTTCAAACATATTACATTTCAGCCTAACGAAATATAGAAAACACGAAGCCGAGCCATCATAAAGGAAATGATTGAAAGGAAGAGTCAGCACAGATGTAGAATGATGAGAAGCAAGGAAAAAAAACCCCACAACATAAAAATCCAATCCAGTCTATTTTTTTTTTTTGCTAACAAAAAAACAAGTTTATGATTTGCAGATTGAATGTAACTAAGGAGAAAGGTGTTTTTCATAACAATGATTTATAGATTCGCCCTTTTACTGGATAAGAGTTCTTTTTATGTTTCATCAGTGTCTGTTCTTGTGACTATAGTTAAGGGGCTGTCAGCATTTTCATTCTATAAACCTCTATATTCAGGGGCTTGTAATTTGGCCATAAAAATTCACAGCATGCTGAAACTTGAAACGAGATTTTAGTCTGAAAGTTTGGGGTATTTTTTTTAATGGATTCTAAAGTCATTAGTCCAGTTTTAAAGTAACAGAAAAATGAAAACTCCCATGTTTGCTGTCTAATTCAGCTTGTGTGTTGTACAGTGTATCCCTCTCAATACCACATTATGGATTCTGGAATTCTACAGCACATAAATGCCTGCCTTTATATGCATGTATGCCTGAGTAAAAATAAAATCCTCACTGATGTAAGAAAAAAACAGCTCAAAAAACAACCAACCAACAAAACAAAACCCCACAAAACCAACCACACACACAAACAAAACCAACCCACACGCACACAAAAAAAGACAACCCCAAACAAAACCAACCAACAAAGAAAAAGACAACAACAACAAAAGAAGAAATGCAAGCATTGTGCATGCCTAACAGATACTTATTCTAATTTGGGGTAGATGTTTCAGGCTGCAGATCTATAATATGCAAATGTATATATTAATGCCAGCATTCTGAAGGTCAGAATGGAGTAGAAGTTAAACCCACAAAGGTTAGAAATTAAGTGTTATGGCTGGAACTGTGTCCTGAAAGGACAAGAGCATCCATTTCCCTCGTCACAATAATGTGAAAGTTCATAAGGTAAAGAGCCTTGCTCACAAGGCACACGCTCTGAAAAACATTTGAAAATTATGCATTCAGAGCCACACTGCTGGAAGAGAGCTTCTTGCTGAAAAAAAATGACATCTTTGTAGTACTGGTAACACAGAAAGCAGCACAACATAACAGATATTAAACCATGTTAACATTTAATATTTTTAAAAACAGCTAACTTGAGAAGATCAAAATACAGCAGGTGAACAAACCTGTCTCTTACACCTGAACTTTTCTGCCTTATTTTTTCCCCATATGCAGTATCTTCTGTTGCCTTTCTCTGAAATAAAATAAATAAAAAGATGATAGTAATAATGTTCCCACCTACTTAAATCTTCCTCCAGCTCTTCTGAAGTGCATCAGTGTGCTTTCCACCACTGTTAAATCTCTATTGCCAAAACATGACACCCTGGCTTGTTGCTACTATTTTGAATGCTCACAGTCCCATGATCAAAATTCTCTTGCCATCGTCTTCAGGCTAGCAGGGGCTTCAGACATATTCTCTGAAACAGCACCAGTATCATCTTCAGTCAGTACATTCTAGCTGTTAGAAAGCATATTGATCATCTATTTCAAACGACCTATTGCTGACAATGTTTGCAGCAACAGGGCCATTTAGGGAAGACTGACACAGTAGTAGATGCATTCTTACAATGAAAGTTAACTGATTCAGTTGGTGTTCAATGCTTCAGGTTACTTATTAGTAAGAAACACTAGAAGTCTTTCAAAAGGAAATAATAGTAAATGTAAGTTCTCTGCCCAGGGAGAACTACCTTCCTTGTAGGAAACCACAAATCTGTAAATCTGAGCACATTCCCAGAGGAAATAGAATTTCTGTATAGAAATATTTCCTTTTAAAAAGTCTGCTTAGGAACAAAAACAGATGGAAAAAAAATGAAAGAAAATCAAGCTACTGGTGCCTCAGGTTAAAAATCAGCATTGGTTTTTCTTCTACACTCGATTTAGTACTTCCAACTGTGATGCAGTGGTAGGTGCAGACACTACCTTATCTGCACTTGTGCATTTTATTGAGCATCACTTTACTGTGGAGTTTTGCATTATACATGTCTTCCTTTCCACTTGTGGTTTCCTGTCTCAAACCTGATCTCAGGCTGCAGTCAGGATCTACAGGGATCATGCCTCTGTTTATGCTAGTGATTTTTTGCGCTATCTTGTTCTAGAAATCAGCCCACTCCCTTTCTACTACCATAAAGGGAATCCTTGATATTGGTCCAGTGGAAAGAATGGTTACTCTGAACTTAACAAATTATAAAGCACTTTGCTGGAAAAAAAATGCCATTTCATCTCCAAGTTGTTGCTGTGGAAATATGAAAATCATTCAGTTCACATGCAGTGCCGCACCCATTGTAACACCCCCATCAGTACTACCAACCTTTCCACACAGGCCTTTCTTGAGAAGTTGAAATGTCTTGCATTTTGCCAAGGAGAGGCAGCACTTTCTCAGAGATGTTTTTGTTGCATTTGGGCTGCCTTTTCTATGATGACTATGAAAGGTTTTTTTCACAGGTGCATTAGTGCTGACCTGAGATGACAAGAGCCCTAGAACTGCAGAATGCTTTAGGTTGGAATGGACATTTGTAAGTTTTCTAGTGCATACTTTCTTCTCAAAGGAGGACTAATATAACATCAGGTTTCCCAGGGCCATGTACAACTGCATTTTGAGTGTCCAAAAGAATAAAAGTTCCTTAGATGTTCTGGGCATCCTGTTGTAGTCTCTGATTGCCCTCACTGTAAGAAGTGTTTTCTTTACATTAGGTAAACTAGAAGGAACTTCTATCTGTTGTGTCTTCACCATTTGGCAGTTCTATGAAGAGCACTGATACTGCGACAAAAGGTCACACATCATTGTCATTATGCTCTCATGTTAGATCCTTAGGGACAGCAATTAGATCCCAACACTTGAATTCTTCTCCTTAATTCTGGACAAACCCAACTCCCCCAGCTTCACCTGATGCATCACATGCTTCAGCCCCTTAACCACTCCCATATTTTAGTGGTCCTCTATGGGATGTGATTGGGTGTCTAGGATATTCTGACTGATTTCAGGAGTACACTGCAGTAGCCTGGGCTGCTGGAATGCACTGGCCTTGGACCAGCACAGCTATTTAGCTTGAGTCATCTACCTCACTGCCTGTAATGCAAATCATGTTTCAAATGACAATTTATAACTGCTGCCTTAATTAACAGGAGAGAAGAGCTTTACACTGTAGAATAAATAAGGCAACTACTGTAGACCTCTCTGGAATGTTTTGAGGCCAAATGTCAGGTGACATGTTATCTAATAACACTGGTAATGCTCTCAGTAGTATACACAAAGGAATAGAATAGAATAGCATAGCATAACATAGCATAGCACAGCATAGCATAGAATAGAGTAGAGTAGAACAGAATAGAATTAACCAGGTTGGAAAAGACCTTTGAGATCATCGAGTCCAACCTATCATCCAACACTATCTAATCAACTAAACTATGGCACCAAGCACCCCATCCAGTCTCTTCCTAAACACCTCCAGTGGTGGTGGCTCCACCAGCTCCCTGGACAGCCCATTCCAAAGGGCAATCACTCTTTCTGGGAAGAATTTCTTCCTGACATCCAGCGTAAACCTCCCCTGGTGCAGCTTGAGACTGTGTCCCTTGTTCTGGTGCTGGTTGCTAGAGAGAAGAGGCCAACCCCACCTGCTGGTTACAACCTCCCTTCAGGTAGTTGTAGAGAGCAATAAGGTCTCCTCTGAGTCTCCTCCTCTCCAGGCTAAGCAGCCGCAGCTCCCTCAGCCTCTCCTCATAGGGCTTGTGCTGCAGGCCTCTCACCAGCTTTGTTGCCCTTCTCTGGACATGTTCCAGCACCTCAACATCTTTCCTAAACTGAGGGCCCCACAACTGGACACAGTACTCAAGGTGTGGCCTAAGCAGTGCTGAGTCCAGGGACACAATGACCTCCCTGCTCCTGCGGGCCACTCTATTCCTGGTGCAGGCCAGGTTGCCACTGGCCTTCTTGGCCACCTGGACACACTGCTGGCTCATGTTCAGCCTCCTATAAACCAGTATCCCCAGATCCCTTTCTGCCTGGCCGCTCTCCAGCCACTGTGACCCCAGCCTGTGGCACTGCATGGGGTTGCTGTGGCCAATGTGCGGAACCCGGCACTTGGATGTGTTAAATATCATGCCTTTGGATTGTGCTCATCTGTCCAGCCTGGTCAAATGTATATAAGAAATATACTGAATTTAATACAGTTTACAGTATGTGTCAGCAAACATATTTTGCTCTTTCTCTCCCTTACATACAATATTTTGCTGTAAATTTGTCTAATTAAAAAAAGAAACCCCCTGGAAATAATCAGCCTACCTCGTGTTTTGAGAAGTTCTACAAGAATTCACAACTGCTTGCAAACAACATTTTGTCTTAATTTTCCACGTTAAAATTCACTAGTTGTAGTGAGACTTCAATGCTATTAAATGGATGACTGCATGCTTCACTGTCGCTAGCTGATGCCTTGATGATATGCTCTTTCATTTCCTATGAAGCCTGCAGAAGGGTATCTCATCCGTAGGTCCTGACTGGCCAGAGGTGTCACATCAATTCACAGATGAAGCAACAGAGTTAATAGAGCTGAGTTTGTTTGCAGAGTGATTTCTGGAACTACATGGAGGGAGAAGAAGGTTCTTGACTAATGATTATTTTCAGAAGTCTGTCTCTCTTAGGTGGTAAACAACTCCCTATTGTGGCAGCTTCTTTGTGTGGCTATCCTAGAGACAGTACTATACTATGTCTAATTCAGTGAACTTTAGAACTTAAATGTTCAAGCTATTCCCAGTAGGCCCTGCTATTCTTGTGGCATGGTCCTGTATTTCAGTGAAGTCATCTGTAACAGAATTGATTGTTCTTCAGAATGCAGGATCAGAATAAATAAAATTTCATATCTGACATTTGCAATTAAATGTTCAGCATTGCCACACATGGTGGGACATGGCAGATCATCTTTACAAGAAAATTATCGAGGTTTGATTTAAACCCTTCAAACTCAGGCAGGGAACTTCTATCAAGAAAGGTTTTCAACTACCAATCTCAAATAAAATAAATGATCAGGGTTACCATTTTCAGAATATCAAGACTGCAGAAGTATGCAATCAGTACAACTTAAATGTTGTTACTTCATAAATAAATAATTTGTGGAAAAAATAAGAAGGGGTTGAGTCAGTCATCAGCATATTTGCAGATGACAGCAAGTTGGGAGCAGATGTTGATCTGTTAGAGGATAGAAGGGCTCTGCAGAGTGACCTCAACCGACTGGACAGATGGGCAGAGTCCAACAGGATGGCATTCAACAAATCCAAGTGCCGAGTGATGCACTTTGGCCACAACAACCCCATGCAGAGCTACAGGCTGGGGTCGGAGTGGCTGGAGAGCTGCCAAACAGAAAGGGACCTGGGGGTGCTGATTGACAACCGGCTGAATATGAGCCGGCTGAATATGTGCCCAGGGGGCTAAGAAGGCCAATGGCATCCTGGCCTGCATCAAGAATAGTGTGGCCAGCAGGAACAGGGAAGTCATTGTGCCCCTGTACTCTGCACTCCACACCTTGAGTACTGTGTCCAGTTCTGGGCCCCTCAATTTAAGAGAGACATTAAGACACTTGAACATGTCTAGAGAAGGGCAACAAGGCTGGTGAGAGGCCTCGAGCACAAGCCCTATGAGGAGAGGCTGAGGGATCTGGGTTTGTTTAGCCTGGAGAAGAGGAGGCTCAGGGGAGACCTTATTGCTGTCTACAACTACCTGAAGGGAGGTTGTAGCCAGGAGGGAGTTGATCTCTTCTCCCAGGCAACCAGAACAAGAGGACACAGTCTCAAGCTGCACCAGGGGAAGTTTAGGCTCAAGGTGAGGTGAAAATTCTTCACTGAGAGAGTCATTAGCCATTGGAATGGGCTGCCAAGGGAGGTGGTGGAGTCACCATACCTGGAGGTGTTCAAGAGGGGACTAGATGTGGCACTAGGTGCCATGGTTTAGTCATGAGGTCTGTGGTGACGGGTTGGACTTGATGATCTTTGAGATTTCTTCTAACCTTGGTGGTTCTGTGATTCTGTGAAAATAATATATGGACACAATGCAGATCAATAGCTCACAGGGGTCCAGGTCAGTGGCAGAACTTATGGATCAACTATCTGTCTCGATCCGGAGAGGGAAAGAGATTCAGGTTTTTAACAAATATTCCCGTGTTGTAAAATTAGAGGCACAAACGAGGCCAAGATATCAACAGCTAGACTATTTATTACATAAATAAGGTGGAGGGATCAGAAGGGGAGAGAGAGAGAATAGGAAGAGAGAGAAGAGAAGGAGAAGAAGGCAAGAATTATATTACCACACCCCTCATCCCCCAAGACAGTTTGAGTCTGTGGAGGAAAGGTGCTGCAGGAGATGTTGGTTCTGTAGAGAAACGGTGCTGCAGGAGATGTTTGGTCTGTAGAGGAAGGGTGCTGAGGCTTTGGCTGTAGAAGGGATGAGGTCCTCTGGGCAGCTTCTTCAGCTCCATGAGTTGCAGCAGGCGGAACTTAGAGCACGGAGAGAGGGTTTTCAGAGTCCAAGATCCATTGTGTTGGCCCCGTGATGTTTCCAGCGTGTGCTGCCGTCTGCTTTCTTCTGCATCTTGCTTCTCCAATTTTCTCCTCTTCTGCCAGTAGTTGCTCCAGTCTTTTATACAGTTTTTTTTAGTCCTTAGGCAAGTGTCCAGGTGTTGTTCCCCAGGATATCGTTCTGGGAAATCCAGGTATCGTTCCCCAGGAAATCTTTGTGTACTCAGGTGAGTTTGGGTAGCCTTCTGGATGGAGTGGGGAAAGCCTCCGCCTCCTCCTTCTCCATCTACCTACCCACACACTCTTTACACATCAGGAACCATTTTCCTTTCCTGGGGTATCTGATGGCTGGAAATGATCTTGTCCTGAAGGTGTGAATGCTGGGCCCTTGGGCCACTGTTGTAGGCCAGCTGCAGTCCCGTGAGCAATGTTATCTTTGCACCTTCCAAGAGTCCTTCCAGTGGCTCTGCCCAACACACATCAGCTATTGTCTGGACAAGCAGCAAGTGATTTTATCTTTGTTGAGTCACACCAGGAGAGACAAGCTTTAGTCTCTCACACTATTCTGTGATCATCCTAACTGTAGTATACTGCAGTAATTTAATTTGCTAAAAAATCACTGAATTAGATCATTGTGAATCTTCTAACATTACCCCATAATAATGGATGAACACAAATATCAAATCACTGTAATGACCTCCAGAGTATGTTGGTTATGTTATGGCAAATATCTGTTATTTGCAGAGGTATTGCTTACATTGCCAAAATAAATTGGCTTGCATGAATAAATTCTGGGAAACAAGAATTTAAATTTCTACTCCAGATCTTCAGCTGATGAATATGGATAAAAGATCATTGATTGCTTATTCTCATTAGTTAAGGCTTTGACCCTCCATATTCACTGCAGTGACGACAGAGTTTCCTATTCCTAAAAAAATAAATAAAAAGACACTGTCACAGACTCTGACTGTGCCTTGTGTGTCAAATCAAAATCAAGGTCAAATACAGTTTGAAATACATTCACATAATATTGCAGATACAATCATGTAGGCTAATTTGGAATGATGATTAATTTCAGCTGATTTCTGATTTCACTGTTTCAGTCCATGCCTGAAAAGCAGAAAATGTTATTTAGTGTAGTACCTCTGCATCCAAGGAATTTACCCAGTTATTAATCCAACTTGATTCTCTTCTTACTCTTCTCTTTTAACAATATCTTCTTCATTGAATAATCCAATTATACTCAAACAGAGGAAGTTAGTCACCTAAAGGATAGAAGGAATTGACTCTTACTACTTCAGCAAACTCTTTTGAGTCCTACCTATTACTAAAGCAGAACAAATGCAGACAATTGCAGCTGTTAGTGGTTATTTGATCATGACTCATGCCGCTCATTTTACTAAAACCAGTTAAGACCCACTGAGGTTAGTTTTAATGTCTGTGTTTCTATATATTTTGGACTATGGCTACAATAGGAATATTTCTGGATTTCCTAATAAAATCTGGACTCTCATATTCAACTTAAAAATTTGGTAAGGGCTTTTTCTCACACAAGGAAATTTAATCCAGTATATGAAGCAGCCCCTCTGTCACTTCTAGCAAATACTGTATTTCATTGCAATTGAAAAGAAACCTCTTGGGTGGGGGGAACACTAAAAACAAACAAAACAAAACAACCCCCACCAAACACTCCTCTGTGCAATCTGACTTCCAAGTTTCTTCCTCTGTTAAGAAGCTTCCAGACTCGGTCTGGTCCTCTTGGTATCACAGTATCACCAAGGTTGGAAGAGACCTCAAAGATCATCAAGTCCAACCCGTCACCACAGACCTCATGTTTCCTTGAAACTCTTATATGGCATTTTTAATATAGGACCAGCTGCCAATATTGAGTTCAATACTTGATGTAAATTAGGGCATGATGAAGAGATCTGAAATGCTAATAATAGTAATGTAATGATGAGACTGGTTCTTCTACCATCATCATCACCACATCTAACTTTCTTTGCAATTGGTTTGAAAGATACTTTTCTATCCAAGCACTTCATAGTTCACTTTTGCATGTGAGCCCTTCTGGCATCACTTAATTCCTTAGACATACTCAGAGCTTGCCTAACATACAACATTAATCAGCTTCATTCAGGCAGTTTTATGCAGCTAGGGAACAGCCATGCTTAGAGATTTCACTGCTTGTACAAGGACTGAAAGACAGGTATTTAATCCCTTTTTAACCAGAAAGAGTTCAAACCTATGCTGCCCATCCTAGAATTAAGGACACAGTAGTTTGAAGAGGATAGGCTGAAGTGATAGTATATCTTCTCTGCTTCTGCTGCCTCAAGAGACTATGTACTTATGTACTTCATGTCAGGAATATGAATTTTGTGTGGCCAAAGAAGCACAGGGGGTACAGAACTTGAAATGAAGAAGGGAAGTAAAGTGGCCCTAGTGTTTTGGAGCTGAATCCTGCTCCTATGGAGAAACCCAGACTGCATTCCAGATTGCATGAAAAAGCGTGCAGCGTGGAAGATATGTGAAATGTCTTTCATTTTTACAAGGGATCAAGGTTTCAACTTATGTTTACTGGGGCACATTAGAAGTCAAGAAAAATACAAACTAGTTGAAAAGGAGCTGCAGAGAAATGAATGAGGGGCAGCAGGAATGATCAGAGAGCTGAAAACATACAATCTGCAGTAAAAGATGAAGCTTGTTTCTGCAAAGAGAATACTGTGGGAGTCCTGATAGCAATCTTCAAGTGCAGAAAAAGGAAAACAACCCAATGGGTTTAAATTGTAGCTAAGGAGATATCGGTTAGAATGTAGGAAAAGTTCTCTAAATGCCAGGAGAGTTAGGCAGTGGAACACATTGCCTAGGAAATTGTAGGATTTCCATCATGAAAGATTTTTCAACAGCAAATTAGACACAAGATGAATTAGATGACATAATGATGTTCATTATTAATTAGGTTACATGACTTTGATCAAATATGGTTCAATTTCTTTTGGAACTGAGTTTAAAATGTCTGGAGTTTATATATATATATACATATTTCAATTAACCAACTGAAGCCTTGGATTAAGATCTAACCATGAGGCTGAACATATCCATATCGTGCAATCAATATTTGAAAGGTTTTGCTGTTTCTAACCCAGCATTTTTGTTACTGGCATTTACAGACATAGGAAAAGTGAGAAGCAGAACTGTGTATTTCTTTTTCTCTTCTACAAAACTTCCCTGCTCGTTGACAAGAAAGAAATACTCACACCTTCTATGGGATAACCGTAATTCATTGTAGAGGTTTAAACTTATAATTATTTTCTGCATAAACCTGCAAAGGTGTTTACTTCCACCATCATATAAAGCAAATAAGTAGCATTCATGCAAAAGCAAACAAAATGAATGAGTCAGGTAATTATAAAAAGAACAGTGACCTATTAAAAATCAGTCTGATGTTCAAGAATTCTCAGCATAGCAGTGGTAATGCTATTAAAAATAGAAGAATCGTGACAAGTATTCATTAGAATTTGCATATGTGAGTAAGAATGCACTTAATCACAAATTACATTTTGCAAATTATTTAGAAGCTGTAAATCAAGGCAACAAAGAAAGATAGATTTTGGGGAGTAAGGGTTTGGAAGAGTATTCTCATGCAAATGTTCTCAACAACAAACTGGGGACGCTGCAAGACCCTTCCAAAAGTCAAATGACTTAAAAGAGCAAACAAAGTTCAGAAATACTAACGTTTGACATGCAGGTATTTGCTATAGGTAATGGAACATTTTCTTGGTTAGATCAGAATGGATCTTTATATGCAGAAGTACATGTGTTAAAATATTGTGTCACTTGAAGTCAAAATAGCATATTCAAATGAGGAAGTCAACTAGCAAACTGCAGGTGTAATAAATTTCATGGACTGTATAATCTTGGTGCAGATTCCCATTCCCCCCAGCTTTTGTCAGCAGTACTGCTTAAATGCTTCTGCAAAGCCGCCCTGCTCTGCCGTGCCGCGTCAGCACTCCAAGGCATTCGTCTCACTGCTAACCCAAAAGGGATGAAGGAGCTCACTACCTTACTGAAACCCCGTCCTCCTGATACTGTAGGGGGCAGCAGCAAAAAGAACAAGTGAAAGGTAAAAGGTAAATAACCATGAATCCAGAAGACGTTGCTGTGATAAATGCAAAGCATAGGAAACCAGGGTGCATAGAGATGCAGAGGACTACAGAGAGGGAAAGGGGAGGAAGGTAACAAATACAAGAGAGAGAAGCACAGTTCAACTTTTGTTTACTGCAGAGGGGATACCAAGTACTTCATGGAGAATGCATTTCCCAGGTGCAAGACAAAGTACAGAGAATAAATGGTAGAATGGTCAAATTAAATATTTCAGAAGATGACCAGAAAGAAAACTGAGAAACAGCCAATCTGGGGAAAATATCCACAAACCCCAAATCCACAAACTTGTATTTCTTTGTCCTAAAGCAGAGAAATGCCATTCCTTAACAAGGATTCTCTCAATTCTCTTGATCATTTGAAGGAACCAGAAAAGGAATTTTTTCATCACCACTTGATATTCATTGTCTCAAATTTGTTCCAAGATTGCAAGACTTCTTCATGGCAGCCATTGAAGACTCTAAGACATCTACAACTACCTGAAGGGAGGTTGTAGCTAGGTGGGAGTTGGTCTCTTCTCCCAGGAAACCAGCACCAGAACAAGAGGACACAGTCTCAAGCTGTGCCAGGGGAGGTTTAGGCTGGATGTTAGGAAGAAGTTCTTCACAGAAAGAGTGATTGGCCTTTGGAATGTGCTGCCCAGGAAGGTGGTGGAGTCACCATCACTGGAGCTGTTTAGGAAGAGACTGGGTGGGGTGCTTGGTGCCATGGTTTAGTTGATTAGGTAGTGTTGGATGATAGGTTGAACATGATGATCTCAAAGGTCTTTTCCAATCTGGTTAATTCTATTCTATTCTATTCTATTCTATTCTATTCTATTCTATTCTATTCTATTCTATTCTATTCTATTCTATTCCATTCCATTCCATTCCATTCCATTCCATTCCATTCCATTCCATTCCATTCCATTCCATTCTATTCTATTCTATTCTATTCTATTCTATTCTATTCTATTCTAGTGTATTTGTGTTCTTCATTGTGTAACTGCTGCATCCACAAATGCCATGTAGTATGGCTTGACTTCAAGGTCATTTGCTCCACAAATCTGTCATTATAGACAACTACATGAATATTGACTCTGCCCAGGATGGACTGCTCAGATGAAAATGTAGTTAACATCGTAGGGTAGAGGCAGAAGACATTTACCTGAAGGTAAGGAAATGGAGCAATTCCTCTTGTGTTACTATGGAAAGGAGATGAAAAATAGTCTGATTACTGCTACTTGATAATGAATATTTAAAATATATTTTCCAAACTTCTTCTTTGATATGTCTGTACAGCACACAACTGGGGGAAAGTTAACAGCCTATTACTATTACTGGAAAGTTAACAGCCTATTACTGGCTGGTGGGTGATGTGGTGGTCGGAGGGTGTTTAGGCACCAGTGACCATGAGATAATTGAGTTTTCAGTATTCAGCCAAGCCAAGAGGGGGAGCAAGAAGACCTCCACTCTGGACTTCCGGAGGGCGGACTTCAGGCTACTCAAGGAGCTAACTCAGAAGGTTCCTTGGGAAACAGCCCTTAAAAACAAAGGGGTTCAGGAGAGCTGGACCTACTTCAAGAAAGAACTCTTGAAGGCGCAGGAACAGGCTGTGCCGGTGTGCCGGAAGATGAGCCGCCGGGGCAGACGGCCAGCCTGGTTGGGTAATGAACTTCTAAAGGAACTAAGGGAAAAAAAGAGGGTGTATTATCTTTGGAAAAAAGGGGAGGCAACCCATGGAATGTTTAGGGATGTTGCTAGGTCTTGTAGGAAGAAAATTAGGGAGGCAAAAGCACATTTGGAGCTCAGACTGGCCTCTGCTGTGAAGGACAACAAAAAGTCCTTCTATAAATATATTAATAGCAAGAGGAAGGGCAAGGAGAAGCTCCACTCCTTGGTGGGCATGGAGGGGAATATTGTAACAAAGGATGAGGAAAAGGCAGAGGTGCTTAACACCTTCTTTACCTCAATTTTTACTAGCAGGACAGAACGGCTTCCAGACAGCTGGCCTGCAGAGCTGGCAGAAGGAGCCAGGGAGCAGCATAGTTTTCCCCTGTTCCAGGATGGGAGAGTTAGAGATCTTCTCAGCTGCTTGGACCCCCACAAGTCCATGGGACCGGATGGGATCCATCCTAGGGTGCTGAGGGAGCTGGCGGATGAGCTGTCCAGGCCGCTCTCCATCATTTTTCAGCAGTCCTGTCTCACTGGAGAGGTCCCAGAAGACTGGAAGCTGGCCAACGTGGTGCCCATCCATAAGAAGGGCCAGTTGGAAGAGCCAGGGAATTATAGGCCTGTCAGCCTGACCTCAGTGCCAGGCAAGATTATGGAGCGGGTCATCTTGAGTGCGATCACACAGCACTTACAGGATGGCCAGGGGCTCAGGCCTAGCCAGCATGGATTTAGGAGGGGCAGGTCCTGCCTGACCAACCTGATCTCCTTCTATGATCAGGTGACCCGCCTGGTGGATGCGGGGAGGCCTGTGGATGTGGTCTACCTGGACATCAGCAAGGCCTTTGACACCGTTCCCCACAGCAAACTCCTGGCCAAGCTGGCAGCCCATGGCTTGGACAGGAGCACACTGCGTTGGGTTAGGAACTGGCTGGAGGGCCGAGCCCAGAGAGTAATGGTGAATGGCACCACATCCAGCTGGCGGCCTGTCACTAGTGGTGTGCCCCAGGGATCAGTGCTGGGCCCCATGCTTTTCAACATCCTTATTGATGATCTGGATGAGGGCATTGAGTCCATCATCAGTAAATTTGCAGATGACACCAAGCTGGGGGCAGGAGTTGATCTGCTGGAGGGCAGAGAGGCTTTGCAGAGAGACCTCGACAGGCTGGACAGATGGGCAGAGTCCAATGGCATGAGATTTAACACATCCAAGTGCCGGGTTCTGCACATTGGCCACAACAACCCCAGGCAGCGCTACAGGCTGGGGTCAGAGTGGCTGGAGAGCGGCCAGGCTGAGTGGGACCTGGGGGTGCTGGTTGATGGGAAGCTGAACATGAGCCAGCAGTGTGCCCAGGCAGCCAAGAGGGCCAACCGCATCCTGGCCTGCATTAGGAATAGTATGGCCAGCAGGAGCAGGGAGGTCATTGTGCCCCTGTACTCTGCTTTGGTTAGGCCGCACCTTGAGTACTGTGTCCAGTTCTGGGCCCCTCAGTTTAAGAAGGACATTGAGAGACTTGAACGTGTCCAGAGAAGGGCAACAAGGCTGGTGAGAGGCCTTGAGCACAAGCCCTATGAGGAGAGGCTGAGGGAGCTGGGGCTGTTTAGCCTGGAGAAGAGGAGGCTCAGGGGCGACCTCATTGCTCTCTACAACTACCTGAAGGGTGGTTGTAGCCAGGAAGGGGTTGGCCTCTTCTCCCTAGCAACCAGCACCAGAACAAGGGGACACAGTCTCAAGCTGCACCAGGGGAAGTTTAGGCTGGAGGTGAGGAGAAAGTTCTTCACCGAGAGAGTGATTCGTCATTGGAATGGGCTGCCCGGGAGGTGGTTGAGTCTCCATCCCTGGAGGCGTTCAGGAGGGGACTGGATGTGGCACTTGGTGCCATGGTCTAGTTGTGAGGTTGTGGTTACAGGTTGGACTCGATGATCTTCAAGGTCTCTTCCAACCTTGGTAATTCTATTCTATTCTATTCTATTCTATTCTATTCTATTCTATTCTATTCTATTCTATTCTATTCTATTCTATTCTATTTCTAGTATTTCTTATTTTTAACAGCAGTAAAACAAGATGTCCAGATTCCACTTTACTTGCAAGATTTTCAGTGCTGATCTTACAAGACAGGTACATAGAGCAATAACATTTGGATGAAGCCAGGAAAAATATTCTTTTAGCATTTTCAATGGGCTCTGGTTCTTTTGCTATAGAGCATACACAGCCTCGAGGGTGTTCTTGAATGTTATCTCTGCAGCTGAGTGATTTTTGGAGGTCTCACTGAATACAAGGGTCACAACCTAGAGTCCATTCTTATCTGTTTTAATAAAAAATGACAATGAACTGTGCAATTCTCCATTGCTCCCTCAAGCAAAATGAAGGTGAATGTCACTCCTGTCTGTACAGACAAGTCTAATTACAGTATTACAGTCTAGAGCATGAAAATTCACTCCATTGAGGATTTTAACTAAGTCTGTGGAAGCACTGCAGCTCAATTTGCACATCCCCAGTTTTACTTAGTTTTACCAAAACCACCAAGGACATTTTTGCTGTTACAAACTGGAATGTGCATACTGTTTACAGCTCAGATTCATATGAGGTCATTCAAATAATTATTTATTTCCACACAGACAAAACACAAGAAAATACAGATACCTTGAAGAGGAGGTGATATATGGTATGATGCACCTTCAGCAAGTTTACAAGCAGTGGAAATTTGGAAGGAGATTTACTGTTCTTCAGAGTGGTCTTTCAAAGAGACCTCAACAAGCTAGAAAACAGGACCTCATGAAGCAAACAGGACCTCATGAAGTTCAATGAGTTGAGTTACTGGAACCTGTCCAGAGAAGGGCAACAAAGCTGGTGAGAGGTCTGGAGCACAAGCCCAGAGAGAGACTGAGAGAGCTGGGGTTGCTTAGCCTGGAGAAGAGGGGGCTCAGGAGAGACCTTATTGCCCTCTACAACTATGTAAAGGGAGGTTGTAGCCAGGTGGGGGTTGATATCTTCTCCCAGGCAACCAGCACCAGAACAAGAGGACACAGTCTCAAGCTGCACCAAGGGAGGTTTAGGGAGGATGTTAGCAAGAAGTTCATCCCAGAAAGAGTGATTAGCCATTGGAATGGGCTGTCCAGGGAGGTGGTGGAGTCACCATCACTGGAGGTGTTTAGGAAGAGACTGGATGTGGTGCTTGGTGCCATGATTTAGTTGATTAGTGTTGGATGGTAGGTTGGACTCAATGATCTTGAAAGTCTTTTCTAACCTGGTTAATTCTAATTCTAAAAAAGGGAAAAGACAAATCCTGCAACTGAGGAAGAATATCTTCCATATTACCTTTTATTAAGTGTACAAAGTTAGCCACTCACACTTCCTATAAAACGACATTTATGGGCAAATATCTTCTGTGTGATAGTTGTACCAATCCATCCTCAATGTAATAGGTCTCTCTTTCAACCCTTCAGCTGTGGGCTATGATCAACATCTTGAAATCAAGTCAAAAATTATGAAAATTACTTTTTTGGAATGAAGTTTATATTTATTCTTGCTGAATTTCTGCAAGAACACTTAAGCAGATTGTGTCTTCAATTGCCACCTCATAGAAAGTTGAGAGAATGGTGATTAATGGGAAGCAGAGATTTTAACTCCATGGTGGTCCCAACTGAGAACTGCACAGATTCTAACCACAAGGATCATCTAGTTCCAACCCCCCTGCCATGCGCAGGGACACCCCACACTAGAGCAGGCTGGCCAGAGATTCATCCAGCCTGGTCGTAAATACCTCCAGGGATGAGGCCCCAACCACCCCCCTGGACAATCCATTCCAGGCCTTCACCACTCTCATGGTGAAGAACTTCCTCCTCATGTCCAACCTGAATCTCCCCACCTCCAGCTTCATTCCATTTCCCCCTAGTCCTATCACTACCTGAGAGCCTGAGAAGTCCCTCCCCAGCCTTCTTGTAGGCCCCCTTCAGATACTGGAAGGCCACAATGAGGTCACCTCGGAGCCTTCTCTTCTCCAGACTGAACAGCCCCAACTCTTTCAGTCTGTCCTCATAGGAGAGATGCTCCAGCCTTCTGATCCTCCTCGTGGCCCTTCTCTGGACACATTCCAGCACGTCCATATCCCTCTTGTAATAGGGGCTCCAGAACAGGAGGCAGTATTCCAGGTGGGGTCTCACCAGAGCTGAGTAGAGGGGGAGAATCAACTCTCTTGACCTGCTGGCCACACTTCTCTTGATGCATCCCAGGATCTGGGATTATTTATTAAAAGCCATTTGTAAAAAACACTACATAATCAAAATCTATACAAGCAGATGAATTCAGGTTTAGTTAGGTGCAGTTAAGGATCTGTTTCAAGAGAAAATGGACGTGTCAAGAATGTCCAGTTAAGAATGTGCTTCATGAGACATGGAAAATGATATTTTCTTGATATAAACATCCTGATGAAAGCTCAGAAAAACTGGAAATGAACACACTGAAGAGAATTCTTCATCTTGAGATCAAAATTTTACTGGAAGCTTCTTTATTTTTAAAGGTTCCAACATCATCTTAATTGACTCAAGGCCAAATACCAAAAATTCTTTCCTTGCGGTAGCTTCAGGAGCTACAAATGTCCAACCTCTATAATAAAACATTTAAATCCGTTAATAGTGTGGAACAATAACAGACAGGTGTTCTCCAACTCTTCTCAGCCTAATTTGTAATCCAAGAGAAGGAAGTTAAATACAAAAGGCATTTAAAATAAAATAATTAATCAAGCCTGTTGTCGAGTAGGAAAAGAATCAAGTACCAGCACATCATTACTGGAGAAACTGTCTGCTCCAAATAAATGAAAAAAAGAGAAACCTTAATAAAGGTGCTTGAAAAATGGGCAACAAAGACTTTGCACTTCTGCCTGATGATTCTTTAATGGATGCAATCCTGCAAGATCACAACCAGGAAATAGAGAAGAGTGTCAGTCTTTTGTCAGACAATTACTGTGTAAGTGGCTAAAGAGATAAGATTATAGAAAGCAAGGACATCGTAATCCATTACTTATAAGGGTAATTTGGTCCTTATTTTCTGAGATCTTGATTCCACAGAAGAGAAAAAAAAAAAAAAAAAAAAAAAAAAGCTAAAATGAAGCTTTCTTCCCCCACACACACACACCCGGTAAATCTAAAGAACAAACAAAACAAGGAAAAATTCCCCATCCATTGAGCTGCAGGAAGCTTCACTGATGTCACACCTGTCCTCCCTTCTCAAAATCATATTGCTCCCTGCATTTCCAGAATGCCTCTTAATAAACTTAGATCTAACCTTTAAAAATGCGTTGTAGCCAGATACTGAAAGGTATTCAGATGGACCTTTTGTAAGCCTAGTGTTCAAAGTGGAATGGAATGGAATGGAATGGAATGGAATGGAATGGAATGGAATGGAATGGAATGGAGTGGAATGGAATGGAATGGAATGGAATGGAATGGAATGGAATGGAATGGCATGGCATGGAATGGAATGGAATGGAATGGAATAGAATAGAATGGAATAGAATAGAATGGAATAGAATGGAATAGCATAGCATAGCATAGCATAGCATAGAATAGAATAGAATAGAATAGAATAGAATAGACCAGACCAGTTTGGAAGAGACCTTCAAGATCATCGCATCCAACCCATCATCCAACACCATCTAATCAACTAAACCATGCAACCAAACACCCCATCAATTCTCCAAGTAGTGATTAAAGTAATGATTTCTTCAACTTGTTTACTTTGAAGGTGACAAGTCACTATAAAAGGCTACCCAGAGAGTTTGTGAAGTGTCCTTTAGAGACTTTCAAAACCCACCTGGATGTGTTCCTGTGCAACCTGATCTAAGTGAACCTGCTTCAGTGTGTGGGTTGGACTAGATGATACCCAGAGGTCCTTTCCAATCTCTACTCTTCTATGATTCTGTGATTAAATTTAAGTGATCAGTTGTGGCAGATTATTTGGTAAAAGTATTTTGAAAATATAGAGTTCAGTAAGAATACTGAATGAGTGCTTTTTACTTGATATCTAAAGTTTTTTATCCATTTAGCTAAAATCTGCATTTAAGGGGAAGAAAGACAGTCACACTGTATAACGTTTAGGTCAATAAGAAGGAAACTAGGTGTCTACATCCTGCCACGTTAGTGAAAGACAGAGACCTTTTGAGCTTCTTGGTGAAAATGGAGAGCCATCGGAAAATGATTGATTGTAACTCACTTTAGACTCGTGAGACTGCCTTCCTTAAGTTACAATACAATACAATACAATACACCAGGTTGGAAGAGACCTTCAAGATCATCGCGTCCAACCCATCAAACAATCCAACCCACCCAACAACTAGACCATACAGCCAAGCACCCCATCAAGTCTTCTCCTGAACACCTCCAGTGAAGGTGACTCCACCACCTCCATGGGCAGCCGATTCCAATGGCAAATCACTCTCTCCGTGTAGAACTTCTTCCTAACATCCAGCCTAAACCTGCCCTGGCGCAGCCTGAGACTGTGTCCTCTTGTTCTGGTGCTGGCTGCCTGGGAGAAGAGGCCAACCTCTGCCTGGCTACAACCTCCCTTCAGGTAGTTGTAGAGAGCAATAAGGTCACCCCTCAGTCTCCTCTTCTCCAGGCTAAGCAACCCCAGCTCCCTCAGCCTTTCCTCATAGGGCTTGTGTTCCAAACCCCTCACCAGCTTTGTTGCCCTTCTCTGGACATGTTCCAGCAAGTCAACATCCTTCCTAAACTGAGGGGCCCAGAACTCAACACAGGACTCAAGGTGTGGCCTAACCAGTGCAGTGTACAGGGGGAGAATGACCTCCCTGCTCCTGCTGGCCACACTGTTCCTGATGCAAGCCAGGATGCCATTGGCCTTCTTGGCCACATGGGCACACTGCAGGCTCATGTTCAGCCTACAATCAACCAGTACCCCCAGGTCCCTCTCTGCCTGGCCACTCTCCAGCCACTCTGACCCCAGCCTGTAGCACTGCCTGGGGTTGTTGTGGCCAATGTGCAGAATCCGGCACTTGGATGTGTTCAATCTCATGCCATTGGACTCTGCCCATCTGTCCAGCCTGTCAAGGTCCCTCTGCAAAGCCTCTCTGCCCTCCAGAGAGGGTGGGATGAACTGCCATTTGGACATTTCTGTTTCTCTCATTGTTTATGAAGAAAGTCTAGTCTTTGGTTCTTCAGGAAGATGCTTCAGGGTAGGTGGGATGATTAGACCTGAATGCATCCATGATTTGATGAAGGAAGTGACATTTAAGTAAAGTGAGCCATGATGAATGCTGGGCCCCCCACTGCTTCAACTGTTGGACAGAGCTTAACAACCACCATTGATCTGTATTGGACTGATCCAGCTAACTGTCTCCAACTAGCTTGGACAGACCAGCAGTAACAGCATGGATTATGAATTAGTGCTACTGGCCTTGGAACCAACAGTCAGACTGTGGCTGCTTTATTCATCATGGGAGTTTAACTTCTGTCATATTTGGAAGTAATGGGTTTTTTTAAATCACTTTTATACCTGTCTGTCCATCCCAGATGAGAGCCTACGGGAGCCTGAGAAGCAAGTTATTAATTAATTGTGCCAGTTCAGTGTCTGAAGTTGATGATACTGGTAACATCCAGCTCTGATGTGACCACAGCTCCTGAGATAGAATAGAATAGAATAGAATAGAATAGAATAGAATAGAATAGAATAGAATAGAATAGAATAGAATAGACCAGGTTGGAAGAGACCTTCAAGATCATCGTGTCCAACCTATCATCCAACACCACCTAATCAACTAAACCATGCAACCAAGCACCCTATCAAGTCTCCTCCTGAACACCTCCAGTGACGGCGACTCCAGCACCTCCCTGGGCAGCCCATTCCAATGGGCAATCACTATCTCTGTGTAGAACTTCCTCCTAACCTCCAGCCTAAACCTCCCCTGGCACAGCCTGAGACTGTGTCCTCTTGTTCTGGTGCTGTGATTGCTGTAGACTACACCATAGCAACAGACTTCTGACTGGAAGCAAGACAAGCATGCTTGGGTTTGTTTTACTGAAATAATTAAGTTTAGGTTAGGGATGTCCTCACAACAGCAACAGCAGCAGCAGTGGCACACCCTCAATTTCAGTAGTTTTATGCAAATGGTTACTGAAATGCACATAATTGAGCCAAATAGAAGAGAAAACAGCAGAATGCAGAAACCCCTAGTATGTCCTTTAGTCCATGCTGTGTATTTCATAATGTATGCCTTTGTGACAGGTGAAAAAGAGGAACATCATTCTCGTTCATAAGTGATTGTAATCTGAGCTCATTGCAAATAACCAAGCATGCTGTTTCCACGCTGAGTACTCCTATGTTGTCACAGTCGCTGCCAAACTTTGATATTTGTATTTCATGAAGAGGAAAGTTGAAACAAAAAAAAAATAATTCAGATGTCCAAGGACAGAAGGATCCTCATACTTTGTTCCAAGTCACACAGCAACTTCTACGTCCTAGAGTAAGACGACTGGAAAGTGAAGGAAACTTAGTATGTATGTAATGCTCACCTGGGATTTCTTCCAGATGAAAGCGTATGTACATAATGTAAATGATCTTTAATGTTGTTCCTGTGTGTTTAGAACAGAAAACAATACCTGGTCATAAATCCTTTGTTATCAGTCAGATTCCTTTGACAATTTTCCATTACATTTCTGAATTCCTATTCTATGTTAATGGACTGTATTAATTAAAGCAGATTGCGATGCACTAATAATGATTAATTCAACCCAGGGTGTCTTAAAGTGAGATTTTTATGAGAGTTGAAATTCTCCATGGATCGCTAATTTACATTTGCAAAACAGGGAACTGTACTTCTGGGTGCTTCTACTTGGCCTTCTCACCTAAGCCAACATGCAATAATAGGGCCAGGATGGAAGAGGTTATGAGAAACTACGGTGAAAAACAACAATGTCCTAAGGCATTAAGAAAGGTGTTAGTTTTTGATGGTCCTGGTGGATTAACACATGTAACCTCACCCAATAACATATAAAGTTTTTAGAAACTAGATCACAAATTATAATGGAATGTGCAACCAGCTATTGGTGAAGACCTTTAGCTCAGTAATAAACACATTCTGAATATACCTACTGCCCCTGGCAAATAGCTTCTTGTGCTGTTAGTCCTTTTGTCATTCATGACCAATACGTAGTTAACAGAAAGCTTAGAAGAGGAAATGAAAAACTGAGCATGATGAATCTGTTTCACTTAGATAATAATCATATAACATTGTGGCCAGTTAGTTTAATCTATAGTCATCATTCCTCCTGGAAATCTTCAGCAGGTAGAGGAGGAAGATGGAGAGTGAAGAGATAAAAAAATTGGTGAAAGGTACCTTTTCCACACTAGAACATTTACATGAAAGAGAAAAAAAAAGCCAATTAAGATTTCATTGTTGCAAATCAGCATTTACAGTAGCTGGATGGGAGTTTTTTTCAGAGGCTCACCCTCAGTTTCTTGCTAGAAGCTCCACACTGAACTGCAAATTGTACATGTATAACCTGTCACACTTTTCTCACTCTCCACATTTTTCCTTTCATTTTTTTCCCTTTTTTTTTTTTTTTTTTTTTTTCCTGAAGAGAAGAAATGCTTTTGGACACCTGTGGCCACAAGAGATTACTAATCCATAAACATAATTTTGGTCTCTTGCAGCCTTCTAACCTGTGGCAATAATTGTAATGGCTGACACATATTGTATGACTCTTAAAATGGAATTAAAACTGCTCTCCTTATCCATGAATACAGTACTTATTTTCATACTGTTTGGATAATACTTTTCTCTTTGTAGCAGGTACCATTACTTATCATACTTAAATGACCTGCAAATCCTTCAGTAATTAGCAACATCTAAGCTCTGATTTCCTCTCAGAAATATATTATATAGCTCAGAGTAAAGAATGCAGTATTTATTTTGCATGGTAAGATGAAAAGCATGAGGTAAAATTATCAGTTGTCTAAGTGTTTTCTTTCTTCTTTGTGACTAATTCACTTCTGAATAGCTCAGACTAGCAATTCTGCTTAGCTTTGTACAAGATCTAGAAACTGAATTACAATACACAAGGTAAAAAGAGAAGTATTTCCAGTCTGTGCTTCCGGCCTATTAACACTTGGCTTATGCAAAAAATTGCAGAATATGCACTGAACAGATGTAGCCAAAATGAATCAGCTCACTTTAAAAAATAAACAAATAAACAAAACACCAAAAAGCTAAAACATGCAACAAAAACAAACAAAACCCTAGAATGGAATGGAATGGAATGGAATGGAATGGAATAGAATAGAATAGAATAGAATAGAATAGAATAGAATAGAATAGAATAGAATAGAATAGAATAGAATAGAATAGAATAGAATAGAAAACCAGGTTGGAAGAGAACTTTGAGATCATCGTATCACCCACAAATCAGTGCCTGAGGAGAAGAAAGGATAGTATTTTTTCCTCTCTGCTTGGAAAGAAGGTTTTTTTACCAGCTTGTAAATCAGGTTTTCAACCTTTAAGTGTCATATTAGGAATGGTCACCCCAGATCTTCCCTGCTGTGATTGACTAAAGCTTAGGCAAAACAGACTCTACAAAAAATTCCAGGCATTTCTTTAATGTTATATAATTGGCTGCAACTAAATTAGACTCTAAATGCATGGGAAATGCTTTATTCTTGGAGGTCTAATGAAATTTGAATTTTCTATATGCTCTAGGTAATTTAATTTGAGATTAACAACATGAAAAGTAATACCTTAATGTATTCTAGATGTATGTAGGTATGTAATGCTTTAAACAAAGCTATTCCACAATGGAAAGATTCATATGCCTCCATCAATTCTGTGGACACTGTAGAACTACCTGACAGCATGGAAACCATTGCAGGATCGTTCACTAAAATATGGCATGCTCCTGTATTAATCTTCAAGCTTCACTGAAATCAGTACCTAGTAGGGCCCAGACCTGGCTGAGAATATAAATCAAATAATTTGTCATGAGTCTCTTAATTGCTAGCCAATATAACAATTCCAAAGAAGGATTTATGGAAATTAAAACTCAGGCTACACCGTATGATTAGCATATACAGACATTTTATTTTGTCATTTCTGTAATTTGCATGAAGTTTTATAGCCATATTTTATTCTTTACCTGGCTTTTCCTCAGCTTACTACCAAAGCTGCCTCATACTTCCAAACCAGACAACGTTTTCCTCAGTCAAGTCATCAAGAAAATATTTGTCACTAAGTCTCTGTAAGTCTCTGTTTCTTATCTTCCTGTTCTATCTTTCTCTTTACTGTGTCCAGTTTTGGGCCCCTCAGTTTAGGAAGGACATTGAGACACCTGAACGTGTCCAGGGAAGGGCAATGAGGCTGGTGAGAAGCCTCAAGCACAAGTCCTATAAGGAGAGGCTGAGGGAGCTGGGATTGTTTAGCCTGGAGAAGAGGAGGCTCAGGAGAGACCTTATTGCTCTCTACAACAACCTGAATGGAGGTTGTAGCCAGGAGGAGGTTCTTGCAGGCAACCAACACCAGAACAAGAGGACACAGTCTCATGCTGTGCCAGGGGAAGTTTAGGCTGGAGGTGAGAAGAAAGTTCTTCACTGAGAGGGTTGTTAGCCATTGGAATGTGCTGCCCAGGTTGGTGGTAGAGTCACCATCCCTGGAGGTGTTCAAGAGGGGATTGGACATGGCACTTGGTGCCATGGTTTAGTCATGAGGCCTGTGGTGACAGGTTGGACTCGATGATCTTTGAGATCTCTTCCAACCTTGGTGATTCTATGATTCCTCACAACTTTGCTTCTTTTCATTTCTCCTTTGTTTTTCTTTTCTGTTTGTTCCCCCCCCCCCCCCCGGAACTGTTTCTGTGCAAGAAAAACAAAACATGTAGTAGTTTGCAAGTAATTACCAAAAAATTGCAATCTACTGCTGCAAAAGCTGTTACAGCTACTAATTCACAAACCAAACTTTCTGAACAAAGGGGGTCCACAGTAAAATCAGGTTTGCTTTGAGGTCAGCACACTGATTTACACAACTGAAATTATACAGATATAAAGAAGCATTCCTTTCTTCTTTTTTTCCCCCTTTCCCCCCCCCATTTTTTTCCATAAAATTGCTTTGGTAGAGTGAGATCTCCTGAGAGATTTATGCAGAGCCATATCTCTAGCAAGATGAAAAGAGCGCGCTGTCCTCAGAATCAAAGCCAAGGAAAAAGGAGAAAAAATAAGCAGCAGAAAGGACAAAACACTCCATCATTCATGCAAGTACTGTATGCTGAAAAGAATTTCCAGAGCTTTCAGCAAGATCTGTAATACATAAAAATATATATATATATTCTGAGCCAAAACATTATTTTCAGCTTATTTAAATCAAGTCCCAGATATTTTTATTTCTTAAAAAAAAACCCATAAAATATTGTAATAAGTTTAAAATCTTCTCAAACGTACACTTTTAAAGTGCCCTAATCCTGTAACTGATTATTAAGCAGTCTATTAAAGCAGGGATACAAGTTCTTACTTCAAGATGTATTTTAATTGAACGTTGTCACTTTCCATAGCATTTCAAGACCAAGACTCCTTAGAAGCTTGTAAAAAAACCTTATCAGAGGCCCTGATAAAGAACTAGCTTTCAGAGTTTAGTGCTGGGGCCTATGAGATTTCTTTTCATAAAAGGGAAAAGCAGGAGTGCAAAGGAGTAAGATAAAAGGCACCTCACCAAAACATTCATAATATGTTGATGTAGTTTTACAGATCTGTACTGCACCTTTCATTATATTTTATTTTATAGTCCTCATTTTTTTCCCCTCTACCTGGTGTTTCTTGACAGCATATGAGAGGAATGAATTTTTGAAAGACTGATCTTCCTTTGTACCTCCATTTCAGTGGTCAGAAGAAAATCTGCACTTCAGGGTGCTTGATGGCAACTATAAATCAGATCGTTTGATCTGCAAACTCCCTGCCTTGCACCACCAGAGCACTTGGAAGCACAAAAATGCATGTGCAGATTTAGGTGAGTGAAAATACCGGCCTCAGCTTTTTAGATGTGCCAGGGAGAATAAATGCATCATTCCTTTTGTATGACACACAACAATACACACTGCTGCCACATTTTTAAAGTATTGTCCTTTGAAGATGTGTATTCTGATAACCTACACTAGAAATACCCTACACAGAAACAGAGCCAGGGAGGGAAAGGGAGGTTCCTGAATTAAATTCCTCTGTCTGCTTAAGTGGGTAATTAACACCTCTGCCAAACGAGCCTTTTTGGATCTCGGTTAGTTATTCCTGGATTTTGTTTAGTGTGGCATTCTGCAGGTTAAACACATGAAAATGTGTAATTGTAGAAAGATATAAATACAGTAATTAAGTTTAGTGGATGAAATTCAGCTTGAGGTAGCAAGCTCGCAGAACCCTTTCTGCACCAATCAGCCCTCATGTCAGAGCAGTGGCAGAAAACACTAATGCCATGTCTGTTTAGGATTTGTCACATGCCTGCACAGCCTAGCAAGGATTCCTATTTGTTGCATGTAAGTATGCACGAAAAATGGCAGTGGATGGAGGCAACAGGGTCAATACTTTTGCAGACGTAGCCATATTGCAAAGCCAACTAACTTCCAGACAGATGGCTAGGTGCCCCATTTAAAGAGTGCGGTGATCAGAGCAGTACATGATCCCATCTGAGAGGAAATTATTTCTAGAACCTGTGAAAGGAGTCTCTCCATGTGCTTAATTGCCATGTATATACAATAATGTGCATAACCAGTAATATATATATATGCAACTGTCAGAGCTAAAGTTCTGAAGCCCAAAATCGCAGCTGTGCACTTTGCTCCCTGTGCAGCTTGTGGAGATAGCTACTCGCATGTAGCACTTCAGAGAACAGTGCCTTGTCTTATCCAAGCTATGGGCAATGATATGAGTTTCAGTGTTCTTTAGAGTCCTTTTTACAAATCCTGATCTGTTGTTTTCTACTGGCTTCTAATATGGATTAATTGCCAGTCTGGTCTTGGTGGAGACAGGGCACTGTGGAGACAGTAAAATGACACATAAATCCCAGTGACAAGAAGGGAAAGGACAGAAAGAACAGAATGACATACTGTCCTGAGAATAGCCAGAAGAGCTGAATTAAGATAAGAAAGGAGGATGGCAGTCTTTGCTTCCTCTCTGGACCAAAGACTCAGCTATGTTTCCTTTTATCTAGCAACAATGCTCCATTTAGTTGTTAAAGCAAATGCTGGAAGCTATCAAACTGCTCCAGTCTCTGTTTTCTTTATTTAGGGATTGTGCAGTCCACCTTTATAGTCCCACTTTCTGCTCCTACATTTACAATATTTTATGCTTGAATTATTAAAAAAACCCTTATTTATATGCAAAGACATACATGCAATAAATCTGCATTGAGAGTACGTCTCCAGTGACGAAAATTCCTAAACACTGTAACAGTCTGAACCAGCTGGATGTGGATTATTAACATATCCTTCTACACAGCTGTCTAGAAAGAGTTTGACAGCTTTTTTTGAATAGCCATATTTACTTTCTTTTCCTTTTTTTTTTCCCCTGAAATTTTTCTTTTAAACAAACTTTTCTTAATGTTGAATATACAGCTACATCAAGATGGAGGTTTTATGACACCAAACAACAATGGTCTTGTGGCTGGTTGAAATTCTACCCTACCCCACCCCCTTAAATTTGCCAGACCAGCTCAGGTCTGGCACAGGTTGGTTTTTTTTTTTTATATGATTGAATTTTCACTCATGCATCTCACATATACCTATTTTAGCTGATAAGAAGTGACACTTTATGGTGCAAACTCATAGATAGGTATATATATACTTTCACACTTTCCTCTGAGTATGTTCGAACAGACTAGACTGACTAGATTAGACTAGACTAGAGTAGACTAGAATAGAATAGACCAGGTTGGAAGAGACCTTTGAGATAATTGCATCCAACCTATCATCCAATACTAATCAACTAAACCATGGCACCGAGCACCCCATCCAGTCTCTTCCTAAACACCTCCAGTGAAGGTGACTCCACCACCTCCCTCGGCAGCCCATTCCAATGGACAATCACTCTCTCTATGAAGAATTTCTTCCTAACATCCAGCCTAAACCACCCCTGGTGCAGCTTGCGACTGTGTCCTCTTGTTCTGGTGATGATTTGATAAAGAATTCAAATAATTGGAAGACCCTTGTGTACACCACAGTATCAAACTAACCAAATAGTTCGTACAATAATACAATACAACAAACCAGGTTGAAAGAGACCTTCAAGATCATCGCGTCCAACCCATCAACCAATCCAACCCACCTAAACAACTAAACCATGCAACCAAGCACCCCATCAAGTCTCCTCCTGAACACCTCCAATGAAGGTGACTCCACCACCTCCACGGGCAGCCGATTCCAATGGGCAATCACTCTCTCTGTATAGAACTTCTTCCTAACATCCAGCCTAAACCTGCCCTGGCGCAGCCTGAGACTCTGTTCTTGGAGGATCTCAAATGTAATCAGGATGACAAGGCATGCTTACAAATTTCAGTTCTCTGGGGAAATGTAGAAAATCCAGCCATTTCTTTTGATTTGAACATAATAGCTCTTTTTCACAAAGTGACAGAATGTCTGATGATGCTGAAATCTCAGTTGCAAGAAACTTACTGAGGCTCAGGTATTCTCCTGTCCCTAGCACTGGTCACACTTGTGCGCAGTTAGGCTTCTCAGAGAGTGCTTCACACTCTCATTGCTAAGATTGCAACTTCAGTGCACACGTAGTGTACCAGAGGGCTTGCTTTCCTAGTATTAAAATCCAGCACATTCCTTTTTCACTTCTGAAAAATGAGGAAAAAAACAACCCTTTCTTTTCTCATTATTCTGTCATCTTAGGCACTTAAAGATGCTGCTGAGAAGGAAAACTGAAAGCCTGTGGTAAAGATGAAGACTATATTCTTAAATACTGTACTCTATAAACCTACATTTAGAAACAAAACAAAACAAAACAAAACAAAACAAAAAAAAAACCCACACAAAACTCAAACCCCAAACCAACACCTTAATAATAACTCAAATGTTACAAAAATAAATCCTTCCCAAAGAAAGGTAGAGGTGGGTGGGAAGGGTCGCTGGATAATTTTATGTATGCATGAATATGATAGTGTCTGATGGTAGGGATGAGAATGTTATAAATGCCATAGTGGTTTGTGATTTGTGTTGCAGAATGCTGTATTCGGGGCGGTAGTGGCAGTTGGTTTATTTTGAGAACAGAGGGTAAATGCTCAGATTGTTTTGGCTTCAGACAGGAACCTCATGCCAACTTTCTCAGGAGCCATAGAATGTTTACCTCAGATAAGTCCTGTACTGCAGCTGTACTTGTGTGAGAAGATGTGGTTCTGCAAAGAACACAGGAAAAAGACCTCCCCTGCCTCATCTGCGACCCCTACCACAAGGAAGACACATGCTCAAGAAGCCAAAGAAGTTGCTAGAACTCATTATCCTATCCCTGCCTTCTATTAAGCCTAAGCATGCATATGTAGATGGTATAGCTATATAAAGAAAAGTTAGGATTTGTAAGTTGCTTTTTGGCAGAGACTGGAGGTATCTGTGGGGGTAGTCTCTGTGGCCCGGCGTGCTGTTTCTCTCTCTTTATTTTTCCCTGCTGCTTGCTCGCTTCTTTTTTAATAAACAACTCTCACAAGACACTTGGAAATTTTCTTGTGCTGCCCATTTATAACAAGAAGAAGCAACATCTCTGACAATTGTGGAATCATGAAGGGTTTTGGTTGGAAAAGACCTTTAAGACCATTGTGTCCAACCATTACCTAACTCTGCCAAGGTTGGTGCTGAACCATGTCCCTCTGCACCACATCTCTGCATGTTTTAAACACCTCTAGGGATGCAGATTCAACCACCTCCCTGGGAAGCCTGTTCCAGTCTTTGAAAACCCTTTCAGTCAAAAAGCTTCTTCTGAAATCCAACCTAAACTTCTCCTGGAATGAAGTGGCCTTAATTTGTTTATATGCATCTACATTTTACATTTACACGAATTTCAGTATGAAGTGTGAAATTTTTTTGAGTGGAAGCTGACACTGATGGAGATTACTGAGAACTGGCTTTACAGACATGTGAGCTTTAAAGGATTTTTTCCCCTATCTATATTATACTAAGGAATAGGGAAAAGGAATAATTCCTTCACTTCAAATAATGTATTTCCACATGTTTTACTTGGTTTGTGCCATCTCTTGTTGAAAGAACAGCAACATATCACATTTTCCCTGTTCTGCTGCTTCACTATAATGAGGCTGGGCAGATCTCATGAATTCTGAGGATAAATGAAGCTGTTAAAAGTATTTATTTTTTTTTGCATTTGTCAGACTAGATTGAGTTCATGACCCTTCCCCTTCCAACCCCCAATGCAATTTAAACCTATTTATTCCCTTTCCTATGTATGTTCCTACCTATAGTAGATTTTCTAGGAACTCGGCTGTTGTCCTAGGTTTTAAAAAACAACAAATATGTGCCTTTGTAGGGGGAGAGAGACAAAGTTTCCATGAACCTAATGAACTCTCATGGCTGAGATTTCTAACCTGTTGTGTGAGAAATTATATTCCACTCTAGGAAATGTAATTTCCCTTTCCCTTTCCCTTTCCCTTTCCCTTTCCCTTTCCCTTTCCCTTTCCCTTTCCCTTTCCTTTCCCTTTCCCTTTCCCTTTCCCTTTCCCTTTCCCTTTCCCCTTCCCCTTCCCCTTCCCTTCCTTCCCCTTCCCCTTCCCTTTCCCTTTCCCTTCCCTTTCCCTTTCCCTTTCCCTTTCCCTTTCCCTTTCCCCTTCCCCTTCCCTTTCCCCTTCCCTTTCCCTTTCCCTTTCCCTTTCCCTTTCCCTTCCCTTTCCCTTTCCTTTCCCTTTCCCTTTCCCTTTCCCTTTCCTTTCCCTTTCCCTTTCCCTTTCCCTTTCCCTTTCCTCTCCTTTCCCTTTCCCTTTCCCTTTCCCTTTCCCTTTCCCTTTCCCTTTCCCTTTCCCTTTCCCTTTCCCTTTCCCTTTCCCTTTCCTTTCCCTCTCCCTCTCCCTCTCCCTCTCCCTCTCCCTCTCCCTCTCCCTCTCCCTCTCCCTCTCCCTCTCCCTCTCCCTCTCCCTCTCCCTTTCCCTTTCCCTTTCCCTTTTCTCTTTCTTTTCTTTCTTTTTTTTTCTCCCCCTTTTTCTTCATCTCCCTTGCTTTATTTCTTTCAATGTTGCCAATGCAACTTTTATTCAAACTCTTTAGAACTGGGAAAAAGATACTGGAAATTGCCTGCTGTCCTTTAGATGCAGCCACTGTTAGGACCAGTGGAGACTGATGGAGGGAATAGCTAGAGAATATTGGCTGAGTTGCTGTCATAATACCAGGAAACTTGAGGGATCAAAAA
The DNA here is from genome assembly GCA_033816785.1 of Picus viridis. Lineage (NCBI taxonomy): Eukaryota > Metazoa > Chordata > Aves > Piciformes > Picidae > Picus > Picus viridis. The sequence goes on along the minus strand of CM066566.1, from coordinate 81,568,652 downwards.
TATGCTCTTCCACCTAAGGAGAAAAAAGCCTTTCCTATTTGTCAGTAAGCAAAGGAAGGAAGTTTGTATCTCTATCAGGGATTTGCCAGGTCTATTTGCACATATGGCTCCACAAGTTGGACTAATTAAGATGTGTTATAGTTCTGGTGCAAGGGTGATCAGTACTTATATAAACAACAATGGCAATAAAACATTCCCTAAAGACAGCTGATGATACTACAGGATTATTCACCACAGAATAAAAGGATACAGGAGATGCATTTCATTGTTAAAAGACGGGGTTCTGTTCTGCATCAAAGGCAGCTTTTCTTCTATACAGGCCATGTAAACACGAGTTTTATTAGTATGAAGGAAAATCATTTGAACTACTGACTATTGTTGCATTGTTTCTAGCTCTCACGTGATGTGAATTTTACAAAAACAAACTGCAAGCAAAGGTGTAGAAAAAGAGCACAGCTAAGGTCAGATCATCATCTATTTTTAATTCCTGTTCCATACAAAGTCATGAGCAATCTGCAGGATAATACAGAGAGACCAGAACTCCTAAATTAGAGATTTAAGAATTTCAGAGACATTGTTTCTACTGAGTGTTCCTCTAATGAGCTTCTAAAGAATGCCTAGTGAAATTTTAACTGTTTTGTCTTTTTTCACATTGACAGAAGGAGGAAAAAATACTATTCTATTTTTTTGAATTTTGAATAGTATTTTCTGCAAAAGCAGCATTAATGTAAGAGATGTTTGAATCACCTTCAAGTATTAAAAGGAATGGAAAATGAGTCTTCCTCCTCTTTGACAAACATTCATATCACAAAGCCTTATATAAATTACTCTAATCCTTCCCTCACATAAAGGAAGAATTTTTTTTCTCTCTGAACTGCACATCCTCTTCTATTAGATAATGTTTTATACTGCCTACATTTTGGTAATGAAAGACTTCAATATTTCTTCAGAAAGCAAAAAGAATGGGAGAAAATAAAAAGAAAAAGAAATAATCACCTCAGCCAAGTCAGCTATGAAGTCTAAAGATTTCCTTTCCCTTCAGTACTTCCAGTGGTTAATGCTAGACTTTTTGTTTGTTTGGTTGGTTGGTTTGTTTGTGAAGGATAAATCTACACTCATGGACTATAAATTCTAAAGAATAGAATAGAATAGAATAGAATAGAATAGAATAGAATAGAATAGAATAGAATAGAATAGAATAGAATAGAATAGAATAGAATAGAATAGAATAGAATAGAATAGAATAGAATTAACCAGGTTGGAAGAGACCTTTGAGATCGAGTCCAACCTATCATCCAACACTATCTAATCAACTAAACCATGACACCAAGCACCCCATCCAGTTCCTTCCTAAACACCTCCAGTTAGGGTTCTGAACTTTTGTCTGTGAGCCAGAGTAGACACTACAGTATTTGAACTTACAGCCTTAAAATCTCTTGTACGACATCTAATTCAGTGTCAGCTGTTCTGCATCACAGAGGATGAATCTGACCATTTGGACTGTATGTCTTCTGGAGGTCTCTTCCAACCTCAACCATTCTGTGACATGCAAACACCTACAGCTGATTCTACTCTCAATAAAAGAAAGTGAAATTCATAACAGTGAACCATCTTTTCTTTGCCTCCCATGTCCTGAGGAGACAAAATCTAAAAATATACAACCTAGATGAATTTGCACATCTGTAATATCCAAGTTCAGCTAAAATGTGATCAGATGATGCAACTAACCTCTTTTTTCCAATGCAGTACTGTGACTAACCCTATCCTCAAAAAGAGCATCACTTGTAGCCCTGTCATATAAAGCAGAAGAATGAGACTATACACATCCATTACCCAGCTGATCTGTTGAATGTTTAAACTAATTATTAGCAAACTTAAGAGAGAGGGAAAAAAACACACATGATTCCTCTTGTCTTTGCAGGAATGAATTGGAGCAGACAGATTGAATCTATTGCCAAGGTAAAATCCTTTATTTTCAATGACACCAATTATTTTGAGCACAAATGCTTTAATTATCTCAAGCAGGCAATTAATAACTTCAATTCAAAAATCAAGCACAGCTATGAAACTGTCCAGCATTCCAATTCTTTTCTTCTTAAAGATATAAACCATGAAACCTTTCAAAGTTGTTTGAGCTTCCATTTTCACAGCCAGAGAGCTTAAGAATTTTCTAATTCTCTCTTTAAGCATCATTCAAATTAGTGCCAAAAGAAACATGTTTGCAAGAGGAAAACCTGAGTGTCGTGGTTCATAACATAGCACTGGCATAAAGGTAAACTAGCATACTTGGCACATCTTCACATCTATATCATGGAAGCTTGACTTTCAGTGATGTGTTTTCTGCTCTTGATGTATGTATATCCAATGACTAACCCCCAGAAAAGCAATCCATGTATACTACTATATATTGCATTCTGGATAGGATAGGATAGGATAGGATAGGATAGGATAGGATAGGATAGGATAGGATAGGATAGGATAGGATAGGATAGGATAGGATAGGATAGGATAGGATAGGATAGGATAGGATAGGATGGGATGGGATGGGATGGGATGGGATGGGATGGGATGGGATGGGATGGGATGGGATGGGATGGGATGGGATGGGATAGGGTAGGGTAGGGTAGGGTAGGGTAGGGTAGGGTAGAATAGAATAGAATAGAATAGAATAGAATAGAATAGAATAGAATAGAATAGAATAGAATAGAATAGAATAGAATAGAATAGAATAGAATAGAGGAGAAGAGAAGAGAAGGGAAGGGAAGGGAAGGGAAGGGAAGGGAAGGGAAGGGAAGGGAAGGGAAGGGAAGGGAAGGGAAGGGAAGGGAAGGGAAGGGAAGGGAAGGGAAGGAAGGGAAGGGAAGGAAGGAAGGGAAGGAAGGGAAGGGAAGGGAAGGAAGGGAAGGGAAGGGAAGGGAAGGGAAGGGAAGGGAAGGGAAGGGAAGGGGAAGGGAAGGGAAGGGAAGGGAAGGGAAGGGAAGGAAGGGAAGGGAAGGAAGGGAAGGGAAGGGAAGGGAAGGAAGGGAAGGGAAGGAAGGAAGGGAAGGAAGGGAAGGGAAGGGAAGGGAAGGGAAGGGAAGGGAAGGGGAAGGGAAGGGAAGGGAAGGGAAGGGAAGGGAAGGGAAGGGAAGGTTTGGGAAGGGAAGGTTTGGGAAGGGAAGGGAAGGGAAGGGAAGGGAAGGGAAGGGAAGGGAAGGAAGGGAAGGAAGGGAAGGGAAGGGAAGGGAAGGGAAGGGAAGGGAAGGGAAGGGAAGGGAAGGGAAGGGAAGGGAAGGGAAGGGAAGGGAAGGGAAGGGAAGGGAAGGGGGAGGGGAGGATAGTAGGATTGGATTGAATTGAATTGAATTGAATTGAATTGAATTGAATTGAATTGAATTGAATTGAATTGAATTGAATTGAATTGAATTGAATTGAATTGAATTGAATTGAATTGAATTGAATTGAATTGAATTGAATTGAATTGAACTGACCAAGTTGGAAGAGACCTTCGAGATCATCAAGTCCAACCTATCATCTAACACTGCCTAATCAACTAAACCATGGCAGAAAGCTCCTTATCCAGTCTCTTCCTAAATACCTCCAGTGATGGTGACTCCACCACCTCCTGAGGAGCCCATTCCCATGGCCAATCACTCTTTCTGTGAAGAAATTCTTCCTAACAGCCAGCCTAAACCTCCCCTGGTGCAGCTTCAGACTGTGTCCTCTTGTTCTAGTGCTGGTTGCCTGGGAGACTAGGCCAACCCCCACCTGGCTGCAACCTCCTTTCAGGTAGTTGTAGACAGCAGATTCTTCTACAGTACTTACTAAAGGATTTATGTCACAAGCATTAATTTTGTAATTAATAGGAAAGTAAATGGCCAAAGTTGGCTAGCCAATCATTTCCTCTGAATGAAACTTGCTTGGTATTTTACCAAACTGTCTATAGTCAGATTTTGGGTTGACCAACAGAACACAGAATATCTTTATTTCTAGCAGCAGAACAGTAAATTGGGGAGGGGGGGTCAGGGTGGGAAATTGAGCCTCTGTCTATGAAGATGAACAAGGTTTTGTGTAACAGCATAAGCTGAAAATAGTGAAAATGTCCTGTGATATATCTACCCAATTAGGTAAAGTAGGACATGCAAATAGAAAATATTTCCTAATATATAATGTGGTCTGTTGAAGTCCCCTGACAGGATGTGAGGTTGCTTTCATATATTAACTACCAAGGTTTCAGATGTCATAAAACTATACAGGGTTTTTAAAGTTCAGCCTCTATAGCTACCTTGATACCCTGAGGTAGAGGACTCCACAGTTTCACTTCGCCTGAGTAAAGACTAAATTCTCTTTATTGGTTTTAATTTACTGGTATTAAGTTGAAATACCCACTATAGTTTCAACCAGTGTTGAACTGGAATTTGAATCTTGCTGCAAAGCCCAAAGGCAGTATAAGTGACTAACTGTTGTGCAGGAACCAGAGATGGCATCAACACTTTGGACAGCATACATCTATGCCTCTGAAGTAATCTGTTAAAGCAAGAAGAGCAAGAAGCTGCAATTTACTGGGTCGTGCTGGGAAATCTAAATGTATTTGACTATCTATCTATCTATCTATCTATCTATCTATCTATCTATCTATCTATCTATCTATCCATCTATCTATCCATCTATCTATCTATCTATCTATCTATCTATCTATCTATCTATCTATCTATCTATCTATCTATCTACCTGAAGGGAGGTTGTAGCCAAGTGGGAGTTGGTCTCTTCTCCCAGGCAACCAGCAACAGAACAAGAGGACACAGTCTCAAGATGCACCAGGGGAGGTTCAGGCTGGATGTTAGGAAGAAATTCTTCACAGAAAGAGTGATTGGCCTTTGGAATGGGCTGCCCGGGGAGGTGGTGGAGTCACCTTCATTGGAGGTGTTCAGGAGGTTGGTCTCTTCTCCCAGGCAGCCAGCACCAGAACAAGAGGACACAGTCTCAGGCTGTGCCAGGGGAGGTTTAGACCGCATGTTAGGAAGAAGTTCTATACAGAGAGAGTGATTGCCCATTGAAATGGGCTGCCCAGGGAGGTGGTGGAATCATCATCACTGGAGATGTTTAAGAAGAGACTGGATGAGGCAATTGGTGCCCAGGTCTAGTTGATTAGATTGTGTTGGGTGATAGGTTGGACTTGATGATCTCAAAGGTCTTTTCCAACCTGGTTAATACTATTCTATTCTATTCTATTCTATTCTATTCTATTCTATTCTATTCTATTCTATTCTATTCTATTCTATTCTATTCTATTCTATCTTATATTTATATATATAAAACACCTGCTACCATAAACATTCATTGGAACAACTCTGAGGCACCTTTGGAGCCACTCTGTAACAGCTCTGTTGCTAACCTGCTAGCCTTTAGTAAGTCACTGCAGAATTACTGGATCTGTTGCCCTTCAAGCAACTCATTGTTTTGTTGCTGCCTTTTTTCTAGTCAGAAACATTCACACTATGTTTGGAACCAATATCTACCTACCAGTGAACTGATTAGAGTGCAATCAGGGGTGTAAATTAGATGCAGCCATAGAAAGCTAGAGAACAAGAGACACAGAGATGAAGAAATAATGGAAAGGTAACCAGTTTAACTGAGATTGAAATGTAGTTATTCTGTAGCCTGTGATAGTGCACCTATATCTACAGTTTGTCTACTGTTTTTCCCCCTGCTCTGGGAAGAAAATTCACACATAGCACAGTTTTCTAAGAATATTGCAGGCATACAAGCTGGTTAAAAAAGTAAATAAATAAATTAAAAATAAGAAGGGACAAAATTATGTGTCTGCTCTATATCCACTATACAATTCCTCACAGGTTTGTAGCCTGGTCTTTAACATTTTTTTTGACAAAGACCTTCCTGGGCAACATATGCTACTATGTCTGTATCATCATCATTAGAATGCTCTTCCTAATCCATATCATGATTATCTAAATCTCCTCTGAAATGTGAGATGATTGCTTGTTACATTGCTCATTGGCTTGTATTGCTCATTTGAACAACACTCAGAATGGTTGCTTTGTCTTTCTGTTCCACAGAAGCCTTTTACAGACCTGCTCCCTATGAAGCCTAGCAGAGAGTAGTTTCATAGAATCATAGAATCAATAAGGTTAGAAAAGACCTCAAAGATCATCAAATCCAACCTGTCACCCAACACAAGGGGGACAGTCTCAAGCTGCACCAGGGGAAATTTAGGCTCGAGGTGAGGAGAAAGTTCTTCACAGAGAGAGTCATTTGCCATTGGAAAGTGCTGCCTGGGGAGGTGTTGGAGTCACCATCCCTGGAGGTGTTCAAGAGGGGACTGGATGTGGCACTTGGTACCATGGTCTAGTCATGAGGTCTGTGGTGACAGGTTGGACTTGATGATCTTCGAGTTCTCTTCCAACCTTAGTGATACTGTGATACTGTGATACTAACACCTCACGACTACTAAACCATGGCACCAAGTGCCACGTCCAATCCCCTCTTGAACACCTCCAGGGATGGTGACTCCACCATCCCTAGAACAGCCCATTCCAATGGCAAACAACTCAGTTTCAGTTCAGTACTGGACACTGGAAAGCAACAATTTCTCATTTGGTGAAATTTTCTGTCCATTGTACAGCTATATTACAAAAATTTCATTCAGACTACATTCCTTACATTGCCTATGGGAATATTCCAAGAAGTATAAAGAGTTAAAAATGCCTGATCTACACTGGTAAGATTCATAGGGAATCTTTTTTCCAATTTCTCTGCTAAAGATCTTCTGGAAGGCAAAGAGAATTTGATCCATTTTGAAAATGATAATATCTACCTCTTTCATTCCTAATAGGGAGTAAAATCTTCAGGGGTAGTTCCTAAACTTTGGTTTCTCTAATTTTGCTGGATGTTTGTAGGATCATTATTTTTGATACAAGTAAAACTATTCCAACAGATGAATGTGTAATGAAAACACATACTTCTCTCTCATTTAATTATATGGAATAATTTAAAAGAAAATAACAAACTAAACCCCAATGATTTCATTTAATGTGTAACCATGTAATCTTTAAGTTATTAGGCAGCTTTCTGCCTTCAGCTGAACTGTGAGATAATGACTGTGACACATAGAAGGATCATCATAGTGTAAAAACACTGACTAAGGGAACAACAAAGAAAAAACTAGGTAGAGGGTTTTGCAGGCCAATATATACCCAGTGTCCAAGAAAAGAAGCAGCACAGGGCCAGATACCTGGAAGCCACACAATCTGTGACATTGAAGTCATGTAGATCCTATTAGATTGAAGTAACAAAAGAAATAACTTTTAGTAATTGCTCCATCTTGCCTATTGTAGTTAAATTTAGAATAGAATAACTATCCTACGAGCACCTATCCAGACTGAAGGAGTTGGGGCTGTTCAGTCTGGAGAAGAGAAGGCTCTGAGGTGACCTCATTGTGGCCTTCCAGTATCTGAAGGGGGCCTACAAGAAGGCTGGGGAGGGACTTCTCAGGATCTCAGGTAGTGATAGGACTAGGGGGAATGGAATGAAGCTGGAGGTGGGGAGATTCAGGCTGGAGGTGAGGAGGAAGTTCTTCCCCATGAGAGTGGTGAAGCCCTGGAATGGGTTGTCCAGGGAGGTGGTTGAGGCCCCGTCCCTGGAAGTGTTTAAGCCCAGGCTGGATGAGGCTCTGGCCAGCCTGCTCTAGTGTGGGACGTCCCTGCCCATGGCATGGGGGTTGGAACTAGATGATCCTTGTGGTCCCTTCCAACCCTGACTGATACTATGATACATAGAATAGAATAGAATAGAATAGAATAGAATAGAATAGAATAGAATAGAATAGAATAGAAATAGAATAGAATAGAATAGAATAGAATAGAATTAACCAGGTTGGAAGAGACCTTTGAGATCATTGAGTCCAACCTATCATCCAATACTATCTAATCAACTAAACCATGGCACCAAGCACACCATCCAGTCTCTTCCTAAACATCTCCAGTGATGGTGACTCCACCACCTCCCTGGGCAGCCCATTCCAATGGCCAATAATTCTTTCTATGAAGAACTTCTTCCTAACATCCAGACTAAACTTCCCCTGGCACAGCTTGAAACTGTGTCTTCTTGTTCTAGTGCTGCTTGCCTGGGAGAAGAGACCAACTCCCACCTGGCTACAACCTCCCTTCAGGTAGTTGTAGAGAGCAATAAGGTCTCTCCTGAGCCTCCTCCTCTTCAGGCTAAGCAACCCCAGCTCCCTCAGCCTCTCCCCACAGGGCTTGTGCCCCTACTCTCCCCCAACCAGTCCAAGTGCAAATGTGTGGTAACAATTCACTTTTTTTTTTTTTTCCTTCCTGAAAGTGTGAAAACAAATAATGAGAAGATAAGAGGCAGAGTCTAGAAATCATGTGGGCATATGCATTTGCCTCTGTGTTCACGGATCAGGAGTGGCTCACAAGTCATAACATTTACAGTGACACCTTGCATGGAAACTGGTTATGGTAAGCCACCCATTGTGTCAGGATTAAATTGGAGGTCATGCAGTGTTATTTGTGTTGTATATATAATGTAACAGACTTTACAATAATCAGAATTATCAAGTGTACTCAGACACTTAAAAAGACTTCTACCCAAGACTCTCCTCTAAGGGCTTGAATAAGAATGAGCTATTTTTAACACTGTGGATCTTGACAATTTGAGAACACTGCTTTCTTGAACTGATTGCTCCTTCAAGAAACAAAATCAGAAAGGCTGAGTTGTTGAGTAGTATTCTGTGCATTCTGACTTGAGATGCAACTCTTTTGAGCACCTTTCACTTGACAGGGAAAGAACAAATAATACTGCATTTTGGTTTTGTTAATAGCACATTGTCCATAATTTACACCATGCAATTTTCTTGCCTTTATGGATTACTTTTTTATTTTATTTGTTTTTCAGGAAAAAAACTACTTTAGATTTTATCCTTATTCAGAGTTCATCCTTTAACACTGAACTTAGGACTTTTCTCTCACCAAAATCAGATATGCTTGATTATGTCCTATGCTGGATTATGCCCTATGAAGAGAGGCTGAGGGAGCTGGGCTTGTTTAGTCAGGATAAGAGGAGGCTCAGGGGAGACCTTATTGCTGTCTACAACTCCCTGAAGGGAGGTTGTAGGCAGGTGGGGGCTGGTCTCTTCTCCCAGGCAACCAGTGCCGGAACAAGAGGACACAGTCTCAAGGTGCACCAGGGGAAGTTCAGGCTGGATGTTAGAAAGAAATTCTTCACAGAGAGAGTGATTGCCCATTGGAATGTGCTGCTGGGGAGGTGGGAGAGTCATCATCATTGGAGGCGTTCAGGAGGAGACTTGATGGGGTGCTTGGTGCTATGCTTTATTTGATTAGGTGGTGTTGGATGATGGGTTGGATGCGATGATCTTGAAGGTCTCTTCCAACCTGGTCTATTCTGTTCTATTCTATTCTATTCTATTCTATTCTATTCTTCTATTCTATTCTATTCTATTCTATTCTATTCTATTCTATTCTATTCTTAACAGCATTGATGTGTATCTGTATGTCTCGATCCGGAGAGGGAAAGAGATTCAGGTTTTTAATGAATATTCCCGTGTTGTGAAATTAGAGGCACAAACGAGGCCAAAATATCAACAGCTAGACTATTTATTACATAAATAAAGTGGATGGACATAAATAAAGTGGAGGGATCAGAAGGGGAGAGAGAGAGAATAGGAAGAGAGAGAAGAGAGGGAGAAGAGGGAAAGAATTATATTACCACACCCCTCACCCCCAAGACAGTTTGAGTCTGTGGAGGATAGGTGCTGCAGGAGATGTTGGGTCTGTAGAGGAAGGGTGTTGAGGCTTTGGCTGTAGAAGGGATGAGGTCCTCTGAACAGTTTCTTCAGCTCCATGAGTTGCAGCAGGCGGAACTTAGGGCATGGAGAGTCCAAGATCCATTGTGTTAGCCCCATGGTGTTTCCAGTGTGTGGTGCCGTCTGCTTTCTTCCGCATTTTGCTTCTCCAATTTTCTCCTCTTACAAGCCAGTAGTTGCTCCAGTCTTTTATACAGTATTTTAGCCCTTAGGCAAGTGTCCAGGTGTTGTTCCCCAGGATATCGTTCTGGGAAATCATCTTTAGGTCCAGGTATCGTTCCCCAGGAAATCTGTCTGTGTACTCAGGTGAGTTTGGGCAGCCACTGGATGGAGGGGTGGAAGGCCTCCGCCTCCTCCTTCTCCATCTACCTACCCACACACCCTTAACACATCAGGAGCCATTGTCCTTCCCTGGGGTATCTGATGGCTGGAAATGATCTTGTCCTGAAGGTGTGAATGCTGGGCCCTTGGGCCATTGTTGTAGGCCAGCTGCAGTCCCATGAGCAATGTTATCTTTGCACCTTCCGAGAGTCCTTCCAGTGGCTCTGCCCAACACACATCAGCTATTGTCTGGACAAGCAGCAAGTGATTTTATCTTTGTTGAGTCACACCAGGAGAGATAAGCTTTAGTCTCTCACACTGTATTATGGAGAAAAGTTAGAAATATACTTTCTTGTTCAAAGATATGCTATGCACAGAGCTCACTACCCTTCACCATTATCTTAAGGACAGTTTTGGCAGCTAGTAATTTGGAAGGTGTAATTGTCCTAACAGCCATGAAATGACAAATTGTAGGCTACTGGCTATGACAAGCTCATCTGATCTTTTTTTCAACCATGAATATATATATTCCACATGTGATTTAAATAGCTCAGACTAGAGAGTCAGGAAATCTAGTCAGCTTTATCCCAGTAATACTGCCTTTGTCACTTAGTTGTCCATGTGTGCTCAATTTTGGTAGAGTTAACCTGGTATGTAAGTAATGATCAATGATTTCAAGTCAGTTTCTTGATATAATATATACTGGCCATAATAATAGTCATGTTTTTCTCTGCCAATGAACAAACACTCATATAATATGTACTACTCCCCAAATAACCCTAGTGAAATCTTCAAAGTGTAATTTCTTGCACTTTTCCTATGAAGTGATCTTTTCTTTTTCTTCTTTTTTTTTCCCTTTTATTTTTTCCCTTTTTTTCCCCTTCCCCACTCTCCCCCCCCCCTTTTTTTTTTTTTTTTTTTCTTTTCCCTATAAAATAAAATTTCCCTGTAAAATGTAATTCTTCTCTGGTAAAAGAAAATCTCGTGACTGTTGGGTATGCTTCTAGAGCAGCTTGATCATTTTATGACACTGTAAAAGGAAATGGAGCTTTGGATTTTCAGTACCTGCCTGTCTGAGATGTGGCAATGAATCAGACATTGGTTTAAGGCTTGAAGAGCTTTTCTTCAGTTCCATCTTCTTCAAACAGCTGCAATGTTTCTGCTTTAGTTACATTGCGAGGACATCTAGACCGACTATCAGCAATGCCTGCACCTTGCTGTGCACATGCTCTGCCTGCAGATTGTACTACATCATGCAGAGAAGTGGTCTTTGACATCTCACCAGCAAACCATCTAGGTCTCTGCTATTTGTCAAGGATAAGAGTCCTTTGCATTGTGTATAAAGTTGCTGCAATCTAATATGCACAAATATTTTTTACAGGTTTTTCCTTACCACTGGCAGCAAGTCATTCCTTCTGAATATGAGCATGCAAAGTCAGAGCATCAGTTAATGTGTCAGCAGTGTGTGCAACAGCATTAGAGAACCATCAATCCTGTACCTGCATTCTGCAAAGTAAATATACTACATGATTTATTATGTCTGATTCCCAGTTCTTTCTCCTTCACTTCTGAGCCACTATGCCTGACTCTGCATGTCTAACTTTTTAATTCTAACCTTCTAGTAGTCATGCTTCACTCTAAAACTTTAGATGAGAATTTCAATATTTAGGGCAAGAATGGAAGGTTCAGTGCTGTATGGCAAATCTACATTTTATTACAGTCTTAGACTATGTTTTCGATCACCAGCTTCTAAAATGATGCAGAATCCAAACTCCTCAAATCTGTAAATGTTAAGCACTAGGAACTTTATCAACAAAGATCTTAAATACTGGTTTGTTTGGGTTTTGTTTGTTTGTTGTTTTGCTGTTGCTTTGTTGGTTTTTTCTTTGTCAGGGCTTCACTTATGAACATAAACCAAGAATATCTTAATACCATTCTAGTATGTAACTCAAATCATGTTGACTTAGGAAATTCCTTTCCTCTGTCGCCCTTCACAAAAAAACCCCAAACCACCTGGCTTTACTGTAGTTGCAAAACACAAATTCACTACTAAATTCAGAAGTATTTAGTATTGTCTACAGGCAACACAGAAGAACACACCTGAAGGAATGTGTTAATACTCTGTTATAATAACATAGGGGGTTTTGTGGTGTTTTGGCCCTGGCTGGTGGGAGGGGCACTAAAGCCACTCTATCACTCCCCTTCTTAAATGGATAGGGGAGAAGCAAAAAAAAATATAAAAGGCTAGTAATAAGATAGAAGCAACTTAATAATGTGAAGCACAAGCATAGACCATGTGCAGAAGTAAAAGCAGAGATGTTATTCTCTACTTCCCAATAGCAGGCAGTGGTCAGTCACTCATGGGAAGCAGGGTTCTGTGCATAGTAGTTGCTCTGGAGGATAGATGCTATGGATGAATATTCCCACACTTCCTTCTTTCACTTATTGTATATATAGATACAAATACACACACATACATATATATATACATATATATATGTAGTGGACACAGTCTCAAGCTGCACCAGGAGAAGTTTAGGCTCGAGGTGAGGAGAAAGTTCTTCACTGAGAGAGTCATTTGCCATTGCAGTGTGCTGCCCAGGGAGGTGGTGGAGTCACCATCCCTGGAGGGTACTTGGTGCCATGGTCTAGTCATGAGGTCTGTGGTGACAGGTTGGACTTGATGATCTTTGAGGTCTCTTCCAACCTTGGTGATACTGTGATACTGTGATGTACGTGTGTGTGTGTGTATATATATACATATGTGTGTATATGTATATATATATATATATATATGTGTGTGTGTGTGTGTGTGTGTGTGTGTATCCTCATTTGGCATAGAATACCCCTTTGGACAGTTTGGGTCAGCTGTCCCAGCTGTGCCCTGTCCCAAGATCTTGCCTACCCCTCAGCACAGTCCTGGGGTGGGGAATTGTTGGAAAAGCACAGCCTGCATGCTCGTTCAGCAGTAGCCAAAACACTGCTGCATTATCAACACCCAGCTACAGCGCTGCAAAACACAGCACTAGAAAGATGCTCTGAGGAGAATTAACTCCAGCTCAGCCAAACCCAATACATTTTTATTTTTAATGACCTGAGTTTTAGAAGTTGAGCACATATGTGTGGACTTCTGTATTTCAATTCTAATCATATTGTGATGGAAATATATGGTGTCTTAGAAGTATTGCTTTCCTCTGTTATTTTTTTTCCCCCCCTGAATTTTCTACATGAATTTAATACCTGACAAGTGACAGAACACACATAACACTTTCTATTGGAAATATTGCTGTGTATTGTTTTGTCTTCTTGAAGGATAATAGGTCGATATAATTGTGTAATTCAAAGCTTTCTAGGACAAAGAATAATTAAAGTACAATTTACTCAACAGACTTTTTCCACTGGATTTATACTGTTCTAGAGGCAGTTATTACTGTGTATTGAATATTCACAGAGATTGAAGATCTTTCCTACTAGAAAAGCGTACCATCCAGTAAGAAAATGAAGGAGCACTTGCTGTTGCTTCTTTGTAACATGGATTCTGGTATCCATTTGTCTCTGATGTGTCTAATTTTGATTCTGCTTTGTACTGCTGACATAAACCAAGCACAGATCCTCTCATGACAGAAAGATTTGTGAGTAAAACTCTACAAGTTGCTTAGGATGGTATTTATCTCACTTAACTTCAGGCATCTACATCTGAGTTAATCACTGCATGCTCCCTTTATAGTCAATGGAGAGAAATAAGTAGTTTTAGGATGCAATTCATCTGCCCTATTCCACATAGCTACTTTAGGATGGAATCAATCACCATTTCAGGCTGCCTTCTCATCATTGACTATAAAGGAAGTCCACAGTGACTAGATCAGATGTGAATGTCTGCCTCCTAGACATTTATGTTTGATGAGGTAAATCTTGCCATGAGATATGGGAGAACTGGCTACAGACCTGTGGCACACATACTGAGGTGAAATAGTACCGTATATCTGTGGGAATAGTAAGTTTGGTCTTACTTTCATTCTAGCTTTCTTAGTACACTTTTCTGGAAAGAGTAGGTTAATTTGTGACTCAAATGAGAGTGCCTGTAGTAAGTTATCATACTATCTATATGTCAGGAAATTGCATAGGCACATTGTAATTCTGTTATATGTAGGCTTACTCATGTGGAAACCCAAGATGACAGTCAAAAGGGGATATACTAACCTACTAATCTGAAATCAGCACCTGGTCAGTACTGGCACAGTATGGAAGGTGTGTCAGCTACTGAGACGCTGCAATTTGCCATTCTGGTAGAGGGACAGAGATGGAAGAATATTCAGTTCAAAAGGAACATGAAGACTGCTATGCTTCCCCTGCCTTGTCAGTTCTCTGCTGACCAGGCACTCAAAAACTGCTAGAACTTGAAGGTGACAGTGTGCTGATAAGGCTATAAAAGCAGATCAAAGCTCATAAATTAATCCTTTTGTTTTGAAATTCTATCATATGCATTCATGGCTCTGATTTTGCATAAAAAGATGAAGGAGCTGCACTTCTTAATTAACTGGAGAGAAAAAAAAAAAGAATTAGCCAATATCATTTGCATGAACAACATTCTCTGCATAACCATTTCAGTTAAAATCCATTAATTATTGGTGGAGAGAGTCAGAGATTGCTGTCATCCTTTGCATACAAACAAAGAATTTAATGCTACTCAATTAAAAGCTCAGTCTTCTACCATACAGCATTGAGATTTACATCAGGAAAGTGAAGGGGGAAAAGGACTTCTAAACTGCCAGATACCTGTACAAAGGTGCTACTCAAGTGCCCCATATGCCAAAGGACCACAGCATAATATTTGAACAACATAAAAATCCAGAGAGCAATTCAAGTTTTGAATGGGCTGAATGAACACCTTATTAAAGGATCATTGAGTACATCTACACGTGCTAAAATGGCACCCTCTGCCGTCCTGCCCTATTGTTTACCCAGCTCAGTTACTTATGGAATATAGCTTTGTTCCTTTTTCTGACCTATCAGTGCTGGGTTGAGGGTTGGACTGGATGATCTTAGAGGTATCTTGCAACCAAATATATTCCATGATTCTGTGATTGTGTAAAAGCTTGCCATTTCTCTTCCTTACACTTGTACATGACTGAATGTACAGTTTACAAAGGCAGCATATGCCTACAGTATCAGAATGTCTCACAACCAAGTTTTATAATGCAAATATAGAATCATATAATCAATAGAATAAATAAGGTTGGAAAAGACCTCAAAGATCATCATGTCCAACCTGTCACCCAAGACCTCATGACTACTAAACCATGGCTTCAAGTGCCATGTCCAATCCCTTTTTGAACACCTCCAGGGACTTTGACTCCACCACCTCCCTGGGCAGCCCATTCCAATGACCAACAACTCTCTCTGTGAAGAACTTTCTCCTCACCTCAAGCATAAACTTCCCCTGGTGCAGCTTGAGACTGTGTCCTCTTGTTCTGGTGCTGGTTGCCTGGGAGAAGAGACCAACCCCCACCTGCTGGCTACAACCTCCCTTCAGGTAGTTGTAGACAGCAATAAGGTCTCCCTGAGCCTCCTCTTCTCCAGGCTAAGCAATCACAGCTCCCTCAGCCTCTCCTCCAAGGGCTTGTGCTCAAGGCCTCTCACCAGCCTTGTTGCCCTTCTCTGGACGTGTTTAAGTGTCTCAATGCCCTTCTTAAACTGAGGGGCCCAGAACTGGACACAGGACTCAAGGTGTGTCCTAACCAGTGCTGAGTCCAGGGGCACAATGAGTTCCCTGCTCCCACTGGCCACACTATTTCTGATGCATGCCAGGATGCCATTGACCTTCTTGGCCACCTGGGCACACTGCTGGCTCATGTTCAGCCGACCGTCAATCAGTACCCCCAGGTCCGTTTCTGCCTGGCTGCCCTCCAGCCACTCTGACCCGAGCCTGTAGTGCTGCATGGGCTTGTTGTGACTAAATACAGCTTACTATTTTCCTACTGACAAATTACAGAGCCTACAACTTCTAGTTTCTTGGTAGCATCACTTTCAGAGTAATATTTTCAGTATTTCACCAGCACAAAAATTTGCATCAGCAGTTTACTGTGCTGTTTTTGGTTTTTGGTGTCTTCCCCACCCTGCACTGAAAACTCCATTATTAAAAATGACACTTCTGGAGTGGTGTCATCTTGTTCTGAGTCCATTTGTCTGTTACCATATCTCTGTCTGTGCAGGGCTTTTTTAAAAAGCTGTCAATCATGCTCCTATTTGTAGTGAATGATGCTTATGGTCAGGATTGTCCCCCAAATATTTCTAGGAGATACTTTTCTGTGTGTTAACCCTCCTTTGTTCCCCCTCCTTTCTGGAGGCAGCAGGGGGTATCCTGGCGCCACTGAGTCCAGGTAAACAGCCTGCCTGGGCGTGGTCTCACCCCTGTGGTACACAAGGGCCAGGCTATAGGTTTGTTTCCCTGTTTATAGCATATGCTTATGCCATATTTGGTAGATGCCAGTTCATTGGTTAACCTTTGTGTTAGCAACAGATGCTCAGTGGACCAGTATTCACTGGGGCAAATGGTAAATAGGGATTGTTTGGTGAATAAGCCCTCCCACATTTGTGTTTGAGTCTCTATCTGTGCGCGTACCAGTGCTGTTGTGGTCCACCTTGCCCGGGACCCAAACCAGTGCTCCAAGAGGCCTCGTGGTACTTTGCCACCGTCACCCAGCTGCGTGCAGTGCTGTGGACAGTACTCCGTAGGATCAACTGCTGCGTGATCCATCGCCGCAGGAGAAAACCTGGTAGCCTGTGTGAACCAGCGTTGCTGAACTGCCACAGTGCCCCCGCCCCGAGCAGGGCACCTCTGTATCCTGGGAGCAGCAGCAGCCATGTGGTGCAGCCACGCGGTCAGCGCCATTTCCTGTGTCCTTATTATGGCATATCTGTGCCATGTTCTGCGGACTATAAACATTATTAAGGGAAGACTTCACGAAGTCCTCAGCTTGTGAGTAAGCCAAGACTTTATTTATAGAGTTTCAGTTGGGGTAGCGTGCAAATCGCTCCAGGATGGAGGATTGCCAATCACTGACCAACCCCTCCCCCGCTGCTTTCCGAATCAGTTTCGATTCTAAGTTCTGTGAGTCATTTGATTTAAGTGCCCGTACCTAAACATTCTGTAAAGATAGCTCCACTAACCGAATATCGATACCTGTGAAGGGGGACTGTACATACCCCATTGCAGAGTTTGTATATATATATATGTGTATAGGAATAAGCTTAACATATGTTTTCGCTGATATATCTGCCGCTCATTTCTGAGGGCATATTCACAACACTATTGACCATAAAAATATCTATCTTTTGCAAATGTGGAACATGGGCAGGAACCTACACAGGAGCCAAGAATTTTTTTGAGAGAGGAAGTGAAGTTTTCCATAATGTTCAGAATGGGAGAGCCAGAAATAAACTACAGAATTGAAATTAATATCTGGTTTCCACTTCTTTATTTATTTTTCTCTTTTATTCATATATTTTTTTTGAGCAGAATGAGGAAGTCTAAAGTCTATTATATACATAATCCACTTTTTTCATAGAAGGATTTAATTGTAGGCTGAAAAGCTCCACATACCAGTGTTCTAAGGCTGCATAATTACATACCTACCCAAGGGACCAGGATAGCTCTGTTTTAGCCCAATAAAGGAGTAATAACTGCATACATACATACACACAGACAAACAAAACAAATAAATAAATGCATATGCATATGTATGGTTTAAAAATTAATTGCCTAAAGCCTCAGAGACCTGTGTGCATTCATAGGTAAATAATTTTTATCTCACACCATGAAAAAAAAAATATATTGCTTATATTGTTATGTTTTTATTAAATCATGCAATTATGTTTGACACAGAAATGGGCCACACTTTTGATCTGTCTTTGTGCTACTTTAGTGGCATAAATGGACCATAAATTAAATTTAACAAAGCAGATCAAGGCTCTCTTGAAGAGAGAGAATACGAAATGGAAATATGATATTTCTTTTACAATACTGATTGGATTATAATGGCATGGTTAAGAATGCTGCTGTGTTACAGTGAGCCCTTTGAACATAATGGCCCTTTGGAATTAGACTCAGAAAATTAGGTCTGGAATCAACCCCAGAATTGCTATACAATAATAGGTCCTTTATGTTTTACCACCTGTGTCCAGTGTGTATGGGTGCAGCTGAGAAACTGAACCAATGTGTTTAACAATTTATTTGCTACACAGTACAATAATAAAGTGAACAGCCAACATAATCAGACACTCCTTGACTATGTCTGAATCAGGTGTGGACATCCAGTTTGGCTACTGTTCTCCCAGGAACATACAGATAAGATGCTAATTTGGGACATACACGTTGTTTTTTTTTCCATTGCCAGATTGATTTTTGTTCATTGCCTTTATTCCCTCTCCAAGGCAGCCTTTACTGGTATGAGCTACTATGAAGAGTAATATATTCTGTATCTGACTCAATCAGGCTTTTGATCTTTGCCTGACTGCAAAGTATACAAGATGTGGGCAATTACAAGGGTTCACAAAAATTTGCATTTGGGGAAAGAAATGCAGATTGTAACTGTTTCTAATGTTTTCCACAGCTTATGTGACAAACCCCTCAGGAAACAGTGTTTTGGATGCTAACTCTCTTGTTACCATATTAATTGCCTTTGTCATGACAGTTTTGGCATCTGAAAATGGCTGGGAACATGCTGTGCTCCTCAAGAGACCAATCAAGGGCAGGGAAAATTGGTTTATTGGTTCCCAAAGCAGCCTGCACTAAAGGTGCCGCTATTCAAGCATAGTTTGAGTCTCCTAGCTTGAATGAGGAGCCAAAGACACTTCAGGCTAAGGAAAACAGAGCTTTCATTTAGAATAGTGAAGGGGAAACTGAGAAGTTTATTTCTCTGCCAGCATGACTTCTGCAGTTAGCTTTTGTGTGCAAATCTGTGTGCCACAGTACAGGGAGTAGGACTAGGAATCAAAGTTGCCAGAATCCAGTGAGGTCTCAGGCTTCCCAAGAGGGAACATCTTTGGTTTTAAACAAACTTCAGATAAGTTTGCTGAAGTGCACAGTTTCAATCAAGTTTTAACTTGTGATCAAAGAACGCACTGTCACAAGGACAGACTGTAAACTGGAGGAAAGGAATCAAGGGACAAATACCAGGGGATAAATAATTACAAATGTTATTTTAAATGGGGCTGGATTCATAATGTAAGGAAAAAAAAAGAAGAAAAAGAAGAAAGAAAAGGAGATGTGAATTGATGGTTCATTTTTCTGTCTTTGTGAAGAGTGGAAGGTTATATTGTGGACTTTAGGTGGTAAACGGATGGTCAGGATAGCAGGTGGTGGGGCAGTGAGAAGGGCCTGGAAGAAAAGGAACATAATGAGGAGAAGATCACATGCATATTGAAAAGCCAAAGGAGTTGCCACAAGGGGGAAAAAAAGAGGAAAAAAAAAAAAAATGATTCTATTACTTCAGTTTATGCCTGGATACTCAGATTCAGTAAAAAAAATTAGTGATGAAGCAGAATTACATCTACGATATTAAATAAGGGAAAAGAATTCTTTTCAATGTGAATTGCAGAAGATAGAAAGTATGCAACCTGAACCTATTAACTTTCCTCTGTCTCAGGCAGGGAAGACACATTTTGAGGTTTTGCTGACATATGCAAAATTGTTTTTTTTTGACACTTAGTGAAACTAGTGAATTGTTAATGCTGTAGGGCTAGAACAGTAAGCTTATTGCAGACAGTTTCTGTGAAGAAGGGGTGGGGGGAAGAGAAGGAAAGAATGACTGGGAAAAAAAAAGAACAAGGAAAAGAAAGGCAAGCTTGATTTCTAGCTTGGTAGAAGCAGAACGTAAGGGAAGAAACGGTAAGAAGTCTTTTAGATGGATTTTTAGTTTGTTCTTTCCTGTTAAATAATCACAAACTATTGTAGCTTCTTGGATCGAGCTGGTCAAAGAAAGTGGATAGAAAAAGGATGTAGGAAGTCTGTGTCCCTGTCCTCTTACACTGCACTAGTCATCATGCTGTTACGAGTGTCTGCTTCAGTGAGCATCCCCTGTAACAGCAGCTTGCTTACCTCCCACACAGTACTCATTCAAGCTAAAGCTCATGAATCTTTACGTATGCACACCAGAGGTCACAGAATACATTTTTTATGTCCTAGAGCCCTTAGCACAAGCCATAAGTGCTTTTGGAACGTGGACATGTCTCAGAATGGCAGGAAATTTGCAGAAACACGATACAGAGCACTGTGCCTCTGGAAAGATAATGCAGTAATTTAGTAACCAACAAAATGGTAACTTTTACAGCAGAGCCTAGCCCTAGAAAGGAAGGGATGAGCAAAGAATTATTCAAGACTCTTCCTGTTCTCTTCTTCCCCCTATTTAAATGATGTATTTTTGCAGAAAACAGAAACTGTGAGTCAGGAAGAGGCACCAAGATCAGCAGGATTTAAGTGAGAGCATCAGTACGTCATGACAGATTCTGGATGGTGTTACATCTATTATTCATTACTTACTCACATCCAAGTCTAGTTAAGGGAAGCAAATTGACAGGCAAGACATGTACATATATTGCCCATCAGATGATATAATCTACTAAGGAGAGAACGTTTCAAAAGGCCCAAAATATACCAGGGAACATAATACACCTTGCATGCTAAATACATAGTTGTCCACAGCGCATGCTATGACCTTTATGACCTTTTTT
Source organism: Picus viridis (assembly GCA_033816785.1). Classification (NCBI taxonomy): domain Eukaryota; kingdom Metazoa; phylum Chordata; class Aves; order Piciformes; family Picidae; genus Picus; species Picus viridis. Next base: position 81,547,759 of record CM066566.1, on the reverse strand, counting down.
TTGTGTGCAATTTTCCATAGTTCTTCAAACTCATGGAACGCTCCATGAATTTTCAGAACAGACAGCACCTCTTCAGACAGTATCCCCGAAGCTCTCCTGGCAGCAATGTTCAAGGATTCATTGGGAGAACAGGTAGATGGGTATAAATCTAGCTCTAACAACTTGTAGATTACCATGCTACCAAGACACCAATGTTTCTGTAGTAGTTTTTGTTCAAGGTGATCTCAGATTGCATCTTTCCTAGGTAGTTACACTGATGAATTTAGTTGCATTTTGAAAGAACACTAGCAGTACACATTCTCCTCCTTTTATTCCCCAGCTGAAAAGTAAATTAAACAAGATTTTTTGCCTTGAACAGACATTCTGGGATAAAAATAAAATATGTGATCCCCTTGTTGTTTGCCACAGCATAGAGCAAAATAGTTTCTTACAGCTATAAAGAAACTATTAGGAGAAACAGTTCTTTGTCATCTGTGACTTGGCCCCATCACCATCTCAGTAAATATATAGTTTGCTTCTTCCTCTAGCAAAGAGATCAAAAATTGCTTCCAATTTTTCCACCTGTATTTCTTTTTATCTGTCATAGAGAGCCCTGTTCAGATGGGACTAAGTCTTTTTCATCTCTAGTTTCTAGTTTCATTGCTACTCAACCTTTGGGAATTTGTACATAATATAAGACAACAGTAATAAGTACAGAGAACAAGATATTTATTTTTCTTCCCTGCTAGAGGAAAACCATACACCTCCCTGTGTTATCTAAGCCCACAGAATAATAATATTGATATTAGACAGTGATCTGTCTAGCCCTCAACTAGCTTTCATGGAGTTGCAGTTATCAAGTTTCTATCTTATATTCTCTAAGTTTCACTATGATATAAATCATAGAGAGGAGAAACTGTGGAGTCTTCTGATTACCTTTCCCATTTAACTAGATTATTTCCTTGTTAGCATGACAAGAAAAGGCCAAGAAATATTCTTTGTCATATTTAACCAGGAGATCTTAGCATTTAGTAGTAGAGTACACATTGTACCTTCTGTGACAGAACTGAATGCATTAATCCATATCAAGAATTCAGACATTAATCCATATCAAGAATTCAGAAGGAAGAATAACCAATCTATGAAAGGATTTATGTTGTGTCTAGGGAGAAAGATGGACTTCATAAGGGCTAAATAAATTAGTTTACACATTTGAGTCAGCATGCAGTGTACCACTTGACACAACTAACCAGAGAGCATTCAAGGTACACTAGTGAAACACAAGGATTTATTTTGCAAAATTAATTTGGTCCAGGAACTGGTAAGGGCCAGAGAAACTTGTTTTTGCAGACACCCTATGAGTCACATCTCACCATAGGGATCCTAACTAGGCACTACCTTATTTTCCTCCCCTTTAGGTATCATAATAAGTGATTCTAAGTGAATAGTGCCTTGGTCCAGAAGACACTCAAGTTCTTGTTGAAATATTCCTGTGCTGTGAAATTAAGGCATAAATGAGGCCAAATAGCAAAAGTGAGGCTATTTATTAAAGAATAAAGTAAACAAAACAGAGGAATGGTGAGAGGGGGAGGGAAAATGGAGAAAGAGAGCAAGAGAGCAGGAAAGGAACTATATTACCACAGGAAAGGAGACAGAGATCGATCCTTTTTGGCTTTGCTGTCCTTCCTGACCAGGGGTGCTGCCAAGACCTGTGATATTTCCAGCATGTGGTGTCTCCATTCAGGAGGAGAGCTGGGGAAGACATCCAGGGTTGTGTCCTCTTTTGATGTTTTCTACCTCAGAGCAGGCGCTGGCATGTGTGTTTTCAGTGCAACTCTCTTCTTCCCAAGCAGACATTGCTTAGGGCTTTTTATACAGTTTTTTAATCACAGTTTCCTCCTGGGTGCTTGATGCCATGGTTTAGTTGATTAGATGGTGTTGGGTCATAGGTTGGATGATCTTGAAGGTCTTTTCCAACCTGGTTAATTCTATTCCATTCCATTCCATTCCATTCCATTCCATTCCATTCCATTCCATTCCATTCCATTCCATTCCATTCCATTCCATTCCATTCCATTCCATTCCATGCCATTCCAAAGAAAAGAAGTGGTTTAGCCTGAAATTTAATACCTATGTTATCCACTTTTATATGTATATACAAAATATTCCATTTCTGAACTTGTATATTGTTATGTTAACAACTGAATGACACTTCAAAAGAAGACATTACTTAGAAACAATTAATCAGCATTTTACATTTTCATGTTTAAAAAAAAATGTGTTTTGTGAATAAACAACCCAGTCAAATGAAAGTAAAATAAATACTGCTTTGAATAGTAATATTCTGCATATTTTTGGTTTTTGAGATAAAAAGAACTCTGTCCAAAAACATTAACCCAACTTTCCAAATTACAGTCATAGGTTCTAAGACCAAAGGTGTTGGCAGCATTGACTCGGATGTTAGCTCAGATCCTCCTTGATATAATTATTAATTATATCAAAATAGTCATGTATCTATATTTCTTTTGTGAGTATTAAATCTTTGCAAGCAATTCTTTAACACTTGCTAATGTTTTTATGAAGACTTGAAAGTTAACATTGAGGAAAACCTATAAAAATCAGCAAACAAAATAATTTTGTGCAACCTGTAAATTCCACATTGTTGCCACAATTTAGCATCTAGGATACAGAGTGTCTTTAGAGCTGAAACTTCTGTTTAAAAACAGAATACAAGAGAATGTGATTTCTTTATTTTTTTTTTGTTAAGGGAGTGTGTTTCTGTATATATGTTAATGTAATGCTGATTTTTATGAGTCACTGACCAGAAGAGCTAATAACAGTCTTAAGGAGATTAACATTACAGAAGTACCTATGAGTCCCAGGGAAAGGATATAGAGAACAGATGATACATAAGGCACAATTCAAACACAAACAAAAGATAGACCCTGCCCTACTTACCTAACTTGGCAGAGTATCTCTATAAGATATACATTTTCACAGAATCATAGAATCAATAAGGTTGGAAAAGACCTCAAAGATCATCAAGTCCAACCTGTCACCCAAAATTGTGATGGCTTGAGCCTTAACTGGGGCTTAAAAGCTCAGATGGGGGCAAAGCTGAGAATCCCTCCCCCATTTCCCAACCTTCTCTTCCCCAACAGAGCGAGAAAAAAAAAAAGGGAAGGGAGCAAATCCACCGAGAAATAATTTGGGTTCAACTTGGAAGTAGAGAGGCAAAGAATTTTTCTTTAAACAATATATATATATATTTATGCAACAATGACAGGCAGGGTGAACAAGGTTGAGGAACAAGGATGGATGGGAAAAGGAAAAGAAAAGATGAGATACAGAACCGGTCCTTTGCAAAGGGTGGAAGCAGCAGGGAGGACCATGTGCCAAGGGAGCAGCAAGCCAGCAGCAACTCTCTTTCTGCCTGGGGAGGTGGTGGAGTCACCGTCACTGGAGGTGTTTAGGAGGAGACTTGATAGTGTGCTTGGTGCCATAGTTTAGTTGCTTAGATGGTGTTGGATGATAGTTTGGATGCGATGATCTTGAAGGTCTCTTCCAACCTGGTTTACCTTATCCTATCCTATCCTATCCTATCCTATCCTATCCTATCCTATCCTATCCTATCCTATCCTATCCTATCCTATCCTATCCTATCCTATCCTATCCTATTCTATCCTATTCTATCCTATCCTACCCTACTAAACCATGGCACCAAGTGCCACATCCCATCCCCTCTTGAACACCTCCAGGAATGCTGACTCCATCACCTTCCTAGACAACACATTCCAACGGCTAACAACTCTCTCTGTGAAGAACTTTCTCCTCACCTCGAGCTAAACTTCCCCTGGTGTAGCCTGAGGCTGTGTCCTCATGTTCTGGTGCTGGTTGCCTGGGAGAAAAGACCAACCTCCTCCTGGCTATAACCACCCTGTTCCACTTTATATTGATCTTACACAAAATATCCAGCAGCATGTTTCTTGAAAAGCAACTTTTCCACAGCCTCTACCCAAAAAAAAAAAAAAAGGGAAGAATTTATGTAACAGTTTAAAAAATGCAATCATGTTTTTTTCATATTCATGTCTCAGGTTTTAAGCTGAATAAGGCATTAACCACAGCAAACATAAGATGTTCTCTAAATACTGCTTTAATACAAATTCTAAAAATTAAGCATGGTTGCATCACTAGAGGTTCAAGCTCTTTCATTTAAATATTGTCAGTCACACATGAATCAGAATTCATTCCACTGAAATTGGTGGTGGGAAGTTATCTTATGCAGCCTAGAAAAGGAAAGGACCCACTGCAACTAACTTTTCCTTCTCTGAGGCTGAATGAGCAGCACCATATGTAGTCAGTAGAGGAAATAAGCCAGCACTCCCAGAGGAAATTTCATGCCATTCTGAAATAGCTGTCCAAGACTTGTGGGATGAATCACTCCCAAGATCACTTCTTCTCAGCTGTAGACTGTAGCCTTAATAACTAGCTTCGACTTGATGCCTAACTTTCAGGCAGCCAAAGTTAGATGAGATGAATCCTGCCTTCACTGAGAAGATTTTTCTAGGGGTTTCATAAAGAAATCGAAGGACAAAGAAAAAGCAGTCTGTGGGAATAAAAAGCAGTTAAGAGACATGGTATTTTTACATGCCAAAACCAGTCAAAAGTAAAAAGTCACAATGATTTAGAGCATCTCACTGAAGTCTAGAAAGTTTTGTGGCATTTGCTAGGTTTTGCAAGTGTTAGTGAAATTGCATGAAGAAAAATCTCCTACCTTGCATTATCTACCATAGAATCCAGTATGGATGATATTTGGCAAAACCTGTCACATTCTTTCAGTATCTGCAGCTCAGATGGTTTCTGAGTCACTACAAAGAATACATGGGGGATAAAAATATTATTTCTGCTACATACTTTTTGGAGTAATGATTCCTTATATAGTGTATTTGGAAAGTATATGCAAAAATTACACCCCACACTTCCACACTCCCCAGAATCAGACTGGTGCTATTTTGCACTTGCAATGCATGCTTTTAAAATGTCTGTACAAAGGGTAACTCAGGCACTATGTGTGTGCTGCTTTCCAATTATACTGGAGGAGGTCAGAGACATTAAAAGCCACAGTAGAAGCAGCCTCAGCTATACCATCCATTTTATTTGTCTGTTGAAGAAAACAATGTGCTGTATCCAAGAGCACTTTGTCTTGAAGTGACTAATGCTACTGCTGTAGTGTATTTGGAGGACAGCATGTTGCGCATAAAGAATCAGGATCCTCAGCAAGAAACACAGCATGAAATCAGAGAGGTATATTCTAACCATAGAGAAGAGACAGGAGAGATGAATAGGATACAAAAGCTGAATTTCTCACTTTTGCCTCAGGAAGTAAGATAGGTACATAACAGGTATGCACTCTGCTATTGGCTCGCCCTGTTTACAAAAGAAATACTATGGGGCACTATTTGAGATTCTAAAATGCCCACTCTTCATATGTATATCATATGGTAAAAAATATCACAGGGATTTAGGTAAATAGCTCTAAATTCTGCTGTTCATCTTTTTGCTGTTCTTCCATTTCTTTGATTTGCTGCTCTATTTTACCTGGAAACTCTGATTGCTGCATCACAGCAGCAGCATTTATTGCAAAGGAAGGGGCTTCATAGAAGTAGACAATCACAGAACAAGAGAAATGAGAATTGGCACAGACCTCTGGAGGTCATCTGGTCCAACCTTCCCTTCTCAGCAGGATTGTCCTTATCTATAGAGTAGATAAGTGTTGAACTGGACTCGCTAAATGTTACACAACCCTAAGGATGGGAATAGCACATGTTCACTGGGTAATCTGTGCTCCCCAACCCTCCCAGGATGACACTTTACAAGCATTGTCTGAACTTCCCAGTCCACAACTTCTGTCTGTTGTCTCTTGGTTTAGTATCACCGTAATGTGTCCAGTGAAGGGCAATGAGGCTGGTGAGAGGCCTCGAGCACAAGCCCTAGGAGGAGAGGCTGAGGGAACTGGGATTGTTTAGCCTGGAGAAGAGGAGGTTCAGGGGAGACATTATTGCTGTCTACAACTACCTGAAGGGTGGTTGTAGCCAGGAGAGGGTTGGTCTCTTCTCCTAGGCAACCAGCACCAGAACAAGAGGACAGAGACTCAAGCGGCACCAGGGGAAGTTTAGGCTCGAGGTGAGGAGAAAGTTCTTCACTGAGAGAGTCATTAGCCTTTGGAATAGGCTGCCCAGAGAGGTGGTGGAGTCATCGTGCCTGGAGGTGTTCAAAAAGGGATTGGACATGGCATTGGTGCCATGGTCTACTAGGCATGAGGTCTTGGGTGACAGGTTAGACTTGATGATCTTTGAGGTCTTTTCCAACCTTGTTGATTCTATGATTCTATAATCCATCTCACACCTTGTTTGTTCTTTCATCACTCCAGCATGAACTATATTTTGTAATGCCTCATGAAATCTTTTCTGTTTTCTGTCTGCAGTAGGACACAGTAATCCTATCACTCGCATAACTGCTGTTGGCTTAAAAAGGAGACATGAGATTACTCCTGAATTACTTAGGAGATATATCACTGGCAAACTGATTTTTACAGTTCAAATTGTTAATACATGAGAAGCTTAGTGACAGTTTTATGATCTAATAAAAAGTTGAGGATAGGTGCCACGCCTGCTTAAGAGCAGACAACTTCTAGGCTTCCTTATGCCACCTTGTAGTTGAAAGTGTACAAAAAATTATTCATCTGTTGTGCCTTAAAAAAATCCACCAGTGCCGGATCCCTTCATCACAAGCATGGCTTTGCCCTGTGGGGTTTTGTTTTATTGCCCATTTATTTCCTTCTTAGACTCCTCATTTGTTTTCCTGGCTGTAGATCTTATCCTACTCATTTGTCTAAGTAAAATTGTCCTTGACTGTTTCTCTTTCCTCACCCCCCACCTACTCCAATGAATTCCACTTAGCTCTGTCTCTTTCCCTCTGGTCACTTTGTAACATGGCATCTGTGCAATATTGCAGTACTCATTAATAACTTCCTTGAGTATTTTAACAATGGAAGATGGTTAAAGAGTCTTTGAGGAGCAGTTTAAAAAAATACCTGTCCAGATTTTGTTAAAGTAACAAACAAATTTTACTTGACTCAGATAATAAGCAATTGTTAACAAAAATTGAATGGAAGCAAGTGTCAGTAGGCACAAGTTACACTGAAATGTGTTTGTCTCTATATTGTGGTGGATTCTAGCACGCCTCTTACAAATACTGTTTAATGTGCTTGCTGATATGAAGATGTTACTACATGTAGTTATCACCAGTGCATCCTGACAAAATGAAATGTTATTTGTAATCCCTATATCAGAATCAAAGCTGTGTTCAGTTCTACAAATAAACCTTTTGTGTTTCTTCCACAAGTTTTGTTATATGCTGTCCAGAAATGAATTTACAGCTGTTCTCCTGAGAGATGTGCTAAAGTGGATTTCCACAGCTTGTCCACTAGGTTAAACATAAGGCTAGTGCCCAAGCCCAACAAAAGATGCAATAAAAACCTATGTGTTGGAATAGAATAGAATAGAATAGAATAGAATAGAATAGAATAGAATAGAATAGAATAGAATAGAATAGAATAGAATAGACCAGCTCAGAAGAGACCTTTGAGATCATTGAGTCCAACCTATCATCCAACACTAATCAACTAAACCATGAGCACCCCATCCAGTCTCTTCCTAAACACCTCCAGTGATGGTGACTCCACCACCTCCCTGGGTAGCCCATTCCAATGGCAAATCACTCTTTCTGGGAAGAACTTCTTAACATCCAGACTACACCTTCCCTGGTGCATTTTGAGACTGTGGCCTCTTGTTGGCTACAACCTCCCTTCAGTTAGTTGTAGAGAGCAATAGGCTCTCCCCTGAGACTCCTCTTTTCCAGGCTAAGCAACCCTAGCCCCCTCAGCCTCTCCTCATAGGGTTTGTGCTCCAAACCCCTCACGAGCTTTCTTGCCCTTCTCTGGACACATTCCAGCAACTCAACATCTTTCCTAAACTGAGAAGCCCAGAACTGGACACAGGACTCAAGGTGTGGCCTAACGAGTGCTGAGTACAGAGGCAGAATGACCTCCCTACTTCTGCTGGCCACACTCTTCCTGATCCAGGCCGGGATGACATTAGCCTTGCCCCACTGGGCACACTGCAGGCTCATGTTTAGCCTACTATCATCCAGCACCCCCAGGTCCCTCTCCGACCTTGCCGCTTTCCAGCCACTCTGACCCCAGCCTGTATCACTGCATGGGGTTTTTGTGGCCAATGTGTAGAACCTGGCACTTGGATGTGTTAGGAATCAATGAGTTTGCATGTCCTCAGCTAATGACAACAGTGTCTTCAGATAGATAGCTTATCGTTGACAAAGAAGGAGCCTTTGCCACTGATGAAGGTTAAACTTGGAAAGGTCCTGAACTTTCTGTTACATTTTTATCTCATGTATAAAGGAATATGACACTCTAAAGTCTGGCCAGTTGTCAGTCTCAAGTTTTGAATCCCATTTCTTTTCCTTTTCCTCTTCCTTCCTCCCTTCCATCACTACACTTGGAGTCTCACATATGCAAAACATAGGCGAACAGATGCATTGCCACCAGCTCCCTGACTTGGGCAGTCAGAGGACTAAAAGCAGCAGACATACAGTAATGGGAAATTGTCTAGATGGTGCCTTTGAATCATACCTGTGGGAGTCAAGCTACAAGCAGCCTCTTCTCTCATGGTGAAGTTTTCATATACTCAGAGTGATATCACTAGCACTCATGGTCTCAGTATCAGGCATTCAAAGGCCCAGTAAGCAAATAGTTGTTTCCTTAAAACCAAAGCATTTTACAGGTAGTAATAATAATAATAATAATAATAATAATAATAATAATAATAATAAATAATATCTTCCTAAAAGCCTGTAATATTTTTATAAGGCTTATTATTTTATGTCACTTTGGGAAGATCCCTATTACTTTGAGACATACATCTTCATCTCTAGCTATTTTCTTTCCCCTAAAATCTCAGAAAAAATATGCCCTGTTCTCTTTTTTGTTTCTCCTTCTCTAGACCCTTCAACTCTTTGCAACTTTGAACAGAAACAATATAATAAGTTACTTTATGCATTTACACACTCTTGATGCTGGACAAGTAGCATTCAAGTCATACTGTTAAGTTTCCACCATGAAGTGAAACATATACCAGGCAGGTACTTTTCTAGTGCCTTCCAATTTATGTCTATGGAACAGGTACAAAGTCTTGTTTTCTTAAATGAAGTAGAAGCAGACAGGAGCTGACAGTTTCCTTGCTTACAATTTCTGGGCTGAGGTTTCTGACATGGCTAGGATTACACTCCTTGAGGAACATGCTGCCTGCTGACTTTCCACATCCATTTCTGCCTCAGACACAAATAGATCCAGTCAATGCCTGTATCTATAAATCTTCAGGGAAAGCTTCTGAATTCTCAGGCCCTTCATTACAGCTCATTACATTGGATCACAACTCTATTGTTTCAGCTATATTACTCCAAAAAGAAATGTAAGTACTTCTTGCATTTAGAGCTTTTCTACACAGGAAATTAGAGAGAAATAATAGTTCACTAATATCTCAGAAAGCCATTACTAGTTTATAAATTCATTCTTATTTCAGATCTTAGGAAATATTGCAAGATAAATATGGAAAAGGTACGAGGAGAGGCTGAGGGAGCTGGGATTATTTAGCCTGGAGAAGAGGAGGCTCAGGAGAGACCTTATTGATGTCTATAACTACCCGAAGGGAGGTTGTAGCCAGGAGGGGGTTGTTCTCTTCTCCCAGGCAACCAGCACCAAAACAAGAGGACACAGTCTCAAACTGCACCAGGGGAAGTTCAGGCTGGAGGTGAGGAGAAAGTTCTTCACTGAGAGAGTCATTAGCCATTGGAATGGACTGCCCGGGGAGGTGGTGGAGTTGCTGTCCCTGCAGGTGTTCATGAGGGGACTGGACGTGGCTCTTGGTGCCGTGGTTTGTTCATGAGGTCTGTGGTGACAGGTTAGACTTGATGATCTTTGAGGTCTCTTCCAACCTTGGTGATTCTGTGATTCTGTGATTTAAAGTAAGTTCCCAGTAAACTGTTGTAAAACACTTATTCCAGTACAGGTTAACATATTCTGACAGTTTCTAGATTATACACATAGTCTGAAAACACCTTACGTTACTTCACATGCTAATTGTGTTATTTTTGACTGCAACTAATAGAATAAGGCAGATACCTTCAAGAAATGACTCAAAGTTTAGAGAACAAGGTTCTTTTCAGATTTGCAGTCTTACTGGACATCAGCTTGAATATGAGCCAAAAACATGCCCATGCAGCAAAGAAGACAAATGGCATCCTGAGCTGCATTAAGAAGAATATTGCCAGCAGGTTGAGGGAAGTGATCCTTTTTCTCTATTCATCACTGGTGAGGCAACACTGGGAGTCTTCTGTCCAGTCCTGGCCTCCTCAATAAAAGAGAGACATGGACATACTGGAAGGAGTCCAGAAAAGGGCCACAAATACAGTTAAGGGACTGGAGAATCTGTCACATGGGAAGAGAAAATGGAACTGTTCAGCCTGGAGAAAAGAAGGCTAAGGGAATCTTCCTAATGTATATAAATACCTGAAGGGAAGTTACAAAGACAGAAACAGGCACTTCTCAGTGGTATCCAGTGACTACAGCAGAGACAATGGGCACAGACTGAAACATGGGAGGACCAATCTGAGCATCAGGAAGCACTTTTTCTTCTCCCTCCTTGGAGACATTCGGAAGTTGCTTGAACATGGGCACACTGCTTGCTCATATTCAGTTGCCCATCAATTAGAGACCCCAGGTCCCTTTCAACCAGACAGCTTTCCAGCCACACTTCCCCAAGCCTGTAGCATTGCTTGGGGAGTGCCCAGGTGGCCAAAAATGCCAATGGCATCCTGGCTTGTATCAAAATTAATTAATATGGTTTAGGGGTGAACTTTGTAGAGTAGGGTTATTGGTTAGACTTGGTGATCCTGAGGGTCTTTTCCAACCTGAATGTTTCTGTGATTCTATGATTCTGTGAAAGGGTAGAATAGAATAGAATAGAATAGAATAGAATAGAATAGAATAGAATAGAATAGAATAGAATAGAATAGAATAGAATAGAATAGAATTAAACAGGTTGGAAAAGACCTTCGAGATCATCAAGTCCAACCAATCACCCAGCACCATCTAATCATCTAAACCATGGCACCAAATGCCTCATCCAGCCTCCTCCTGAACACCTCCAGTGATGGTGAGTCCACCACCTCCCTGGGCAGCTTCCTGTGAAGAACTGCTTCTTAACATCCGGCCTACACCTCCCCTGGCACAGCTAGAGACTGTGTCCTCTTGTTCTGGTGCTGGTTGCCTGGGAGAAGCGACCAACCCCCACCTGGCTACAACCTCCCTTCAGGTGGTTGTAGACAGCAAGAAAGTCTCCTCTGAGCCTCCTCTTCTCCAGGCTAAGCAACCCCAGCTCCCTCAACCTCTCTTCATAGGAAACATCTTACGATTTTTTTGTGTTTTTAACCATGTATAGTGGTAGGAAAGAATATATAATATAATTTGTTTCAAGATACAGAAATTATTATAGATCAAATAAATCTGTATTGCATTTAGATTGTGAAAGGCCTGTACCTTTGGTTCATGTATATATATGATCAGTGAACATGATTGTTAAAATGAAAATATAGCCCTGATACAGAAGTGCAATAGCAACAGTAATAATTTAAATGATAATAATTTGTGCTTTGAGCAAAGGTAGAGTACCTTGTCATTAAAAAGATATGATTTCTAAATGCTGGAAATTCAATGGGAGTAGGAGCCCCTGAATGTGAGTCTCTAATCTTATCTACATGATACTAACTATTCTAAAGCCCAGTAGTTGCAGTTTATAGTCAGTCTGCTATTTTACAGACAGCTAGATGAAAAAAATGAAAGGAACCATTAAAAAGTAGGGTAATCTGTCACAGAACTTTATCAAATATTTCAATCCAAGAACAATTTGAACATTTGTTCATTGTCCCTTTGTACTGAAATGCTGCTAGAAATAACTAGAGAAAACTTCAAGTAATAAACCCATGAATAAAAATACTTCTGTCAACAAGACAGATGAAAAACCTGTTTCAAACCTGCAATTACAGAAACTGAGTTGCAGTCATTTTACAGGTTTAAAGATAACTGTCTTTCTATATGTCTGTCTTTTTCCTTTTAAAATCCCTGAAAAGGAACTTAACCAAGATCAGCTCAGAAGGACTAAATGTTCCCCATGAACTTTTAAAATTTATCTGATGCAACCTCATCCAAATTCCAGCACAACTCTAAACCAATTTAATCAGCAAAGGATAAATGTTTTTGTTGATAAGCTTTCAATAGGAAACATCTAGAGAGAGTGAAATTAATGTTGTTTTAATTGTATCTTTGGATTAATTATCCAGTGAACACCTATTGACTGAAGGTTGAACTATTTTCTTTCTCTCACTTCAATGAATACTTTTCCTCATTCAGTTCTTCTGCAGTTATTCATTGTAAATGTTGATGAAGCATACCCCAGGGGCTCGGATCCTCCTACCTAAATTTGAGAGCTTTGCTGAGATGCTGTTTAGGAAACTGTCAGTCTAAACATTCTTTACAATCAGTACTAAGAGATAAATATCCCCCAAGGTGTTTTCAGTCTACAATTTCTTGAGACAAGAAACTAACAGCCCTACTTGAGGACATGTGTTGCTGGACCTGTTGGTCACAAATGCGAGTGAAGTCATCAGGGATGTCAAAGTCCAAGGCAGCCTGAGCGGCAGCGATCGTGCACTAGTGCAGTTCACTGTCTTACGGAGTATGAAGCCCATACGAAGAGCAGTTAGGACTCTAAATTTTAGGAAAGCAAACTTCCAGCCTTTCAAGGAGTTAGTAAATAGGACCCCAAGGGAAATGGCCCTCAGGGACAAGGGAGCAGAACAGAGCCGGCAGTTCTTTAAAGATACTCTCTATAGAGCACAAAAGATCTCAATCTTCACATGTAAGAAATTGGACAAGGAGGGCAAAAGACCACCACGGTTGAGCTGTGACCTACTGGTCAAACTAAAGGGCAAGTTGGAGCTACACAGGAAATGGAAGGAGGGACAGGCATGCTGGGAAGAGTATAGGGACATTGCCCAGTTGTGTGGAGATGAGGTTGGGAAGGCCAAGGCACAGCTGGAACTGAACTTGGCAAGGCGTGTAAAGAAAAACAAGAAAAGCTTCTACAGGTACATTAACCAGAAAAGGAGGGTTAAAGAATGTGTCTGCCTCCCCCGCTGAGCAACAGTGGGGAACTTGTATCAATGAATGAGGAGAAGGCTGAGATTCTCAACAACTTTTTTGTCTCAGTCTTCACTGGCAACCCCTCTCCTCATTGCTCTTGTGTTGATGGACCACTAGTTGAAGATCAGGGTGACATGGTTCCTCTTACTGTAAATGAAGACAAAGTGTGTGATCAGTTGAAGAACCTGAAGATAAACAAGTCCATGGGACCTGATGAAATACATCCCAGAGTCCTGAAGGAATTAGCTGATGTAGTTGCCAAGCCACTCTCCATGATATCTGAGAAGTTCTGGAGAGTCAGGTGAGGTCCCTGAGGACTGGAAGAAAGGAAACATCACACCCATTTTTAAAAAGGGTAGAAAGAGGACCCTGGGAACTGCCAACCTGTCAGCCTCACCTCTGTGTCTGGGAATATCATGGAACAGATCCTCCTGGATGTCCTGCTAAGGCACATGGAGGACAGGGAGGTGATTCAGAACAGCCACCATGGATTTTCTAAGGGCAGGTCTTGCCTGACTAACCTAGTGGCTTTCTATGACAACGTGTCTATGTCAGTAGATAAGGGACAACCCATGGATGTGGTCTATCTGGACTTCTGAAAGGCCTTTGACACAGTCCCTGTAGTGGATGATGCTTATGGCCAGGATTGTGCCCCTGAATATTTCTAGGACATGCTTTTCTGTGTGTTAGCCTTCCTTTGTTACCTCTCTTTTCTGAAGGCGCCACTGAGTCCAGGTAAACTGCCTGCCTGGGCGTGGTCTCACCCCTGTGGTACACAAGGGTCAGGCTATAGGTTTGTTTTCCTGTGTATAGCATAAGCTTACACCATATTTGGTAGAGGCCAGTTCATTGGTTAATCTTTGTGTTAGCAACGGATGCTCATTGGACCAGTATTCATTGGGGCAAATGGTAAATAGGGGTCATTTGGTAAACGAGCCCCCTCCTCCTCACATTGGTGTTGAGCCTGTATCTGTGTGCGCACCAGCGCTGTTGTGGTTCACCTTGCCCGGGACTAAAGCCAGCACTCCAAGAGGCTTCGTAGTGCTTTGCCACCTGCACCCAACTGCATGCAGTGCTGTGGACAGTACCCCGTGTGAACCATCGTTGGCGAACTGCCACAGTGCCTCCCCCCACCCCGAGCGGGGAACCTCCGTATTCTGGAAGAGGCAGCAGCCACGCGACACAGCCACGCGGTCGGCGCCATTTCCTGTATCCTTATTACGGCACATCCGTGCCGCGTTCTGCGGACTATAAATATTATCAAGGGAAGACTTCACGAGGCTCTTAGCTTGTGAGTAAGCCAGACCCTTCTTCATAGAGTTTCAGTTGGGGTAGCCTGGAAATCGCTCCAGGTGGAGGACCGCCGGTCACCGACCAACCCCTCCCCCGCCGCTTTCTGGATCAGTTTGATTCTAAGTTCTGCAAATTATTTTGGTTTAAGTGCCTATGCCTAGACATTTTGTAAAGATAGTTCCACTAACCGAATATTGATACCTGTGAAGGGGGACTGTACATACCCCGTTGCAGAGTTTATATATATATATATAGAAATAAACTTAATTTTTTTTGTAGTGATACCTCTGCCACTCATTTCTGAGGGCATATTCATAACAGTCCCCCACAACATCCCGCTCACCAAGTTGGAAAGATACAGGTTTGATGGGTGGAATGTTCAGTGGATAAGGAATTGCCTGGATAGTCAGAGGGTGGTGCTCAATGGCTTGAAGTCCAGACAGAGAGCAGGGACAAGAGCTGTCACTCCGGGATCTGTACTGGGACCTGTACTTGTTATATTTTTGTCAGTGATATAGACAGCAGGACTGAGTGCACTGTCAGCAAGTTTGCAGATGACACCAACCTGAGTGGCATTGTTGATACACCAGAGGGAGAGGATGTCATCCAGGGGGACCTGGACAAGCTGGAGATGTGGGCCCAGTTGAGCCTCGTGAGGTTCAAAAAGAGCAAGTGCAGGGTTCTGCACCTGGGCTGGAACAATCTTCACTATCAATATAGACTCAGGGAGAAGGTGTTAGAAAGCAGCCCTCAGGAAAAGGATTTGGAAGTGCTAATGGATGAGAAGCTGGACATGAGCAGGCAGTGTGTGCTTGCAGGCCAGAAAGCAAATCACATTCTGGGCTGTATCCAACATAATGTCATTCAACAAGTCCAGGTGCCGGATGCTGCACTTTGATCACAACAACCCCATGCAGTGCTACAGGCTGGAGTCAGAGTGGCTGGAGACCAGCCAGGCAGGCTGAACATGAGCCAGCAGTGTGCCCAGGTAGCCAAGAAGACCAATGGCATCCTGGCATGCATCAGGAACGGTGTGGCCAGCAGGAGCAGGGAAGTCATTGTGCCCCTCTACTCAGCACTGGTTAGGCCACACCTTGAGTCCTGTGTCCAGTTCTGGGCCCCTCAATTTAAGAAGGGCATTGAGACTCTTGAACGTGTCCAGAGAAGGGCAACAAGGCTGGTGAAAGGCCTCGAGCACAAGCGCTAGGAGGAGAGGCTGAGGGAGCTGGGATTTTTTAGGCTGGAGAAGAGGAGGCTCAGGCTAGACCTTATTGCTGTCTACAACTATCTGAAGGAGGCTGCAGCCAGGAGGGGGTTGGTCTCTTCTCCCAGGCAACCAGCACCAGAACAAGAAGACACAGTCTCAAGCTGCACCAGGGAACATTTAGGCTGGAGGTGAGGAGAAAGTTCTTCACAGAAAGAGCTGTTGGCCATTGGGATGGGCTGCCCAGGGAGGTGGTGGAGTCACCATCACTGGAGGTGTTTAGGAGGAGACTGGATGAGGCACTTGTTGTCATGGTTTAGTTGATTAGATAGTGTTTGGTGATAGGTTGGACTTGATGATCTCAAAGGTCTTTTCCAACCTGGTTAATTCTATTCTATTCCATTCCATTCCATTCCATTCCATTCCATTCCATTCCATTCCATTCCATTCCATTCCATTCCATTCTATTCTATGATAGGAAGTGCTTATACAACTAGTTTAATCTATCCAGAAAATTCATATGTGAGGCAAATCTCACAAAGGTTGTTTGGGTAGTTAAAGATGAGGCTAGAAATTCCCATCTGAATTGCTAGGTCTCTAACTGCTTTGCCTTCTTTCCTTGACCTTCACATTTTTATCTTTATTCCTGAAAACCAGAATGGAAATAATAGCACTTGCCTACCTCAAAGCAATCTCTGTTGTGAAGATAAATGCACTGTTTGTGAGGTGATCAAACTCCACGATAATAAGGCCCGCATAAGTATAAAGACTTTTTATTTCATATTTGAAAACTACATCAAGCACAGTGGGAGCTTCTGAAGATTGGAAATAAGAGCAGTAACAATAACTTTCCTAGTTCTTTCTAAAAAAATGGATCTGTAGTATAAATATGGAATGACTTGTACAACGCAGTGGTATTATTACAATAAATAAATGCTAAACATGGTTTCGGTGTATAAATGCAGCCCCAAAAGCTTTTGTTATCACACTGAATCACAGAATCACCAAGGTTGGAAGAGACCTCAAAGATCGTCAAGCCCAACCCATCACCACAGACCCCATGACTAAATCATGGCACCAAGTGCCATGACCAATCCCCTCTTGAATACCACCAGGGTCTGTGACTCCACCACCTCCCTGGGCAGCACATTCCAATGGCTAACGACTCTCGCAGTGAAGAACTTTTTCCTCACCTCGAGCCTAAACTTCCCCTGGTGCAGCCGGAGACTGTGTCCTCATATTCTGGTGTTGGTTGCCTGGGAGAAGAGACCAACCCCCTCCTGGCTACAACCTCCCTCAGGTAGTTATAGACAGCAATATGGTCTCCCCTGAGCCTCTTCTTCTCCAGGATAAACACCCCCAGCTCCCTCAGCCTCTCCTCCTAGGGCTTGTGCTCTAAACCCCTCACCAGCCTTGTTGCCCTTCTCTGGACACGTTCAAGAGTCTCAATGCCCTTCTTAAATTGAGGGGCCCAGAATTGGACACAGGACTCAAGGTGTGGCCTAACCAGTGCTGAATCCAGGGGCACAGTGACTTCCCTGCTCCTGCTGGCCACACCATTCCTGATGCATGCCAGGATGCTATTGGCCCTCCTGGCTGCCTGGGCACACTGCAGGCTCATGTTCAGCCTACCAGGTCCCTTTCTTCCTGGCTGGTCTCCAGCCACTCTGACTCCAGCCTGTAGCACTGCATGGGGTTGTTGTGGCCAAAGTGCAGCACCCAGCACTTAGTTTGTTGAATGCCATCATGTTGGACTCTGCCCATCTGTCCAGTCAGTCGAGGTCCCTCTGCAGAGCCCTTCTACCTTCTAACAGATCAACATCTGCTCCCAACTTGGTGTCATCTGTAAATTTGCTGATGACTGACTCAATTCCCTCATCCAGATCATCAATGGAGATGTTGAAGAGCATGGGGCCCAGCACTGATTCCTGGGGGACACCACTAGTGACTGGCTGCCAGCTGGATGTGGCACCATTCACCACCATTCTCTGGGCTCGGCCCTCCAGCCAGTTCCTAACCCATCACAGAGTGTTGTTGTCCAAGCCATGGGCTGCCAGCTTGGCCAGCAGCTTGATGTGGGGCATGGTGTCAAAGGCCTTGCTGAAGTCCAGGTAGACTATGTGCACAGCCTTCCCCACATCCACCAGTTGGGTTACCTGATCATAGAAGGAGATCAGGTTGGTCAGGCAGGACCTGCCCCTCCTAAATCCATGTTGGCTGGACCTGGTTCCTTGGCCATCCTTCAGGTGGGCAGTTATTGCTGCTAAGATAATCTGCTGCATAATTTTCCCTGGCACTGAGGTCAGGCTGACAGGCCTGTGGTTTCCAGGTTCCTCCATCCAACCCTTCTTGTGGATGGGCATCACATTATATATCATGTAAGTATGTATCATGCAAAGAGAAAATGAAAAAAAAAAAGGTGGACTGAGGAAAGCTGAAGTGATTTTAAAATCTTAAGCTGTTTGAGACAGGGACATCAGTAGCAATACCATTAGTTTTTCAGAATGTACCACTATCTTGCAAAGTTTATTGTTTCACCACATGCTGCAGTGTTTATTATTTCAGGAGTAAAATCCACAAACATAATGAAATTGAATTGAATGTACAAGGCTGGATATGTACCTTGAGGGCATTTCAAACATTCATGCACAGAGGAACTGTGGAGAAGGAATGTAAGGATAAACAAAATGGAAGTAAGAATCAGAAAACTGAAGAAAGCAAAACTGGTGGAGCTAAAAGTGATAAAACTAGAGGATGTTTTGGAGTTTCCTTTGCATCTTTACATGTTCTTTCACTATCTAGGTGGATTTTAGGAACACAATTTGGTTTTGCCAGAGCAAGACCACATAAGGAAGATTAAAATATTTAAGCAGCCAACAAGTGTAATAATTTTGTCTACTGACCACATTTTACCTAAGCCCACTGCAGCACATAAAATCTCCTTAAAAACAGATTTGTCAAAAGATATACACAGTAGGTGTTAAAATATTTAAATGTAGGTGTTAAAATATTTAAATGGGTATACCTAGAAATTTTACAGCTACTTGGTCTGAGTAGAGTGTACTCAGATGACTGACTTAGCTGTCACCATCTCACAGTCCTTCTCAGATAGGTAATCTTTGGTTCTCTTCTGTGATAGAAGTTGGTGTCAGGCGCACCAGAAAGTTCTGAGGTAGCTTGTCTCCAAGTAAAACTTTATACTACCACTCTATAATTAAAAGTTGGCTTATATCTTAAAATGTAAGTTGATGACTTTTATGTAACAAAGGTCTATTTCTGTCATGGGAAGTAATCTTCACTTTAGAAAATCCTAGAATTATAAATAGGGAACTAAAAAAGTTGGGAGGCTGAAGTAGAGCTCACCTTGTTCCTTACATGTATAGATCTAACTACCTGACGGGAGGTTGTAGACAGGAGGGGGCTGGTCTCTTCTCCCAGGCAACCAGAACAAGAAGACACAGTCTCAAGCTGCACCAGAGGTGGTTTAGACTGGATGTTAGGAAGAAATTCTTCACCAAGACAGTGATTGCCCATTGGAATGTGCTGCATGGGGAGGTGGTGGAGTCATCGTCATTGGAGGTATTTAGAAGAAGACTTGATGGGGTGCTTGGTTGCATGGTTTAGTTGATTAGGTGGTGTTGGATGATGGGTTGGATGCAATGATCTTGAAGGTCTCTTCCAACCTCCAACCTGCTATTCTATTCTATTCTATTCTATTCTATTCTATTCTATTCTATTCTATTCTATTCTATTCTATTCCATTCCATTCCATTCCATTCCATTCCATTCCATTCCATTCCATTCCATTCTTTTCTAATGTTCTACGTCTAGAGCTAATGCTCAAGTGAAGTGAAACCTCAGGCAAAAAGAAGGGTAGGACTAAGAAGGCCTTTGTGTATTTTGTTTGTTGGGTTTTGTTTGTTTGGGGTTTTGTTTGTATTTAACCTGAAAGAAAAGAATAGGCTGAAACTAGTCTAATGTTTACTATCAATGGTGAAAGCATCACTGTCATGTCAATTACCAATATCTTAATTTGGGGTCACTTTTACCGCAAAGATAGTTCCTTTTCACCAACTGCTACTAATCAATGTGTTCTCCTGCTCTTGGAGGGTAACATTTCTATGCAAGTGGAAATTAGGTCAGAGGTTGGGTTTTTTGTTTGTTTTGGTTTGGTTTCTATTTTGTTTTGTTTTTGTCCTCCCATGATGTAGCCAGAAGCTCCTCTAACTAAGGTTAAATCTTGAAGAAAATATTTGTGTCATCAGTGAAGCAACATCATCCAGAAGGTCTTACGCTGCAAATCTACAAGAGTTACAACTTACCTCGAGTAGCTAATAGCTGCTTTTAAAAGAGGGGAGCAGTGACAGTTTGGAGGGCCTGAGGCTCTCAGCATACAGTGCCTAAAGCTAGATATCTGGTTCTAGGCCAGGGGAGGGATAAGAAGAGTATCTGTTTTCTCAGGAGTGGCATGTCCTGGGATTTGTGGTAGTCTATAAGCTGTATGTTTCCAATAAGTAAGAAAACTGCTGTAGGCTGCATTGCAGAGCTGCTGAATGTGGGTCACATTCTACCTACAAGTCATAATTTGGCCACCCTACATGTTAAATATTTATATTGTTAAAGTCAGTTTCTCACCATTTCCACTTTAGTTTCCAAGGGTTCTTTTGATGGTATTAACACCATAAGCAGAACTAAATACCTGCAGAATTATAGCAAGTTTCTCTATAACGTTTCACTTGAATCTTATTCTTCCTTCAATGGATTAAAAGGTCTTTCATCTCTGCAGTTTTAAGTAGTATTTTCCACAGTAACAGGGGAGGCCACATCTCTGCTAGTCAGTTTGCTGACTGTTTTAATGCTTTATAATTTTTTAACATTCTCCCCTAAGGCTGTCCAAGGGTGATGCACAAGCCCTATTCCAATGTCTGATGTTAGCTGTCCAGGACAATGTGTTGTTTCTTGACTTTTTTTCTTTATTCCACTCAGTTAGTTTATTGAAGATAAAGGGAGACTGTTCTGGTAGTTTCAGGGGACCTTGGTCTTTTAGGGGAGGCTATTTTTCAGAGTTTTATTTAGGAAGCTTCTCCTAATATTAAGACGTGAGACCTCTCAAAAAGGAGAGAGAGCAATGAAAGATAAGAGACTAAGTGTTGCTACAGTTTTTGCTACCTACTCTGCACAGAGGCTGTTTCTTGCGGCCAAAACTGCCTAACGTGAACTTGCTTTTTCAGAACTTAAATGTAATGTTTTACGATTGCATTGCTCAACTTTGGCCATGCATAAGTGAAGTTCTGCAGAGACAGGTATTCATACCATTCAGGTACCAAAAATCTTTGAATGAGTTTGTTGCTTTCCAGTGACTATATCAAAGGCATTGATGTTTTTGTTATTCACCAAAGAAAGAAGAGACGAGAAAAACTGCTAGCCTGTTTACAAGTACTTTGATTGGATAAACAAAGATTGTAATAACAAAGAAATGCCCATCCCAAGTAATCTGTGTTTAACCTGCTAAGTCAGAAAGGAATGTTTTTCTTATTCCTTCCTGGATATCATAGCAATTATATGGATTGGCTGGCTTTTTCTCCCAGTTTAGAAAATTAGAGGCAAGGTCTTTGTGCAGGTGTTTCTAGCTGGCTAGATAAAAGTTAGATCCACCCTGGAACTACACAGACACAAAAAAAAACAGTTGTGTGTCCTGATGTATACAATTCAAAGGTGTGTTCAGGCTTGATACCATGTTAACCTAGCCTTGTGGCAACAGTTTAGAGATGGTTGACATCTAATCAGATTAGAGTTTGATGTTGTGGTTTGAACCTAGATGGCAACTAAGTACCACAGAGCCGATTGTTCACTCCCCCCACAGATGGATGGGAAAGAGATGGAAGAGTAAAAATGAGAAAACTCATGTGCTGAGGAAAAAGCAGTAAGTAATACTAATACTAATAATATTGTAATGAAAAGGAAAACAACTCAGAGAGAGGAATAAAACCTAGAAAAGACAATTGATGTAAATGAAAACAATTATTCACTACTAATGGGCTGATACCCGGAGAGCATCCCACCAGTCCCCCATGCTAACCTTCCCATTAGTTTATTACTGAGCATGACATCAAATGATATGAAATATCCCTTTGGTCAGTTGGGATCAGTTGTCTCACCAGTGTCCCCTCTCAGCTTCCTGGGCACCCATAGTCTACTTGCTCTTGGGGTGGTGTAAGAAGTAAGGACTTTGACTCTGTGCAAGCACAGTTTAACTTCAATGAAAATATCCTTATATTATCAATACAAATACAAAATATAGCCCCATATGAGTTGGTATGAAAAAAAAAATTAACTCTGTTTCAACCAAAACCAACTTCTAGTCTGCAAACTGAAACAGTCAGTGAGAAGTCAGGAACCTGCTAATAAGTTTGCCTTACACTAAGCAGGAAGTGCCTTTCTGGACAATGCAGATTTTAAGAACCCTGGATAGAAATGGAAATGTTGACCCAGTGAGAGAGGCACGACACTAAGGATTTTAAAAGCTGATAATGTATTTTGGCTGGTATGATTATGTTCCAGGTTGGTAGGATAAATCTGTTCTGGTGACAGTTGGCCAGTGTCAATATGGGAGAGAACTGCCAGGAGAAGAAAGATTTATGGGTCTAAATCCATGCACACTGTCAGAGGCATTTTCAGATCTGCTGTGCTTGACAGGGTAACGTTTTTTACATGGCAAACTGCATTGGCAGCTGGAATCCTGACATGTAGAAAAGGTCAAAAGGTAGCTTCAGAAACAGCCAGTTAGGGACTGGAAAATAAAAGATTTTTCTGATGAGTGGATAAGATGCCTTGGCTACCATTACAAGATAAGAAACTTATGTCCTCAGAAGTAGCTATGTTGTAAAGAAATAAATGTGAGAATGACTTTAAATGTCAGGACCAGGGATCCAGTGCAATTAAACCTATCTTTCAATCACTGGTGTAGGAACACGGCACAATCACAGCACAAAGGAATCTATTTCTCCATCCTGTGCTCCATATAATCTCAGTTTTGTCACCATTCCTTCTAGCTCCTTGTTAGCAGGACCCCATGGTCCAAAACAGTCTGTCCCCATGAACTGCTTCCCTCTACTTTAATCCTGTCAATAAATATGGCTGTGAATGATCACTGAACAGAGTTCCTTGTTCAGTTCAGAAAATGTCATCTAAGTTTGTTTGCTCTAGGGGTCTGATTATTTTCTTAGATCTTGTTTCATCCTGCCTCAAGCACCGCTGTTTTATCTGCTTTGCAAGGAATTCGATTCCCAGCTCAGTGAGCCTCTGCAACACCTGAGGATAGACTTTGGTGTTTTTCATCACGGATGCAAACTCCTTGGACTTTATTATTATTCAGCTCCTCAAGAAAGGCCATTCTACTGGTCTCCAGCCTTTGCTCATTTAAAATTATTTCCTAAAATCAACAGAGTAAGAGGCATGGTGCTGAGAGAAGGTGTAGGAGAAATCCTGCAATAATTACCCAGGTGAATGCTAGTATTGCATCCTTAGAGCAATACAGTCTGATTAGGAAATCTGCTAAGAGACTTTTTATACAACCAAAGAATTCCACACAAGGCTCGTATAAGGAGAATGGCATAGCAATGAAATAGAACTACAGTGCATGCACCCTGTCTTATACAAGCTGAAAAATAAGTATTATCCACAACAATGAAGCCATATATTATCTAAGGGATTACTAATTAATACTACTATCAGATGTTTACCATAAAGAATGCAGTGAACTGTAACAGGTTTAGCCGATAGAAATGTTGCTAAGTCTATACAAATGGGATTTTCCTTTTCCCAGCAGTTAAAAGATTCACAACACAATATATACATAGCAATTTATTTTACTTGTTAAAGCATGTGATATGAAGCATCTCAAAGAGTTTGCTGTGTCATGCTCTGCTTGAAATCAAATGCAGTACTGTATACACAGTTAGTGTGATTAGCTCAATCCCGTGTGTGCATCTACCTATGCATCTGTCTATGTGTTACTTTAATATTCCTGGAACGTGCATACATGTATCTAGGTTCTGCTTGAGAAAACTGCCAAACACAATTTCTAGTGACAGCCTGTTTCAGAGCTGTTTATGATCATAATCTGCCCCGGACTGATGAAAATTTGGACAATTTGTTCTTAAATGATTACCTCAGTGAAGAAAAGATTTCTAAGGACAGCGATTGTTGTCTGTCTTCAGTGCTGAAGTTTGGGTTTTTTTTTTTTTGAGTCACTTGTTTCACTGATTTAATCTCTGACTTTGAAAAGGCCAAGCAGCAGGGAAGAAACTGGAAAATCTTAGGCCCTATTTCCTAAGGGATACATATTACCATTATTGACCTGTTCAAGGAGAAATAGCAGCTGGAAGTGGAGTTGCACACAGCGTTCCCTAGCATGCTTTTACTTCAACTACAAGGACTCCTATCCAGCTATCAATGTTTGTACCTAACAGAACACCAACCTTCATGTTTCCTTTTCAATACAGGTCAAACAATCAATACAGCAACACTCTTCCTCTTCAAGCACTTCAGTTTTGTAGGGTACCACTGTTGCCACAATCATATCCTCTTTAATTTTCAAATCAGCTTTGGATTTGTTCCAGCATACCCTTTAGTAAATTGATTTTTAACAGCAAGTGGCTTACATTGTCCATGCCTCCTCAGAAAGTGTCCTGCTTTGTTGCTTCAAGAAGTTTGAGGGAAGAGAGAAAAATTACTCTGAATCCTTGTAGAGGTAAAGCATTATCTAATACTTATTCTTTTAGGTGGTTTTAAATCTCTCTTGCTGTCACAAACTTACACAAAAACAAACAGACATACACCCCTAAGCCTCACTTCCTTGCCCCTTTCTTTCCAATTAAGTGTACTTCACAACTTCCTTCCTTACAGAATTTTGTTATCAACTACATAAACTTTCTTAATTCTCATACTACTTTTCCTAGCTGCTTTTTTTCATGAGCATCGTTTCCATTGTCATCGTTCTTTCCTTTCTGAACTTGGTTACTCACACTTGGATCTCCTAATAGGTTTTATAAACCTTCTTTCACAAAGGTTTATAGAACAAACATGCTTTGTCTCTATTCTATATGAAAGATAATGTAGGAAGAGTACCACTCTTCCTACATTCACTATCTTACCATATATCTCAAATTTTCTACCCATCATTATTTTCCCTCTGTAGTTTCCATCTTCCTTTAACAATTGATCCTCATTCCTAACATTAACCAATTTTTCACAGTAAAACTTAAACATTTGCAAGTGAAAATATACAGAGAATGGTTGGTTTTCTTATTTGACTGAATATTAAATCACAAGTACTAGTATTCATTTCACATTCTGTACCAGGCACTAAATAGAATGTTTTCAAAATATTGTAGACACAATGGACCAAATTAGTGCCTGGTGTAATTCCTTGGAGTAATTATGTGGCACATTAATTAACTAATCATCTTGGTGTTGTAAATAAGCACTAGAAGTTATGGTATCTTGTCCAAGATACAAAACAGTGGGTCAGTAGCAGAACTAGAAAAAGAAACCAGCAGTTCCTAGGAGCCTAGGAGCAGGCACAAACCCTACATTCAATAGGTCATACAAGATGTATTTCTGAATACCAATATATATTGAGAATCTCAATATTAAATGCTATGAGGACTTCATGGATTTGTGTTTTACCAGTAAGAACTGGATTTGAAAGTCTATCTCAGATAAACCATTCCAGTCTGTGGTAAAATCAGTTCTTTACTAGGGATGCATATTTGCAACAAATAAAAAAGTCAAGTATTAATGCTGTATTTATTGTTTGTGCTGATTTCAGCTGGGATAGAGTTAAGGTTTCTTATAACAGCAGGTATGTTGCTAGCATGTTTTGGATTTCTGCTGATAACAGTGCTGCTAACACAGGTATGTCTTAGCTACTGCTGAGGAATGGTTACACAGATTCCAAGGCCTTTTCTGCTTCTCATAACACCCCAACAGTGAGTAAGCTGGAGTGCTCCAGAAGTTGAGAAGGGACACAAGTGGGACAGCTGACCCCCAACTGGCCAAAGGGATATTCCATACCACATGATGTCAAGTTCATCAATAAAATCTGGTGGAATGGAATGGAATGGAATGGAATGGAATGGAATGGAATGGAATGGAATGGAATGGAATGGAAGGGAATGGAATGGAGGGAAGGGAAGGAAGGGAAGGAAGGGAAGGGGAAGGGAAGGGAAGGGAAGGGAAGGGAAGGGAAGGGAAGGGAAGGGAAGGGAAGGGAAGGGAAGGGAAGGGAAGGGAAGGGAAGGGAAGGGAAGGAAGGGAAGGGAAGGAAGGGAAGGGAAGGAAGGGAAGGGAAGGGAAGGAAGGGAAGGGAAGGAAGGGAAGGGGAAGGGAAGAGAAGAGAAGAGAAGAGAAGAGAAGAGAAGAGAAGAGAAGAGAAGAGAAGAGAAGAGAAGAGAAGAGAAGAGAAGAGAAGAGAAGAGAAGAGAAGAGAAGAGAAGAGAAGAGAAGAGAAGAGAAGAGAAGAGAAGAGAAGAGAAGAGAAGAGAAGAGAAGAGAAGAGAAGAGAAGAGAGAAGAAACGAGGTTGGAAAAGACCTTTGAGATCATTGAGTACAACCTATCATCCAACACCATCTAATCACTTAAATCATGGTACTAAGTGCCTCATCCAGCCTCTTTTTAAACACCTCCAGTGATGGTGACTCCACCACCTCCCTGGGCAGCCCATTCCAATGGCCAATCACTCTTTCTGTGAAAAGCTTCTTCCTAACATCCATCCTAAACCTCCCCTGGTGCAGCTTCAGACTGTGTCCTATTGTTCTGGTGTTGGTTGCCTGGAAGAAGAGACCAACCCCCACCTGGCTACAACCTCCCTTCAGGTAGTAGTAGACAGCAAGAAGGTTTCCCCTGAGCCTCCTCTTCTCCAGGCTAAGCAACCCCAGCTCCCTCAGCCTCTCCTCATAGGGCTTATGCTCCAAACCCCTCACCAGCTTTCTTGCCCTTCTCTGGACACATTCCAGCAAGTCAACATCTTTCCTAAACTGAGGGGCCCAGAACTGGACACAGGACTCAAGGTGTGGCCTAACCAGTGCGGTGTACAGGGGGAGAATGACCTCCCTGCTCCTGCTGGCCACACTGTTCCTGATCCAGGCCAGGATGCCATTGGCCGTCTTGGCCACCTGGGCACACTGCTGGCTCAAAATAAGGAAGAAGGGAGAAGGGACATTCAGAGTGATGGCATTTGTCCTCCCAAGTAATTGTTATGCATGATGAATCCCTGCTTTCCTGGAGGAGGCTAAATGCCTTCCTGCTGATGGGAAGTGCTGATTTAATTCCTTGGTTTGCTTGGATATTACTTTGCCTATTAAACTACCTTTATCTCAACCTATATGTTTTTCTACTTTCGCCATTCTGATACTGTCTCCAGTTCCATGGGGGTAGTGAGCAAGCAGCTGTGTGATGCTTAGTTGCTGGCTGGGGTCAAACCATGGCCACATTCTAACATTACCTCATAATATTTGGAGACATAAATATCAGAAGACAAAGAAAATTGTGAGAGCTCCAATATGAAGAGTTTCCAATCAATATCAAGTTCTCATCTACCAAAGATACATGATCATAATGTGTGATAGAGACTTTTCTTGGCAACATTATTTTGCTTCTTCCTTTCCAGTCACTGGGATTAATTTTAGAAGAACACAAGTTTTATCCTTAAACAAGCTATAGGAACAAAAAACCTGAAACAGAACACCACTTTACTTCTCTTTCCACCAAAAGTCCCTTGACAAAAATGGCAGAAAGTAAAGCCCACCCACTGAAATCTGGAGAATGTGAACCTAAAATACTTCATTAAATTGTTCACTGGTATTTGTCAGACAAAATGTGAGGACACAGGGAACTGTGCTTTCCTTTCCTATAGCTTAGCCTAGCTTGATGCTATTCACAAGTCATTTTTTGAATGATTGACAATGAATTTTAAATTCCTATTGAGCTAAAATCTTGACATTTAGTACATTCATTCTTTATGAGATACTGAGAAAAAAATCTCCCAGTTGAATTTTGACTTTTCCATTGCAGGTTCCTGAAAGGTCACTGGCCCTTTTTATTAGCTGCAGTCATTGTCATGTCTGTACTAGAGGGTAACAGTTAACAAGAGGGAGGTTTTACAAGACCTGTGGGGAGTGAAGAGTGACACCATCACTAAATTCCAAGATTGTATTAATTTTTCAGCACTACAGTTTCTTGCATCTCTCCTTTATATAAATGAAAGTAATTCAGATTTAAAATGACCAAATTTTAGGACCAAACAATGTATATGTTGCTCATCCTTACAAATAATCAGATTAAATTAAATGTCATTGAAATATCCAGGTGATGATTGGATTCTCCTTTGCATGAGTGAGTATAAATGTACAATCTCAATTGTACAATGTACAATTGTATGTGCTATTTCCATAATCCACTAGTTTTCACATTTTCACTCTTCTGATTCTTTCCCTGATCACACTGGAGGAGAAACTGGCTGGGGTTAAACCATGACCTCCCCAGCTTCAACTCTCATCTGACTCATCACTAACCCCTAGGCAGAACTTGAAGTGTCCAGAGAAGGGCAACAAGGCTGGGGAGAGGCCTTGAGCACAAGCCCTATGAGAAGAGGCTGAGGGAGCTGGGGCAGTTTAGCCTGGAGAAGAGGAGGCTCAGGGGCGACCTCATTGCTCTCTACAACTACCTGAAGGGTGGTTATAGCCAGGAAGGGGTTGGCCTCTTCTCTCTAGCAACCAGCACCAGAACAAGGGGACACAGTCTCAAGGTGCAAGAGGGAAAGTTTAGGCTCGAGGTGAGGAGAAAGTTCTTCACCGAGAGAGTGATTCACCACTGGAATGGGCTGCCCGGGAAGTTGGTGGAGTCACCGTCCCTGGAGGTGTTCAAGAAGGGATTGGACGTGGCACTTGGTGCCATGGTCTAGTCATGGGGTCTGTGGTGACAGGTTGGATTCGATGATCTTCGAGGTCTCTTCCAACCTTGGCGATACTGTGATACTGTGATACTGTGAACTTCATGCATTCCCACTTCTCTCTCCCATAAGGTGCAGCTCCCTCTTCTCACCACCAAGGCTGTCTTTTCTAAAGAGCCTATATCTATCCACTGCAGAGCTCCAGTTGTGTCAACTGTCTGACCACATTTCTGTGTTGACCATTCTGCACTCTTTGCTTTCCATTCCTGCCCACTGCTTTCTTGCTTGGTCAGGGGGATCATTACCCTCATCATTTCAATTCAACGTTCTTCTCATCAGGTTAGCCAGCCTGCTGGAGAAGAGATCCTTTTGCCACACTTGGTCAAGTATATCCTATCTCTTCCTATAAGTTCTTGATCCTGAGAAAGTGTCCATTAATCATAAAAATCAAACCCCTGTTGTTTGACACCAGCAACGTAAACAGCTGTTAATACACAGGATACATCTACTCCTTAAACTCTCACCAACATTGAGAAGAAAATCATTTGGGATTCCAGCCTCCATGCCCTTCACACTCATCCCTCTCACAGTCATGCATTCACACTTAAACCATGTTCCACATCTTCCTGACAGTATCATTGGTGCCTACGAAGAAAAGCAGGAAGGGCTATCCAAGGGATAGAAAAGCCTCAGTAACTTCTTCTCTGCCACACCCCAAATCCAAGCACCTGGCAAGCTGGTAGCTGTGCAAGGAAGTGAATCAGGCGGGTGTATGGTGTCCCCCATCTCCCGCAACAGCTGCCTCCCTCTGCTATCAATCACCTTTTCCTACTGGTGCTGTGGTGGGGCTCAAGCTCAGCTTGCTTGTGTGCTTTGCTGAGGTCTGTTAGAATAGAATAGAACTAAGTAAACCATGGCACCAAGCACCCCATCAAGTCCCTTTCTAAACACCTCCAATGATGGCGACTCCACCACCCATTCCAATGGGCAATAACTCTCTCTATGAAGAATTTCTTCCTAACATCCAGCCTAAACCTCCCCTGGTGCGGCTTCAGACTGTGTCCTCTTGTTATGGTGCTGGTTGCCTGGCAGAAGAGATGAATCCCCACCTGGCTACAACCTCCCTTCAAGTAGTTGTAGACAGCAATAAGGTCTCCCCTGAGCCTCCTTTTCTCCAGGCTAAGCAACCCCAGCTCCCTCAACTTCTCCTCATAGCACTTGAACTCCAGACCCCTCACCAAATTTGTTGCCCTTCTCTGGACATGTTCCAGCAACTCAACATCTTTCCTAAACTGAGGAGCCCAGAAATGGACACAGTACACAATGCCTTACCTGCTACCAGGGCATTGACCCTCTTTCATGTCTGCAGACCTTCAAGTGGACCATTTTATAATGGCCTTCTAAGTAAGAAGAAAGATTATTTGCACCATAAACATCCAGCAGAAAATATCTAGGGAATGCCATTAAAAGAATATAATTATTGGCATTGATAGCTTGTATACATACAGTTATTTCCTGGCATAGATATACTGATCTAATTATTCTGACATAGATTTATCAGTCTTACTTCCCATGTGGACATCCTGTATGGCAAAGCTGATATATTAAATAAAATTACAACTAAAATTACTATTATTTTGAAACAGAATGTTCCTGCAGCTATAACAGCATAGATTATAGATATACCAAAAAATATCTCTGTAGACAAATCTTTCAGTAGTATTAAAAATTGCTGTGAGTTTCAATAATTTAATGGGACTATTTTTTCCCATTTGGTTTGTTTGTTTTATATTACTTTTTGTTGGGTTTTGTTTGACGATGTTCTTTGTTTCTTTGTTTCTTTCTTTGTTTTCTTAATAATGAAGCAGAGATTTGATTCTATGCTATGTGAGAATGACAAATCCCTCCAGTGTCGCTGGGATCATTTCATATGATTGTGTCCTGAAACGCTGTTCATTCAGAGTAGGTGGTTTCTGTGTCCTGAAACACTGTTCAATCAAAGTAGGTGGTTTTACAGATTGCTCCTTATGTTCCTCTGCAAAATTTCAGAGCTGATTGTGCCTGAGGCCCAGCTGGAAGCTGAGCACCACATAGCTGTTTGCTCACACTTGACTTACCCCCACAGTGGGATGGGAAGGAGAATTGGGGGAAAATGGTAAAGCCCAATAGGTGAGAAAAGAGTGGCTGGAGAACAGCCAAGTAGAGAGGGACCTGGGGGTATTGGTTGATGGTAGGCTGAACATGAGCCTGCAGTGTGCCCAAGCAGCCAAGAGGGCCAATGGCATCCTGGCCTGCATCAGGAAGTGTGGCCAGCAGGAGCAGGGAGGTCATTCTGCCCCTGGACACTGCACTTGTTAGGCCACACCTTGAGTCCTGTGTTCAGTTCTGGCCCCCTCAGTTTAGGAAGGATGTTGACTTGATGGAACGTGTCCAGAGAAGGGCAACAAAGTTGGTGAGGGGTTTGGAACGCAAGCCCTGTGAGGAGAGGCTGGAGGAAACTCAGGGGTGACCTTATTGCCATCTACAACTACCTGAAGGGAGGTTGTGGACAGATGGAGGTTGGTCTCTTCTCCCAGGCAGCCAGCACCAGAACAAGAAGACACAGTCTCAGGCTGTGCCAGGGGAGGTTTAGACCGCATGTTAGGAAGAAGTTCTATACAGAGAGAGTGATTGCCCATTGGAATGGGCTGCCCATGGAGGTGGTGGAGTCACCATCATTGGAGGTGTTCAGGAGGAGACTTGATGGGGTGCTTGGTGTCATGGTCTAGTTGTTTGGGTGGGTTGGATTGGTTGATGGGTTGGATGTGATGATCTTGAAGGTCTCTTTCAACCTGGTTTATTGTATTGCATTGTATTGTATTGTATTGTATTGTATTGTATTGTATTGTATTGTATTGTATAAAGGAGAGTTTAATAGACCAACACATAAGCAGGAGTAGCAATGGTAATAGCAACAATTCTAATGAAATAACATATAAAATAGTGATATACAATGCAGTTTCTCACCATCCAGAACAGGCTGCCTCCCACTCTGCCATTTCAATCTGTTCATGATGACATGGTGTCATTATGAATCAAATATCCCATTGGCTGGTTTGATTTGGCTATCCTGACTGTGGCCCACTTCTTGTGAAAAATAACAAGCCCAGGACAGAGTTCAACAAGCAGTAAATGGCCATGATTAAGGCAGATCATTCTGTGACACTATTTGGGATTACAGCCCAGAAGAGATATCACACTTATTTCTCTGAAATAGTGTTCCTCCATCCTTATTCCTTTGTTTCTTGTCCTCCTTCTATTGTCTCCTTCTTCTGTTGTCCTCCTGTCTACCATCTCTTTCTTTAAGCTAGTTTTAGTGTGATTGGTGAATCATTTTCCTTACATGGTACATTAAATATAAACAGTCATCTTTGCATTTCTAGGTTTCTTGGAAGTTATCAAAGACTGTAATGCCACAGCCTCACACTATTGTTATAGATGCTTCTTTTGTTCTGAAATAAACTTTGTTCTAAGAATCTGAGATTCTCAGAAATGTATTGGTTTCTTTTATTATGTCAGCTGATAACAAACCATTTGGTATAGTTTTAGTACTTACATACATACATAGCAATGCAGTGTAAATGGTTTTCTCCTGTCCTTTCAGCTGACCTGAAAGAGGACATTGTCTACCACAAATACTTCACTCAGACAACATTTTAAGTTCTCTGAAATTCTCTGATACCTTCAACTCTTCTTGATAGAGAAAAATTTGAACCTCATTCAAGAGTAATAACCACAGCCACATCTTTTGTTCTTTCAAGGATATCTCTAGCTTTTACACTGTGTATTTTTCCTGTTGATAGATGGAAGTACTCTATTCTGAGGATTAAAGACAGAATAGTCTTTCTTTTATAAAAAAAAAGTTATTTCCTGATATAGGCATTTAGCAGCAGAACCAATAGCATGATTCCACAGAAGAAAAGTAATGCAAACTTGCTCTTTGCAGAGGGGCATCTGTCACTTAATGCAGTAAGAGCAGCAACATTTTCTGATCTCAGCCTCAGCAGGGAAACTATTAACCCATTTCTGTAAATTAGTGTATTGAAAAAAACACCTCAGTTTAGGAAGGATGTTGACTTGCTGGAAGGTGTCCAGAGAAGGGCAACAAAGTTAGTGAGGGGTTTGGAACACAAGCCCTATGAGGAGAGGCTGAGGGAGCTGGGATTGCTTAGCCTGGAGAAGAGGAGGCTCAGAGGAAACCTTATTGCTGCCAACAGCTACCTGAAGAGAGGTTGTAGCCAGGTGGGGGTTGGTCTTTTCTTCCAGGCAACCAGCACCAGAACAAGAGGACACAGTCTGAAGCTGCACCAGGGGAGGTTCAGGCTGGATGTTAGGAAGAAATTCTTCACCAAGACAGTGATTGCCCATTGGAATGTGCTGCATGGGGAGGTGGTGGAGTCACCATCATTGGAGGTGTTTAGGAGGAGACTTGATGGGGTGCTTGGTTGCATGGTTTAGTTGATTAGGTGGTGGTGGATGATGGGTTGGACAAGATGATCTTGAAGGTTTCTTCCAACCTGGTCTATTATCCTATCCTATCCTATCCTATCCTATCCTATCCTATCCTATCCTATCCTATCCTATCCTATCCTATCCTATCCTATCCTATCCCATCCTATTCTATTCTATTCTATTCTATTCTATTCTATTCTATTCTATTCTATTCTATTCTATTCTATTCAATTCAACAGTCTGAAGAGACAAGTGGCTGACTAACTTTCTTGAGTTTTGGAGACAGCATTTTGAGCTGACTATTATATGTTGATTGCAGCATTAAGGAATTATAACAGGCTT
The DNA here is from genome assembly GCA_033816785.1 of Picus viridis. Classification (NCBI taxonomy): domain Eukaryota; kingdom Metazoa; phylum Chordata; class Aves; order Piciformes; family Picidae; genus Picus; species Picus viridis. The sequence continues at coordinate 81,514,163 of CM066566.1, read as the reverse complement.
CCCAAGAAAAGCAGAGAAAATATATCCTACTAATGTGGTAGTTTTAGGCTGTGCCTAGAAAGTTTTCCACAGATCTTGAAGAGAAAGTAGAACGTAAATAAATCAGTGTTGGATGCAAAAAGGAAAATAATTATAAGGTCTAAATAATCCCACAGAGACCTTATTGTTGTCCACAACTACCTGAAGGGAGGTTGTAGCCAGGTGGGGGCTGGTCTCTTCTCCCAGACTACCAGCAACAGAACAAGAGGATACAGTCTCAAGCTGCACAAGGGGAGGTTTAGGCTAGCTGTTAGGAAGAAATTCTTCACAGAAAGAGTGATTGGCCATTGGAATGGGCTGCCCAGGGAGGTGTTGGAGTCACCATCACTGGAGGTGTATAGGAAGAGACTGGATGGGGTGCTTGGTGCCATGGTTTAGTTGATTAGATGGTAGGTTGGATGATAGGTTGGACTCGATGATCTCAAAGGTCTTTTCCAGCCTGGTTTATTTTATTGTATTCTATTTGACAGATATCTAATAAAGTGTGTATACAATAACTCTCTACCTTTTCAACTCCTTTGTTCTAGCAGATACTAGCTTCTGGCTTCTGCTGTATTTGCTCAGCTTGGCTGCAGTGCTTTGTTGTGGCTAGGTATTAATAAACAGCGCTCTCTGCTTTTCTCCTGTCCCATATACAGGGGAGAGGGAAGGGAGCACGGAGGGGGAAGTTATTATTAGTCCCCTGTTTTTGTCCAGGGGGGTTTCTTATGTTGTTTATAAATTGCAAATATATGTAAATATTTTATATTTTGTACATATTCATTGTATTCCCTATTCTAGATTGTAGTTGTGCTTGTAAATACAACTTCATTTGCTTTCTAGCTGAGCTAGTCTGGGAACTTTATGTTGGGGTGTAATTTTCAACGCACCATGACTGAAAACACCTGTTTGAGGGACAAAGGGAGACAACTGCCTAGTTTGCCTGATGGTCCCATAGAATAATCAAGTAATCAGATGACATATAATATTTTTACAAATGCAGTCAATTGAGCTTATAATCTTAAAAAAATATTTATTTAAATTTTAAAACATAAGAATAAATAAACACTGGAAAATAACAAAATGTGTTTTCAACATATTGAAAATTATCAAGCTATGTAATCCATCTGCTTATTTTAACAAAAGATGGCAAGCTGCAGACTGTTTGTGCTTATTCCAGACTAAATTGCTTAGGGAACAATATCTGAGTATTATAATTCGACAGTATGGTTCTAAATCAAATAACAATTTCTATTAAAATTCTCTGTTACAAATAGAATAGAATAGAATAGAATAGAATAGAATAGAATAGAATAGAATAGAATAGAATAGAATAGAATAGAATGGACCAGGTTGGGAAAGACCTTTGAGATCATCAAGTGCAAACCATCACCCAATACCATCTAATCAACTACACCATCGCACCAAGTGCCTCATCCAGTCTCCTCCTAAACACCTCCAGTGATGGTGACTCTACCACCTCCCTGGGCAGCCCATTCCAATGCCCAATCACTCTTTCTGTGAAGAACTTCTTCCTAACACCCAGTCTAAACCTCCCCTGGTGCAGCTTGAGACTGTGTCTTCTTGTTCTGGTGCTAGTTGCCTGCAAGAAGAGACCAACCCCCACTTGGCTGCATCCTCCTTTCAGGTAGTAGTAGACAGCAATAAAGTCTCCCGTGAGCCTTCTCTTCTCTAGGCTAAGCAACCCCAGCTTCCTCAGCCTCAGCTTGTGCTCCAAATCCATCCCCAGCTTTGTTTCTTTTCTCTGGACATGTTCCAGCAAGTCAACATATTTTCTAAACTGAGGGGCCATGAACTGACACAGGACTCAAGGTGTGGCCTAACCAGTGCTGGGTACAGGGGCCGAATTAATTCTGTTTTCAAATAGGAGAATGCATCCTTCTCAACTTTACTCATCAGAAAGGGAGATTCCTAGTCTAAATCACAGGATTAGGTTTCTGATATGGCAAATGGAGAGAGACAGAATTTGCAAATCACAGCGCTTGTGTATCTTTGTAACCTGTCTTGAAGAACTATCATCTGGAGGTGTGTGAGGGAGCGTCACCAACTATTCTGAACTGACCATCTAACTTTTAGATTTCCAAGGTGTGCCTGAGATGCATTCTAATTTAAGGCTTCTAAAATCTTTGCTTATATTTTTGAGAATAGTATTGGCTTTAGCTGGCTGGCCCCACTAAAATGGACAGGGAGGGTACACACATAGATCTCTCTCCCCATCCTCTCTGTAGTGCAGTGAAATCGGGGAGGGCAGATTCCATACCATGCTGACCTTCCATAAGAGTGTCTAGCAACAGGACAAGAGGAAATGACTTTAAGATGAGGGAGATCATGTTTAGATCTCAGAAAGAAGTTCTTCAGTATGAGGGTAGTGGGACAGTGGAATAGGCTGCCCAGGGAGGTTGTGGATGTTTCCTCCCTGGCAGTGTTCAAGGCTGATCTGGATAAGGCCTTGAGCAGCTGAAAGACATCCCTGCCCATGACAGGGAGGTTAGAGTAGATGATCTCTGAGGTCCCTTCCAACCTAAGCCATTCTATGATTCTATGATTCTACGAAAAGGCTGGCTAGGGCTGAAGGAGTTTAAGAGTTTGGGAGCATACAGCTTGTAAAGTTTCCTGTTGAGGGTTTTTTCTGGTTTTTTCCCCCCACTTTCAGGTGAGGGTGCAGTCCTTTGGCTTTGGTTTGTGGCTGTATGTGGGTTTGCCTGCTCCCCTGCAGCTACATACACTGGTATTTTTCTTTGTGTATCTGATATCCCTGCAGTAGTAAATCTTCCTTATCTCAGCTCTGCCTATTGGGTCCTTTTCCTCCTTGCCCACCTAGAGGGGAGGAAGTTGGGAGGGGAACTGTCGCAGTAGTACTTTGGAAGTTGTGAGTAGACTGCAAGAACTCGGCTGCTAGCTGAGTTAAAGCCAGGACATTATAACTTTTTTTTTTTTGCCAACCTCCTTCAAATATTTCTCATTCAATCTTTCTGCAGATCAATCAGCTACATTGCATAGGCTTATGGTTTTCATGAAATACATAAAGATACTCCATCTTTTGCTTGCAAGCACTAAAAGAGGTAGTGAGTCATCCTATCAATATTTACTCCACATGAAGCAAAAAAGCAGAACTACCAATATTATATTTCTCTCATCTCTTCTCAATTAACACCAAAGTCAAGCTCCATATTTCAGATTAAAAGAGGATTAAAATTTGCTCTTTTAAAGAGAAACAATATGTATAGAAATAAAGATTTATTATTTATCTGTCTGAGACTTCTTTTAAAAATGTTTGTTACTTGTGGCATTGTTGCAGTTTGGGCTGGGTGCCCCCTGCTTCCTGTGTCCAGAGGTCCAGCCCAGTGGGTGGACACAGGAAATTGGGTATTTCTACCATAATTCTCTGCACCAGTATAAGATCTAGTGCGAGGTCTAAGCACCTCCTCTTTCTTCCTCGCCGTCGCCCGGTAATGGGGGAGTTGTTGTCTCCCGGCCATGGGCCTGGCTAGGCCCAAGGCCACGGGGGGATGGGCAGTCTCAGATCTGGCCAGCTGAGACTAGCCTAGCAGTGGGGAGGGGGAAGAAGGAGCCCTGGGGGTCTTGGATGTACCCCCAGGTGGGGATGGGATTGTCTTGGGACTGTTTTGGGATTTCTTTTGTCACTCTGCTTTTGGCTTTCTGTAAAGATTCACTGCTTTTCCTTAAACTTTCCATCACTTTTGCAATCCGTTTTGTTTTGAGTTGTTTCATTCTGCCCGTGGTGGGGAGGGTTTGGAGGGGGCTGCCTAACCCATCACAGGCATGTTGTTCTACAGTTTACACAGCATCACAGTACATTAGAGGTTAGAAGGCACGTCAAGAGATCATTGGGTCCAAACCCCCTGCCAAAGCAGGATCACTCAAGGTAGTCCGCACAGGAAAGCATCCAGCTGGGTTTTGAAAGTCTCCAGGGAAGGAGACTCCACAACCTCCCTGGGCAGCCTGTTCCACCACTGTCACCCTTGCTGTAAAGAAGTTCCTCCTCATGTTGGGGTGAAATCTTCTGTGTTCAAGTTTGAACCCATTGTTCCTTGTGTCATTACTGTGCACCACTGATAAGAGCTTGGCCCCCTCCACTTGATACCCACCCCTGAGATATTTATACACACTGTTGAGATCCCCTCTCAGTTTAGTTAAAGTATGTTCTTGTTCGGACTCAGTATTTTCTGAAAACACCCCTACTCTACAATTAGTTCTGGGGAAAACCTGAATCCTGGTTGTATATTTGTGGAATGCTTCTGTGAAGACAAAAGTTTTTCAGACAGGATACTGCAGGAGATTGAAGGAAAGTATCCTTACTCAGGACTTTTTTCTAACTCTTTGTTTGCATTTAATCTATATTCTCTGATGTGATTTATAGCAACATAATATTTGGAAGAGTAAATCTCTACTCTTAAATGAGGGCAATGAGACAAGTTAATTATGTTGAAACATTTTATTAAATCATTTTAAATAATGGAAAGTTTTTTTATTATTCCTTTTTTGCAGCTCAAACAAAAAGATTGATTATTGAAACCATGATTCTTTAACAAATTCTTTTGGTTGGTTTTTTTAGTTACTGCTATCTGAAAATCTACGTTCTTCATTTGCCTCCTATCATCTAAATCCTTTTTCACAGGAGTTATTCACTTCCTCACTTTTAGACATAGTTACCAAAGTCAGCTTAAATTCTGGTTTAGGTTGGATGTTAGGAAGAAATTCTTCACAGAAAGAGTGATTGGCCATTGGAATGGGCTGCCCAGGGAGGTGGTGGAGTCATCATTACTGGAGGTGTTTAGGAAGAGAATGTATGGGGTGCTTGGTGCCATGGTTTAGTTGATTAGATTGTGTTGGGTGATAGATTGGACTTGATGATCTCAAAGGTCTCTTCCAACCTGGTTAATTCAATTCAATTCAATTCAATTCAATTCAATTCAATTCAATTCAATTCAATTCAATTCAATTCAATTCAATTCAATTCAATTCAATTCAATTCAATTCAATTCAATTCCAGTCTATTCCAGTCTATTCTATTCTATTCACTATTTCTTTCAGTTTTGTGTCATCAGCAAACTTTCTGGAGGGTACCTTCTTCATCAACATCCAGATCATTAATAAAGATGCTGAACAAAATTTGACCCAATATTGTTATTGTTCCCTGAGGTACACCACTAGTTGATGGCCTCCAGCTAGACTTTGTTTCACAAATGACCACCCTTTGGGCCCAGCTGTTCAGTCAGATTTTAGTCAAGCTCACTTTCTGCTCATCCAGGCCATGCTTCACTAGTTTCTCTATGAAGATGCTAGTGTGTATTGAAATTAAATTAAATATGTACCTTCAACCTCAACCAAGACTTATCATATTCTACTTTTATAAACAAACAAGAGATTTTTAGAGTGAACACGTCTTTCTAGTCCAATAGCTTGGTTGCTCTACTGGGTGACAGAAAAATTGCAATCTGATTCCTCCCCTCAGGAGCATTTGTGTGTTGACATCAAACAGTCATTGGATAAACAAGTTCAGAATAGTTTCTAGTTTTCCAGGTAAAGCAAGGCAAATCTTATTTAAGTTCTGTGGACTATAAATGCATATTAATGACAAAAATGTCTTGTCACTTGAGGAAATTAGATCTTTTCCTAGAAACATGTAACAGACTGCCAGAGTAATTTTGTTCTGGCCCACGTCATGTCAAACAAAACTAACATCTACTCCACTTTATATTATGATCAAGCATTTATAACTCTGAAGCTCATTCAGATGTATAATAAAACCTCTTGCAATTGAGTATAGTAGTATTTTTGCATTCAGAAAAATAATCTTTGGTGCATAACATATGATTGTAAATGTTTGAACCCTATTTGTCAGCTTTGCGAGTGGAGTTCTGATCCCAGCTGGCATTTCTTGAGATTTCAGTAATTAAAAGTAACACTGTATTAGAAAATTTGTGCAAATTTCAAGAAGGCAAAAGCCTGTATGTTGAATATTAGAATCTGCAACCACTCCAAACCCAACTGAATTAGATTCCTAAATATTAGAAAGTCATTACATAACATTAAGTGAATTCTGTATTTTCTAATGAAATTAAATGTACAGGTTTATCCTTTTGAAGTGCATGAATATATGCCTGACACAAATAGGGGTTGGAGGGGTAATAGGTAATGCACTTTAACATTTCCACTGGGATAAATGATAGGTTGGACGTGATGATCTGGAAGGTCTCTTCCAACCTGGTCTATTCTATCCTATCCTATCCTATCCTATCCTATCCTATCCTATCCTATCCTATCCTATCCTATCCTATCCTATCCTATCCTATCTGAAGTTTTTTCAGTACTGCACAACCCACAAAGATTTAATAACCTCTTTCTACCAAACAACAATGGAGGAGGAGGAATTTCCACAGAGGACTAAGATATCTCTTCACTATCTTATGACAGGTCAAGAGAGGTGATTCTCCCTCTTTACACCACTCTTGTTAGTCCCCACCTGGAGCACTGTGTCCAGTTCTGGAACCACTATTTCAAGAATGGAATGGAATGGAATGGAATGGAATGGGATAGGATAGGATAGGATAGGATAGGATAGGATAGGATAGGATAGGATAGGATAGGATAGGATAGGATAGAATAAACCAGGTTGGAAAAGAACTTTGAGATCATTGAGTCCATCCAACCTATCACCCAACATTGTCTAATCAACTAAACAATGGCAGCAAGCACCCCACCCAGTCTCTTCTTAAACACCTCTAGTGATGGTGACTCCACAGTTTCAAAGAAGGCATCACAGAAAGTCAGCATATTTGGTTCCATTTGCTGTTTGATCTGATCAGTTTTAAACTTTTTAGATATTTGTACTTCATGTCCATTTTGGTTTTGCATCACAGTTATACATGACTTGAACATCTCTGCTATGAAGAAAGACTGAGAGAACTGGGGCTGTTTAGTCTTGCGAAGAGAAGGCTGAGAGGGGATCTTCTTAATGTTTCTAAATATCCAAGGGGTGGGTGATGAAGGTGACAGTCTCTTTCTGGTGGTGCCCAGTAATAGGACAGAGGACAATGAGTAGAAGCCTAAACACAGAAAGTTCCATGTCACATGAGGAGAAACCTCTTTACTGTGAGGGTGACAGAGCATTGGAACAGGCTACTCAGAGAGGTTGTGGAGTCTCCTTCTCTGGAGACTTTCAAAACCTGCCTGGATGCATTCCTGTGTGACCTGCCCCAGGTGATTCTGCTTTGGCAGGTAGGTCCCTTACAACCCCTGACATTCTGTGACTCTAAGATTATTGATAAAAACAAACAAATAAACAAACAAACCTGAGATTTCAGGACAAGACTAAACAACTGGGAAAGAACCACCAGAATTCATGTGGATTTCCAGAATAATGGACCCCCAAACAAAAGGAATTTGACATAAATGAAAGAGAAATGCTTGATCCAGTCACCTTCTTCTGCTTGGTTTGCTTCACAATGTGTAGTTATGGGGTGTTTACATGGACAGTTTCTGCATCTTAGCAGCTGCAATACAGCCAAAGGCAGTAACTTCTTCCATTAGCCAATTTGCTTCTGACATTGGCAGACATCATTTATAGATGTGATTCTTTTAACCTAGTTTCTCAGATGTGAGTGATTCTGCTGTCCTTGTGTTTTCTGTAAATTAAAACTGCTGAGCTACAATAAAGAGGGTGGAAGTGATGGGAGAGGTCATACTTTAAAAGGCTGTTAAAGGAAAATGTAAAAATTACAAAGGTAGCTCCTTATTAATATATGCATTTTTTCAAGGAAAAAAAAGACAACTTCTAAAAATCATAGATCCAAGACAAACCTGGAAAACTAGAATTTGTAGCACCTTATGCAGATATTTGAAATAGGATTTGTCTCAGACAGCTTCAGATGTGTACATCTGAATTAATGAACTTAGTAGCTCTTCAAAGTCAAGTAAATTCTCAAGCCGCTGATATTGCATGCCAACGCATCCACAAAAGCTCCTAGTGAATCTCATCCTTTCTCTTAAGATTGGGCTGTAAGATCTTCAGGACAGGACCCTTTTTTTTTGCATCATGTTTAACATGGGACATAACAGGAATTATGGTTTTTGAGAATCATAGAATCAATAAGGTTGGAAGAGACCTCAAAGGTCATCAAGTCCAACTTGTCACCCAAGTCCTCACAAATACTAAACCATGTCACCAACTGTCATGTCCAATCCCCTCTTGAACACCTCCAGGGACGGTGACTCCACCACCTCCCTGGGCAGCCCATTCCAATGGCTAAAAACTCTCTCTGTGAAGAACTTCCTCCTCACCTTGAGCCTAAACCTCCCCTGGCGCAGTTTGAGACTGTGTTCTAAAGTCGCCAGGGAAGGGGAAACTGCATCCCACTCTTACCAGTTTGGGCTGCATCAAAAGTAATATGACTAGCAGGTCAAGGAATGTGATTCTTCTCCTCTACCTGAAGTACTGTGTTCATCTCTGAGGCCCCCAGAGTAAGAAAGACATGGACTGGTTGGAGTCCAGAGGAGGGCCACAAAGATGAACAGGGGGCTGGAGCACTTCTCATATGAGGCTGAGAGAGTTGAAGTTTTTCTAGCCTAGTGAAGAGAAGGCTCCAGGGAGACATTATAGCAGTGTTTCAGTACCTGCAGGAGGCCTATAGGAATGATGGAGAGGGACTTTTTATCAGGAAGTGTAGTGATAAGACTAGGAGTTATGGCTTCAGTAGAAAGAGGATAGACTTAGATTAGATACAAGGAAGAAATTCTTTACTATTGAGGTGCTGAGGCACTGGAACAGATTGCCTAAAAAAGCTGTGGATGTTCCCTTATTGGAAATGTTCAAGTCCTGGTGGTATATGTCTTTGAACAACCAGATCTAATGAAAGATGCCCATCCCTCTGACAGAGGGCCTGGAAGCAGATGGTCTTTAAGGTCTCTCCAATCCAAATCTTCCTATGATTTTATTGATATTTGAGACCTTCCCATTAAAAGACTGCATCTACTTCAACTCTCTGTCATACACCTACACTCCTCACAGTGCTCATGAGTAAGCAAAGTCATAACATGTGCCAGATTATTTGTCTTCTCTGGTTTCCTCCTACAGTAACAACACCAAAAAAAAAGAGTTGAGGACAGAGCAGATGCATGTGACTCGTGAGCTTGATGAAAGAGGTGGTGCGAGGAGTGCAAAAAAATGGATGTGTTTGGTGGGTTTAATCTGTGAGGTTTAATATCTGCCTGTGAGAAAATCCTCCATAACAGAGCCTCACCCAGCTTGGTTTTAAACACCTCCAGGAAAGGGGCCTCAACCACCTCCCTGGACAACCCATTCCAGGACTTCACTACTCTCACAGTGAAGAACTTCCTCCTCACATCCAGTCCGAATCTCCCCACCTCCAGCTTCATTCCATTCCCCCTAGTCCTATCACTACTTGATATCCTGAGAAGTCCCTCCCCAGCCTTCTTGTAGGGTTCCTTCAGCTACAATAAGGTCACTTCAGAGCCTTCTCTTCTCCAGACTGAACAGCCCCAACTCCTTCAGTCTGTCCTCAGAGCAGAGGTGCTCCAGCCCTCTGATCATCCTCATGGCCCTTCTCTGGACACGTTCCAGCATGTCCATATCCCTCTTGTAATAGGGGCTCCAGAACTGGAAGCAGTACTCCAGGTGGGGTCTCCCCAGAGCTGAGTAGAGGGGGAGAAGCACCTCCCTTGACCTGCTGGCCACACTTCTCTTGATGCAGCCCAAGATCTGATTGGCTTTCCAGGCTGCAAGTGCACATTGAGAGCTCACGTTGAGCTCCTCGTCCACCAGCACCCCCAAGTCTCTCTCCTCCAGGCTGCTCTCCAGCCAGTCCCTGCCCAGCCTGGATTTGTGCCTGGGATTGCCTCGACCCAGATGCAGGACCCTGCACTTGGTCTTGTTGAAGCTCATGAGGTTGGTTTGTGCCCACCTCTCCAGCCTGTCAAGGTCCCTCTGGATGGCATCCCTTCCCTCCAGCGTGTCCACTGCACCACACAGCTTGGTGTCATCAGAAAACCTGCTGAGGGTGCACTCAATGCCACTGTCCATGTCACTGACAAAGGTGTTGAACAAGACAGGTCCCAGGACTGACCTCTGAGGGACTCTGATTAATATATACTTAAGCACTCACTCGATCCAAGTATACAAGGGAAATTAAGCATTCATTAACAATTAATAATGAGAGCTAGACATTCATATTTTCAGAATACTTCACGAATCAGGAAGCACACACCTGTGAAGGAAAGTTACTTTAAAGAGTTTCCACTACAACTACTGCAAGAGAGTTTTGTTAAACTTCTGAATATAACAACAAAGGAAGGAAGCCACTACTTAGAAGCCTCATAAGGAGATGTGGCATAGAGGATAGAAAGCAGGATATTTTTATCTTGACAAAAAGGTAGTTTGAAAAAGGCAAATTAATTTTCAGAAAAATAGATTTCTGAGAAAGTATCCTGCTGAGATCCAGTATATATATATAAAAAAAATCTATTCAAAGGAATTTATTTGAATCTATCCAAAAGCACTGGTCACATAAAGAGCTGGTTGCTGAATTAGTTTTACCTGGGGAAGCTGACACGACTGTGCAGTCAAAGCCGTGAAATATGAGTATCATGAGGGAGAGTGCACAGCAGAGAAAGAATGCTTAAAGACATCAGCCTGTACTACACAGCTTTAAATCTTCCCTGGAGTTTATCAAACACCTGGAGTATTTAGAAGTTGGGTTAGTGTCAATCCATAGCTAAAAAGTGTATATTGCAAAGCTCTTACATATTTAATTAGTTTGCTGTGTGATTCCTGTAATAGAACTGAGGGAGAGGTTCACTTTATTGAACTTTAGTCAAGCTTGTAGAGCAGTGACTTTGAGAGATTAAATTAGTCATCTATGCTTTCTATAAAGTAAATGGGCAGATAGACACCTCTAGAAGACAGTTCATCCTAGCCCAGGTAAGCTGTCTAAGACTGGATAAATCACCTTCTGACAGTGTCTATCTCTATCAGTTCCAGAGGGTAGCTAGTTAGCATCACCTGCCTATCAAATTTTTTAACTGCTCTTTTTAGGCAACATAAACCTTAATTTTATATATATATACACACACACATATATATACATATATATATACACACACAGCTGGCTTGTACTGAATATGAATATCTGTTTGATGTGATTTTTAGAGATGTTAACATACTGTTAACTCAGAACTGAAAACCATCTCTCCCATTCTGAAGGAATATTCCAAGTTCTTCTTGAAAATAAAGGGTGACAGAAGCTCAAAATAAAACAAAACAGAGAAAACTTTGGACTTAATTTCAGTGTACTCACTCATTTTCATGATAAGGTAAATCCTTACAGCTCTGATTACCTCTGGCTAGGATTCCTCATGGGAGCTCTTCCCAGTCAAATCTGATTCACAATGCTTAAGCTTCATGACATTCCACATTGCTATGAAATATATCTACAACTGTATCTGATCAGGACAGCAGTTATATTTACATTGCCATGAGCTTTGCCTTTCCATAGATAAAACAAGTGGAAAATTACAGGTAATGTGTCTGATGCAAGTATTTAATAAAATATAAACTCAGAGCAGTAGGAACTGAGTCTTACAACACTAGCAAAGAAGATAGAAGAAAATAAAAAAGCCTCTGTAGGCAAACAAGAAACAATCATTTTAATGGACTGGGTGAGAAGTAGTAAAGATTGTGTGTCCATATTAATTTGTATGCAATATTGCCCTCTTTCCACTAGCAGAAGCAAAAACTATATTGCATGGGAACATCACACATTGCTTCTTATTATTTTCCTAATATTAGGACAGGAATAATGCTTGCATAGAACAACAAATGTGATATAGATACCATACTGAAGAAGAATAGAATAGAATAGAATAGAATAGAATAGAATAGAATAGAATAGAATAGAATAGAATAGAATAGAATAGAATAGAATAGAATAGAATAGAATAGACTTTTGAGATCATCAAGTCCAACCCATCACCCAACACCATCTAATCAACTAAACCATGGCACCAAGTGCCTCAACCAGTCTCTTCTTAAACAACATCTCTAGTCATGGTGACTCCACCACCTCCCTGGGCAGCCTATTCCAATTTGCAAATCTCTGTGAAGAACTTCTTCCTAAAATCCAGCATAAACCTGCCCTGGCGCAGCTTGAGACTGTGTCCTCTTGTTCTGGTGCTGGTTGCCTGAGAAGAGACCAACACCCACTTGGCTGCAACTTCCCTTCAGGCAGTTGTAGACAGCAATAAGGTCACGCCTGAGCCTCATCTTCTCCAGGCTAAACAACCCCAGCTCCCTCAGCCTCTCCTCATAGGGCTTGTGCTCCAAACCCCTCACCAGCTTTGTTGCCCTTCTCTGGACAGGTTCCAGCAAGTCAGCATCCTTCCTAAACTGAGGGGCACAGGACTCAAGGTGTGGCCTAACCAGTGCTGAGTACAGGGGCAGAATGACCTCCCTGCTCCTGCTGGCCACACTGTTCCTGATGCAGGCCAGGATGCCATCGGCCTTCTTGTCCACCTGGGCACACTGCAGGCTCATGTTCAGCCTACTCTCAACCAATACCCCCAGGTCCCCCTCTGCCTGGCTGCTCTCCAGCCACTCTGACCCCAGCCTGTAGCACTGCATGGAGTTGTTGTGGCTAGTGTGTAGAACCCAGCACTTAGATGTGTTAAATCTCATGCCATGGGACTCTGCCCATCTCTCCAGCCTGTCAAGGTCCACCTGCAGAGATGTCCTATACTCTCACAGATCAACACCTGCCCCCAGCTTGGTGTCATCTGCAAATTTACTGATGACTCACTCAATCCCCTCATCCAGATCATCAGTAAAGATATTGAACAGGATGGGGCCCAGCACTGATCCCTGAGGGACACTGCTAGTGACTGGCTGAGGTCAGGCTGATAGGCCTGTAATTCCCTAGTTCCTCCTTCCAGCCCTTCTTGTGGATGGGCACCATGCTGGCCAGCTTCCAGTCATCTGGGACCTCATCAGTGAGCCAGGACTGTTGAAAAATGATGGATAGCAGCTTGGCCAGCTCATCTGCCAACTCTCTCAGCACCCTAGGACAGATCCCATCCCTTCCCATGGACTTGTGGGGATCCAAGTGGCTAAACAGATTCCTGTATTTCCTACAATTAAATTTTAAAGCAGAACATTACAGTTGGTTTTGCAGATTATAAAAAAAATACAAATCCATTAATTTGTAGTTGGTCAATTGATCAGTTCACAAAATCTACATTGGTGTATCTGAGAAAACATTTTGTCTGGACCAGTCTATGGTGCTCTCTGTTGAAATATAGAATCGAATCGAATCGAATTGAATAGTATAGAATCGAATAGAATAGAATAGACCAGGTTGGAAGAGACCTTCAAGATCATCAATATATCTCTGGCAATCAGAATTTTGGGGGTTTTATATTTACTTTTCCTATGATACAATATATTACTGTTTAGTTTTTTAATTGTATGGGTGGATCTTTATCTCAATCTCTTTATGCCAATGTAAAGGCACGTGCAAAGACCTCTGATTTTCCAAAACCTGATATTCCTGTTTAGAATGTGATTCTCTTTCCATAAACATTGAGCTATTCATCAGCAGAAACTTTTCAAAAGTAGGTATTTCTATTAGAGGAATTCCACTCTTTAACATTATCTTCAGACAGTGGAGAAGAAAATGACCTTAAATCCTACTTTCTTCTTTTGAAGCTATGATATCTTTGATGTTACACTGAAAGACAAGAGGGAGGGATGGGGCTTCTACAATATAAACTTGTGTGAGGTTGCATGGCTGTGCATAAAAATAGGCTAGAAGGGAAAACTGACTAGAAGACTGTGGATAATAAATGCAGTCTGAGCTGTTGGTTATTAGGCATACTGACATGGATCCCAACCCAAACATAAGTATGATCTGCATGATCCCTGCCAGCCCAAGACTCAAACTTAACCAAAGGACCTCTGACAGGGATACAGTAAATGCAACCCTTTTCAAAATCTCACCACAGCCCTCGCTCTAACCCATTCAGACCCTGGAAGCTTCTAATTTAAACCTCAGAGGAAGGGAGCAGGGAGGGAGAAGAGATGCTGCCAGGTTCCACCCTGACCTTTACCAAGCAGTATCTCAGGTTATGTCTAGCATGTACTAAATCAAAGAAGGGAAAGTATTAGTTTTTGACCCCAAGGCCAAGTGGCATTTTCTGGTTTAAATCCATGCTTTCTGGCTTAAATCCATGCTTCTGTGATAGTGAATTCAATAATTGTATTTTAAAATATACACATGCAGAACCTCTGAGTGAAGGCTGTTCTGCTTATTACAGCAGTCTTGGGAAGATGGCAACTCAGGCCATATGCAAAAAGTAGTGTGTAGGAAACAGCAGCAAATCTACCTACAAGGTAACTGCCATAGTTTTTTTTGTTACTAAATATATGACATTTAATATTGTTACCTTGTTAGCATTTTCTTGAAAATCAATGCTATCCACTGTTCTTACTTTGTATGACAACTTTTTCTTAAACCTTCTTTGCATATGCAAACACAGAGAGTCATACACAGATAACACCACAAAATTTCCCACTAAGATCCCCAGCAACAAAAGAGCAAAAGAAGCGCAATTAGTGTGGACAGTCAGTGATTGTGCTGGGTTATGCCCATCCTGGGGGAGGGCTGCGAGAGCCCTGCTTCCCCAGGGGCCAAAAGCCTGGAGAAGAGGAGGCTTATGGGAGATCTTGTTGCTTTCTGCAACTGCCTGAGGGGAGGTTGTGGACAGGTGGGGGTTGGTCTCTTCTTCCAGGTGACCAGCGCCAGAACAGGAGGACACGGTCTCGGGCTGTGCCAGGGCAGGTTTAGGCTCAAGGTGAGAAGAAAGTCCTTGCCAGAAAGAGTGGTTGGCCGTTGGAGTGTGCTGCCCAGGGAGGTGGTGGAGTCACTGTCCCTGGAGGTGTTTGGGAAGGGACTGGGTATGGCACTTGAAGCCATGGTTTATTTAGTCATGAGGTGTTGGGTGATAGGTTGGACTTGCTGATCTCTGAGGTCTTTTCCAACCTTATTGATTCTATGACTTCTATTCTATGACTCCTATTCTAAACCTGATCCAGGTGAACAGAGAGGGACTTGGTTCCCCCTCCCAGGAAGAGGGGTTCCCCCAGTTGAAGGTGGTCTATTCCACTCCCCCTTCCTGTCCAGCAAGCCTATAAAGACACTGCAGCCATTTGCTCCCTTTTGCTTCTGCCTTGCGTGGACGAGGGGACTGTCTCTGCTTGCTTCCTGGTTCTCTGCCATGCGGTCAGGCCTGGTCTTTCTCCCTGCTGCATTCACATTTCTCCAAAGGACTGTTGGTTTTGTATATCTCCTTATCCATCCTTGTTCCTTACACTTGTGAACCATTTCTGTTATTGTTGTATGTATATATATACATATATATATATAGTACTTCTCAACTTCTACTTCTGAACTGACTCCAAATTTATTCTGAGTAGATTTACCTCCTCCCCTTTTTCCTTACCCCCTTTTCTTTCTTTTTACTTTTTTTCCCCCTTCCCTTATCTCTCCCTATTCTCTCCCCTTCCCTTCTTTTTTCAGTTGGGAAGGAGGAAGAGGAGTGGGGAAGGGTTTCTCAGTCTTGCACCTATTCTGAGTTCTTAAATCCCAGTTAAGGCTCAAAGTGATCTGATTCATAAACTAGTTCATAAGTTTTGTTGTTTTCTATTTAGCTACATAGACTATTCCTAACCCATCAACCCCTTGCTAGACAAACTTTAATAGTACTGCTAAACTAGTGCTGTTGAGTAGATTTTGCTGATCAGATCTATACATGATGCTCTGTCACTTCTGGTTCACTAAATAGGTAGGTGTAAAAGCTGGTCCCAAATCCATACCAAGTATTAGTCCTATACATGTGATCCCCAACACTTAATACATGGGTAACAGGGTTAAAGTCAAACCCTTGTATCACTCCCATACTTAAAAATAACATTTGTACATTGTTCCCCAGAGGATAGAATCCAAATCTTAATTGTATTACAATACAAAAAAATACAATACACCAGGTTGAAAGAGACCTTCAAGATCATCGTGTCCAACCCATCAACCAATCCAACCCACCTAAACAACTAAACCATGGCACCAAGCACCCCATCAAGTCTCCTCCTGAACACCTCCAATGAAGCTGACTCCACCACCTCCCTGGGCAGCCCATTCCAATGGGCAATCACTCTCTCTGTATAGAACTTCTTCCTAACATCCAGCCTAAACCTGCCCTGGCGCAGCCTGAGACTGTGTTCTCTTGTTCTGGTACTGGCTGCCTGGGAGAAGAGACCAACCTCTGCCTGTCTACAACTTCCCTTCAGGTAGTTGTAGAGAGCAATAAGGTCACCCCTCAGTCTCCTCTTCTCCAGGCTAAGCAACCCCAGCTCCCTCAGCCTTTCCTCACAGGGGTTGTGTTCCGAACCCCTCACCAACTTTGTTGCCCTTCCCTGGACATGTTCCAGCAAGTCAACATCCTTCCTAAACTGAGGGGCCCAGAACTGGACACAGTACTCAAGGTGCGGCCTAACCAGCGCAGTGTACAGGGGCAGAATGACCTCCCTGCTCCTGCTGGCCACACTGTTCCCGATGCAGGCTCATCATTCCTTTTCAGATTCAGACCTATTCCCTTGCAGCCACTTCAGCTATCCCTTACCATGACCTGACAGTCCACAGTGAACTCACTCCCAACTCATTTCCTCCAAAAAAAAAGCAAGCCTCTTAACCAACTCCAAACACAACTTTGAAGCCTAGTTATCAGAACTGTTAAAATTTAATTTTTAGTGCAGTCTTGGTCTTTTGCCTTCTTCCATAATGCAGTGACCTCTATTAACCCCTATCCTATATCCGGCAACCCACTCCTAAACTTGCATCACTCTCGCACATACTCTAGTATTTGTTCTGAAACATTCACTCAGTAGAAAGCTCCAAAGAAACTGAAAATTTTATCCTGGAAGTTTTTCAGAAAATTAAGGATGCCAATTTCTAGTCTCAAATCTTCACAAATCATTAATGCAAGTGCAATTGATTTACTTCATAGGGGATTTATTTCTCTTCAGATTATATGTATTGCTTCACCCAAATACTGCTTCATGTCTACACTATAACTTAATGGGCAGTTAACAGGGTGCAGCAGTCTGATTAGTATAACAGCACTATGAAGGCCTGAAAATGAAGTGATCTTTCCACAACTGATTTGTGGGAACCTGGGAACTATTTAACCAAAACCAGAACTAATGCTAATGGGAGTAACACCTACACCTTAGTTTACACCTATGTTTAATTGATTAGGTGGTTTGGATGATAGGTTGGACGCGATAATCTTGAAGGTCTCTTCCAACCTGGTCTGGTCTATTCTATTCTATTCTGTTCTGTTCTGTTCTGTTCTGTTCTGTTCTGTTCTGTTCTGTTCTACTCTATTCTGTTCTACTCTATTCTGTTCTACTCTATTCTACAAGTAAAATAACTTTTTTCCTCTCTTCATCTGATTTTGTTACCTTGCTAAGTTAGATCAAACTGCTTATCTCGACAAAGACTGATTATCAATTAAATATTAGCTAATAAAATGACACCTTGAAGTTTATCCAGATGGCTTTAAACAGTAATCTGTGGCATAAACACTACTTGGAAGGATTGCATTGCTGAAATATTTCAGAAGCTACCGGAAATTTTAAGGCTAACTTGGCAAAACAGGAAATCTCAGTAGATCTGTAGTGAAACTTAAGGTGACCTTGTAAATAGCTTACATAATACATTTTATAAAACTGTTGTTTTCTGACATTCTGCTTCCTCCACCATTTGATGTCAGGTTACATCCAATGAAATGTAACTACATGAACAGCCATCCTTCAAATACTAAGTTTCATCATTTTTCCTGCCTCCCAAGGCATGAAATAGCTACCTACCACCTGCTGTTCATGGGTTAGTTTGTCAGGTTGCAAGTCAGAATTCATAAGCACTGGCTTCCATAGTACCTCAAACTACTTTGTATCTCTGTAAGGCTTAGAATAGCTACTACTGCCCTGTGCTGGTCTGGGAGCATCCCTAGAACTAAATGAAAACAAAAATAATTCTAGACTAGACTGTCTGTGTTTGATTTTACCATATGTCATGCAAGGACTTCAAATGAAAATTGTGTATTTGGGGCAAGTTACAGAACAGCCAAGGGCAAATTCATTGAGCATCTGCAGCTGTAATTATTTTGGGTTCATTGATTCAATGTTTTTCATTAAATAATTTTCTGTGGCTGCTCAGATTCACAAACACTTCACTTTTCCAAAATGATGACAGTTGGAAAGAGCAAGAACTTATTCAAGTAACTTTCATCTTAGTCAACATCCTCCAGGTGCACTCTGTAGATGTGTGTATTCAGGTGTGTTTCCCCTTTTTTTTGTTATTAACAATTGAAATAGCAATAGTATTTTTTTACTTAATTGCTTGGAGCACACCAACTGTAAGTACAAATTTAATGATAAGCCTCAACCCAGATAAGCAATGGGAAACCTTTTCAGGCTGTGTTTTTCTCACTGCTGTTCACTTGATGGAAAAAAAAGGGAATTCTTTGACCTTGGATGGGCTATCATAAAATGCAATCAAAATTCTTTAAGCCCAGAATACAATGTCCTAAATCACAGAATCACAGAATGTGATAAATAGGTTAGTGATCTAAGTTTAGTCTGTTTCTATGATGCATCAAGTACTGAAACCAGTCATATCTGCCCCCACTAGAAGGAAAAAGAAAAAAAGAAAAAAAGAAAGAAAAAAAAAAAAAAAAAAAAAAGGGGGAAAAAAAGGAAAAAAAAAAAGATAAGAGAATGAAAAGAAAAACTTTTTTTCTTGCAGAAAAAAATACAGGTTAAGAGCTAGTGGCAAACTAATCATAAGGCATGCTGCTATTTCTTAGAAACGTCGAACAAAACCTAACAGGTTCCACAGGGAAGGATTTAGCTAAAAGTCAGGCAGACTTAAGGAAACTGAAAAATAATAAAAGCCCTAAAATGCATTTCTATTTTAAGGACTCCTCAATGTCAATATGTCTTGTATTGCTGGTCAAAATATTTTCAACGACACATTTACCCCACTGCTTCTACCCGCTGCCTGTCCAGCAATGGTGGTCACCCTCAGAAGCCAGCACTCTGCCTGTTTGTGCCCTTCACATTACTAATTCTAACTGGCTTTTTTTATCCTTCTTACAACTCTTTATTTGTAGACATGACTGTCAAAAGAGTCCTGTAAGTATTGATTTCTCCAGGAGAGCAGAAAAATCTGGTATATGACTCAGACTTGCAATAACAGACACTGAAAGCATTAGGTGCTGTAGTGGAAACACAGAAAGGAAACGCGATGGGGCACCTCCATCCTTTTAGTTGGAAAACAAGCAAGCAAACAAAGAAAGAAAAAAACCCCAAGAACAACATTAACCACAAATTCCAAAACCAATCAAGAAAAAAAGCCAACCAAACAAACAATAAAAAACCCCAAACAATTGTATTGTGTTTGGCTGAGATGGAGTTAGTTCTCCCTGTAGCATCTCTCAAAGTGCATCTCTCATGTGTTTTGCAGTGGCAGCTGGGTGTTGGTAACACACCAGTGTTTTGATTACCACTGAGCAGTGTTCAGACAGAACCAAGACTGTGCTTTTTAAACTTTCACTCCCACAGTCGGAGGCTGAAGGATGGGCAAGATCTTGGGAGGGTACACAGGTGGGCCAGCTGACCCAAACTGATCAAAGGGGTATTCCATACCCTATGATGTCAGCTCAGATATAAAAGCTAAGAGAGAAGGACGGGGGGGCCGGGGGGACACACTGATTAACGACATTTATCTCACAGAGCAACCATTATACATATTGAAGCCTGGCTTCAAACAGAGCAGCTGGAGATGCTTGCACATATGGCCTTTTGTTTCACTTTTACCTCATTAAACTGCTCTATCTTGACCCTTGGGTCTCTTGTTATATTTTCCCTCTCCCCTGTCTATCTAAGAAGGGATATAATAGAGAAGCTTTGGTGGGCATTTGGCCCCCACTCAGGGCCAAACCACCACATCAATATACCAAGAACCCAGCAAATTACTGTGATCTATAGGAAACACATTTAGTTTTAGTGATTGGCCATTGGAATGGGCTGCCCAGGGAGGTGGTGGAGTCACCATCCCTGGAGGTGTTTAGGAGGAGACTGGATGGGGCGTTTGGTGCAATGGTGTGCAATGGTTTAGGTGATTAGATAGTGTTGGATGATAGGTTGGACTCGATGATCTCAAACTTCTCTTCCAACCTCGTTAATTCAATTCAATTCAATTCAATTCAATTCAATTCAATTCTATTCTATTCTATTCTATTCTATTCTATTCTATTCTATTCTATTCTATTCTATTCTATTCTACGCTATGCTATGCTATGCTATTCTATGCTATGCTATTCATCAGCTAGGCTAAAACATAATGGAAAACAAAGACTGCCTACTCCTGACTGTCAACCTTTCTCAAAAATTATTTAGAACATTAATCCATATGATTTTATATCTGACTGAGCAGCAAAGAGATAACTGCCTGTAGTTTGATTAAAAGGTAATAAAATAAAAAAAAAAGAAAAAAAAGGAGTTAAAAGGAAGAAACTTGCCATGCAAGTTAGACATTTCCTTTGCCAAAACAACACAAGACCTTAGCTGGCAGAAGCGACTGTGGCAAGATAGAATGAAACTTCACATACCGTATTTGCAGTACTATTTGTAGCCATTGTTTTCAAAGATTTTCACATGTGCAAAAAAATTGTTCCTCTGTTATGGGAGGATATACTCCAACAGCACTTTTAACATTGGTAGTACACCCATGAGATATATGCGTGTTATTCTGCACAGTTTAAAGAACAATTATTTTTATCAGTTGATGTTTCTGAAATGTAGCTGATGTGAGAATTTAGTTTTCATAATCCACAGTAAAACATTACAGACTTTTTACCAAACATAGTTCTTTTGTGTCCTCATTGGGCAATATTTCTTTCTTTTCCACATTTTCGCAGTATCACAGTATCACAGAATTACCAAGGTTGGAAGAGACCTCGAAGATCATCGAGTCCAACCTGTAACCACAAACCTCACGACTAGACCATGGCACCAAGTGCCACATCCAGTCCCCTCTTGAACGCCTCCAGGGATGGTGAATCAACCACCTCCCGGGCAGCCCATTCCAATGACGAATCACTCTCTCGGTGAAGAACTTTCTCCTCACCTCGAGCCTAAACTTCCCCTGGTGCAGCTTGAGACTGTGTCCCCTTGTTCTGGTGCTGGTTGCTAGGGAGAAGAGGCCAACCCCTTCCTGGCTACAACCACCTTTCAGGTAGTTCTAGAGAGCAATGAGGTCGCCCTGAGCCTCCTCCTCTCCAGGCTAAACAACCCCAGCTCCCTCAGCCTCTCCTCATAGGGCTTGTGCTCAAGGCCTCTCCCCAGCCTTGTTGCCCTTCTCTGGACACGTTCAAGTGTCTCGATGTCCTTCTTAAATTGAGGGGCCCAGAACTGGACACAGGACTCAAGGTGCGGCCTAACCAAAGCAGAGTACAGGGGCACAATGACCTCCCTGCTCCTGCTGGCCACACTATTCCTATTTTGATTTCTTTTTTTTTTTTTTTCCCTGTCTGTGTAAAGATCCTGAATTGTGCTTCTTTTCCCCTACACATTCTAATAATTCATAAACATATTTAAAATTAATTATGGTTTTATTGACTTAACTATTGATCTAAACCCCAACCCAACAAAACAAACAAAAAAAAAAAACCCAAGAAGAAGAAAAAACAACACATGAAATGCTAGTGATGC